>CM074723.1:331353165-332557540 GCA_037306005.1 Rhinophrynus dorsalis | reverse complement strand
GATGGACCATATTTGTCTGGGAGTTTATTTGTAGTCCCAAGTAGGTCACAATTTGGGAGGGAATTAGATGACTCTTGTCCTTTTATCATCCACTCTAAATGAGACAGATGATCTAATGTCTGTTGGGTGTAAGAATCGCCTTGGATCGGGATCCTGCTAGGATCAGGATATCGTCTAGGTAAGATATCACATGAATGCCCTGTTTCGTAAGGGATGATGAGCAGAGGCCAGGATTTTTGAAAATACCCTGGGGGCTGTAGATAGCCCGAAGGGCAGGACTCTGAATTGAAAATGACTATGTCCTACTGCAAGCCTCAGGAACTTTCTGTGAGAAGGCTGGACCAGTGCATGATGATAAGCATCCCTGAGATCCACTGTGGACATGTAGGCTCCTGGAAAAACTGTTTTCATCACAGATGTGGTAGATTCCATCTTGAAATGTGCTACTTTGAGGTGATGATTCAATGCCTTCAGATCCAGAATAGTACGATATTCCCCCGAACTCTTGGGAACTATAAATATAATTGAATAGATCCCAGAACCCTGTAAATGACAAGGGACCTGTTCTAACACTTGGTTCAGTAAAAGGTTCTTGATAGACTCCATGAAGGCTATCCTCTTGACTGAGCTGGTTGGAACATTGGATCTGATAAAGTGAGGCATCTTTGGGGCAATGAGAATTTCCAGTGAATACCCTAACTCCAGGATCTGCTGGATCCAGATGTCCGGCTGTGTTAGATGATCCCATGCAGATGGAATAGACTCAGCCTGCCCCTGACTGGGTCTGGAGTTAGGGTTCTCTCACCTTCATAGAAACTTGTCTTTTCCCTGGGGCTTCCTGAAAGGTTCCTTTCTGTAGCCCCCTCTAATATTATAGGCAAGCCCTTGCCTTCTGTTATAGTATGGTCTTCCTTGAACTTTGGATTGGTCCTGAAAGAAAACATGCTTAACCCAAGACTCTGAAGGTCTGGGAGATGAAAATCTTGGTCTACGCTCCTGGGGTAAAAAGGAGCTCTTTCCCCCTGAGGCTTTTCTAATAATATCATCTAAATATTCGCCAAGTAAGGAAGTACCTGAAAAGGGTAAGGCTATCAGTTTCCCTTTTGAAGAGGAGTCAGCGTTCCATATCTTCAACCATAATGCTCTTCTGGCTGCAACCGATAAGGCAGAAGCTCTAGCATTAAGCCTAATAATATCTAGAGAGGCATGACAAGTAAAATTGGTAGCTTCTTTCATAGTCGCCACATCCTTTAACAATTTTTGCCTAGAAACATTAGACTCAATCCTTTCTTCTAGGTTAGACAACCAAATGCGCATAGCGCAGGTTACACAAGCAACAGCTGTAGAGGCTTTCAAGTTCTGGCCAATCACAGCAAATTGTCGTCTAAGGATACCATCAAGCTTCCTCTCCATTGGATCACGGAGAGATGTACCATCCTCCAGAGGAAGAGTAGAACGCTTGGCGAGTTGTGCGACAGAAGCATCGATCTTGGGAGGAAGTACCCATGGGTTCACTTCTTCCTCCTTAAAGGGGTATAATTTTGAAAAACGTCGGGAAACGCTAGATCTCTTGTCCCCAAATCTTCCATTCTGACTTGATTAGGTCAAATATAGATTGGTGAATAGGAAAGGCTGGAACCTCTTTCTCTTTCCCAAGGAAGGCAGTATCCATAACGTCACGTTCCTGTTGAACTTCTGTAATACCCAGAGCTTTCCTAACTAACAGAACCAGACAGTCTATCTTGTCTAAGGTAAAGGAACTTGGGTCGTCCAGAATCTCGCCTCTCAAATTCAGGATCAAAAAGACCCTGGACCATAATATATTCCTCTTGTTAAGTGGAAGTACCTTCCCCTGGATCCAGTCTAGAGCGCATTCTAGCCAGTTCTCCCTCCTGCATAGATTTGAAGGTATCCTGCATTGATACCCTTCATCCAAGATAGAAAATCTGTAAATTGCGAGGTCATGTCAGTGCCAGCAGCCTTTTTCAAGCATTCCTGACAAAGTTTGCCATTATCGCTTGCTCCTAATTTTGCCTCACAGGAAAGGTAGCTTCTAGACTTAGTAGAGCCTTTATCCTCTTTACAAGGGGGCTCAGGAGCTAGCTTCTCCTTCTCCTTATCTTTCTGCCTCTCTTTATCTTTATTCTTAGAGGCAGACATGCTGAGTAGGCTAAACGTTAAACTGATTAAATAAACAGGCCAAAGCAAGCCCCAGCCCTGTACCTTAAATACTTGATAGGTGTAAGGGCCATCCTCCTCCGGTGTGGACCCGCTCCCGCATTGGGAATCGGTGCTTCCGGTGGCGTGCGTTCCACATGTGACACACATAATCTTTAAAACCTTCTAGGTCACTTCCTGCCTTACAGCCACATCGGTCCCAGAAACACCGGAATGGAGGAAGACATCACTGCCATACTAGAGGGCAAGGTGGTAACAGAAGCTGAAGGTAAGGGAATTCCTTTATCTGCGTAATAACTCTCACGTCCTGCTCGCTATCTGACGAAGGCAAGGAAGGGGAGTCAACAATGTAAAGTCGATGTTGTCTTTCTCCTGCATAGTGTTACTAAGGCTGCTTGAAAGCGACCATCTGACTGTATAAAACAGAAAACAGCAAAGCTCCATCCAGCTGGGTAGGACAAAAAAACACTAAGTCTGGAAGCAGATGTTTTAAACTTTTTGCGGAAGTTCTACCCAGCTGGAGGGTGGAGACAATAACCCAGTAAAATGCCGGGGAGAGACACAGAAGAAAAGTGGATTTTAGCCTTACCTGTTTAATCCTTTTCTCGTATTCCATACAGGTTACTCGTCTCCCACCCTGTCAAGGGAACATGCTTGGCTCTCCTGTGGCAGACTGTGGGGGTCCTTTGGGGCCATGCTCACAGGGGTCTTCTTTCCCTTCTACTATCTAGTCAGTAGTTAGTGTCTCAAATTTTCTGGAGCTGGTTGGCTAGCTGCAGCCAAGGAGGGAAGGTAGGCTCCACCCCTGCATAAAATTCTAGAATTCTTCCTGCCTACAATTAAAGGAGCAGATCGCCTTTCCAGAGTTACCAGTAACCTGTATGGACTAAGAGAAAAGGATTTAACAGGTAAGACTAAAATCTTCTTATATGATTAGCAATGGGTTTGTCCCTCTTATTCCTTATATCTCCTACATTTTCCAATGAGTCTCCTGAGCCGTCTTCGTGAGATAAATTACTCTAATGGTTTTGCAGTTAATGAATGGTCTTATGTGGCATTCGTCAGGATTTCCAAGTGTCTTACTCTTCTGCATAAATGTACAAGCCTGACAGTTATAGCATGGAAGAGAGGATTTTAGAAAATCCTTTTTAGTCCATATAGCTTACAGGTACCATAGGAGGCAACAACTCCTTCCAGTGGGCTGGAAGAATTCTTCAAGTGCAGGGTAGAGCCTCCCCCTCCTCCATAGCAGGCTACCTAGCCACTCCCCTCTCCAGATAGATTTGAGACAAAAACCTACTGAGCTAGACAGCGAGAAGGAAGAGTAAAAAACTGTGAGCATGGACCCAATCAGACTCGCACATCCAGCCACAGGCGACATAGCATGGTCCCCTACACTCGGTGAGAGACCCGCATGTCATATGGACTAAGAGAAAAGGATTCAAACAGGTAAGACTAAAACCCTCTTTTTCTCTGTCGTCTAATATAGCTTATAGGTACCATGGGGATGTACCAACATTGAGCACCCATGGGTGGGAAGAGAAGAAAAGAACCAAGGGATGGTCCCTAATGATACCAGACTAACCAGGACACGGAAAAGACTAAAGTAACAGGTGTCAGACACCAGAAAACAGATAAAACAGCACACAAGAACAAGAGCAAACAGGACTCAAACAGTTAAAGAGCTATAAAACACAGAAAGTAAAGTCCTAGACAGCTAAAACTGACTCCAGGACTTTCCTGCCAAAACTGGCTTCAGCCAAAGCCAGAACATCCACACGGTAGTGTCTGGCAAAGGTGAGCACAGAAGACAAAGTTGCTGCCTTGGACAGCTGAACAGGAGAGGCCTGATTCTTGTAGGCCCAGGAAGCACCAACAGATCTAATGGAGTGTGCTGTAACACGGAAGGAAACAGGTTTCCCTCTGAGCTCATAAGCCTTGAGGATGGTAGACTTAATCCAAGATGCAATTGTGACCTTGGATGCAGCCAAACCAGCCCTGGGACCCTCAGGATTAAACAAACAAAGCATCTGTCTTACAGAAAGACTCAGTACGGTGCATATATAACTTAAGGCAGGGCACTACATCCAACAAGTGGAGATCCCTCTCCCTGTCAGATTTAGGGTCGGGACAAAAGGAAGGCACAACAATCTCCTGACTGATGTGGAACTCAGAGACCACCTTAGGAAGAAATTCTTGGGAGGTACAGAGAACAGCCTTATGCTTGTGAAACAACAAGAAAGGTGGTTTGCAGGACAAGGCCTGCAGCTCAGCAACTCTGGACAGAGACCACAGCCAAAAGGAAGGCCATCTTCCACTTCAGAAGATTTAAAGGAATGGTAGCCAAGGACTCAAAAGGAAGCTGCTGCAAGATAGCAAAGACCAGATTAAGGCCCCACTGGGGAGTGGGAACTTTAAAGGCAGAAAAAGCATGAGACTCCCTGAAAGAAGACTGACATCCAGCAGCATGGCGATGCGTCTCTGATAAAAGACAGAAAGAGCCGAGGTCTGGACCTTCAAGGAGCTAAGACTAAGGCCCTTGTTCACGCCATCCTGCAAAAAAGACAGGATGGACATAAGATAAAACGTCTGTGAGGAGAGATCCCTGTCCATGCACCAAGCATGAAAGGTAGACCAAACCCTGTGGTAGGCCTTAGAAGAAAGACTTCCTGGCTTGGATCATGGTGGAGGCCACCTCAGAAGAAAAGCACTTCCTCCTCAAGATGGAGGCTTCAGCAGCCATACTGTCAAAGACAATCTGTCCACATTGTCTCTCTATAGGTAACCATGGAGAAGATATGGCCTGCATGGAGAGGAAACTGATCCTGAGAGCAAACGGCAGCAGTTCTGGGAACAAAGGCTGCCTGGTCCAAAAAGGTTCAATCAGAATGACCGTCCGTCCGAATCTTCCTCAGCACCCTGGGGAGGAGAGAGGAAGTTGAGGAAAAATGTAGGCCAGATGAGCGTGCCATGGAATGGACAGAGCCAGAGCCGGCCCTTACATGGGTCCCGGTGGGTCCATGGGACCCAGGCGGCACTTTGAGAGGGGAGGCAAATTGCCTCCCCAAGGCATGTTAGGTCGGGTGTTCGGGGAGCTGTGTTATGGAGTGAGGCTGAGAGAGACATAAGCTGCAATATGGAGAGCGACTGAGGAAAGTGCAGAGGAGCTATGGAGACCCCCACTCTTCCCAAAGCTCACCTGCTTCCCAGAGACAGGGTGACTGCATGCAGGGGCAGGCTCTCCATTCATAAGTGGCTGGTGGGCTGCGGTGTCACTCTTTCTCATGCGTGCCTGGAGGAAGAGGATAGCTTAGCCAGGCCTGGCCATGGTAACTAGTTCAGTGCATGATGCAATGTGCCTTACTCGTCACTTAGCATACACTACCAGCAGCCTCAGCAGTGCAGCAGTCAAAGAAGCTGCTAGCACTACTGGGCAGGTTGGCGTACTTAATGCTTGCAGCCAGCGCTCGCCTCGTAACCCTGTGAGACAGTGTGCCAGGGTGCGCAATGCATGTACCCCTCTTGCACTGCAGGCACTCAAAGGGTTAACTCTTTGAATGCCAGAGTGGAATACAAAGCAGTGCATTGGGTAACTCTCTGGCACTCAAAGGGTTAAGGTTGTTTTGTTACATCTTTATAAAAAAAAATAAGACTTGTGTCTTGCCAGCGCTTTGCCCTTAGCCAATTAATGGCGGCTTCTTTGAAATGGGGGGGGGGGGGGGGGGAGTGTCCCTCTTAGGTAATGTATTTTCCCGTCTATGGGTATAAGTGTTTTTAGTCTACATGGATGGGCATTGTAGTCTGGTTTACAGTTTGAGGGCATCACTTTATCCACCCTGCTGTATAGTTAGTATGTTTGTGTCTGTGTGAATAAATGTATGAGTGTGTGTGTCAGTATGTATATTGATGTGTGAGTATTTTTTATTATGTACTTTAGTGCTGACCCTTTAGGGCTATATTACAAAAAATAAAAAGCTAACCTCAATATTAACACTGATTTAACAGTTAAAACACTTAAGAATCAGAGGGGTGTGTAACATTACATTGTAATGCATTTTGCACCCATCTGGTTCTCAAGGGGTTAAGTGAGAACAGCAGATGGTAACGTTGATTTGTCATCTGTATCATATATTACACTGTATGTATGTTTAAACCCCTTGAGGACCAGTGAGGTGCGCAATACCATTCACAGCTGTCTGGTTCCCTGTTGGTTAACCCTTTGAGTGCCAGAGAGGTATGCAATGTGTTGGATAACTCTCTGGCGCTCATGGGGTTAAAAGGCAAGGGTAGACTGGGATCATGCAGGCCTGTGGTACTTAAGGAAAGGGGTGGGCATCGTGGTTGCCCTTAAGATGTTGTTGGACTACAACTACCATCATCTTCAGCCAACAGGAGGATGATGGGAATTGTAGTCCAGCAATAGGTGGAGCAATGCCATAGTGGTCTGGCATACCTGGCCTAGGTAGGAGCAGATGCAATAACATTTTAATATAGAATCACACAAATGAACCCTTTGAGTGCTAGAGAGATATCCAATGCATTGCAATGCATTGGATACCTCTCTGGCACTCAGAGGGTTAACTGCTAAGCAGTGTCATTGTGAGCTTATTTCATTTTATTTTAAAACCTCTTTCTGGAAATCTTGTGTTTAGCCGTGCACAAACTGGCTATGAATGATAAAAGTTATAGACCCAAGAACAGCTAGAGAGATGTGCTCAATATGTGGCTCTTCAGCTGTTATGTGACCAAAAATCACATCAGTCTAATTAGTTAACAATGGATGTGGGTGTGGTTTTGGTGTGTGGGGGGCAGCATTTCATCTTTGGACCCAGGCAGCACGATGTCTTGGGCCGGCCTTGGACAGAGCATCCACCATGAACGCCAGAGGATCCCCTCTAGAGAGAAAAAGATCTCAACCTTCCGGTTGTCCCTGGTGGCCATCAGGTCTATACAGGGAAGACCCCACTTCTGCACCAACAGGTCAAAAGCCTCCGGATGGAGTTCCCACTCCCTGGGGTCCACTGTTTGGAGACTGAGAAAACCTGCCAAGATGTTTTCTATGCCTGGAATGTGCACGGAAGTTTGCTGGAATAGCCACCTCTGCCCAGGCTAAAACAGCCTTTTCCTGCAACCAAGTAGCCACATTTCTGGTGCCTCTTTGCTTGTTGATGTAGGCAACGGCCGTCCTGTTATCTGACTGGATGCAGACTGAGCATCCCCTCAGATGAGAGAACCAATACCCCAGAGCATGGAGAATTGCCCTGAGCACCAAGATGTTGATAGGAAGGTGGGTTTCCTCTGTTGACCAACGACCCTGAACACCCAGGTGACCCAGGGCTGGCATCACTCATTATTATGGTCCAGTATGGAATCACAAATGTCTTCCCTTTCCTCAGGTTGGAGCTGTCCAACCACCAGCAGAGGTCTAGCCTCACTCTGGGGAAGAGACAGGATGATCCAGAAGGTCTGGGTTCCCCTGCCAAATCTGGATTGTGAATCTGTGAAGCTCTGGTGTGAGCCATGGAGTATGGCACCGCCTCCATGGTAGATATCTTGCCCACCAGATAAGAGAACTGAGGGAGTGGATGTTCACTCCAGAGCAAGACACACCTTGGATGTGATCTACTGAACAGAGTACTCAGTCAGATAGACCATGCCCTGACGAGTGTCGAACCGTAGACAGGAAAACCAGATCCTGAGAAGGGACCGGAGCAGATTGTCCATATTCAAGATCTAACCGTGTTGGGAGGATCGGAGCATAGTCTTGGACCAGACTGTCGAGGAGATCCCTGGAGAGAGCCTTCAAGACAAGGTCGTCCATGTATGGCGTTACCTGGATCCCCTTGGTGTGCAGGAAGTCAAATCAAAGCCTCTACAACCAGTGCGATCACCTGAGGAGCTGTGGTGAGCCCTAAGGGTAGGGTAGTGAACTGGAAGTGCCCCAAGTCGCAAGCAAACCCAAGGTACTTCTGACTTGTCCAGATGAATTGGAATCGGAATGTGTAGGTAGGCATCCTGCAGATCCAAAGAAGCCAGAAATTCCCCTGGACACATCACTGCAATGACAGAGCATAAAGACTCCATCTTGTAGTAGTATGGACCACAAACTAATTGAGATCCAGGATAGGACAGAAGCAGGCATCCTTCTTGGGAACGATGAAGAGGTTGGAATAAAAACCTAAACCTATCTCTGGCTGGGGAATCAGAGCTAGAACTCCCTTGTCCTGAACCGCCCCATTGAAAAGACAGCTTTTCCTGTCCCTGAGGGGAGCGAGAAGGGAAGAATCTGAAGTGAGGTAGGGATGTGATGGGAATTGTAACCTCCTGAGACCACCTGTAATACCCACTGATCCACAACAGAGCCTGTCCAAGTACTTAAAAAGTGTTGCAAGTGACCACTCACAGGAAGATGCGGACCAGGGTTCGGCAAGTCATTTCGAAGCAGGTTTGGTGGAGGTGTGTTTTGACCACCAGGTTCAGCATTTGCGTTTTGCTATGGCGGGGACTAAAGAGACGCTTAGGAACCTGAGGCAGCAAGGTGCTCGTCCCCAGTGGTTTCACCGATGTAATTCAATTCAGGGCCAAAAAAGTGCCCTGAAAAGGAAGAGAAACCAATGATTTCTTAATTAGGTCAGTGAACCAAATCCTGAGCCACAATGTGCGCCTGGCAGCAGAGAAGGTTTAGCCTTGGCCTCAAGTGTAACAGCATCAAACAGGGCATCAGTAACATAGTGCCAGGCCTCAGAAATATTTGCCAAAATGGGCAAAAGGTCCTCCTGAGGGGCACCCTTGCGGACAGCATCAGTCAGCTGTGCAGTCCAGACAGCAATGGCTCTATTAACCCATGCAGAAGCTAAGGTAGGCTTCAATGAGGCACCTATGACAGCAAAGGCAGACTTCAGGATAGCCTCCAGCTATCTTTCGGTTAAATCCTTAAGCTCGAAAGTATCCGATACTGGCAAGGCAATGGATTTAGAAAGCCTAGAAACCAACCTGTGGTGTAGCCCGCTGAGCCATGGTCACATCAAAAAAGGTGTACAGCTTACAAAATCTCTTAGAGTGAGACTTATCAGGCATCTTCCACTCACATGACTTCTTGCACCTTGAAAAGAAATCAGAAGTAGAGTCAGACTACAGGTTTAACAGGAATGTTAAGGGTAGTCAAACCACCTTAAAGGGATAGTAATACTTAAAAAGTAGAAAAAAACCCAAAAACATATGTTGTAGGGATTATCCCTCTGAGTAAAACAAGAGTACTCCCACTGCTGAGTCCTTGACCCAGTGTGTCTCTTGTTTATGGCTGGAGGGCCCTGGCAGAGAAGCAGAGGTCACAGCACAAAGGGCATGAGTGACGTGAGTACTTTGGGAAGCCCTGTTTGGTTTGAGGAACAATGAACAAGGGGGTTATTGACACCCTTGAATCTTTATTTTTAGGCTTAGCCCCAAGTCCCTTTAGATCTGACATCCTAACAGGAGAAAATGTCTTACAGTAGTAGGGAACCCAAATACTGTCAACCCAGATTAAGAATTTCACCCCAGAAAGCCTAAAATGTACTTATCTGGCAAGGGAAGAGTTAACCTGTGGAGGAAAGTAAAGGAATCCAAGCCCTGAGTATGATACTAGTGTAAAGCAAAAGAAAATGGCAACTGAATACAGTACCAGCCAGAGAACAGCCAGTAAAACGGCATCTATGGGAATTGTAGTTTCCCCATAAAAGGTATCAAATGCAGAACCAGAACCCCCCAGGACACTGAGTATGTTACTGGAATGAAGGGCAGGAGGAGAGAAGAAGCCCACTCAACTCTGTATGTGGAGCAGTGGCAGAGCTATGTACCAAAGCAGTCTGTCCCGTAGAGATCAATGGAGCTTTGCAGCTGTGCAGTAAAGCACACTCTTAAAAGGTGCAAAATGTAAAAAAAAAAAAAAAAAATCAAAAATGAATAAAAGCCCCCCCAAAACATACAAAAAAAAAACCTAATGAATCCAAAGGCGATGAGTGGTTAAAGCCAGCAAACCTGGCAGGGAAGGGGTTAATCACCACAGTTCAGCCCGAAATGCTCCAGAGACCCAATAGATAGATGATAGATTACCCAGCATTAGTGCAGGAGTTATTTAGAACTCCAAAGAGACCCCTGTGTGGAGGGGAACAGTGGGACAAGTGGACAATGGCACTCAAATGGTTGCTCACCTTTTTTGAAGGTCTTTGAGATTACCATTGAAAAGAAAGAAGCCTCAGAGAGACTTCTACTGGAGAGAGAAACATTGGTTGCAAGATTCTCACCCAGGGCTGCAACAGCACCTGTTAACTGGGCAATCCTCCAGGGAAAGCCAGTAATGGTAATCTGCCTAATGGGGGAATTTTTACACCCCATATCTAAATTTTAATATTGGAATACAACACTGATGACTAGATTTGCTACTATTATATATACTTGTTTCGCTCTATGGTCACCTTTGTGTACTTTGATATTTCTTAAAGGATCGGCCATTTGTAGACTATGCATTAGCTGTATATAGGAACTATATACTAGACTCACAACAAACAGTCTAACATGTTTCGTGCTCACATCTTGTGCTTAATCATAGACTTGCACAAGCGACCAAGTAGCAGCCTTGCACAACTGATCAGCAGAGGCCTGATTCTAGTAAGCCCAAGAAGCCCCAATAGATCTAGTAGACTGAGCCGTGACCCGAAAGTGAACAGGCTTCTTCCTTAGCTTGTAAGCCTTCGAAATAGTGAACTTGATCCAAGACACAATAGTGACTTTGGATGCAGGTCTCCCTGCCCTGGGACCCTCAGGAATGATGAACAGCGTGTCAGACTGTCTAATGGACTTAGTGCGATGTACATAAAACTTAAGACAATGCACCACATCTAACAAGTGGAGATCCCTCTCCTTGTCAGAGGTAGGGTCAGGGCAGAAAGAAGGAACCACAATCTCCTGATTAATGTGGAACTCAGACTACCTTCTGGAGAAACTCCTGAGAAGTGCGAAGCACCGTCTTGTCTTTGTGAAACACCAAAAAGGGTGGTCTACAAGAGAGCAGGTAACTCTGCAACACGGCGAACAGACACGATCAACAGGAGAAAGGCCATTTTGCACGTCAGCAAGGGTAGAGGAATAGTAGCCAAGGACTCAAAAGGAGCACTCAAAACCAAGTTAAGATCCCACTGAGGAGCAGGAGTCTTGAAAACAGGACTAGTACGAGCAACACCCTGGGAAGAAAACATTGACATCAGGAAGAATAGTAATGCGCCTCTGAAAGAAATCAGAAAGAGCAGAAGTCTGAACCTTAAGTGAACTCAAATTGAGGTCCTTATCCACATTGTCCTGCAAGAAAGCCAGGACCGTAGGCAGATCAAAATCCTGAGAAAGATCCCTATCAGCACACCAAGAGAGAAAGGTTGACCAGACACAATGGTAGGCCTTAGAAAAAACAGGTTTGCGGGCACTAAGCATAGTAGCCACCACACCAGAAGAAAAACATCTCTTCTTCAGTACTGAGGATTCAATTTTCAAGCCGTCAAAGCTAGACGATGAACATCCTCCTTCCACAGGTAACCCTGTAGAAGATCCAGACGGCAAGGGAGATGGAATGGCTCCACCACTGACAGATCCAGAAGCTCCGGAAGCCAAGCCTGTCAAGGAGAGTATGGAGCAATCAGAATGACTGGACAGCGCTCCAGTCCTAATTTCCATAACACCCTGTGCAACATGGGGAGGAAAGATGTAAGCCAGAGGAAATAACCAAGGAATGGACATGGCATTCACCGCTAGAGCTAAAGGATCCCTTCAGCAAGAGCAGAACATCAGAACCTTCTGGTTGTGTCTTGTCGCCATCAGGTCGATACAAGGAAGACCCCACTTCTGAACAATGAGGGTGAATACCTCTGGGTGCAGTTCCCACTGTCCACTGTCCACCATGTGTCAACTGTGGAAGTCTGCCATGACGTTGTCTATGTCAAGAATGTGCACTGTGGATATGGCAGGAACATGTTCTGCCCAGGACAAAATAGCCTTGACCTCTAGCCAAGCAGCAAGATTGCCTGTTCTGCCCTGCTTGTCGATGTAAGCCACTGTGTTGACCGACTGGACCCGGACTGGGCAGTCTTCCAGCTGGGGTGTACAATGGTGAAGGGCATGAAATATCGACCGAAGCGCCAACACGTTGATGGGAAGGAGATTACTCCGGAGACCGACCCTAAGTACTCAGGCAACCCAGGACTGCTCCCCAGCTGGAGAGACTGGCATCCGTCATCACTGTGGTCCAGAAGGATACCAGGAAGGACTTGCCCTTCAGCAGATTGAAGAGGTTGAGCCACCATGACAAACTCAATTCCACATGAAGAGGGAGTGATTCTGACGTCTTCAGAAGGTCCGGTTGACCCCTACATACCTGGATCACAAACCTCTGGAGTTCCCTGGTGTGAGCCATGGCAAATGGGACCGCTTCTATAGTGGAGATGGATTTCCCCACTAGAGAGGACAGCTTCTTGGCTGGAACTGGATCTTGAGCCAGAACAGCAGAAACCCTGTGGGCGATCTGGTAAGCCACTCGTCCATGAGAAACACCATGCTCTGCTGAGTGTCGAAGAGAAGGCCCAGGAAGATCAGACGCTGGGATGGGAGAAGATCTGACTTGTCCATCTTAATGATCCACCAGTGATGGGTGAGAGCATGAATGCAGTCCTGAACCTGCCGGTGAAGTTCTGCAGAAGGGGCTTTCAGAAGCCGGCCATCCATGTATGGAGTAACTCTGATGCCGCCCCGATGGAGGACGGATACTAAAGATCCCAGGACACTGTTGAAAACATGAGGAGCTGTAGTCAGACCAAAGGGAACACCCGAAAACTGAAAGTGCCCTTGGTCGCAGGCAAATCTGAGATACTGCCGACACTTTAGATTAATGGCAATGTGTAGCTACACGTCCTGAAGATCCAGCGAGGCAAGGAATTCCCCCGGGAACATAGCAGCAATCACCATCCTTAGGGACTCCTGGTGATGAGTCTTGATCACAAAGGAATTGAGATCCTTCAAATTCAAAATGGGACGACACCCGCTGTCCTTCTTGGAGACCACAATGAGGTTTGAGTAAAAACCCATACCTCTGTCCAGAACTGAAACAGGTTCCAGAAGGGCCTGGATAGTGCCATTGAACAGACGGCATTTCTCTACTCCCTGGGGCTTATGAGAGGGGGAAAAACTGAAAGGGGGGGGGAGGCGCAAAAGGGATCCTGTACCCTTCCGCCACCACCTGTAAAACCCACTGGTCCGCCACGGAATCCTCCCAGACGCTGTGGTAGTGACGCAGACGCCCACCCACAGCCGAGTGGGGACCTGGGTTTGGAGAGTCATGCCGAAGGAGGCTTGTAGGAGACCTTGGGCTTCCATTGCTGTTTGGGCTTGGAGGAGAATCGCAGAGCTGAGGGAACCACCTGGTTCACCAGACATGTCTCAGTATTGAAGGAATGAAAAAAACGATTACGCTTGAGAGGCATCTTCTTCCTGGGGACCGTAGGCAGAAAAGTACTCTTGCCCCCTGTGGCCTCACTAATCAGATCCTCAAGATCTGGCCCAAACAAAGAGGTGCCTTGAAAAGGCAATCAGAGCAAAGCTTTCTTGGAAGCAGTGTCAGCAGACCAAGTCTTGAGCCAAAGCTTGTCTGGCAACCACAGACATGGTGGAAACCCTTGCCCAACGGATGGCATCAAATAAGGCAGCAGAAATGTTGGCAAGAAGCTGCAACATATCCGAACTAGGAGCACCCTGACGGACAGCCAGGGTGAACTGTTCAGTCCAGACCGCAACGGGCTGGTACACCCATGCCGCAGCGAAAGCTGGACGCATGGCAGTACCACCAGTGGCAAAAATGGACTTAAGGAAGACCTCTGGTTTCTTGTCAGTCCAGTCTTTTAGAGTGGAAGCATCAGCAACTGGCAAGGCAGTCGAGACAGGAGCATCCACTTTAGGGGGGATGAACCCACTGAGCAAGCGCCGCCTCAGAGAAGGGGTAAAGCTTGGCAAATTTCTTGGAAACAGAAGGTTTCCTGTCCAGAGACTTCCACTCAGACACATGACGGTCAAGAGTGGGGTTAGGTGGAAAACAAGTATAGGGCCTTTTAGGCTCCTGAAATACATCAGAGGGATCCGAAGAAACCTCCTGAACTAAGGGAATGTTTAAGGTAGTTAAGATGGCTCTGATCAAGCCCTCAGACGATGAGTCATGATTAGCTTCAAAGGGGTCCCCAAAAAACAGAGGAGCCTACAGCAGAACATTCCTCAACATCCAAATCTACCAACAGTTCCTCCTCAGAGGAATCTGATATGTCAGGTACTCCGTGTTTTCAGCAAGGAAGATCTGACGGAAGAAGGGGTCTGCCAGGAGTGGAAGACCCCCTTAACTGGGATGGAAAGAGTTACAATATAGACCGGAGGTCTCTAGTAGCGGTCTTGAACTCTTTCACCCAAACTGGCTCTAATGCATGGCTGGAGCTCCCTGGGAGAGACTCAGGGACATCAGAACATGCTGGTCATAGATCTGAGAATTCTCTCTGTAATCCTGAATGACATGAGGAGTAATGTGCAATAAGGGACACAGACCCCAGCGTCCTTAGTCTCAGGCCTGGCCCCAAGCTCTAACGGATTATATTTTCTTACTGTGTAGAAACATTTAAAGTATACAGAATCACCCAAATACAGTGTGTAAGATTAACATTTCACTCCAGAAATTGCTAAAATGCACTTATCTGGCAGGCGAAGGGTTAATCTGCAGAGGAGATAAGAACAGTCTAAGCCCTGCATAGGATACTCATTCAGGAAAAGGCACAAAATGGCTGCCGAGGCGGGAGCCAATCAGAAACGCACGCAAAGCAAGCGCGCATGGGAAAGGTAGTTTTCCCAGAAAAAGTACCCCAACACTGCCAGAAGCCCCCTGAGCCCCCCAACACACTAGAAAAATGAACCGGATGACAGAGCAAGGGCAGACAATTAAAATGAGCCATCTCTGAAGTTGCTACATTGAGCGGTTGCAGATATGTCCCAAACTGTACAGTCTATGCGGTAAAAGCGCGCCCACAAATTTTGCAAAGTTGAAACTGTGAATTAAAGTTACATGAATCACTAGAACATTTTAGCAGACAAAAAAAAAACAAAAACAAAAAAAACACTGAACCCAGTAGGGAAAGTGCCAAAAAAAACCCAAAATATGCAAAACCAGCAGCTAAAGGGTTAAGTTACCACAAACTTGCTCCAGAACACCCAACAGACATACAGATAAACCCAACGAGTGCCGGACTGTGCAATAGGAACTCCAAAGGAAAACCCTGTGTGGAGGTGGGACATGTGGACCTGCAGCACTCATAGGGTTGCTCACCTTTCCTGCAGATCTTCTGTCTTCAGATTACCATGTTTTAAGAAGAAGCCTCAGTGGGCAACTCCTGAGAAAAGAACTTGAACCCAAGATCCCCCCCCCCCCAGGGCTTAAGGTCCACAAAAAGCACCTGCATACTGAACTAGCCACATCTAGGGGCATTGTCAGTTATGGTAATCTGCCTAATGGTGGTATTCAGTATCGAACAGAAAAATAAAAAGTTAGCTAGAACTATAGCAGAACTGTTCTCTTGCCTGTGTCTTCACCAAGGAACAAATCCTACTGGAGCTGACTGGCTAGCTGCAGCCAAGGAAGGAAGGTAGGCTTCACCGCCTGCATTCAATTCTAGAATTGTTCCTGCCTACTTAAAGAGGCGGATCGCCTACCCAGAGTTATTAGTAACCTGTATTGGGCGACAGAGAAAAAGTTACTCGGACTAGCAATTTGGCACAAGTAACCCAAACATTACAGGCTCGGTATATCTGTAACAGATCTTGAACACGTTGCATGAAAGTACATACTTTCTAGGTGTATTATATCTAAGGAGATTTGATTAAGCTGGAGTAGGAGACTTGAATTGAACTGTACAATTTGATTTTAGTCCATTAAGAATGTCAGTATTGTGAGTTTCACATTTTGTATCGCAACCAGTCCTAAATAATCAAATTACTGATTAAATATTCTGCTGGCGGGCAGAAACACTGACTAGCAGAGTACCTTTGTACATGTATGATCATCAATCACACTAGAAGTATGTATAACCTATGTCTGTAACCTTATTGCAACAAGGCATTAATAGCTTGGATTTTGATATATCAATGCACTGTCTGCTCTCTGGTGAATCATATCAGTTGAGAAACATATTACAGTACCTATCAATATGATGAAACTGTAAGAACTTACAGATATAAGAGACACAATAGGATACTTAACATTTATTTTGCTTTCATAGCATAAGCGGTATATGTTTAGGTTGCTTTAGGGGTCTTGATTGGAATCTAAGATGATAATTATCCTATGTCTACCAAGAATCAATTAACAGACCTCTTATTGGACTGTTATGCTTATGTAGAAACTATCTACAATCGCTTTTCAACTAAACGTATTTAGACCTTGTAGTCTTTCTCATGTAATATACACTTTGAGATTTGATTAATACCTAGGACCTTGTAAACTGATCTAGGTCATTTCACAACCTAATCAGGCCAACACATTACATTCAATAAAGAAAGTATTTTCTTTTATGATGTCCAGTTTTTAAATTGATTAATAATAGGATTTTCGTCTTACCTGTTAAACCCTTTTCACTTAGTCCATACAGGTCACTGGTACAATGGGAGGCGATCCACCCCTTTAATAGGCTGGAACATTCATTCAAATGTATGCAGGGGGTGGAGCCTCCCCTCCTACTTAAGCTGCCTTCAGGCCAGAGCCAAGCTAGATTGATTTGAGACACTTAAACTGACCAGAGGTAAGCAAGAAAAGGAAGACTCCTGTGAGCATGCCCCGAAGGTCTCCCACTGAATGCCACAGGAGAGCCAAGCATGGTCCCTTGACAGGGTGGGAGACCAGTGACCTGTATGGACTAAGTGAAAAGGATTTAACAGGTAAGACTAAAATCCTATTTTCACTGTCGTCCAATACAGGTCACTGGTACAATGGGATGTACAAACATTGAGCTGTCCCTGAGGCGGGAAGTAAGGCAAGGACCAGGCGCAATGCCTAAAGTCACCAGAACTGCTATGAACCAATTAATCATAGAGCCCAAGAACAGAAGTGTCAACGGACACCAACCAGGGGGAAAAACAAACCCCCGAACTAACAGCACACTGAACTAGAGCCAACAGGGCTCAACAGCAAAGGAGCACCATGAACCACAGAGTAGAAGGTCCTAAACAGGCAAGACTGCCTCCAGGATCTTCCGCCCAAAGCTGGCATCAGCCGAGGCCAGGACATCAACACGGTAGTGCTTCGAGAATGTGTGCACAGAGGACCAAGTGGTCGCCAAAAGAAAAGCCATTTTCCAGGTCAAGAGACGCAAAGGAATTGAAGCCAAGGATTCAAACGGGGGTCTCTGGAGAAACCCCAGAACCAAATTGAGGTCTCACTGGGGAGCAGGACTCTTGAAGGCAGGCCGAACATGAGCCACGCCTTGGAAGAAAACCTTAACATCAGGGAGAATAGCAATTCTTTCCTGGAAAAACACAGACAGAGCTGAAGTCTGAACCTTGAGAGAACTCAGGCTGAGTCCCTTCTCAGCCCCATCCTGTAAAACGGCTAGGACCGTGGGAAGATGGAAATCTAGAGACAGATCCTTAGTAGTGTTGAGCGAGCATGCTCGGCCGATGCTCGGATCGGCTCGAGCATCGCTCTGCTCGGCACATGGCGGTACTCGTACTGAGCAGCCAATAAACGTGCAGGGAGGCTCTGACATCGGTGTAATGCCAGCAGCCATGTTGGCTGCTGGCATTACACTGATTGGCTGGCCAGAACCCGTGGTCGGGTGCTGTATAGCACCTGACCATCGAGTTCGGCTCAGTCTTAGCCAGGGAGAGCTGAGGATAGGAAGGGAAAGTCAGTGTAGGGAGGAAAAAAAGCAAAATTGTGAAAAAAAAGAACCAAAAGTCCTTTTTAGGACTACTGTGTGTGGGGGCAGCAGGTTATTTTGTGTGGGGGGAAAAAAAAAAAAAAAAAAAAATATATATATTCTGTTTAGTGTGCAAAGTTGCAGATTAGAGCACATTCTGTTTAGTGTGCACAGTTGCAGATTAGAGCACATTCTGTTTAGTGTGCAAAGTTGCAGATTAGAGCACATTCTGTTTAGTGTGCAAAGTTGCAGATTAGAGCACATTCTGTTAAGTCTTCAAACTAAAATATCAAAGTCACATATTCCATTCAGTGTGCTTCGCCGCAGTGTAGCAGCACATTCTGTGTACTGTGCAGAGTTGCAGAATAGGAAGAAATACTGTTAAGTCTTCAAACTAAAATATCAAAGTCACATATTCCATTCAGTGTGCGTCGCCGCAGTTTAGCAGCACATTCTGTGTACTGTGCAGAGTTGCAGAATAGGAAGAAATACTGTTAAGTCTTCAAACTAAAATATCAAAGTCACATATTCCATTCAGTGTGCTTCGCCGCAGTGTAGCAGCACATTCTGTGTACTGTGCAGAGTTGCAGAATAGGAAGAAATACTGTTAAGTTTTCAAACTCAAATATTAAAGTCACTTATTCCATTCAGTGTGTGTCACCGCAGTTTAGCAGCCTATTCTGTGTACTCTGCACAGTTGCATAATAGGAAGAAATACTGTTAAGTTTTCAAACTCAAATATTAAAGTCACATATTCCATTCTGTGTTCGTCACCGCAGTTTAGCAGCCTATTCTGTGTACTCTGCAGAGTTGCAGAATAGTAAGAAATACTGTTAAGTTTTCAAACTCAAATATTAAAGTCACATATTCCATTCAGTGTGTGTCACCGCCGTTTAGCAGCCTATTCTGTGTACTCTGCAGAGTTGCAGAATAGGAAGAAATACTGTTAAGTTTTCAAACTCAAATATTAAAGTCACATATTCCATTCAGTGTGCTTCGCCGCAGTGTAGCAGCACATTCTGTGTACTGTGCAGAGTTGCAGAATAGGAAGAAATACTGTTAAGTTTTCAAACTCAAATATTAAAGTCACTTATTCCATTCAGTGTGTGTCACCGCAGTTTAGCAGCCTATTCTGTGTACTCTGCACAGTTGCATAATAGGAAGAAATACTGTTAAGTTTTCAAACTCAAATATTAAAGTCACATATTCCATTCTGTGTTCGTCACCGCAGTTTAGCAGCCTATTCTGTGTACTCTGCACAGTTGCAGAATAGGAAGAAATACTGTTAAGTTTTCAAACTCAAATATTAAAGTCACTTATTCCATTCAGTGTGTGTCACCGCAGTTTAGCAGCCTATTCTGTGTACTCTGCACAGTTGCAGAATAGGAAGAAATACTGTTAAGTTTTCAAACTCAAATATTAAAGTCACATTTTCCATTCAGTGTGTGTCACCGCAGTTTAGCAGCCTATTCTGTGTACTCTGCACAGTTGCATAATAGGAAGAAATACTGTTAAGTTTTCAAACTCAAATATTAAAGTCACATATTCCATTCTGTGTTCGTCACCGCAGTTTAGCAGCCTATTCTGTGTACTCTGCACAGTTGCAGAATAGGAAGAAATACTGTTAAGTTTTCAAACTCAAATATTAAAGTCACATATTCCGTGTAAGATGAAGAAGGCGGGTAAAAAGGGACGGGGAAGTGGACGTGATCCTGATAGTTCAGGGCGCGGGTCAGGACGCGTAGAAACTGTGCCTGGTGCCAGAGCACAAGAAAGAAAGACATCCACCATACCTAGCTTCATGTCTAATTTTACAGGGCGTCGCAGGACATCACTCTCGAGGTCCGACCACTGCGAACAGGTGGTCGGTTGGATGACAGCTGATACTGCTTCCAGTCGGTTAAGCACCACCCTGTCTTCCACCAAGTCCACTCTCAGTAGCCAAGAGTCTGGTCAACATAATCCTCACTCTGATCATCCTTCCTCCCACCATACACGGTCTGGTCAAAGAAGTGATCCCACACTGGGATATAGTGAGGAGCTCGTCTCATCACCAATCCTTCATTTGACCCTCTCTCCAAGCACGCTTGCAGAGGAACATGACATCTTGTGCCCTGATTCACAACCTCTAGAGGCTACCCAATCACAAGAAGATGACAGATGTGAACGGCATTTAAGGTCAAAGGAAGTAGTGGATGATGATGATGATGAGACACAGTTGCCATTAAATCAACCACTATTTCCGTCTCAAGACCTTGTTGAGGAGAATGTTATACAGTTGTCAATGACTGAGTATGTGGTGGGATCAAGACATGAGGAGGATGATCAGAGTGAGGAAGTGGAGGAGGACTTGGTGGACGATGAGGTGACTGACCCCACCTGGGAAGGTGTAGAGCCGAGCGATGACAGCAGTCCTGAGGGTGAGCCATCTGCAGCACCGCAACAGGCTGGAAGAGGCAGTGGTGTGGCTACAGAAAGAAGGCGGACCGCACCAAACCGGCCCGCAAATGTTCCACGGAGCACCCCCTTGCGTAAATCTACCTTGCCAAAGGGTAGGTGTTCCGCGGTATGGCGTTTTTTTAAGGAAAGTGCGGACGACAAAAGAATTGTAGTTTGCAACCTGTGCCACACCAGAATGAGCCGAGGCATGAACACTAGAAACCTCACCACCACCAGCATGATCCGACACATGGCATCCAAGCACCGTAATAAGTGGGAGGAACGCCTGGATCGCCCATCTGTGTCTGCAGGCCACACCACTGCCTCCTCTTCCCCTGTTTTCGGTGCCGGCCAATCGCCTGTCGAAGGCGCAGGCCCGCATACCTCCCGCCCTGCACCTGTAGCATCTGAAGCACCATCAGCGACCACATCCACTTCCCTGTCCCAGCACAGCGTCCAAATGTCGTTACCCCAGGCATTTGAGCGCAAGAGAAAGTACCCAGCCACCCACCCACAGGCCATAGCACTAACCTCACACCTTTCCAAGTTACTGGCCATCGAAATGCTGCCATTTAGGCTTGTGGACACTGAGTCCTTCCGCAGCCTGATGGCAGCAGCTGTCCCTCGGTACGCGGTCCCCAGCCGCCACTACTTTTCCCGGTGTGCCATCCCCGCATTACACCACCATGTGTCCCGTAACATCACCCGTGCCCTGACCAATGCAGTTACTGGGAAGGTCCACTTAACGACTGACACATGGACAAGTGCTTGTGGCCAGGGACGCTACATTTCCCTGACGGCACACTGGGTGAATGTCGTGGAGGCTGGGAGCGACTTGGACCCTGGGATGGCACGGGTGCTACCCACGCCGAGGATTGCGGGCCCTACCTCCATCAGGGTTTCCGCCAGCACCTACGTTATTGGCTCCTCCTCCTCCGTTTCCACCTCCGAATTCTCTACACGCAGCGCCACTCCCCCATCAGCCAGTAGCTGGAAGCAGTGTAGCACTGCAGTGGGGAAGCGTCAACAGGCCGTGCTGAAGCTGATCTGCCTTGGGGACAAACAGCACACGGCCTCAGAGCTGTTGCAGGGGATTAGTCACCAGACCGAGCAGTGGCTCTCGCCACTCAACCTGCAACCAGGCATGGTTGTGTGTGATAATGGGCGTAACTTGGTGGCGGCTTTGGAGCTCGGCAAGCTCACACACGTACCATGCCTAGCGCATGTATTTAATTTAGTGGTGCAGAGATTTCTAAAAACCTACCCCAATGTGCATGATCTCTTGACCAAGGTGCGCCGCGTGTGTGCACATTTCCGCAAGTCATCTACAGCTTCGGCCGGCCTGTTGAAGCTGCAGCAGCGCTTACAATTGCCAGCTCACCGGCTGCTGTGTGACGTGAGCACGCGCTGGAACTCCACCTTCCACATGTTGGCCCGGCTTTGTGAGCAGCAGAGGGCAGTAGTGGAGTACCAGCTGTTACACGGTCGTCGCCTCTCCGTTCAACTTCCTGTAATCAGAAGTGAGGAGTGGGAATGGATGTCAGACCTCTGCGAGGTTTTACGCAATTTTGAGGAATCGACACAGATGGTGAGCGGCGATAACGCTATTACCAGTGTAACCATCCCACTTCTGTGTCTACTGAAACGCTCGCTGCTCACAATTAAAACTGACGCTTTGCATGTGGAAGAGGTGGAAATGCGGGAGGAAGAGCTTACACAAGGTGATAGCCAGAGCACCCTCACTTCGTCTTCTCAGCGACAATTGGAGGAGGCGGAGGAGGAGGAAGACACGGTTGCCTCCGCTACAGAGGGTAGCCATGGAACTTTAGTTCCATCTCTTCAGCGTGGGTGGGCAGAAGAGGAGGAAGAGGATGAGGATATTGAGAGTCATCCTCCTGGTGAGGACAGCGAAATCTTGCCTGTTGGTACTCTGGCACACATGGCTGACTTTATGTTAGGCTGCCTTTCCCGTGACCCACGCGTTATACGCATTTTAAACAACACGGATTACTGGGTGTTCACCCTTCTGGACCCCCGCTACAAAGAGAATTTCTCATCTCTCATTCCTCCGGTGGAGAGGACAAGCAAAATGGTGCAATACCAGAAGGTTCTTGTTGAAAAATTGCTCCAAAATTTTCCATCTGACAACGCTGGCGGCAGAGTACGTGCTACCTTGGCCAACCGAGAAGGGGAGAAAAGGGGAGCACACAGCAGTTCCGAGAAAGGCAGGGCAACACTCTCCAAGGCGTGGGACACCTTCATGACACCCCGCCAGCACCCTCACCCTGATGCGCAGCCTAGTGTCACAAGGAGGGAAAAGTTTTGGAAGATGGTGAAGGAGTACGTAGCAGACCGTGTCAGAGTCCTCAATGATCCCTCTGTGCCTTACAACTACTGGGTGTCCAAGCTGGACACGTGGTATGAACTGGCACTCTACGCCTTGGAGGTGCTGGCCTGCCCTGCCGCCAGCGTTCTGTCTGAGCGGGTATTTAGTGCTGCTGGTGGCATCATAACAGATAAGCGTATCCGCCTTTCCACCGACAATGCTGATAGGTTGACACTTATAAAAATGAACAAGGCCTGGATTTCCCCTGACTTCTCCACTCCACTGGAGGAAAGCCCCGGGGGAACATAAACTCACTTTATATATGTTATTTACAATGATGGGAATACTCTGTATTCCCATTCACCCCTTCCACCCAAAAAACGGGTATATGGTTGACTCTTAATCTTCTCCTCCTCCTCTTCCATATGCCCTGGGATATAATTTTTATATAGGGCCAGCTCACCAGCGGGCCCTGTGATATAATTTTTATATAGGGCCAGCTCACCAGCGGGCCCTGTGATATAATTTTTATATAGGGCCAGCTCACCAGCGGGCCCTGTTTGACAATTTTTATATAGGTCAGCTCACCAGCGGGCCTTCTCATATAATGTTTTATTGGGTCAGCTCTCTAGCGGGCCCTCTCATATAATGTTTTATAGCGTCAGCTCACTAGCGGGCCTTCGCATATAATGTTTAGGATGGTCAGCTCTGCAGCAGACCCTCACCCATAATGTTTTAGATGGTCAGCTCAGCGCACGTTTCCCTCTTAATCATGGCCCCAGTTCAGAAAATCAAGGAAATTTTTGGGAGAATTTGCCTCTGCGCACGTTTCCCTCTTAATCATGGCCCCAGTTCAGAAAATCAAGGAAATTTTTGGGATAATTTGCCTCTGCGCACGTTTCCCTCTTAATCATGGCCTCAGTTCTGAAAATCAAGGAAATTTTTGGGATAATTTGCCTCTGCGCACGTTTCCCTCTTAATCATGGCCTCACTTCAGAAAATCAAGGACATTTTTGGGAGAATTTGCAGATGATATACAAGTAAATATACAGCAAATATTGTTTGGTAACAATTTTTCGCCTAAAGTCGTTTTTATTTTCCTTTTTGTGTGTTTTATGGTCAGTCTGTAAAAATGGCGTACTACGGGCGAAAGATCGTTCCCAGCAGCGATGTTGGAGTCCAAGATGCATCCAGACATCCTCCCTATGCTGTCCCTGAACCATTTCTGTGGTGTTTCCATCATTTTCTGCCCTTTTCCTATGGACCAGGCACCCTCCCCTCATCAGAGCAGGGGGTGCCTGGTGTAATGCTCGAGTCCTCCCATTGACTTCAATGGGGCTCGGGTGCTCGGCCGAGCACTCGAGCCTCAGGGGGTGCTCGGTCAGAGCACCCGAACACCCGAGCATTGGGGTGCTCGCTCATCACTAATCCTTAGCAGTACACCATGCTACAAAGGTGGACCATATGCGATGATAGATCTTGGAAGACACGGGCTTGCGAGCTCTAAGCATCGTGGACACCACTGAAGAGGAAAACCCTTTCTTCTTTAGAATTGAGGATTCAGCCTACAAGCCATCAAATGGAGATGCTGAACATCCTCCTTCCACAGATATCTCTGAAGAAGTAGATCTGGACGTGCAGGAAGTGGAACAGTATCCGTCACAGACATGGCTAACAGTTCCGGATACCAGGACTGACGAGGCCAATTTGGAGTGATCAGGATGACAGGACAACGCTCCACCTTCAGCTTCTGGATGACTCGGATCAACAGAGGAAAAGGAGGGAAGATGTAAGCCAGAGGAAATGTCCAGGGGATTGACAAGGCATCCACTGCTAGGGCAAGAGGGTCCCTCCATCGGGAGCAAAACACTGGCACCTTCCTGTTGTGTCTGGTTGCCATCAGATCCACTACTGGCACCCCCCACATCTGGGTGAGAAGGTGAAACTTCTGGATGAAGCGCCCATTCTCCGCTGTCGACTGTATGACGACTGAGAAAGTCTGCCATGACGTTGTCTACGCCTGGAATGTGAACCGCTGAGATGACGGGCACATGAGCTTCTGCCCAAGACAAAATGGCTTTGACCTCTAACCAGGCGGTGAGACTTTTCGTGCCGCCTTGTCTGTTGATGTAGGCCACTGCGGTGGCGTTGTCGGACTCCACTCTGACTGGACAGCCTTCCAGCTGAGATTCCCAGTGCCTCAGGGCAAGAAAGATGGCACGAAGTTCCAGAACATTGATGGAGAGAAGAGATTCTTCTAGACCCCATTTCCCCTGAGCACTGAAATGACCCAACACTGTCCCCCAACCCCGGAGGCTGGCATCCGTCATGACTGTGGTCCAATAGGGAACCCGAAAGAATCTCCCTTTCAGGAGATGAGACAGGTCCAACCACCACTCCAGGCTCAGCTCTACATGAGGGGGCAACGATACAGAGATGCTGGTGATCTGGATGAGATCTGCAAGTCTGAATCACAAACCTCTGAAGTTCCCTGGTGTGTGCCATGGCAAAAGGCACCGCCTCTATCGTGGAAATAAACTTCCCCACCAGAGAAGACAACTTTGGTACTAGAACCTTGTCCATTTCCAGGATCCTGGCCACCCGGACAGCAATCTGATGAGCCACTGCCTCCGGCAAAAACACCACGCACTGCTGAGTGTCGAACAGGAGACCCAGGAAGAGGAGCTGTTGAGATGGAACCAAGTCTGACTTGTCCAGATTCACAATCCAGCCATGGCGATTGAGTGTCTGTATGCACAATTGCAACTGCTGGTGAAGGATCTCCGCAGATGAGGCTTTCAGGAGCAGATCGTCCATGTAAGGAGTCACCCTGACTCCATCTCGATGAAGCACAGGGGGGGGTTTCTGACACCAGGCCCTTGTAGCCAAAAGCACCTTTATAAAGGCAGTGTTGTTTTATCTCGGCAGAGAGGTGAGTTCCTGCCAGGAGGAGGCGCCATTGCTGCAGAGGGACCTGAACCTGTTCCTTAGGATAAGGCAGAGGGGTTAGTGCCTGCCCAGCAGAGACTTCGCAGCGGAGGGGACGATACCTGCTCCGCAGTGACCTGTTCCAGTGGGTAGAAGTGCGAGTCCCTACCCAGGTCACTGCTCCCCATTGGGCTGGCTGCACCTGGAGGTCTTTCAATCCGGTTGACCGCTCCTCCTCTGTGTGGTGCAGCTAGATCCAGTGGCAAACGGCCCAGGTCTGTCCGGTGGTCCTCTGAGGCCGGTCTGGTGTAAATGACCTGGTAGGCGCCCCCCTAACGCTACAGGGGCGGGTGCCTGCCGCGGGGGGCGGGTGCCTGCGGTGGGCCGTCACATTGGTGGCAGCGGTGGGATTTCTGCACTACAGAGTCCAAACCACCACCGGGATTCACCTCCATCGGGAGGTTCAGAGGAGAGCACAGCCAAACCCTAGATGGAAGCCGTTTAGGAGCAGCTGACTGTCCCGTGTTTGAGAGAGCTCATCACAGCCCGAGGGTCCGAACCAGGTCAGAATCGCAAGCCTGAACTTGTTGCCCAGCTAGTCCAAATGGATGAGGAGACTGGCATAGCTGGGGCCCCAGCTCCACTGCAGGAAACTGAAACTGCCTTTCAGCAGAGGATGAGGCAGAGACTGGCTTACTTGCCTACACCCGTCTCTGAGGGTGCCATGGTGGAGGTAATGCGGCAAGTACAAGAGGAACTAGACAGAGTGCGAGACATAACAACCAACAACAGAAACCTGCCTGAGTCTGGATCAAGCAGAGGCAATGGCATGGTTATTGACCTTAAAGTAACACACCAGACCTTCCAACGGTTCAACGAGGATCAGGGGGACATTGATGGTTTTCTCCAAGATTTCGAGCGGCAGTGTGACTTGTTTGGGGTTGATCGCTCTGAGTGGGTCCGCATATTGGCTGGTAAGCTAACGGGCAGGGCAGCCGAAGCCTACCGGGCCATGTCCCTTGCAGCTAGTAGAGACTATGAGCAGGTCAAACAGACTCTCCTGGATCGGTATGCTCTTACCCCAGACGCCTACCGGCGGAAATTCAGAAGTACAAGGCTGGCCTCCAAAGAAACTTACCAGGAGTGGGGCAGTCGGATGGACTGAGCAAACCTTAGCTGGTTCCGAGGGGAGAAGGCCACCACTTTTGAGGACTGCCGCCAACTCATCCTGCTGGAGCAATTCTATAACTTCTGCCCCCCAGAGGTCCGGGAGTGGGTAAGTGACTGCAAACCCCGTACTCTAGCAGAGGGCACCCGGCTAGCTGACCAGTATATTGAAAGCCGCCTGGCCAGCCCCAAGCCTGTGCCTCCCACTCCCCCCTCCAGCACCTTATGAACTCAAGTGCCTATGAGGAGAGTGCCCCCAGCCCCGGTCCGTGCCCAGCAGGCCGAGAGAAAGGTTGACCGGCGTTGCTATTTGTGTCAACAGGTGGGTCACTATGCAGCTGAGTGCCCCAGGAATCACAGACCTTCCCCCAAGCAGGTCCACTGCCTTGACCGCCCCATGACGGAGAGCATCCCCATCCCCACTACCCAGGCTGGGTTTGTCAAGGATTCTGTCTATTACCACGAATACCCAACCTACCCTTTGGCCGAGTATACGGAGGAGGCCTATGGGGTGGCTTCTGTACAGCAGCCCCACCAGGATAACAGGTGGCGGCACCGTCAGGATGTACAAATTAATGGACGCACAGCACAAGGTCTCCGAGATTCTGGGGCTACCCTCACCCTTGTCAAGCCCCAATGTGTGCCCCACAGTGCTCTCTTATCCAAAGGAGTATCTGTCCGTGTCGCTGGAGGGCAGCAACATGTCTTGCCAATGGCCAAAGTGCATTTGGATTGGGGAACCGACCGTGGGTTTTTTGAGGTTGGGATCATGGACCAGATCCCGGCTGATGTGTTTTTAGGTAATGACCTTGGGATACTGTCTAGTCATTATCTACCCAAAGAAGTAGCTCCCGTGACCCGCAGCCACACCCGCCGACAGTCGGTCGATGGCCTTGCTTCACCAGTTCCAGTGGTCCCTAGGTCTATGGGAGTCGAACCTGATGCATCCAAAGCCGTGAGTAAGGGCCCAGTGCCATCCCAGACTGATGACTTCCCTTCCCTGACATGGGTTCAGCCCACTGACTTCAGGCAGTCAATTAGGACAGACCCCTCATTAGCTTCCTTGTGCGCCCGTGCAGACTCTGGTAACCAAGGGGGTGCAGGGGATCAGATAGTGTGGGAGAAGGGACTGTTATATAGGCTCACAGGTAACCAGGACCATAACCGCCCATGGGACAGTAGGAAGCAGCTGCTAGTCCCCAAACCCTACCGTGAGGCACTACTTAGATTAGCTCATGAAATCACCCTGGCAGGGCATCTCGGGAAGAGGTGCACCCTGCACCGCCTGCTGCAGGCCTTCTTTTGGCCTGGGGCATCACGGGAGGTGGTTGACTTTTGCCGCTCCTGTGATGTCTGCCAGCGGGTTGGGAAGTCTGGTGATCATTCTCGAATGCCCCTCCAGCCTCTACCAGTCATTAGGGAACCCTTCCAGCGTGTAGCGGTGGATATCATTGGCCCACTTGCCAAGCCTAGCCGCTCTGGGAAAAGGTATATCCTAACTGTGGTAGATTATGCTACCCGGTATCCCGAGGCAGTGGCACTATCCTCCATATCCGCAGAGAAGGTTGCTGATGCCCTAGTACGCATCTTTACCCGAGTAGGATTCCCAAGCGAGATCCTGTCAGACAGGGGTCCCCAGTTTGTGTCAGAACTGCTACAACAGATTTGGGAGCTGTGTGGCGTCCGACCCATCCAGACGGCCCCCTATCACCCCCAGACCAATGGTCTCTGCGAACGCTTTAATGGGACACTCAAGGGAATGATAAAAGCATTTGTAGACACAGATTCAGATTGGGAGCGTTTCCTGCCGCACTTGCTCTTTGCGTATAGGGAAGTGCCACAGGAATCCACAGGCTTCTCGCCCTTTGAGCTACTATACGGGCATAAGGTGTGGGGACCTTTAGACTTACTCAGGGAATATTGGGAAGGACGGTGTACTTCTGAAGAGACCCCAGTAATTCCCTATGTGCTAGAGCTTCGGGAGAAGTTAGAGACCCTTATGGAGTTGGCAGGGAATAACCTCCGGGCGGCCCAGACTAAGCAGAAAGTCTGGTATGACCGGAAGGCGAGATATAGGGAGTTCCACGTAGGCCAGAGGGTGCTTGCCTTGGTGCCCGTCACCAAGAACAAACTCCAGGCCGAGTGGGCAGGCCCTTGGACAGTTGTCCAGCGGCTGAATAATACCACATATGTCGTAGCTAGGGACCCACCTAGTCGAGTACATCGTACATATCATATTAACATGCTCAAAGAGTATGTTGAGCGTCCAGAGGCCGTGGCTGCTATCTGTACCCCCCCTGAGGGAGATCGAGAGGGCAAGACCCTCCCTGATTTCCTTGCCAACACCCGTCGAGCCACTTCCCTCGATCAGGTGGAGGTGAACCCCCAGTTGGGACTGATTGCCAGACAGCAGGTTCAAAAGATTCTAGAGAGTAGGGCTGCTATGTTCTCCCCTCTACCTGGTACAACCCATCTCACTCAACACAACAGGTCATCGTGCCCTCAGACAGCCACCCTACAGGGTACCAGAGGCAGTACGACCACACATGGAGGCTGAAATTGCCGACATGCGTGCCCTGGGTATCATCCAGCCGTCCAATAGTCCCTGGGCTTCTCCTGTAGTCCTCGTGCCCAAAAAGGATGGAACAACCCGGTTTTGTGTGGATTATAGGAGGCTCAATGACATTACAGTCACTGACGCTTATCCGATGCCCCGTGTTGATGACCTCCTAGATAGGCTGTCCGGGGCCCACTTCCTGACAACACTGGACCTTAGCCGTGGTTACTGGCAAATCCCCTTGGCTCAGGACGCTGAAGAAAAGTCAGCCTTCATCACCCCATTTGGTCTGTACCAGTTTACGGTCATGCCCTTCGGGATGAAGAATGCCCCGGCTACATTCCAGCGGCTGGTGGATCGCCTCCTTGAGGGGGCACAAAGTTATGCTTGTGCCTACCTTGATGATATAGCCATCTACAGTCGTACCTGGGAGGAGCATCTGCAGCACCTGGGTGATGTGTTAGACAGGATTCAGGCAGCTGGATTGACCATCCGACCTGACAAATGCCAAGTCAGGATGGCCGAAGTACAATACCTGGGACATCGGGTGGGAAGTGGACAGCTAGGGCTAGAGCCTGCAAAAGTAGCTACTATTGTTAACTGGCCAGTGCCCCAGACTAAAAAACAAGTGCTTGCATTTTTGGGGACGGCTGGGTATTATAGAAAGTTTGTCCCTTCTTACAGCTCCTTGGCCAAACCTCTGACAGACCTGACGAAGAAGGCGCTACCCCGCTCGGTGACCTGGACCCCGGAGTGTGACAAGGCCTTCAATGCCCTTAAACAGGCCCTGAGCAGCGGTCCCGTACTGGCTGCCCCAGACTTTAGCCGCCGTTTCCTTGTACAGACTGATGCCTCCATGTTCGGCATAGGGGCAGTACTGAGCCAGGTGAACGCCAATGGAGAGGAACATCCAGTCGCTTACCTGAGTCGCAAACTACTGGAAAGGGAGGTTGGGTACGCAGCCATCGAGAAGGAATGCTTAGCCCTTGTGTGGGCAATCAAAAACTTGCAACCCTACCTCTATGGCCGGGACTTTACAGTTATGACAGATCACAACCCTCTGTGCTGGCTCAACAAGGTATCCGGGGACAATGGCCGGTTGCTGCGGTGGAGCCTGTCCTTACAGCCTTATAGTTTTGATGTGCAATACCGGCAGGGGCGGGCCCATGGCAATGCTGATGGCCTCTCCCGGCAAGAGGACTATTGAAGACCTATTACTTTCGGACAGAATTGTTGGGTCTGGGCAAGACCACCCTAATCTGCCCTCTTATTTGGGAGGGGGGAGGAGTGTGACGGAACAGGAGGTTCAACTTTCATGTCCATGTGCTATATGAGGACTGTGGGAGTACATGGACATTCCAGCAATACATCTGCTATGGACTTTTCCTGTCTCAAGTCCTTTGAACTCAACCTTGCCATCTATTGGATTGAAACTTGCATTGCAGCATTGTTCTCTGCCCTGCCATCTATTGGTTGAATCTTGCATTGTGCTATGCCCTGCCATCTATTGGTTGAAGCTTGCATTGCAGCGTTGAGCTATGCCCTGCCATCTATTGGTTGAATCTTGCATTGCACTATGCACTGCCATCTGTTGGTTGGTGACCTACATTACAGCACTGCTGTGAGTATGCAAATATGGCACTGTTGCATGCTGGGACCATCAGTTTCTCTCCAATGTTTTGATTATACTCCCCCTATCTTACATCATAAAATTGTTATACCATGTTATGTTTGTTGTATGTCTTGTCTACTGTGTATTATGATATTTTGTCATAATCATGTCACCACAAGTTGAATGAAGGCTGTGAAAGGTCTGGTATTCCATTTCAATAAACTTATGTGTGTTTCCCTACTCCTAAAGCAGATGTTCAGGATCTGTTATTGGGGGGGCGGTGGGCGATATCTGACACCAGGCCCTTGTAGCCAAAAGCGCCTTTATAAAGGCGGTGTCGTTTATCTCAGCAGAGGGGTGAGTTCCTGCCAGGAGGAGGCGCCATTGCTGCAGAGAGACCTGAACCTGTTCCCTAGGATAAGGCAGAGGGGTTAGTGCCTGCCCAGCAGAGACTTCGCAGCAGAGGGGACGATACCTGCTCCGCGGTGACCTGTTTCAGTGGGTAGAAGTGCGAGTCCCTACCCAGGTCACTGCTTCCCCATTGGGCTGGCTGCACCTGGAGGTCTTCAAATCCGGTTGACCGCTCCTCCTCTGTGTGGTGCAGCTAGATCCAGTGGCAAACGGCCCAGGTCTGTCCGGTGGTCCTCTGAGGCCGGTCTGGTGTAAAGGACCTGGTAGGCGCCCCCCTAATGCTACAGGGGCGGGTGCCTGCCGCGGGCCGTCACAATAAGTATCTTAGGTAGACGAGTGTAATAGCTCAGAATGGGACATAGTGGACCAAGGCATTCAAAGGTTTACTCACCAATCTTTCTTCAGGATGCCATCAAAAGGTAAAGGCAGAATCCCAGACTCAGCTATGAGGAACAGACTTGTCAAAGTCAACCTCCACAGGTTAAGAATGACCCACACAGCACCTGTAACCTGGGTAGTCCAACTCCAGGGAAGCCCACCTACCTAATGGGGGGGGGGGGGACTACTATACAGTACCATATCTAAAGAAAAAGTTACAAAAACTAACAGGATGGTCCACTGCACAGGACAAATTAATTCTGGTAAGTAGTGGTGGTGGTGGGGCTTAGCTGGAGGAAGAGAAAGTAGTTTACACCCACAAGACCCTGTCTTGTTATGTACACTGCCCTCCTCCAGGATGAAGGACTCAACCCCATGGTATCTGTGTTCCATATGGAAGAGAAAAGTGATTCCCACCCCCCTAATAAAAGACAATACAGAGTTGTATAGAGATCAATTCAGTTTATTAATGATAGTCACTTGTTTTGTCCAATCTGTGTCAGACCCCACAATGGACAGAATGTACCCATCATACAACATGATAAAACCTAGATTCATGTGTTTTTGCCATTCAACCTTTCTAAAAACGTAAATAGAATTGAATATAAAAGTATTACTGATCTTTATATGCTGGAAGTATGTCATAAGAAAATGAAATTACTAAAGTCTATCACAAATTTCACATAAATTACCCCAATCTCATCTTTCATTTTAAATAACATACTTGCAACAGATTTTTTTTTTTTGGCTAATGATCAAGACTTTCACAACTCTCATTATCCTTTTGTATCTAAGGCAGGTTTAGCATTCTCAAAGGACCAACAATGCACAATTAACCTCCACATTAATCTGGTTAATGTATCCCAATGACCACTATGAATCAATTAGGTGTTGAATGAGTCTTCAAAATTATGGCGTACTTGATGATACACCCATGGAGAAAGACATGATTCTTTGCTGCAGAGCTCCATTACTCTACACTCCTCCCACTAAAGAGAGTCCTAAGACTTCAGAGGGAGGAGTTTGTGGTCACTGAGTCTAGCAACAAATAATCATGTCCACCACATTAGGTATGATATTCAGTACAATTTATCCCCTTAATGACAGGGGTGTTTTTTTTTTTCCATTATAGCAAATGACATCCTGGACTTACCAGGTAAGTCGTCTGTCACTAAGGGGTCAAAAAAAATTCTGGAGAACTAATCTACACAGAATTTATAGTGGTCATTAAGATGTTCTGTTTAGGTTAAGTTATTACAAGTTGGTGTTTGTGTTCCTTTAAAGGTATGGTAATGTTTCACAAAAACAGCAGCTCCAATTAATCTTCATAGTATTTTGGTCATGGAGAATGTTATTTCAAGAGTAATTGAATGATAAAGTATACCCTTCCAACCCTCAGATGTGGAATCTGGTCCCTTGACCAGACAGACCTAAGCATAAGCCTGCCCCCGTTTACAGGTGTTTCCTTATGCTCACTGAAGATTTCCCCTCTGCGATTCATCTGGACATTCTTGATGCTCTGAGGTGAGCATTGTTACATCAGTAAAAGGGGTGGGAGGGGGATACTTTATCATTCGATTACTCTTGAACTACAACTATGACAGTACTGAAACACTCATTGGCCCAAACACTATATATGATTAATTGTAGCTGCTTTTATTGTGAAAAATTACTATTCCTTTCAAATAAATGGGACAGAGACATCAAGAGCAGAGAGACTGCATAAAAGCATAGTGACGAGGTCAATACAAGCTCCAAAAGTCAAATTTGGTTTAAGATCATCCATGCCTTCCCATTGCTTATCCTGTTTTTGTTTTGTTTTTTTGTTTCTTTTTCTAACATTGTTACAAAATGCCAGGATAAATGCTTTAAATAAGGGTCATAAGCAAAAAAGAGTAAAGACCGTCTGAGGCTCATCAACTACAACTTCCAAAATGTTCAATGGATCTGTTAACCCCTTGAATGAGGGGGAGGTATGTAATGCATTGTGAAGGCCTCAATGTGAATTTTCTATTTTTTTCCCTATGGTATGATAGAAGTTCCCAAGAATTAGTCCACTTAATCTTTTTGTATATGGTATTAAAGAGATAGTGTGAGTGTGTGTATCAAGCCAATTTTTAAACATAGACCTATTAGAGTTCACAGTCCCAAGACAAAAATCACACTTTTTCTACTCTGAACACAGTTTCAAGTTGCATTTGAGTTTCTGCTAATAGACTCAAAAATGCATAATCTCTAACCTGCAGAATGATTACTTAGAAAATAAACAATCAAGCCAGCCAGTGAAATTATGCCACCAGGGACATTGTATTCAGAGATGGTGAAGTACAGGCCAATATAAGCTTAGGTTCCCAATTACCAAAAGTGAACACCTTCAAATCCCTTTTAGCCATCGGATAGTGCACGTCAATCAAAATAGCTTACTTGGTTGCACTACATCTTGGGACAAGCCTGTGAAGACACTTTAGACCAGCGATCAGATTTAGTTCTCTGGGAACACCACCAGGTCATATATCCAGGCTATCCCCAATCAAGCAAGAAAAGGCAAAAACAGAGCCACTTATTTCTCACCTATAATTAAGCAGGGATATAAAGGAAATCTGATCTGGTTTGTGTGAACCAGTGACTAAAGTTGAGAAACACTGTTTAGTGAAAAGAAGCTGTGAAGGCCCAAATGCAGACAGTTCGCTTAAAAGGAGCAGTAAAGTTTTATCATGAAAATGTATTGCAGAGCTTTTACTGCCTGGCAAAACAAAAAGGTATTTTCACTGCTGTGAAATGCTTCATCTAAAAAGTTATTTGAGCAGTGCTACCTGGTGTCTGCAACGATATAGCCAAAGCTTTATCCTCTCCACAGAACAGTTCAATATTGCTATAACAGATTGATCTGCCATCTATCTTGTCTAAAGCATCTACCATCAGTGGAAGAACATTTGTTTTATAGAGCAGGGAAAACCATACAATATGCACTTGTATATTTCATAATAAAATATTACCTTTTTTTTTTTTTTTTGAAAGGAAAAAAAAAAACCAAAAAAAAAAAACCAAAAAAAAAAAAAAAAAACACAAAACAAAAAACACCTAATGAAAACAAAGTCCCTTGAGGACCAGCAACAGGTTATAGAATTCAAAGGACCAGGGAGATTATCCACATTGGGGGTAACCAATCCTGGTAGTCAGGAACGACCAAAAGTTCATGTTTAAGATATCCCTGAATGAGCACAGATTGACTAATTAAAGTGACAGCCACTACGTAGTCCACCTTTGCTCTGGCTGGAATATCCTGAAAACATGCACAGTTGGTAGCTCTAGAACTAGGGTTTGATACCGCTGATCTAAACGGTGTTGGTCGAGTAACTAATATTACATCTCAATTATAGTTCAGTTTGTATAGTTTCTTGCCATTTGTAAAGTTTGTTTTCTTACACTCTAAAAAGGTAACAAACTACAGCTTTGCTCCATTTTCACAGCCATTATATGTTTACAATTTGTAAATACCCTGGTACCAATTTTCCATCTGGAGAAAAACCTGTAAAGGCTCTGTAATAGTGCCTAAACTAATAATCCCTTTAAGGTCACTTAAATCATTGACACAAAGAAGACAAAATGGAGAGCGGAGTTATAGCAGATGTTAAAAATAACAAAACCAAGAAAGAACAAAAAAAGGTCAGCCTCCACTCCCTGCTCCAGTAACACAACCACATGAAACAGGTCCAACTTCTGCTTTTTCCCCCAAAGAGCTTGCAAGCCACATGTTGTCTGCTATCAGCATAGCAAGTCTGAGGTAGTCAACCTTGGTCAAGGCTCAGCATAAAAAAAGATTGATAACCACTGAATGCTGCATTTCTGTTCTTTTCTTAGAACTGTAACGTTAGAAAATGCTGGGTATTCTTGTCCAGTTCCAACATCCATGAGACAAATATTCCAAAGGGCAAGAAAAACAAAAAAAAACAAAACAAAAAAAAAACCCTCAAATAAAATTTTTAAAGAAAGTTTCAGCTGATTTTATATTCCATCATTTCAGAGAGGATCCAAATTATCCAGTGCATCCTCCAGAAGATCCGAATGGTTCAGATGATCTTCTGTCCAAAGACAATAGCTGTAGTTTGTTTACCTTAATGGGTGGTTATCAAAAAGAGCATTCATTAAACTTGTGTTTATTGTTCACCGAGGACTGCATACTGGTTGTCTAACTGAAGTCGAAGTGCCTGATTCTTTGCGGCTTCTTCCCTTGCACGATTTTTATGTTTTACCATTTCAAAAGTCTTCTCCATTTCCTTGTCCCTGTAATAAGAATAAAGTAAGCGGGTGGCACAATCTTTAAAAGCTGAGATTTGTAGTAGTAAAGGCAACTATCATGATGACAATGCTTCAATGGCAGGTCTGCTTCAAAACTAGAAGTGTCAGTTAAGATGGCGATTGGTAGCGCAGAAGTGATGGGTAGGGGTCCGAAAAGTGATCCCAGTGCTACATCCGATCTCATGATTGATACTTAACCGTAATATTCGTAGATGGGGCAGCACTCCAGATCAAACTCCAGTCAGCTTGTAAAATCAAGAGACTTTATTCATCAATAGTAAAAATGCACAAAGTACTTTTTGCATTTTTACCATTGATGAATAAAGTCTTGATTTTACAAGCTAGCTGGAGTTTGATCTGGAGTGCCGCCCCATCTACGAATATTGTGTCTACTTACAGGACTGGAAAGCCTGTGTTTGGCTTTGAGCACCTGGACTGCTAACACCGTGGTGAGTCCCTTTATCCTTGCTAGTTGCATATTATATTTGCTTAAAGGAGTTGTAGCCCCATATTTCTCTGATACTTAACCGTGGACTGTGTGCCAGTTCAATAAACACACTGTATCCAAACAGCAGATTTGTAACTTGACCTTCGTAGTCTATGGGGCTGCACATGTGAAATAAAGAGGGGAGTTTATATTGCTATAGCTATGAGGAGGACTTATTGTCCAGCATCACCAGTGTAGGAGAACAAGTCTTCCCCAGTCCTCTCAGCCCATGAGTTTGTATAAAATGCTATATAGAGGACTTAGAGATTAAGAGGACAGAGGCTGCAGCCAACTGAATTTACCCTTAACACCTCTGAACAAATTTGGGGAAGGGCCAAAGAAAACCTAAGGGCCTTTAAACCATTGAATACAAAGGGGTTTTCATTTATGCCCTATGGTGCAGCTGGTTTGGTTCAGAACTACATCTTTAGCTTAATTAAGTCAGTAAGTGCACATTTTTACTGCGTGTGAGCGCAACTTGGGAGTGTTTGAGATAAGGTCCCCAATGCAGTATTTTTACCACTCAGATGCACCAATAAGCATTGACCCTTTGAGTGACAGAGGGGTACGCAACACCTTACAAAGCAACAAGTTGCACACCCCTCTGGCGCACAAAGGGTTTAAAAAAAGGGTTGTCCAAATCAGTGCAATTGCGATATACAGGCCAAGATAAGCACAGATTGCATTATTGATTAGCTCATTCATTTTGCCTATCCCAGTTGTGTTTGAGACAGATCCTTAAATAAGGTCCTGTATTTGGAGCTAGCTGACAGATTTGGGCAACCACATACTAAATCAGCATTTCCCCCAACACTAGCCTTAGGGGCACCTGACAGGCTGTGTCTTTAGGACTTCTCTGCTTGAGTAAAGCAGAGCTAAATCAAAGCTCTGTAATTTTACTAAAAACATTACATGCTATATTCCCCTAAGGAAAGGGTTGGGAACCACTATACTATATAATTCAAATGAGTCATAACACTGGTTAATTATTTTTAAGACCTTCTGCACCATGCAATTGCTAGGTGTCTTACAAAGTCCTCTGAATAAGGTAGTATATTGCTACTCTAAATACAAGGGAGGTGGTCTAAAACTTGACTACTTGGGAATATTTGAGCCAGGTGTCTTACAAAGCCTTGTAAATTAGGTTTTCTATAGCTACACAATACAAACAGGAAGGTCTAAAACTTACATATGAGAATATTTGAAGAGCAACAACAAATACAATACTGTATTTGCTTCTACATGGTATGTGTTCTGTACTGACCTGCGAGATTCTGTATGCTTGGCAGTGGCTTGCAGTGATGGGAACTGTGCATCACTATATATTTCCGGTGGACCTTGTGGTTTTCGTGCTGGGGCAGAGGCTCTGGCTCCAGGTGGTCTATATACACCAGTCGGCTGTACAGGTTCTGAAACTTCTGCAACTAAAATAGTAGAAAGGGACATTAAAGTAGGATAAAATAACTTCATTCATGACTGGCAGAGAATCAACCTTTCTGCAAAAAGCATTTAATCTTAAAAAAATAACCACTGCATCACAGTATCTAAAAATACACACTTTATTATGAATACATACCATGAAGTAGAATACGGAGCAAGCTCAAAAACCCTGTAGAGTAGGTGTTAAGACACGTTGATGCAGTAGTTGCAAGAAAGAAAGGGACGAAATTGCTGGGAGAGATTCATGGTGATACCCACACTGGAGGTTACCCAGTGGATGCCAGTAAACTACAAGGCTGGTGTATGTCTCCTCAGAGTGTGATTAGTGCAATATAGCACAAAAGGTGTTTTCAACTGTGGTGGTTATCAAATTGAAGCAGTCTGAGCTTACAGCACGTGTGCTCTGTTTTATTTTATTAAAGCAGAACCACCACACAAATTAAAGGTTACCCAAAATCATTATGCACACAACGATACTTATATCCATACTAGTATTACCCTGCATAAGTCCAGCATTTGAGAAATCCAACTTTTACAGAGACAAACAGGCAGGCATCAGCGCAAACATCTTGGCAGACATCTTTACACCTAAGCTGTCTGTCATGGTCTTCTATAGGAGTAGCATTGTACCTTGAGGTACAGGAAGGGACTGATGGTGCAGGTGCACAGATGCCAGTGCAGGGAGATGCCTGCCTGTGCATCTCAGAACGAGCTGGATTTCCATACTCGTATGGATATAAGTATCACTATGTGCATAATGATTTGGGGGTAACTAATTTGTGTGTTTAAGTTCTGCTTAAAAGTGAAAACACCTTATAAATGTTCAGAAACTTCTAGTGGCCCTATGAAGTGTTTACTTGCTACTCTGTTCAAAGGAACTTCTACAACCAGTCTAGGATGTCAGGTGCATGGAGGTGGACAGGATTAATGCAGGTAGTTTTCCACCCACACTGAAGTAGGTAGAGTGCATGAACCAAATTAACCTTCCCACAGGAGTCAAGTATACAACTACTAGTGGCTAAAGAGTTTTATTGCAGTCAGTAAAAAAAAAATGTCACATTTTACCAAGCTTTAAGATTAAAGATTAAAGTGGAAGAAAAAATGCAACCAAGACTGAGCTTACTATGCATGTAGAAACCTCCAGAAAAACATTAATACATACAATATAGAGAAAACAGCACACTAAACACGACTGCATTTGCCCTAGATAAATTTTAATGCATAAAAATGTATCCAGTCCATAGACCAGACAGCTCACAGCAAGGGTCAATATTCTTACTGTGAGAACAATGAAAACCCTGCCCCCCTTGACAGGTTTTTCAGCTTTTTTCCTCATCTTAATTGAAGATTGTCCCTCTCTGCAATCTACCTGGACACTCCCTGCTGCTCTAAGAGGAACAGAGGTTACATCAGTAGAAGGGAGGGGGATACTTTATCATTTAATTACTCGAACTACAACTCTGACAGAATTGAAATAACACTCTCCGAGGCCCAAATACTATGAAGATTAATTAGGGCTGCTTTTAGTATGAAAAATTACTATCCCCCTTTAAAGGGGCAGTATAGGAATAAATTAAAGCACTTCCATCACATTCTCAATGGGAACAGTTTTCATAACTAGCCTGTTTTACAGTGATCCTGTGCGGTTGTTAGTATCTGTGCAGCTGAGTTATATCAGCTCATTGCTTTGCATTCACGGGAGATTTTTCCTGTTACCATGTGAGCCATTATGTTGCATTTGCTGTAAATGGGCTACTGTGAAGACAAAAATATCCAGTGAGCTCAAAGTAAGGCACTGACATCAACTAACTTTGCAGTTGTTGAATATCAGCGCAACAAGCTAGAAGACAATGGAGCAGTTATGAGCTTTGGGAACTCTATTCACATATCTCTGAGGTCACTGATAGTGGGTTAAAATAGGGAGAGAGAGAGAGAGAGAGAGAGAGAGAGAGAGAGAGAGAGAGAGAGAGAGAGAGAGAGAGAGAGAGAGAGAGAGAGAGAGAGAGAGAGAGAGAGAGAGAGAGAGAGAGAGAGAGAGAGAGAGAGAGAGAGAGAGAGAGAGAGAGAGAGAGAGAATATATATATGTATATATATGGAACACAAATTGCTCCCCAATTGGCTGCAGCTTTTATCTGCGGTACCCAGCAGTGGTTAGTCAGCTCTCCAGTGAACGACAGATTTTCTTATAGTGCCTTCCCATTCTTGACACAATCCAATATTGATGTGCAGTTTAACATTATGAGTTGTTCACTGGAACATTTAATGAAAATAACAGAAAGATGCCAAGTGAATGGTCACCTTAACCCAGGAAACTACTATCATCTGAGACAACTTGTTCCACACGAGGGCCCTCAAATGACAAGTGACCACTAGTCGGTGAAAGTCTGTGTGATTAATATAGCTCTTCAAGCACCTACAAAATCCAAACAACTAAGCTATTGTTGACTATCTGGAGCCAGAAAAGGGTAAAAATAATCCTCTGGTTAAAAGGTATAGTAATGTCTTAATTATATAAAAAGTAATACTGTACACCATAAAATAAGAAATCCATCAATATAATTCCCCTCTATTAAACCTGTAGAAAGCCCTCTCCAACCATAAAGTACTCCTCTCCCTCCCCTTCTCCTGATGTCAGCTGTAAGCAGATAGCAGGAGTTCCTGGTCCGGGAACTGACAGACGGCTCTTAAGCAGAGCCAAAATAGCAAGATTTAAAAAGAAATACTTCAATGGAATGGTCTACAAAGTGTTTGGTTTACAAGCACACTTTTTAGACCATTCAAAAGAACCATTTCTTTTTAAATCGCACTATTGCAGCTCTGCTGAAGAGACTCCTCATTTCGGACAACACAGATCTTCTGTCGGCTTTACAGCTGACATCAGGGAGGGGGAACTTTAGAACGCTCTCTCTCGCAAAGCATAAAGCTTTGAAAGATAGGAATTGCATCGATTGATTTCTAATTTTATGGTCTACAATATTAACTTTATATAATTAAGACATTACTATCCCTTTAATGTGCTTCTCAGAGAGGAAAGGAAAAAAGGTAGGGACAACCTTACAGGAGTTCTCAAAACTACCCAATCAGAATGAAAGATCAGCAAAGGAGGTTTACAAGATAAACCTGCGTAAATCAGCTACTATGCCTTTCAACCCCCTGGAACATGAACAGTGGAGGGCACTTGAGCTTCCACCCAAATAAGAATCAGAACAGACATACAGCTGCACCCCTGGTCCGTTGTTGGTAAGGCCACCGCTGTTGCACTGAGATTGAATCTAAACTGGCAGACCCTGGGAGGGACTGTGCAATGCAGCAGAGCAAGTTGAATTGCCCAAGCACATTAATGGGCAAGAGAGGCAGTTCCTGAGTAGGGAAATGGGCAAAGGGGACTGCCTCCAAGGCAAAGACTATAAATCTTGACTTCATGTACTTCTGCACCATTGTAGATAGGTGAAGAAAAGTGACACCTGCTGGGATGATATAATCTTAACCTCCTGCAGAAAGGCCTTACCCTGAAGAGTTGAATCATGTTGAGAAATAGAATGACCTGGGATGCAGACAGGATTCCTTGAAATAGAGCACCCAAATATGGGGTTCCAGAATGGACACACAAGTCTGAATCTCAAGGATCAAGGCCTCTATGCTGAAGGAGCTGAGCCTTTAACAAAGTCATCCAGTCAGGAAGAAATAATCATCTTGAGAACAAAATGTGATTAGTCAAGGCTGTCAAGACCTGCATAAAAATCCAGGAGAAGCAGATGTCAACCTGAATGCAAATAAGGGCGTGAACTGCAAATGATAATCTGGAAGACAAAACAAAGGTAGCACTGATCTTCATGGAAAAGAACCTGCAGATATGTGCCCTTTATGTACAGAGCAGCTAGACATTACCCTGGAGACACAGCAGTAAAGATGATCACCCTCCAAACCCACTGATCCACCACAGAAAAAATACACATTTCAAGAGACTCGGACAAATGCTTGTCTCCTGGAATGGACCAAACCCCAGCAGATGTAGACTTGAGAGCTGGTGAATGTTAGTTAGGCATCTTGTCTGCCTGATCCTGTTTTGGTGGTAAGGAGCACCTGGGCCTCTGTAGGAGTTGCCACAATGGGCTCATACATATCCTAGCAGTGTTAACTAAAAACCATGCTTCTCCAGTGGAATACAGGAACATTTGTGGGATAACCTGCAGTAATAAGTGCACTCGTAGCACGGCTAATAAACTTCTCCACTATTGAACTAAACAGCTCATCCACAAATAGTGGAGAGACCAAAGTAGTCTTGAAAGACTTGTCTGCAAACCAAATTTTCAGCCAAAAGGACTGATTACACAGTAACAGGGTTCAAAGACCTTCTCAGCAAGCCTAGCAAGATCAAAAAGCAGCTTTAGTAACATAAGCATTAGTCTGAAGGACCACAGAAACAGCCAGATGTTGATATCTTCTATTCCTCCAATCATTTTCCTAGACAATCAAGGAATAGAAGGTGGGACAGGGCAGCACCAGAAGAAAACAAACACACACAAATATGCCTTAAGGAGCGAATCCAGGCTCTTAATTGGCCAGATCCTTAACCCTTTGAGTGCCAGTGTGGTACGGAATGCATGGCAAAGCAATGCATTCTGTACCACTCTGGTACTCAAAGGGTTAAGTGCTACAGCATATACAGTTTGCAGTTCTGTAAGCTTGAAGGCGGCAAGAAATTGGAGGCCACCGATCGGGGAGGTAGACAAACTAAGCAGGGTATCGGCAGAGGAGAATAGAAGAAAGTGGTCTTGGATTAAATGTTAATGTGCGATTTCCCTTCCTCCAGAAGAGATAGACTCCTTCACAGAGAAAGGAATAATCATCCTAGGAGAAACAAAGGATAAGCCCCATTTTGCCACCCGCGCACGGCTGAAACATTACTTTTGCCCCATCAACTATGGCAGTCTCAAGCTCCAGCTTCTAAAAGACACCTCTGACCCATAAAGACTTACTAAAACGAGGTAAAATTTAGGAAAGTTATGAAAAGGCCATCTAAGGAAAGGAGAATGGGACTGAGAAAAGAAAAGGAGAGTTTGGAACAAGCTATTCTACCAGTCTTTGAATGTGGCTGCTAGACAGATCGCATCGCAAACAATGACACTCTCAAAAGGACCTGTGCACTCTATTGGAATTCTCTTCAGGCTCCTATATAAATATCATGCTCAGACAAAAGAAGCAGATAAAAGGAAAGGCTGATGGACAAGCCATCTTCTAGCAGACCCTAGTCCTGTACAGTCTGTACTCTGGTTCAAAACCAACAAGGAGGCCAGGAGATAGGAGCCTACCTAGGAGCAGGGAGGGAGCCTCTGCCTCCATAGAGCCTTTCAAGTTACTGCCCTGCCCTTTTGCAGGAAAAAAATTCTCATTCTACAGGGGATAAAGAAAAAAAAAATGCAGTACTATGTACTAAAAAAATATAATTGGCTGCTGTTCAGGACATATTCTAGGCTAGTCCTCCTATTTAACAAATTAACAGCCACTTACTTTAATGGCAAAAGTTTCCCTTCAAACCTTCTAATAAGCATTAAAATGGACCAATCACTTTGTAACAATTTAGGTGACTATCCCAATTTTCAAAATCTCCCATTTCACAGAGTTGCTGAGTTTTTGTTTGTATGCTAGTTCGGCTAAAATGACATACCTATCCCCTTTAACGTTGCTCAATGTAAATAACTTTAGTAGCTGGAAAAAGCAGTATCCAAAAAGCCATCCATTAAGTGCATTAAAATATTTAATAGTTACAATGCAATAGAGGCCAACGTGTGAAATGAAAGCATACTACAATAGAATACAAACAGGAAGTTGCAGATGCAATGTGAAAGAGATATATTCTCAACTACTGTTTGAAGTAATTCTGCTAAAGGAACTAAAAGCCAATCATAGGGCAAAGTTCACATTTTAAATAAATGGATTAGAAACAATGCCATCTGGAGATTTGAAGACAAAGTTCTGTTTTTCCCTGTTATGTATGGGACAGAATTAGATCAGACAAAAGTTCTCCATATATAGCAATTGCACAGACTAATAGCGACAATACAATAATGCATTTTAAATAAAAGTGAGTTTTGAAATACACCCCTCAGCAGTGAGAGTACCTTATTTTACTTAGAGATAATTTTCATAGACCACCACTACCAAAGCTGAAACATTTTCTATTAAATTGCAAATAAGATCTAGCGTTTAGGATGAGATATCATAAGAATACATGAGACCACAAACCTCAAAATATGGACACAGGTAGTATTGTGGAAGTGCTGTTAAAATTTCTCTATTTCCTTATTTTTTTTGGCTTGTTTGCGCACATCATAATCAGCCTGCCCCAGCAATCTATGGTTATGTTATGGGGAGGACTGGGATATTTTGTGGGCAGCAACCCAGAGATAAGAGTATTAAGTAAACCTCAAACTTATTACACATTTTTGGTTACTCTTTTGGAGTGTTATGGGCATACAGATATTGGTATAAAGATCAGACTGACATCTGACTATAGGTCTTTTGTTGCTAGCGTTTACCTTCGATCTTCTCTGCTGAGAGACTGTATCCCTCCATAATATATTTCTGGTGTTGGACTGTATATTTTGTGTAGTATTAAAATAAGAGGATTTTAGTCTTACCTGTTAAATACTTTTCTCTTAGCCCATACAGGTTACTGGTAGCTTTGGGTAGGGGATCCGCAGGAACTCTAGAATTGACCCCCACGTTCTGCCGCATGAGCGCCCAGCATGGTCCCTTGACAGGGTGGGAGACCAGTAACCTGTATGGACTAAGAGAAAAGGATTAAACAGGTAAGACTAAAATCCTCTTTTCTCTGTCGTCCAATACAGGTTACTGGTAACTCTGGGATGTCCAAACACAGAGTTTCCCCAGAGGCGGGAAGTAAGGCAAGGACCAGGCACAAGGCCCCCAAAGTCACCAGAGCAGATATGAACCCTCAGATCAGAGATAGCCCAACAAAACAAATGAAGTGTCAACCGACACTGAACAGCGGTGACACCACCCCAGGAACTGTTACACAGCACACTGAACTAGAGCCAACAGGGCTCTCAAAAGTAAAGGAAGCACCAAAGAATGCCTCCAGGATCTTCCACCCAAAACTGGGTCAGCCTATGCCAGCACATCAACACGGTAGTGCTTCGAAAAGCTGTGCACAGACGACCAAGTGGCAGCCTTGCACAACTGATCAGCAGAGGCCCAAGAAGCCCCAATAAATCTAGTAGAATGAGCCATGACCCGAAAGGGAATAGGCATCTTCTGCAGCTCATAAGCCTTACGAATAGTGGACTTGATCCAGGACACAACAGTCACTTTGGATGCAGGTCTTCCTGCCATGGGACCCTCAGGAATGACTAGCAGCACGTCAGATTGCCTGAAACTCAGGGCGATGAACATAAAACCTGAGACAAAGCGCTATGTCTAACAAGTGGAGATCCCTCTCGTTGTCAGAGGTGGGGTCAGGGCAGAAAGAAGGCACCACAATCTCCAGATTGATGTGGAACTCTGAATCCACCTTCGGAAGAAACTCATGTGAAGTGCGAAGCACCACCTTGTCCTTGTGAAACACCAAATAGGGTGGCTTACAGGACAAAGCATGTAACTCCACGACACAGCAAATGGAAGCAGAAAGGCCATTTTCCACGTCAAGAGGTGTGGAGGAATAGTAGCCAAGGATTCAAATGGAGGGTGCTGAAGAAGCCCAAAACAAAGTTAAGATCCCATGGGGGAGCAGGAGTCTTGAAGGCAGGACAAGTATGAGCAACGCCCTGGAAGAAAACCTTGACATCAGGAAGGATGGCAATGTGCCTCTGAAAGAAAAGAGAGAGAGCAGAAGTCTGAACCTTAAGGGAACTCAGAGGACACAGTTGAAGACTTGAGGAGCTGTAGTCAGACCAAAGGGAAGAGCTGAAAACTGAAAGTGCCCTTGGTCGCAGGCAAATCTGAGATACTGCCTGCTCTCTGGATGAATGGCAATATGAAGGTAGGCGTCCTGAAGATCCAGAGAGGCAAGGATTTCTCCTGGGGACATAGCAACAATCACCATCCTTAGAGACTCCTGATCACAAAGGACGACAACCGCCGTCCTTCTTGGAGACCAGAAGTTAGAGTAAAAACCCATACCTCTATCCTGAACTGAAACTGGCTCTAGGACATCCTTGTCCAGAAGGGCCTGGATAGCGCCGCTGAACAGACTGTTTCTCTGCGCCCTGGTGCGTATGAGAAGGAAAGAAGCGAAAAGGAGGAAGAGATGAAAGGGATCCTGTACCCTTCCTTCACCACCTGTAAAACCCACGGGTCTGCCACTAAATCCTCCCAGACGCTGTGGTAGTGACACAGACAGCCACCCACAGCCGAGTGGGGACCTGGATTCAGCGAGTCATGCCAAAGGAGGCTTGGAAGCCTTAGGCTTGAAGGAGACCTTGGGCTTCCACTGCTGTGGGCTTGGAGGAGGCATGTGTAGCTGAGGGAACCGCCTGGTTCGCCGGACGTGTCAGTCTTGGGAGAAAAAACAAAAACAAAACAAAAAAAAAAAAAAAAACCACAAAAACAAACACAAATAGAATATGCTTGAGAGGAGCTTTCTTTCTGGGGACCAAAGGCAAAAGTGTACTTTTACCCCCGTGGCCTCACTAACCAGATTCTTAAGATCTGGCCCAAACAACGAAGTGCCTTGAAAAGGCAAGGAAAGCAAGGCTTTCTTGGAAGCAGTATCAGCAGATCAGACCTTGAGCCAAAGAGCTCTTCTGGCAACTACAGACATGGTGGAAACCCTAGCCACCAAACAGATGGCATCAAATACGGCAGCAGAAACATAGTGCTGGGACTCAGAAATGTTGGCGAGAATTCACAACATATCCTATAGGAGTACCCTGACGGACAGCCAAGGTGAGCTGTTCAGTCCAGAACGGAATGGCCCAGTTAACCCATGCCGCAGCGAACGCAGGACACATGGCAGTACCAGCAGTGTAAAAAAATGGACTTGAGGGAAACCTCAAGTTTGTCAGTCCAGTCTTTCAGAGCAGAGGCATTAGAAACTGGCAAGGCAGTAGACTTCGAGATTGCCTGGGAATGAACCCACTGAGTAAGCACCGGCTCAGAAAAGGGGTAAAGGCTTGGCAAATTTCTTGGAGACCGAAGGTTTTCTGTCCGTGGATTTCCACTCTTCAGACACAAGGCGATCAAGAGTGGGGTTAGGTGGAAAACAAGGGGCTTTTTAGGCTCCTGATAAACATCAGAGGGATCAGAAGGAACCTCCTGAACTAAGGGTAGGTTTATGTTAGTCAAAACAGCCCTGATCAGGCTTCTCAGTCGAAGGCTCAGGATCAGCCTCAAAAGGGTCCCCAAAAAACTAAAAGGAGCCCACAGCAGAATATTCCTCAACATCTGAATCCACCAGCAGTTCCTCCTCAGAGGAATCTGATACGTCAGGTACTCCCTGTGGTTTTGGCAGGGAAGACTTCATGGAAGAGGGGGTCTACTAAGAAGGGAAGACCACCTGTAACTGGGATGGAAAGAGTTGCAATGCAGACCTAAGGTGCCTAGCAGCACCCAAACTGGCTCCAATGCATGGCTGAAGGTCCCTGGGAGACTCTCAGGGACACCAGAACATGCTGGGCATAAATGACCTGAGAATTCTCTAGGGAACCCTAAATGACAGGAAGAGCAATGCTCAATGGGGGATACATAGACCCTAGCATCCTTAGTCTTAGGTCTGGCCCCAAGCTCCAATGGATTAGATATTCTCAGTGTCAAAAACCATTAGAGTATAAGAAATTGCCCAATTACAGTGTGTAGGATTAAAGTTTCACCCCAGAAATCGCTAAGACAGACTTATCTGGCAGGCGAAGGGTTAATCAGCAGAGGAAAGAAAGATTCCAAGCCCTGCGTAGGATACTCGTTCTGGAAATTGCACAAAATGGCTGCTGTGGCAGGAGCCAATCAGAAACGAGCGTGCAAAGCAAGCGCTCATGGGAAATGTAGTTTTCCCAGAAAAAGTACCCTAACAGTGCCCGAAGCCCCCCAACACATTAGAAACATGAACCGGATGATAGAACAAGAGTGAATGGAGCAATGGCGCCTATGCGGTAAAGCACTCAAATTTTACAAAGTTGAAGACTTAAAATAAAAATACATGAAACATACCTAGAACATGTTAGGAGACCCAAAAACACTGAACCAGTAGGGAAAGTGTCAAACTTCCCCCCAAAATGCAAAACCAGCAGTTAAAGGTTAATTACCACATAAACCTGCTCCATACACCCAGACAGACCCAAAGAGTGCAGGAGTGTGCAATAGGAACTCCAAAGGTAAACCGCTGTGCTGGGGGGCACTGTGGGACATGTGGACCTGCAGCACTCAAAGGGTTGCTCGCCTTTCCTGCAGATCTTCTGTCTTCAGATTACAATGTAGTAAGAAAAAGTCATGGTGGGCAACTCTTGAGGAAAGAACTTGAACCCAAGATATCCCCCCCTCCCCCCAGGGCTTAAGGTCCACAAAAAGCACCTGGATACTGAGCTAGCCACATCTAAGGGCATTGTCAGTTATGGTAATCCACCTAATGGTGGTATTCCATTTCTAACATAAAAATAAAAAATGAGCTAAAACTATAGCAGAACTGTTCGCTTGCCTGTGTCTTCACCAAGGAACAATTCTTTCTGGGGCTGGTTGGCTAGCTGCAGCCAAGGAGGGAAGGTAGGCTCCACCCCCTGCATTCACTTCTAGGATTGCTCCTGCCTACAATTAAATGGACGGATCGCCTACTCAGAGTTACCAGTAACCTGTATTGGACAACAGAAAAGTTAATATTTATAAATTATGTTGTGTATTCTTATGATATAGCTCATCCTATGCACTACATCTTATTTGTAATTTTACTTGAGGGATATTTGTGAGTGGAGACCCTTGATCCAAGCTGCTAGAAATAGAGATTATTCCATTTCTATTTGCCTTTAAAGAGATAGTAATACTTTATTACTATCCCCCAGGCCATATTGTAGATATATTTGCAAAATAATTTAATAGCCCCCAGGTTCATCTCTCAAACCTTTATGGTTTGAGAGATAACCAAAGGCCAAGTTCCCCCCTCCCTCCCCCTTCCCTGAAGTCAGCGTTGTACTGACTGCAGGTATATCCGGTCTGACTTTCATCAGGCAGCTCTGCAGCAGAGCCACAATCGCGTTAGTGAAAAAGAATTATTTCACTCAAAACGGTCTTCTACGTGTGCTTGCAAACCAAGCACACGTAGAAGACCGTTTCAGTGAAATAATTCTTTCACAAACGCAATCTCAGCTCAGCTGCAGAGCCGCAAGCCTGTCGTACAACAGACTTCCCCTGCAGTCAGTACAACGCCGACTTCAGGGAAGGGGGAAACTTTGCCTTCGGTTATCTCTCAAACCATAAAGGTTTGAGAGATGAACCTGGGGGCTATTAAATTATTTTGCGAATAACTACAATATGGGGGATAGTAATAAAGCATTACTATCCCTTTAACGCTACCAAGGTTTCACATTTTCTATTAACAGCAGGAATAAAAACATGGGTTTCCTGATGCTCTGCTAACTTCTTAAATGTCAAAAAGTGCAACATATTGACAAAACCAAGAGGATTACATTGGTTCTTACCAATATTTACAGGTACTTGGGCTGGAGCAGTCTTGTTCCAAGGACCAGATGTTTTATCTGCGCCAAAGCCTCCAGTCTCTTCCCAGTCAGCTCCTTGTTCTTCCTTTTTCTCACTTTCATCATCTTCCTTTTCATTACTGCTTTAAAAACAGGGAAAGGGCTTAAGCATTTTATAGAAGGCTGAAATTCTACGATTGTTTAAATCACTTTTTCCTATTAATTTGTTTTAAAGTAACCCTGTCAATACAAGACTTCTGCAGTGAGATTTTTTTTTTTAGTTTCACATTTAAAAAAAAAAAAAAAAAAAAAAAAAAAAAAAAAAAAGAGAAAAATCAGTGTACAACTTATACTGGCTAAAACTGTAAAACAAAAGCATAAAGTTTAAAATATTGGAGTTTATCCACGTAGCTGGATTGCAAGCCTTTGAGGCATAGTCAGCTTACCCCCACTAAACTGAAAAGGACTCCTGGCCTTGACTCATGGAAAGATACACTTTCTGACAATGCTCTGGCAGTATAGCTTATAACACCTCCACTGCTGCCATGGCAAAGCATAAAGATGCCACCATGTCAATACAAATACTTTATGGCAAAGTGGTTAACTCATTAAGGGAGGAAGAGATCTTTGCCTCTATCACAGAGTTCTCTCTCAAAAGGGATTTCAAAGCTCTACCTTGGAAATTAACAAGCAAGTACCAGTCACAGACCACTAGGGAAGGGGCCATTCTGCTGTATCCCCTTTCTCCCTCAACACCCTCTAAAGACAAAGCTCGTTTGGCTTGTAAGTTTCTCTTTCCCTAATTACACCATTCATGGAAGTTTGCAAGACAGAGCTTGCAGCTCACCCTCCTAACAGGGACAACTTCCAAGAGAAAAGCCATCTTCACTGTCAGCCAACAAGAAGACGAACACTAGAGGCTCAAAAGGGGGCCTCAGAAGAACACCCAAGACTAGACAGATCCAACAGAGGTTTGGGATCCTTAAAGAGGGAAAGGTGTGAGCCACACCCTGCAGAAAAACCCTCACATTTGGGATGATAGCAATTAGTATCTTCAAAAGATCATTGCTGAAATCCAAACCTTAAAGAGGAATGATCACCTGTATCAAGTTGCCTTCATTCCAAAGCTCCTTTGCATTTAACATGTATTTTTTTTTTTTTTAATATTAGTCTGAGATATTGCTTTTACATTTAATGCAGTGACTTCACTTCAGGACAGGCTGTAGTTCTACTCTGCCCGCAGCCTGTCAATCGTTCCAAACACACATATATTAAATACATACATACATACACAGTCAAACACCTGTGAGGACATGTTCTTATCCACGCCCCACCAGTGGAGAATAGACCAGACCCCTATGGTATGCCTTAGAAGAGACCGTTTCCAAGCCTGGATCACACTGGAGATTACATCGGTGGAGAATCCCTAGCGCTTCAGAATGCTGGCCTCAAGAGACATGCCGTCAAAGCAAACCTTGGAGTAACAGATCAGGTCTGGGAGGAAGCTGGATCGGCTGCAGGTCTCTGTTTCATGGAATAACATTCTTCTGCTGATCATATCCTCTTCCTGGCTTTAAACTTCTTGCCTCCCAAAAGGAGTTTGTTTACTGACCAGACAGAGCTGGTGATCTCCTTGCTCTGAGGCAGTAAAGGACTTCCCCCCCCCCCCCCAGAGGAAATAATCAAAATATCCTCAACTGATCCCTGAAGAGTTTAGTTACTATGAATGGTAATGAGACTAATCTATTTTTGGAAGAAGGATCTGCTTCCCAGGCTTGCAGGATTATTTTGCCAGTGCACTGATATAGTCTACTGATGCGCCGCATGCATAGTGGAGTGCATCCTTGACCGTAGACAATTCCTTAAGTATTCTGGCTCTTGAAATGGAGGATTCAACTTTCTCTTCTAAGTAGCCATATGCGTAGGGTTCTAAACATAGAAGCCATGGCTGTAGCAGTCTTCAGACTTTGGCCGATGATAGTAAATTATTTCTTCAGGATTCTATCCGCTCGCTTGTCCACAGGTTCTCAGTGTTGTCCTGACTTCTAAGAATGGTTGTTCATCTTGCTGAGCGATTGGGGTATCTACTTTAGGTGGTGTATGCCAACTAGAAGTGTATTCCTCTGCGAATGGATACATTCCGTGAAATCTCTTAGAGACTGAACTTCCCTGTTTCCATTCGGTCTTTATAATATCCTGAAAGGAGTTATGCACCAGAATCTGTGGACCTGTTTTCCATGATGTTCAAGTCCTTCTGGAGTTCTGATAGGCCCAAGAAGGTTCTCGGTGCCTTTACAAAGCCATCCATCTTGTCAAGACTCAAACTGCCTGTATCTTCCATGATCTCCCCTTTTTCTGCAGAAGAGGCTGCAGTCATTGTCTATAAAGCTTTCCTAGTCTTCCTCATGCCTTCTAGATGGGCCTTCATCATACACATCTTCATCCACGAAACAGTCTTGAAAGTGAGCAGGAACTTTGCTGCTTGAGGCCTGTTTGAGGCAGTACATACACAACTTAGAAGCTCACAACTTAGAAGCTTCAGACAGAGGAGGTCTTTGATCACAGCCAGCACATGTCTTCATTTTGGTTGTGGATTTCTCTTCTTTAGGACGTTCAGAGGACCTTTGTTTGTCCCCTTTAGAAGCAGATATGACGGAAAATGCCAGTTAACCTGTCTACTGCTGAACAGATGCAACTTCACAGCCATGTCAGCAATATAATTACAGACATTTCTAGCTTAGTAAGCAAAAGGAATGTGCCGAGTTCTAACTTTTAAAACATACCTATAATCCCAAGACACCATCCACTGTGGTCCTTTTATCCTCCCGGGACCGGAACATGCTGCCATCTGTATGCATTCCATCCCATCAAGAAAAATGCACGCTCTTTCAGAGCCGCAATCAGGACCAGAGGTGCAGAACTGGTATAATGCCAAGCAGATAGCAGGCTCGCCAAGAGGTACACAAGTATTCCCAAGTCTGCAACCGCTGGATGCCTCAGACAGAAACTTGAGGGCGACACAAGGCCTCAGTCCTCCAGCTGGATAGGGCCAAAATAACTGCAGAGGGAATGTAGCTCAGGAGATTTACAGAATTTTGATTTGGTTCTACCAGCTGGAGGGCGGAGCCAATTACCCACAGTATTGCGTGAACTGGACAGAGGAAAACAGGCCTCAAAGCCACCCAGGTGGATGAGAAGTTGGCCTTTAGTAAGGAGTCAAGCTCCTTATCAGCCTGTCCTTGAGCCCTGTAATGTAACACCAGGGAAAGGACAATTCTTTGCAAGCACAAGATTGGGGTGGGGGGGTAGAAGGGGTTGTCAACAGAGTGTGTGTGTGTGTGTGTGTGTGTGTGTGTGTGTGTGTGTGTGTGTGTGTGTGTGTGTGTGTGTGTGTGTGTGTGTGTGGGGGGGGGGGGGGGGGGGGGAGGCCCACTGCACCAGAGCCTCAGCTGTAAAAAAGTGTTTTGTTGAAGGACTTATCCTTAAACTCTTTAATCATGAGTTTTCCACTCATCCATAAGGATAGCATCAAGAGTGCCACTGGGGCAAAAACTTCTGATTAAGTCTTCCAGCTCCTCTGATAAATGTCTGGAGAGGGAGATCCCCTGTCTGCGGCGTCAAAGGCCTGAGGGGACTCCAGCACAGACCTTGATGAGCCCTGAGCCAACAGGATTGGAGCAGCCTCTTCAGAATCTCCATAAGATTAGAAAGAAACCATATCATACTCATCCTTTGAGGCCAGTTCTTCCTCAGAGGATGCCCCAACAACATGTGTTCCCCTTGAATACAGGGCCAACCTGTTTCAAGGTGTGCAAAAAAGGAAATCAATCTAAAAGTAGTGTTTATAGATTCTTAGCCCACCCTAGGATACGAAAGGTACTTTCAAAATAATAGGATTTTAGTCTTACCTGTTAAATCCTTTTCACTTAGTCCATACAGGTCACTGGTACTCTGGGAGGTGTAAGTCCCCTTTAATAGGCAGGAACAACTATGCAAATGATTTGCAAGGGGCGGAGCCTCCCCTCTTACTTAAGCCACCTTCTGGCCAGAGCCACTTAGATTGATTTGAGACCCTAAAACTGACCTCAGGTAAGCAAAAAGAAAGACTCCTGTGAGCATGCCCGAACGGTCTCCCACTGGATGCCACAGGAGAGCCAAGACTGGTCCCTTGACAGGGTGGGAGACCAGTGACCTGTATGGACTAAGTGAAAAGGATTTAACAGGTAAGACTAAAATCCTATTTTCACTGTCATCCAATACAGGTCACTGGTACTCTGGGATGTACAAACATTGAGCTGATCCAGAGGCGGGAAGTAAGGCAAGGACCAGGCGCAAGGCCCAAGTCACTAGAACTGCTATGACCAGTTAATAACATAGCCCAAACTGTAAGTGTCAACGGACACCAACCAAGGGAACAATCCCTGAACTAACACAGCACACGGAACCAGAGCCAACCGGGCTCAACAGTAAGGAAGCACTAAGGATCACAGAGTGGAAGACCTACACAGGCAAGACTGCCTCCAGGACCTTCCTTCCAAAACTGGCATCAGCCGAAGCCAGTACATTAACTCGATAGTGCTTAGAAAAGGTGTGCACAGAGGACCAAGTGGCCGCTCTGCACAGTTGATCAGCAGAAGCTTGATTCTTGTAGGCCCAAGAGGCCCCAATAGATCTGGTGGAATGGGCAGTCACCCGGAAGGGAACATGCTTATTCCTCAACTTATAGGCTTCACGGATAGTAGCCTTAATCCAAGAGGCAATGGTAACTTTGGAAGCCGGTCTCCCTGCCCTAGGCCCCTCAGGAATGACGAATAGAGCGTCAGACTTCCTGATAGACTCGGTGCGATGAACATAAAACTTGAGGCAACGCACCACATCCAACAGATGGAGATCTCTTTCCTTGTCAGATGAAGGATTAGGGCAGAAAGAGGGAACCACAATCTCCTGATTGATGTGAAACTCGGACACAACCTTGGGTAAGAATTCCTTGGTAGTGCGAAGCACAGCCTTATCCTTGTGGAACACCAGGTAAGGAGGTTTACAAGACAAGGCCTGTAACTCTGCTACCCGGCGAACTGAAACAATAGCCAAAAGGAAGGCCATCTTCCAAGTCAAGAGACGTAATGGAATGCAAGCCAAGGATTCAAACGGTGGTCGCTGGAGAACTCCCAGCACCAAATTGAGGTCCCACTGGGGAGCAGGACTCTTGAAGGCAGGTCGAACATGAGTCACACCTTGGAAGAAAACTTTCACATCAGGAAGGATAGCAATCCTTTCCTGGAAAAACACAGACAAGGCAGAAGTCTGAACTTTGAGGGAACTCAGACTGAGCCCCTTATCCACACCGTCCTGCAAGAAGGCCAGGACAGTGGGAAGATGGAAGTCAAGTGACAACTTCTTGTCAGAACACCATGTCACGAAAGTTGACCATATGCGATGATAGATCTTGGAAGACACAGGCTTACGAGCACTGAGCATCGTCGAAACCACAGAAGGAGAAAAGCCTTTCTTTGCTAGAATCGAGGATTCAACCGCCATGCCATCAAATGGAGAGTGAACATCCTCCTTCCACAGATATCCCTGAAGTAGGTCCGGATGGGTAGGAAGCGGGATCGGATCCGTCACCGACATGGCCATCAACTCCGGATACCAGGACTGGCGAGGCCAGTTTGGAGCAATCAGGATGACAGGACAACGCTCCCTCTTCAACTTCTGGATAACTCTGATCAATAGAGGAAGAGGAGAGAAGATGTAAGCCAGGGAGAAGTCCCAAGGGATCGACAAGGCATCCACTGCTAGAGCAAGGGAGTCCCTCAACCGGGAGCAAAACACCGGAACCTTCCTGTTGTGTCTGGTAGCCATCAGGTCCACCACAGGCATCCCCCACCGCTGAGTGAGCATGTGAAACACCTCTGGATGAAGAGCCCATTCTCCGCTGTCGACGGTGTGACGACTGAGGAAGTCTGCCATGACGTTGTCCACGCCTGGAATATGAACTGCAGAGATGACAGGCACGTGATCTTCTGCCCAAGACAAAATATCCTTGACCTCCCACCAGGCGGAACCGCTTCTTGTGCCGCCTTGCCTGTTGATGTAAGCCACCGCCGTGGCGTTGTCGGACTCCACTTTGATCGGAAGACCGGTCAATTGAGACTCCCAGTGCCTCAGGGCAAGCCGGACAGCTCGAAGTTCCAGAACATTGATGGAGAGCAGGGATTCCTCCAGACCCCATTTCCCCTGAGCACTGAAGCGACCCCAGACTGCACCCCAGCCCCGAAGGCTGGCATCCGTTGTGACTGTGGTCCAATGAGGAACTAGAAAGGATCTCCCTTTCAGGAGATGAGAGATCTAACCACCAGTGCAGACTCGACTCGACATGAGGAGGAAGAGAAACAGACAGATGTTGATGATCTGGATGATTCTTGCACGTCTGGATCACAAATCTCTGAAGGTCCCTGGAGTGGGCCATGGCAAATGGGACTGCTTCGATCGTGGAAATGAACTTCCCCACTAAAGAAGACAACTTCGGTACTGGAATTTCGTCCATGTCCAGAATCCCAGCCACTCTGACGGCTATCTGGTGAGCCACGTCCTCTGGAAGAAACACCATGCATTGGCGAGTGTCGAACAGGAGACCCAGGAACAGAAGCCTCTGAGATGGAATCAAGTCCGACTTGTCCAGATTCAGGATCCAGCCATGACGGTTCAGGGTGTGCATGCACTTCTGTAATTGCTGACGGAGAAGCTCCGCTGAGGAGGCCTTCAGTAGGAGATCGTCCATGTAGGGGGTCACTCTGATCCCATCCTGATGGAGCACCGCTATCAAGGAGCCTAACACCCTCTGGAAGACCTGAGGGGCTGAAGTCAGCCCAAAGGGGAGCTCTGCAAACTGAAAGTGTCCCCTGTGGCAGGCAATCCCGAGATACCGCCTGCTCTCTGGATGAATAGGGATGTGAAGATAAGAATCCTGAAGGTCCAGGGAGGCAAGAAACTCCCCTGGAGACATTGCTGCAATCACAGAATGCAGAGATTCCTGGCGGAAGTGGGAAGTCGCCACATAGGCATTGAGATCTTTGAGATCCAAAATGGGACGAGCTCCTCCGTCCTTTTTGGCTACCACAAACAGGTTGGAATAGAATCCTGAACCTGTGTCCCCTTGAGGAACCACCTCCAGGACCTCTTTGTCCAAGAGATCCTGAGTAGCGTCGTCGAACAGACGCCTTTTTGTGGGTTCCTGAGAAGGACGAGTAAAATGGAACCGAAAAGGAGGAAGGGAGGAGAAAGGGATCCTGTATCCCTCTGACACCACCTGAAGAACCCATGGGTCCGCCACTGACTCCTCCCAAGTCCGGCGAAAGATGCGGAGACGTCCACCTACAGCCGGATGCGGACCCGGGTTCGGCGAGTCATGCCGAAGCAGTCTTGGAGGTCTTGGCCTTGGGGGCAACTTTGGGCTTCCAGGACTGTTTGGGCTTGGAGGAGGAGCGCGTAGTGGGAGGACCCGTTTGGGCCGAGGAGCGTGTCTCAGTCTGAAAGGAACGAAAGGACCGACTGCGTTTGGCTGGAAACTTTTTCTTAAAGATTGAGGGTAGAAGAGTACTTTTACCGCCAGTAGCCTCACTGATCATTTCTTTGAGTTCAGACCCAAAAAGCAAATTCCCCTGAAAGGGCAAGGAAAGCAAGGCTTTCTTAGAGGCTGTATCAGCAGACCAAATTTTCAGCCAAAGAGCGCGTCTAGCCACCACAGAAGTGGAGGCCCTCGCCATCATGCGCACAGCATCAAAAACAGCGTCAGCAACATAGTTCTGAGCTTCAGTGATATTAGCAAGGAGCTGCAACTGTTCAGATACTGGCGCATCCTGGCGAACTGCTTCAGTCAGTCGTTCAGTCCAGGCCGCAATGGCTCTATTAACCCATGCCACAGCAAAGGTTGGGCGCATGGCAGTGCCAATGGAGGCAAAAATAGATTTAAGAGAAAGCTCTAGCTTTTTATCCGTCCAATCCTGCAGGGCAGAGGCATCAGAGACAGCCAAGGCGGTAGACTTGGATAGTCTAGAAACAGGAGCATCCACCTTGGGAGGATGAACCCATTTTGCCAACTCAGCCTCAGGAAAAGGGTAAAGTTTAGCAAACTTTTTAGAGACAGAGGAAGATCTATCAGGATTCTTCCATGCCTCAGAGACCAGACGGGCAAGAGTAGGGTTAGTTGGAAAACAAACAACTGGTTTAGATGGCTTTTTCTGAAAAACATCAGTAGGATCATAAGTGGATTCCTGAGTCAGAGGAAGGTTGAGCGTATTCAGAACCGCTCTGATCAGACCCTCAGCCGAGACTTCAGGGTCACACTCATAGGGGTCCCCAATGGACCTGTTAGATTCAATAACAGTACGTTCCTCAGCATCAGAATCCTGTAAGAGTTCTTCTTCAGAAGAATCAGTGACATCAGGAGCTCCCTGTGGCTTAGGCAGGGAGGTCCTGATGGTAGAGGGGGTCTGCCAGACCTGGAGAGCCCCCTGTATCTGAGAGGGAAAGAGTTGAAGCGTGGATCTGAGATCCCTAGTGGCAGCTTTAAACTCCCTCACCCAAGATGGCTCAATAGCGTGGCTGGAAAGCCCAGGGTTGCTATCTTGACCAGTACAATTAGGGCATAGATCCCCCACATTATTGGTAGACAGCCCAATGTGGCAAGAGGAGCAAAACGCCATGGGGGTAGCAGACCCCCCATCCTCCTTAGACTTGGGTCTAGCCCCTAGCTCCAGTGAAGTAGACATGCTCACAGCGTCAATATACCCCACTAATAACACTATCACCCAGAAAAAGTGTAAATGATTAAAGTTTCACCCCAGAAATGTCTAAATTCGGACTTATCTGGCCAGCGAAGGGTTAATCTGTTGAGGAGAGAGAAGGCTCGGTCCCTGCGTAGTCTACTCGCTTAGGAAAAGTACCACAAAATGGCGGCCGTCATGATAGCCAATCAGAAACGAGCGCGAACCAGGCGCTCATGGGAAATGTAGTTTTCCCTTACAAGTACCCCAAACAGTGCCCGAAGCCCCCCTGAACACCCCACATACATAAAACACATTCCGGATGATAGAGCAGGAGCCTAGCATTAAAATGAGCCCTCTCTGAAGTTGCTGTGACAAGCGGTTCCAGAGATACGTCCCACACTGTGAATTCTCATAGAGTGTAAAGGAGCCCTTGCGTCTGAGCGGGAAAAAGCCGCGCTTAAAGGCGCGGAACACCATTTTTAACAAAGTTTAAGAAAACATTAAAAAGTGCCCAAACAAGTATGAAACACATAAGAAACATGAGTAAACGAATATCAAAAGCTCCAAAACCCAGAGAATACCACAGAAATTGCATAAAACAGTAATAATGCAATAAAAACACCCTATGAGTGCTGGAGTGTATTGAAACTCCCAAATACAAGCCCATCAAAGGGACACTGTGGGGACAAGTGGACCTTCAGCACTCAATGGGTGACTCACCTTTCTTGCAGGACTTCTGTCTTCAGGTGACCATGATAAGGTGGGAAAGAACCAGAGGTAAATTCCCCAGTAGGGGAGCTGCTTAACACAAGCTGTCCCCTCTTCAGGGCATAAGGTCCACAGAAAATCCCTGGAAGCTGCACCAGCCACTTTAAAGAGGGCAATTCACAGCCATGGTCACCCTCCTAATGGTGGTATTCCATATTTGAATAAAAAAATAATAAAACACTAAGATGCATAGATGTTCTCTACCTGGTGTGCAAAGCACTCCAGGAACAAATCAATCTGAGTGGCTCTGGCCAGAAGGTGGCTTAAGTAAGAGGGGAGGCTCCGCCCCTTGCAAATCATTTGCATAGTTGTTCCTGCCTATTAAAGGGGACTTACGCCTCCCAGAGTACCAGTGACCTGTATTGGACGACAGTGAAAAATAATTTCAAACAGCATATTACCACATGCGGAAGTAGCTTTCCTTTATCAATAAACACTTGTCCTCAGAAAGACGCCATTAGGGCACCAGGATTATTCAGAGGCTTTTCCTGACCAAAAACGGTACCTTTACTTTTCAGTCGGCTCCCTGTGGTTCCTTTAACCTCTTATGGCTCCTGATACCTCCAAGTTAACAGAAGGCACGTTCTTTCCCAATCAAGCTCTCCTGAACTGATTATATCCTCCTCTCTCCGGTAGTGTTTGCAACAAAGTGGCAGCATAAACAATGTTTATCATAGACAGCGATATTTTTCCCACGTGTATCTCTGGTCCTCTGCCGGCTTTCTCAAGGGATAACTAACTCGAGAGCAGGAAGTGTCCAGACAGGTGGTGCGAGGGTTAAAACCCCATTATCTAATTAGTAGAAACACATAAGTTCTTAAGTCTATATGGAAGTGGAGCCTAAGCAGGCCATCAACAGAGTACACTGCAGGATACCAAACCACAGAAATGTGGATGCCATACAGAAGTACCTACTCACAGGACCTGGCACTCTATAGAAAGTGCGCTCTTCAAGTCTTCTATTATGACAAAATAAATAAATAAATAAATCCACACACAACACATATCATTGAAGCCAAGAGAAAACAGGATGTTAAACATGCCATCATACACAGAACGAGTCCTGAAACCCTGCGCACTGGTCGCTCCTTCTAAAGGAGTCCAGGACTGCCTAAAGAGGGATTAAGCAGCAGAAAATAAAGGCTAAGAGCTTCGCTCTTGCTTCCTCCTCACGAAGTGCACTGTTAAAACAGAGCAAGGGTGTGAAGTGATATGGGATGGGAGTCTGCCTCAGACATCTTTTTTGTCAGTGTCCTGCAGTCCTGAAGCAGGGAACTTCACCCCAACTTTACCATGTTCAACGTAGGTTGTGAGAATCCTATTTAGAAGGTTTTTCAGGGCATGTTATTTTATTGAATTTCGCCTGAGTATGATTAAATTAGAGATAACAATGTGGGCCAGTTAACATTCTTTAATTGTGAAATGGTCTAAAAATGGAAGAGCACGGGTACCTTATTTGTAATGACTGAATCCTAAGACCAGTGTAGTCAACTTCTTTCTGCTCAAAGTCTTTCCATTCATCATCTTCCTAAAAGGAAAAGAAATAAAATTGTCAAATAATATTCAAAGATTAAACTTAGCACATTTACAGTACAAGACCTCAAACCCATAGGCTATTTTATAACATGTTCTCTCCATAACAGTTTAGGAATTACAGTCTTAAAACTGACTTATTTGCTTTGGAAGGGGTGGGGTTCTGTTTAGATGAGCCAAGGTCTCGTCATCCTCCAGTCTCAGATGCAGCCACAATATCTCCAGCCACATAATGGCTGGAGGGAGGCTGATGGGGAGAGACACTCACTGCAGGGCATTTGATTAGGAGCAAGATGACAAAGACAATACCAAATAAGTCTACCCCATGTTTTGTATCTCAGAAGGAATGCTTGCCAGTGACATTTTATACAAATAATTCAACTAAAGCAAACAAGTATGTTTAAAGGATGGATCAAGGATTGGTAATGCAATAGCCACTCTTATTTAAAGAATATGGATGTCTGCCTCAGTCAATGCAACTGCTGTCATCTTGCTGAACTGTTGTGCACCTCCTGCAGACCTTGTCAACAAAATTAGTGTCAGGACATTCATTCAGAGAAAGGGTGAAATATGCTTACAGAGTTCCTTTTCTTTTGTGCCCATCCACAGCATGTAAAAGTGGTTCCTGACTCCACCCCTCCAGCTGGAAGGACCAATTTCAAAAACTACTTTAAAGCTTTCCTCCTGCTCCTTCCCAGTTACCCAATTCACCAAGCTGTGAGAACACAAAGATTATGGGTAGGGTGTGCCATGGCTGGACACAGAAGTAAAGACAAGTTAAAAAACAACAACGAATCGATATTATCGATAATTAGAATCGTTGTCAACAATTCTCATAATCTATTAGTTGCAGCCCCAGACTGCCGCTGCCAGTGTCACAATATGACAAGATCCATCTGGCCGCATCATCACGCGCCCCTGCGGGACGTGATGACATACAGACAGAGAAGAGGAAGAGGGCAGAGGCACCGGAAGAGAAGCGCTTGCTGCCAGCAGACTGATCGTTACTGTCAGGCAGCAAGCGCTTCCCTTCCCGTGCCTCTGCCCTCTTTCCCTTCTCTGTATGTATGTCATAACGGCCCGCAGGGGCGCGTGATGCGGACGGGCAGGAGGGAACTTGGAGGGAGCCAGCCAGCCAGCCACAGGGGACCAGATGCCACTTAAATTACCCCCTAGCCCGCCAATTCAAAGCAGCAAGAGGAGTGCAACAGTGACAAGGACAGCGACAGAGTGACAGTCTAGAGGAAGAGGCACATGGATGGATGGGGGGGGTAAATAGAGGCACATGGATGGGGGGGGAAACAGAGGCACATGGATGGGGGGGGAAACAGAGGCACATGGATGGGGGGGGAAACAGAGGCACATGGATGGGGGGGGAAACAGAGGCACATGGATGGGGGGGGAAACAGAGGCACATGGATGGGGGGGGAAACAGAGGCACATGGATGGGGGGGGAAACAGAGGCACATGGATGGGGGGGGAAACAGAGGCACATGGATGGGGGGGGAAACAGAGGCACATGGATGGGGGGGGAAACAGAGGCACATGGATGGGGGGGGAAACAGAGGCACATGGATGGGGGGGGAAACAGAGGCACATGGATGGGGGGGGAGAAACAGAGGCACATGGATGGGGGGGAGAAACAGAGGCACATGGATGGGGGGGAGAAACAGAGGCACATGGATGGGGGGGAGAAACAGAGGCACATGGATGGGGGGGAGAAACAGAGGCACATGGATGGGGGGGAGAAACAGAGGCACATGGATGGGGGGGAGAAACAGAGGCACATGGATGGGGGGGAGAAACAGAGGCACATGGATGGGGGGGGAGAAACAGAGGCACATGGATGGGGGGGGAGAAACAGAGGCACATGGATGGGGGGGAGAAACAGAGGCACATGGATGGGGGGGAGAAACAGAGGCACATGGATGGGGGGGAGAAACAGAGGCACATGGATGGGGGGGAGAAACAGAGGCACATGGATGGGGGGGAGAAACAGAGGCACATGGATGGGGGGGAGAAACAGAGGCACATGGATGGGGGGGAGAAACAGAGGCACATGGATGGGGGGGGAGAAACAGAGGCACATGGATGGGGGGGAGAAACAGAGGCACATGGATGGGGGGGAGAAACAGAGGCACATGGATGGGGGGGAGAAACAGAGGCACATGGATGGGGGGGGAGAAATAGAGGCACATGGATGGGGGGGGAGAAATAGAGGCACATGGACATGGATGGGGGGGGAGAAACAGAGGCACATGGATGGGGGGGAGAAACAGAGGCACATGGATGGGGGGAGAAACAGAGGCACATGGATGGGGGGAGAAACAGAGGCACATGGATGGGGGGGGAGAAACAGAGGCACATGGATGGGGGGGAGAAATAGAGGCACATGGATGGGGGGGGAGAAATAGAGGCACATGGATGGGGGGGAGAAATAGAGGCACATGGATGGGGGGGGAGAAATAGAGGCACATGGATGGGGGGGAGAAATAGAGGCACATGGATGGGGGGGAGAAATAGAGGCACATGGATGGGGGGGAGAAATAGAGGCACATGGATGGGGGGGAGAAATAGAGGCACATGGATGGGGGGGAGAAATAGAGGCACATGGATGGGGGGGGAGAAATAGAGGCACATGGATGGGGGGGAGAAATAGAGGCACATGGATGGGGGGGAGAAACAGAGGCACATGGATGGGGGGGGAGAAACAGAGGCACATGGATGGGGGGGGAGAAACAGAGGCACATGGATGGGGGGGGGAGAAATAGAGGCACATGGATGGGGGGGGAGAAATAGAGGCACATGGATGGGGGGGAGAAATAGAGGCACATGGATGGGGGGGAGAAATAGAGGCACATGGATGGGGGGGAGAAATAGAGGCACATGGATGGGGGGGAGAAATAGAGGCACATGGATGGGGGGAGAAATAGAGGCACATGGATGGGGGGGAGAAATAGAGGCACATGGATGGGGGGGAGAAATAGAGGCACATGGATAGGGGGGAGAAATAGAGGCACATGGATAGGGGGGAGAAATAGAGGCACATGGATAGGGGGGAGAAATAGAGGCACATGGATAGGGGGGAGAAATAGAGGCACATGGATGGGGGGGAGAAATAGAGGCACATGGATGGGGGGAGAAATAGAGGTGCATAGACCCCATAGTAAAATAATGACGCATGTTAATGTGTAAAGTTTTTTTTATTCTGCTGTTTGTTTTTAACACTCCGTTTGTTCATTAAATCATTTTAAATAATGAAAAATTAGCATTTTTTTTTTTATCCGATTAATCTGAAAAAAATAATCGGACAACTAATCGATCATCAAAATAATTGTTAGTTGCAGTATATATATATATATATATATATATATATATATTATACACAAATGTCACCCTCTTTTCTGTGTCCCAATCAATGGCATGTAAAAGTGGGACATGCCAGAGCAGAGAGACAGGGTGAGATTTCCTTTACCCCTGCTGGGGTCTTACAGGTTAAGAGCAGGAAGCTGGGAACAGGTGAGGAGGAGTGTAAAGCAGGACACCATAACACTTGGGGATGCAAGGAAGAATCCTAACAGTTTAAGGTGGGATTACAGTCTGAATCACTTTCCACCCTAAACAGGTGCCCACTGAGGCTCTGACATTCAATCTGTAATGCCTCATGAAAATGGATACTGAAGACCATGTAGCTGCTCTGTATATTTCTTCAGGGGTTGCCATGGCTTTGGTTGCCCATGAGACCAAGATAGCCCTAGCAGAAGGTTACGCAGAGGCTATTGGTTTGCGCCTTCAGACTCCAATCTGATACAACCCGCAAAGGATGCTTTACAGGTTGAGTATTACGATAAAATATTTTGCGCCTATAAGTGCCTCCACAAGAAAGTGAGTCTTAAAATGGTCCCCTCTTCTGGGAGAAAAGGGGATATTTATTCACCGATATTTGTTTTTCCTCTGTGTCCTTCCACGGTGTACTGTGGGTTGTTGGCTCCATCCTCCAGTTGGTAGGGCCAATTAAAATTTTATACATTTTCTGAGTTCACCACCCCCCTCCTGTAGTTATACAGTTGTCCAAGCTGAAAAATAGGAGAGGTTAGTGTTTGCAATATTAGTGGTACAACGATGCTACAGACCACATAAGATTAGTTTAGAGATTGCCAACATGGAAGTGATACCAATACCAATTGAACCAGAAAGGAGGGTTGCCGTGGAATTAGAGGAAAAAACATATCGGTGAGTAAATTTCACCTTCTCCTCTGTGTCCAATCCACGGAATACTGTGGGACTTACCAAAAGTAGTAGCCCAAGTTTGGGACGGGTGTAGATGGTAGTTTAGACAGGAACAGCTGCTTCAAGCACCTTCCTGACGAATTTGGCATCTTCAGATGCTTGAATGTCAAGTCTATAAATATCTTATAAAAGGTAGAAACAAACGATCAGGTGGCAGCCCTGCAAATTTCTTGGGATGCTGCTGCTTTCTGGGCCCAAGATGTAAAGATGGTCCTAGTAGAGTGGGCCTTAATGCCCTGAGGTGGTATCTGATCAGCTGATTCATATGCCAGGGAAATACAATGTTTAATCCAGTGGGAAATAGTTGGTTTAAAGGCCGCTGTACCCTTAAACTTCCCGCAAAAGTGCACAAATAAGGCATCAGATTTCTTCAGAAGGTTTGTTCTGTTAAGATATATTTTAAGGCTTCAAAGAAGATCCAGATTATGTAATTTCTTCTCCAAGTCATGCTGTGGGTTAGGACAAAAGGAAGGCAAAATGATGTCTTGGTTAAGATGGAATTCAGATATGACTTTAGATCAAAATGAAGACCTGGGACGTAGGACCACTTTATCTTGATGAAAAACCATAAAGGGTGGAATCCTAAGAAGTGCCAGAATCTCACCTACACGCCTGGCAGACGTGATTGCTGTAAGGAAGACCATCTGGATGGTTAGATGTTTTAAAGAAACAGTCTCCAGGGGCTCGAAGAATGGATGAGAAGCTAGCTGCTGTAGCACCAAGTTGCGATCCCATGGAGGGACAGTGACAAATTGTAGGTTTGATTCTTGATATAGAACCCAAGTATCTCCTAATGAGTGAATGGTCAGCAAAAGGGGTAGCCAGGACTGCAGAGACTGCTGACAATTGAACCTTTAGTGAGGCTGGCTTGAGACCTTTCTGGAAACCTTCCCGAAGAAAGTCCAAGATTTTGGGGGCAGAGATATCTTCTCTGTTCAAGTTGTGCTCCTGACACCATCGATGGAAGATGGACCAAATTCGGTAGTAAATCTTCGTCGTAGTTGGTCTTGTTCAGAGACCCCCTGCATCAAAAGAGACTGCCGCTCTGAGCTGGAAGAGAGCCGGTTGTGGATGTACTAGAGGGCCCTGGACGATTAGATCTGGGATGTCTGGCAACTGAATCGGAGGCCTGCTTGACATTTGCATCAGGTCTGTGTACCAGGACTCCCTCGGCCAGTTTGGGGCAATGAGAATGACCTCTGCTTGGTACTGTCTTATTTTTCTTACAACATCTGAAAGCAGAGGAAGGAGGAAACAGGTAGGTTAGTGGACACTTCCAAGGAACATGGAGGGCATCCTGGCCCAGGCTTTGTGGCTTGTACCATCTTGACAGGTAGGCCTGGCATTTCCTGTTTTGCACAGTGGCCATTAGGTCTATTGATGAAGCTCCCAGTTGTACAACTACCTGTTGGAAGACTGTCGTTTAAGCTCCATCCTCCCTGGTCCACTTTTTTGCAACTTAGGAAGTCTGCTTGGATGTTTAGGTGACCAGGGAGGAATGCCGCTGTGAGGGACAGATTTTTCTCAGCCCAAAATAGGATTTTCAGCGCCAAGTTTTTTAACCTTGGGCTTCTAGTTCCACCCTGGTTTAATAGGTATTGAACTGTCGTGGTACTGTTTGACCTTATCAAGACCTCAGTGTGTTGTAGATCTTGACGAAAGTATCTTAGGGATTTTAACACTGTCAGAAGTTCCAATACATTTATGTGTAGTTGAGATCCTGGCTTGTCCATGTTCCCTGTATGGTCCTTTGGTTCCATATGCCACCCCAGCCTATACTGCTTGCATCTGTCAACAGGATCGGTTTTTCTGGATTTGACAGTGAATGTCTTGCTGCTAGATGCTGCGGCTGAGTCTACCATAACAGTTCCTTCCTAGACTGTGAAGGAAGTGGAATTTTCAGAAACACGTTTGATGGATTTTTTTGTAGTAAGTGAGATAGTTCTCCTGAGTCCTGCGGGCATGAATCCTGGCCCAAGGGATGATATGGAATGTTGATGACAGGTGACCCAGCAACTTGGATAAACTGTGAGCCGTGTGGGTTTTTTTCCCTGAGGAAATTCTTCACATGGTTGAGAAGCGAGTTGTTGATCCTGTGACAATGTTACTCTGTCGAGCTTCGTATTGACGTGAATGCCTAACATCATCAGATTTTGAGATGGGGTTAGTGCACTTTTGTACTGGTTGACTATCCATCCCAACTGGGCTAGTAATGTTAGACAGTGGTTGGTGCATTGACATACAGGAGTCTGACCTGAAAGTGCTGCCTCAATTCTGCCATCAGAACTGCAATGACTTTGGAGAAGACTTGTGCCAAGGCCAGCCCGAATGGCAGGACACTGTATTGGTAATGCTGACCAAATATGTGGAATCTGAGATACCGCCTGTGATCCCTTCCTGATCTGGATGTGGTAGTATGCATCCTTTAAGTCGATTCGCGTGAGGAAGGATTGTGGATGAATTGCTTTTAAAGGTAGATGCCACTGTCTCCATCCTGAAACGGCAAGTCTACAGGCAGGTATTCAAGCCCTTGAGGTTCAGAATGAGACGCAGATCCCCAAAAGGCTTTGTAACAGAAAAAAAAATAAATAAAAAAATAAATAATAAAAATCGAGTAGAGGCCCCTGTATTTCTCTTGTTGGGGTACTATTTTGATTACTTTGTTGTACAGTAATTCCTGAATGGACTGTTTCATCTGATGGATGTCTGGTTTCTTCTTGGGGAAGGATTACTTGTATCTGTGAGGTATATGAGCAGTCTGTAGTTCCAACGCGTATCCCTGCTGAATAACTTCCATCACCCACCTGTTCTGATTAATATGTTCCCAGACATGATAGAATTCCTCCAGCCTGCCTCCCACTGGAGGAATAGCAGGGGGCACTGGCTTCATTAGAGAAATTGGCCATTCTGCTGGAAATCTCTCAGATTCCCAGATCTTTGAGGCTGTCGAGGGCCTCTTCACTGCTGCTCATATGCTCTTCCCGGCTTGTAGCTCTTTGCCTCCAGAAAGGATTGCTTTCGGTATTGCCCCATCCTGGCAGGTTATCTCCTGGCTCTTTTCTTATGGCAAAAAGGAGCTTTTCCCACCAGATGATTTTTGGATAATATCTTCCAACTGATCTACGAATAGTTTACGACCTGTAAATAGGAGAGATAATCGATTCTTGGATGAAGAGTTAGCTTTCCGTGCCTTGAACCATAAGGCTCTATGTGCTGTGACTGAAAGTGATGAAGTCTTTGCTATAAGATGGATGTTGTCCAAGGATGTGTTACAAGAATAATTTATGACGTATTTGAATATTGAAAGATCTTTTAGAATACGTGATCTAGAAACAGAAGATTCAACATTTTCTTGTAATTCATTCAGCCAAACACGCAGGGTTCGGAACACAGATGCCATGGCTGTGACTAAGTTTTGACCTATGGCTGTAAACTGTTTTTCTTCTGTGTCCTCGACACGGCGATAAGACAAAATGGGATTGCCCCTCCCTCCAGCTGGCGCAGGAACCAATGAAAATTGTTTAAAAATGGGTCTCCCCGCTTGGCTTGTCAGTCCTTTTTTGCGCCAGCTGGAGCAGCGTGTCGGCGTTACCTTTTTTTATTTTCTTGTGTCTTCCGGAGGGCCGCTTGTAAGGCTGCCGATCCAGGGCAAGGGAGCCCTGAAGCCCTGGTTTCGTTTCGGCCGGCCGGGGGAGCCGCGATGAGGGTAATATGTGAGGATTCCTCCGGGCAGCCTCAGGTTACAAGGAGCAATGCGGCTGAGATGCTGGGTGCGTGTAGAACGGCAAATCCTGGCGGGAGATTCAATCAGAGGCCAAGGTAAGGCTTTTTCTTTTATGTGAGATCAGTAATGTGGGAGGCCTCTGCGTTCCAGGCTGGAACGCAAGCCAATACCTATTTAATCGCCATGAGTTTTTTCCTTGACTTTAGGTCTCCATATTTTTAATGCAGTCATTAAAAGTTAAATTTTAGTATTGTTTTTTGATCCACTTCTTTATTGTCATGGCTGCCCCTAAGCCTTCCACTACACCTATTGCTAAGGAGAAATCTGTGGACAAGAAAGAGAGGGTTAAGCAGAAATCTTGCTTAAACTGTGATGCTAAGTTATCCAGTACTGAATCCTCTAAAATCTGTGCAGAATGCATGAGAAAAGAAGCTAATCAGGCTATTCCAGACCAGTTCCAGAGTTTCCTGTCATGGATGAAATCCTCCATGCAGGAAACATTTTCAGCTATGCAGCCTTAAAAGAAAAGGTTAAGAATGGAAGATCCTGAGGAGGGAACCTCTAACAGGATGGAGGAAGCAGAATCAGATAGGATACAAGAGATTCTGTCTGCCTATTCCTCCCAGGAAGACTGGGAAGTCACAGAAGATGAAGAAATATTTAACATTGACAAAATGGACATATTATTAAAGAATATGACAGACACTGGGTCTTGCAGAAGAGCACAAAGAACAGGATGTCCTGGATACAGCTTTTCTGGGTAACAAAAAACCTGTACAGGTATTCCCGGTTCATCATGTGGTTTCACATGTAATAAAAGCAGAATGGAATAAAGGGGATAAAAGGGTATCTATGGCAAAATTTTTTTTACCCTTTTAAAGAATGGGATACGACATTATGGCTGTCCCCCCCCCCCCAAGGTTGATGCTCCAATAGCACAACTATCAAAGAGGACAACGTTCCCAATGGAGGATGGGTCTTCACTCAAGGACGCCATGGATACACGGATAGATAGTACCCTGAAAAAGCAGTTTTCTTTTCTAGGCCAGTCCCTGAAAATATCTACAGCACTAACCTGCATATCACGAACCATCAGAATCTGGTTAACAGAACTAGGAGGAGGGAAAAAAAAAAAAAAAAAAAAAAAAAAATTCAGTATCAAGATCTAAACTATTAAAGGAAGTGTCCTTCATAAAAGATGCAGTGGGATTTACATGCGACACCTCTATGGACGCCATCAAGCTTGCTGAAAGATCATCATCCCTTTCAGTATCTGCACACCGTGCCCTATGGCTCAGAGCTTGGGGAGCGGACACCTCTTCAAAAGCATAATTAATATCCTTGCCATTTACTGGAGCCATGCTATTCGGAGAACAGCTGGGAGGAGGATCTCATTAAAAGAGTATCTGGAGGAAAGTCAGTTTCTTCCCCAAGACCGAAGACACAGAGGATCTCCTAGTAGACCCTCTTTTAAGACAAGAAAGCAGGAGGTTTCAGCAAGGCAAGTTCTATGATCAAAAGGAGACAATCACAGTCTCAGGGGACTAGAACAGCCTTCAGGAAGGAGTCCTTTTGAAGAAACAAAGTTAAGAAAGAATCACAATGAGGGTCAGCGGGCCCTGCCTCCAGGACCAGTGGGGGGCAGACCAGCTATTTCTACCCCACTGGAAGAAAAAGACCACAGACAAATGGGTACTGCAAAACCTGGAGGCAGGGTACCCGCTAGAATTCTGTACGAGGCCAAGCAAAAATATCTTCAAGTCATCCCCAATTCCATTGGATCCGGGGTAAAAGAGAAGAATGAATCTGTTCAATTCAAACACTAAAACAAAGTGTCATTCAGCCAGTTCCAGACAACCAGAAAGGAAAAGGGATATATTCGATAATATTTCTAGCTCCCAAAGCAAATGGAGGCTACAGAACAATTTTGGACCTAAAATACCTGAACCAGTTCATAAAATATCAACCCTTCAAGATGCAAATAGTAGCGTCAGTCCTCAGAACAATAAACCCAGGAGACTGGATGGCGACAATAGATCTAAAAGACGCATATTATCATATCCCAGTCAGAGAATCTCATCGAAAAGGTTTGAGATTCAAAGTGGCTCACCAGCATTGGCAGTTCAAGGTAATTCCCTTCGGGCTGTCATCAGCCCCAAGGGTGTTCACGAAAATCCTGGCAGTATCCTTGGAACAGTTAAGAAGGGAGGGAATAACTATCATCCCTTATCTCGATGATCTATTGCTTCTAGCGAACAATCTCAATCAAGCAAAGCAACAGGTAATCAGAACCCAGGAGTAGCTACAGTCCTTGGGACAGATTTTGAACAAGGGGAAAAGCCAGTTGACTGTGTCAGTCTCTAGCCTTTAGAAAATCTACTTCAGGATATGGAGAATTTTCAGAAAGTGGTGTATCAAAAAAGGACTAGAAAGATCATCCATCTTTGCGTTAAGTATACTTGATTTTCTTCAAGAAGGCTATGACAAAGGATTAAGGCCAGCCTCATTAAAAGTTCAACTATCGGCTATTTCTGCCATATTTGCAGAAGCAGATGTAGTGAAAATAGTGTTACCATCATTCTGTCCTGACCCACAAGACGATACGGATCCTTTTCTACATAACCTAGACGTAGTAAGAAATATTTCAACGTACCTGAAGAGGAGAAAAGAATTCAGGAAATCAGATTACCTCTTTGTACATTATCAGGGTAAATTCAAGGGCACAGCAGCCTCAAAGGCCTCAGTGGCAAGGTGGATAGCGGAATGCATAAAAATGGTGTATTTTGAAGCAGGGAAAACTCTGCTAAAAAACTTAAAAGCCCATTCCACCAGAGCTATGGCAGCATCCTGGGCATCGAAGGCCGCTGTATCTCCAGATGAGATTTGCAAAGCTGCTACATGGTCCTCCATGAACACATTCATTCGTCACTACCAGCTTAATGTTCAAGCATCGGTAGATGCAAAATTTGGGAGGACAATATTACAAGCAGCCACTAAGGTAATGGGTAAGATAACTATTCCTAGTTATGTCTGGCTATTGTTTATTGCAGGACTTCTTTAGGAGACGAAGTGGGATGCTAGACCAACCCTAATATTTTATCCCCACCCGGATAGGGCATTGCTCTGGTATATCCCATTTTGTCTTATCGCCGTGTCAGGGACACAGAAGAAAGGGAGAAATGTACTTACTGATATTTCCTTTTCTTCTGTGTCCCCCCCACGGCGCTCCCGCCCATGTATTAACCTCTCCATATAAATATTTTTCAGCTTTGATAAAAGTGGACTGACAAGCCAAGCAGGGAGACCCGTTTTTAAACAATTTTCATTGGTTCCTGCACCAGCTGGAGGGAAGGGCAATCCCCATTTTGTCTTATCGCCGTGGGGGGACACAGAAGAAAAGGAAATATCGGTAAGTAAATGTCTCCCTTTTATCATAACCTAGGTATACTTTCTGGGGATTTTTGTCTTCTTGCTCCTTATTTCCTTTTTCCATATCCTTGATTGTTAAGAGTGTACATGAGGAGGACATATCTTGAGACAAATAACCTCTAAAACTTCACTTTTAATAGCTTAAATATAATAGAAACGTAACTGTAGTTATGTGCTTCTAGCACCCCTAAAGTAGGTTGACTTATTCCAATGGGGTGTCATTTGTCTCATAAGAGCACTAGCTAATGAATACAGTTGGAAATTCCATGGTTTTCCCAGATTTCAGTACAGTTGAAGGGGCAGAAATGTAAGAAAATGCCATTTTTTTTTCCTGTAGTGCCACCTTCTGAAAGCAATAGGGCACAACAGGCTTGGGGCAAGAAGGCAAGTTACCCCTCATTAGATGCAGCAGGTTGTCTGCTTTTCAGAAATATATAGTTTTATATAGTTATTTCATTGTTTTAGGGTAGATTTATCACAAAAACACTAGAAAGCGCATTATAGCTCATAAAGCTGAATATGTCTTTTTACTCTACTGGTGATTAGGGCTCTACGCTAGCCATGGTCATAGGTAAAACTATACAAATTTGGCATTTTTTTTTTTTTTTTTTTTTTTTTACTTTGAGGACTCAGGGATTTTTCGAATAATTCAAACTTTTTCAATCAAGGTACATGTTTGATACATAGTATGTGATTTTAGCAAAATGAGTACATTTTCTGTTTTTGTCATTATGACATCATAGCTTTTTGCACGATGCAAAATTCTCTTCATGCAAAGTACCACGAGAAAGCTCAATTTGTTCTGAGAAAAAAAAACAAAAAAAAAAAAAAAACAAAACAGTTTTTCATATGTAACTAGAAATTACCAGAGCAAATCAAGCCTAAACAGAAGGATAGCAAAAATACTGAAAAAGTGTTTGGCCTACAGGGTACAGGAAATGGCCCAAGCCTCTGGCACTGAATGTGGCCATTACTATCATTCACAATGGTTCTGTATTCGGCTAGGTATTCTTGACATTACCTGCCGATCAAAGACTGTTCTCGTAGATACTTGCTGAACCGTACAGGGCAGATTAACTACTGCAGCTATATACCAATTTATATTCAATCAGACATCTCAATGGGATTATATCTCTATTGTATACACACATTCAAATAAGTTATTTAGCCCTTTAACCCCTTAAGGACTACATGACTTACTATGACTGCCATGGTCCTTAAATATTTAAGGACTGATGACGGTCATAGTATGTCACATACCTTTTACTTACAGCGCTCCACCAGGAGCGATGCAAGTAAAAAGAGGGCCTAAAACTGACCGCTCAAAGACTGGAGCGATCTCTTTCAGGCCCCAAAGTGGCGCGCCGATACACGCAACAGGTCACATGTACCGGCACATCAGCAAGGATCAAAGCGGTCCTTACGGGACGGAAATGTCCCAGGACCGCGAAAATCTGAGGTCGTTTTCACTTAAGGACAAGAGCAATTCGGACCTTTTCGACTATGTCTTTGTTCAACAGTGTTTTCCCTCTAAATCTTTTATTCCACCCCCATAAATTTATTATATATAATTTTTTTTTTTTTTTTAAGCACAAATAGGGCTCTCTTTTGATACCACACTTATATGGATAACCCACCATTTACTTTATTAAACAAAAAAATACACAACACCATTTTTGTTTTTTCTCTTGGGATCAATTCGGCGCAAAGGGTTACAGTTTTATGGAGACTGCATGAAAGTTATGACCGGTCAGTCACAACTACAAAATGCACAGTTTAAAGTGGCCACTGTCTCCCCTGGGTGAAAGTCCCCATGTCCCTTTGTCCCCTATGACATTTGGCGGTTGGTATAAGTTTGGCTCCACAACTTTCACACTCCCAGTTTTGTTTAATGAGTTAAAAAAAAAAAAAAAACTCAACAAGTGTATCATTGCAGGTCTGAAATTGACCTGCATTTAGCCAGCCTCCAGCACCAGCAGTGAAGGAGTTAATAATCCCAGCTGCTGTATTTTCTTTCCACTAGGTGTCTCCTCTCTCCCTTACTTTGATAGCAAGGGAGACAGAGGCAGTATGCTTTTGCATACTGCCTCTATCACTCAGAATGCCGGTACATGTGATCGCTGCTACGGCGATCACATGACTCGGCACAAGCAAAAAGGGCCGAGACTGAACGCCCCGGTCTCGGAGCGTTCAGTCTCAGCCTGGAATTAATGATAGCAGCATGCACGGAGGCACGCTGCTATCATTTAAGCCATGACGGTCCAGGACCGTCATGGGTCCTTAAGGGGTTAGGATTGTGCATACATTTGAAATCTCCCAAGATATTTCCCTTCAGTTGTCATATGGCACATGTGCAACACAGTATGTATGTTCAATTAGAAGACACTTTACAATAATAGTGATATACACTACTGGTCAAAAGTGTTTTAGAACACCCCCGTTTTTCCAGGGGTTCATCCTACAGCAAGATAATGACCCAAAATTTACCTTCAGATTGTGTCTGAACTACTTTAGAAGCAAAGAACAAGACGGAAGGCTTCAAGTTATGGAATGGCCAGTACAGTATCCAGACTTCATCCCAAAGCACTTTCATGGGGTTTAAATGGACAGAAGGGCGAAAGCAAAGCAACCTACATGCAACACATTTGTGGGAACTTCTGCAACAGTGTTGGGAAGAACTTTCAGAATACTTGATTTCTGTTGTGGAAAGAATGCCACGAGTGTGTTCTGATCTTATATCTGCAAAAGGTGGCTACTTTGACGAGTCAAAAATTTAGGTTACATTTTGTTCAGAAAAACAATGCCATGATTTCTTTTTAATGTCCAATTTGTTTCTTCTATTATTTTCAGAGTACATTGAGGCGTTAAACTGCATAAATTTCAATAGAAACTGGAAAAATAGGGATGTTCTAAACCTTTTGACCCAATGTTTTAGAAGACACCCATTTGTCCAGTTTTTACTGAAATTTACTCAGTTCAAGTCCAGTGAAATGGTACAAAGAAAGGTAAGCTGTAAACTGCCAGAGGTGAAAAATAAAGTTTAGGTTAACAAAAACAGTTTAATAATGTACACTTCAGTGTTCTACAGAAAGGCCTTTTTAGGGAAATATTGGGTTAACCACTCACAGCTGTTCTTCAGCAAAGTAAATTAATCCTTGAAAGTTCATGCTAACAATGCCTACAGGTGTCCCAACTTTGTACCATTTCAGGTTATTCACTGGACTTGCACTATGTAAAATTTCAATACATACTGGAAAAATGGGGATGTTCTAAAACTTGACTGGTAGTGTATGAAAATGAACGGAGCTTCAGTTCTACATAATTTTTTCAGCATGTAGAGCAGTATGTTAATAGTATGAGTTTTGAAGTTCAAGAGTAATTTAAATTATACAGGATCCCCCTCCTGCCACTTATACCCATCCTTAGCACATGGCCTTAGTTGTAGAATCCAGTCATCGGACCAGAAAACTTGCAGCAGGGGACAATCTTCATACAGAGTATAAGGACCCCCCCCCCCCCCCGAAGAAGGAGGGCAGGGTTTTTTTTTTTCTCCTTATGCTCATTGAAGATTGTCCCTCGCTGTGCTCCATCTAGACCAGATTGGAGAAAGGCGAAGGAGGGGAATCCTTTATAATTAACCCTCTGAGTGCCAGAGGGATTGCATACCTCTCTGGCACTCAAAGCGTTAATTTACTCAAACTACAAATCGAATACTATTGACATACCTCTCTACATGCTCAAAAAAAATTATGTATTACAATCGGAGATCAGTTTATGTATTTGTAGAGTATAAGCTTATGAGGAGACACTCACTTTTAGACAACTAAAAATCAGTCTGTGAAATCCACAGTGGACAGATACTTCGCAGTATTAGAATGTAAGCTTGAGTATGTTCAGTTTTTATGCATACTGAATTTTTCTTCAGTTAAATAGTCCAGTACTATAACGCATTAAAAAAAAAAAAAAATTATGTTTGTCTAAGCAGACAGTCTTCTTTACGTATTCACTATACAACCCCCAGCCTTCAAACTACACTGGATTATACATTGCTTGGACTAATTCTGTGGTAATGGGATGTATGTGTGCGCTAGTTTTCTTATATTTAGTTGAAGTTTTTAAAACTAGTGTTTTGTAAATAAAGTGCGAGTTCCTGTTAATGATTTAGGTTCATTTAACCAAGTCATACTGTAGTTTCCAAGTAGAATAATGGCAGACGTACCTATTGTTTTATTACTGAGAGGGTATGTTTAGTGGGTATGCTAGAACACAAAACTTTTAAGCTTGCTCATAAAAGCACATTTGTGCTGAAGTTTACCTCCTAGTCAGCATACTAGTGAGGATTACTATAGTTGAATAAAGTTTACATCAACATCTATTGTGGACCTGTCTTCCTTCCCCCCCACCTAAAATCTGCTTAAAACACAACAACATATCCCTATGGCATAGTTACACTTGAAGTGGAGAGAACAAACATGAATTACCTCAACCCTTTGAGTGCCAATCAGGTATCCAAAGCATAAACGGTAATACCATGATGGAAAATACAGGATTAATAGACCAAGACAAAATTCACACAAACCAAGTCACAACCACCTACATACCAGTGAGGTGATTTGCTTTGTCATGAAAGTCTGGTATATCAACTGAAAAGTTGGGGGTGTCATGATTAAGACATCTGTCAGCATACAAAATATGTATCCTATACATATCACCACATCTGAAAACAAAACTACCAAGTTGTTGTAGGAAACTGAGAAAATTTTGACAGCACCCATTGCACACTGAAAGCTTTATAGCTACAGTACATATACAGTGTAGTCCAACTTCAACAAAACACCAATTTAACCCTTTGAATGCCAGAGATGTATTTTTCTATACACGTTTATACAGGGAAGGGAAAACACACACACCACCTTAAGTGACAGCCATTGATGTGTGACCCCAAGGTAAACAGGCCACTGAACTGGAATATGGCTGCCATTTGAAAGTCAAATGGAAAAGGCACACAATACATAAAACATGTTATGTTGTTCACTATATAGGGAGATGGGAAACTTGTAATTTGACTTTTCTAAACGTTATAAAAAGTAATCTACACTCAAAAGAGGTAAATGGTCAGGGGCATCAATAGCAATATGCTTTATTTTATTCAGGTCTTCATACAATGATCACAATACAATGTCCTTATAAGCAGGATTGACTCTTCCAGTTTAAATACTGTACTACAAAAAGCTTTCCTACAATATAGCCGTGTACTTGGTTTTGTAAGCAAAATGCTGTTTTCATACAATCTTTCTAACTTAGAGTGTAAAGAGATGATTTTGTTTCTCCTTAGCTGCTATTTAAGCATACAAACCTGTTTATTTAAGGATCAAAAGGGGCGTACAACGCAATTCACTGGTCCTTAAAGGGTTCAAACGATATGAATGGGGACGATGTACAAGTCAGTGGCTTCAATTCCCATGATATGCACAGCTCTCTGGTGGGACCTCGTAAATGTAGGTCACCCCAAGAAATCATTCAGAAGCTGTACTGCAAGTGCAATACGTGGGTCCCCAAATGTGTGTCTACAGATACAATCAATAGCCAACTAAGATTAACAATATGCAGCCCACCTACATTTGATAAGCAACACGTTGTCACCCGCATACAGTCAGATCTCCAGCACTCATTTCCAGAAACACGTGTGCTTGACATCTAGGCCCCACGTGGACCTACACACTTGTCACATGCCTCCCTAATTACAATGAATGTGTAACACGGATACATCCAGCTGCGGAGGACTACAACTCCCACAACCTTTAGCCAATCGTTGACTGGTTGGGGATGACTGAAATTGCGAGTCCTTCAGGTTGTCCAGCCGGATCTACAAACAAAAAAAATCTCCATAACTGCGATCACTACAAGTCCATACGGCAACAGTTTCTCGGTTACGTGCTTTATTACAAAGAAAAAAAGGGGTGATATTTAACTTCATTTACTGGGCATGTGGAGTTGAACTCCACGAAGTGCTCGTCACCCATGTTACAGTTAAGACTACATCTAGAGAGTATCTAACCTTCTCTTGTTGAGGGTCTTGTCCTTCAGTCTTCCCAGCTTTCTCCTTCTTGGATGCTTTCCCCGTCCCCAACACGGAGGAAGATGAGGCGGAGGTAGGAGCGCTGTCTGGCGGCCTGGTTGTCCCGCGGCTCCCCGCCGCGCTGCCTGCTCCTCCTCCTACCTTCTCTTTCTTCTTTTTCTTGTCCCTTTTGGCAAAGAAATCATCAAGGCTCCTTTCGGCTGGCTCGGCCATAACTGCAGTGGCTTATGAAAGTGCGTTTAAGTGACTGTTCAACACACGTATAACGCGCACCGGTCACTCACACTGACTGATGGAGACTGTGAGGCCGGAAGCGCAGCCCACACCCGGGAACGCACCAACGCCAGCACGCCTAAGGGAAGTGGGACTGTAGGTAAATTTAGCGTTCGTTGCTTTAGAGGCGTGTCATGTGAGACAGTACCCCCTTACAGTGGTACAGTCTAATTCCTCGTTTTTTTCCCTTCTATCTCGTAACGTGTCTAGCAGCCACTTGCGTCTTTTGCTTTTTTTATATCAGCTTTATTAGCAGTTTTATAACATATACGCACAGAAACATTTGCAAGCTCTGTTTATAATTATAATTCTAATTATTATTTCGCATACCATACCTCACAAGTATCCATCATTTGAAGGGGGGTAGTCCTTCTTTTAGACTAAATTCATCTGTCCCTCTTTATAGGAGATAAGACTGTGTGGAGTGTATATAAGTGTATCAAATTATGCTTCATGACGATAAAACTCCTAATATAATATACATTTTATATATATATATATATATATATATATATATATATATATATATATATATATATATATATATATATATATATATATATATATATATATATATATATATATATATATATATATATATATATATATATATATATATATATATATATATATATATATATATATATATATATATATAAAAGGCTTGCCATGTTTTATGTGCTTCTTAAAACGTTTCCTGGATCATTGGTAGCCACAGCCAAGGGCAGGCTTATTGCCAATGGCCAGCCAAAGGGATGTGTGGGGTGGGATTTGAGTTGGCAGAGAAGGTTTCCTCCTCAACCAAACTCAGCAAAATTCCTCCTCGGGAATAGTTTACCTAAATCCTCAACTAAATACACACTGAGTGTTGTCTGAATAATCTTTCACTGCTGGCCATAGCAAAGGGGAGGGACCACCATGTCCCATTCGTCATAGCGAAAGGAAATGCACATTGGTGACCCTTCACTAGTACCAACAGGATAGCCCCTGCCATTCACCACTTTGCCTACCTCTTCCATTTACCAGTTCATCTCCCCCTCCCTTCCATTCGCCACTTAGTCTACCTATCCTTTCCATTAATTGCTTCATCCCCCTCCCTTCAAATGTATACTTCGCCTCCCCTTCCATTCTCTGCTTCACCCCCCCCAGTTCGCCACTTCACCTCACCCTCCCTTTCATTTGCTTCTTCTTCTTCCCTTCCATTCCCCATTTTGCCTCCCACTCCCTTCCATAAAAAAACAAAAATATAAAACCTCATGGTAGGGCACCAGGACCCCTCCTGATGCCCCCAACTACTGATATCCCAGCTGATTCAGCTAGGAAATCAATAGAGGCAAAGTAGAGGGGGCCAAGAGAGCTCTTTTGATTCCATTCTACTCGGATGTGAGAGGATTTCCTGATCCTGCCCACTCCTACTAGTTACCCTGGGTAGAATGGAAGCAGACGAGCTCTCCTGGTCACCTCTACTTTGCCTCTATTGATCTCCCAGTTGAATCAGCTGGGATATCAGTAGCTGGGGGCATCAGGATGGGTCCTGATGTACCACCGCGAGGGCTGAATTAAAAAAAAAAATAATAGTTCACAAACCTTTGAGTGGCACACACATATCCACTGCATTGCAACTCAATGTGTTGAATACCTGTCTGATGCTCCTGGGTTCACCACACTGGCAAAGCCATGCAGGAAGAACTAGTGTGTTTATAAATTAGTCTGTGTAAATAAAATACTTTCGTCTTGCTCTAAATCATTTATTCAGTTACACAGTGGTATCAGTAGTAGGGGTGGGCTAAAATTTTCAACCAAAATTGGTGAATAATGGCACTTCCTGCTTGTTGAATAATTTCCTGCAAAAAGTGCAGTTTTTCTTCTTTTTTTGCCAAGCTCATTCCATTGAAATCAATGGGAACATTGAATTTACACACATCACATGTCAAATGTTATTTTATTTCCCAAAGGCATAGTATAAAAGGGATATGAGGGTGCCTTTATTTGGTGGAATCTGGGGGAAAACAGTTAAGCAGGGAATTTTTTGGGGGGTGTTTATTGGTATTTGGGGACAGTTACAACTAAATACAATAAAAAAAAAAGACATAAGCCATGGTGTAAAAGGGGTCTGAGGAGGGTGCCTGTGTTAGTGGGTGGAGTCTGGGGAAAGAATCAGTTGAACAGGGAATTTGTTTTGGGGGGGTTCTTGACTGGTATTGGGGGGACAGTTAATAAAAAAATAAGACATTTGTACGTAACATGATAGAGACAGGGACCCCCTGATGTAAACTGCCACTGGTACTTTACATGATAGAGTATTTTGTAGAGAATGAGTTGTAAGATTTGTTGTTAGAGGCCCAAGCCATGAAGACAATTTGATTTGTAGGACTCAGACGTACTAGAGGCCCAAAACCATAGGAAACATTGATTTGTGGGACTTGTTTTGTAGGACTTAGACTTGTTTGACACAGGCCCTAAGGAAACATTGATTTGTAGGACTTAGATTTGTAAGGCAAAAGCCCTAAGGAATCATTGATTTGTAGGACTGATGCTTGATAGAAACAAGCCCCCAAAAATTGTTTATTTTTTGTAGGCTTATGTTTGTTTTATTTTTTTTTTAAAGCACAAGTCCTGAGAAAAAAAATGCTCTACTGGCCTACTGCCAGCAAGTAATGTCGTGTTGGCCATTGTCAAATGTACTGATGTAGATGTGGAATTTGCAACCGCTGTTCTTGTTGCTGCTGCTGAGTTGTTTAAGCAGGATGATTAGGCAGCTCAAAGGGAATGGGATCAACAACAGCAGTAACATGGGTGATGGATGATGAAGGTTCTACTTGCCACAGCTAGCAAAAGTGTTGCACCTGAGGCAGTAGCAGCACCATAACTAGCCCCCGCCACTTCAGCTATATGTGGGGAAAAGAAGAAGTTGGTCAATAATGCTTCTCCACCTGCTACTGGGTACATCTGCACTCACATGAAACACCTGGCACAAGCCTATCCAAGCACCGTGACACTTAGGGTCCCCAATGTGAAATCCCCCCACCCCAAACCAAGTACTGCTGCTGTCACTATGCCCCGTGTGGATACATGACCACTTGCTGACAATTTAATAGTAATGATGAACCCTCCCTGCCACCAGCTTAGCATATTCCGTGGGATGGAATCTCCTCAGATGCATCTTGATGCCCTGCTTGCAATTCTCTTCCACTACACTGCCATGTGTGGTCTGTGCACCACACAGTGTGCTATGGGTGGACACAAACTGCCACATCCTAACATCTACAGCATGGCTATCACTTGGAGGGGGAGGTAACAATGATCAAGGTGGATTGGCAGAAGATGTAATTACCCTGGAGCAAGAAGGTGATTGGCAAGCTAGTTGTTTCTCTCGTCATCAAACTTTCAGGCTCTGGCTGGGTTTCTCTATTCTTCCTCCCCTTTGATCTCCTCCTTACCTCTTGTTGCCTTTTGGGAGAGTCAAGAGGTACAGCAAGAGAGGTCCTTGATTTCTGTGGTGGGTGTTTGGCATTAAAATGTTTCACATAAATGTTATGGTGTCTGTGTTTCATGTCTGTTATCAGAGTGGTTGTGCCAAGGTGTGTTCCCTGGTTCCCCTTCTCACTGACTTGTCATAAATTGTGCATAGTGCCACTGTTGATGACTGCACTGTGCCTGCCCCAAGAGAAAAATAGTCCCACACCCATGGCTTCAGTGGGGAGGGGAAAGGTGGAGAATAAAGGCTTCTTTCTTCTCCTCCTCCACATTCCCCTTCACTGGCTGGGGCAGAGGATGATGTTGCTGCTACTGCCTCATAATCAGCACTGCAGCTAGGAGTAGGAGTATTGCTGCTGCTGCTGCAAGTTAAACCTGTCCTACTCCTGCATCACTTGTTGATTCCATTGCCATCCTGCTGCCCTTGAAACTCAGCAGCAGCAGGAATTAGTGCAGTTGCAAACTCCATACATTTCAAATGCTCACTGCTGGGGGTGGTGGTGATGCCCATCCTCATCCCTGTCTCCCATTCCTTCCTAAAAAGGCCATCAATGTCTCTTCCATCCCAGCCTCTCCACCATCATCATCACTACACTAGTCCCTCTGTGCTGCTGCTGCTCTATTTCCGACATCTCACTGGTTGCAGGAGATGACAAGCAATGTGATAGAGGGTCCCCTAATGCCACACTTGCCATTTCTTGGTGACCTGAAGAAGGCAGGCTGGCAGCACTAGCAGCAGGCACAGGCAGCTGATCTGTGCTCCTGGTTGTGGTGGTATTATTGCTGCTAGGCAACAATTCTGCCTTCTTCAGGATCATGTTCCACCTTGACAATGCTGAAAGGGGAAGGGGACTCCTAGGGTCAGGGGAATGGTGTGGAATCCCTTAAATGCTAGTCTGGACAGTCTGCGTTGTTTCCCCTACCACTCCCCTAATGCTAGTCCCACCACCTGCTTCACCATCACTTTTAATACCACTAACACCAACCACATCAATTTCAGTCCCTGATTCTTCCTCCTCATCAATCACTAGTAATATGATGATCACCCCCCCCCCCACTTCACTCCTAACAATAACAAGATGCTGGACCTTCTTAGTAGTAGTAGTAGTACTTATGGCGGGACTGCTTGGGGAGGGCAAGTGTGACTTAGCGTCCCCTGCTGTCACCCTTGGCATCACCCCTCCTGAGAATTACAAGACACATTGGCAGCAGGTTCAGCACTAGCAGTAGGCACAGCCCTGGTGGCAGCACACTACTAACCTCTTCTTCTTCCCGTGAGATTAATTTCCAGAAGATCCCTAGGGGTGATTTAGGGGGACTGGCCAGCATTGGATCTGTAGTGGTCACTTCCTCATCCTCCTCAGACTCACTGGACACATAAGGGTCCTTCCAGCTCCTCCTTTCTTTGTCAGTAAACCTGCTCATAGTGATAGCAGTCAATATGAGCCTCTCCTGCCTCAATTTTGCTATAAATATCACAGCAGAACAGCACAGCACACCTCTCTCACTCTGTAGCTGCTTCTATTCACTTCCTGGAAAACTGCATATTATTATAGAGAAAAGGCAAAAACACATTAATAAAGGTGAGAAGACTTTCTAGCCATTGAAAAAATGGCAAATAATTTTTGCCAATGGGTGAAAACGGCAAAGACTTTAATCATTGAATTTAAAGCAGATTTTCTCACAAAAAAAGCAGACAACGTGGTTTTCACACATTTATTCATGGGAACACAACGGGACCTTTCACCCACCCTTAATCAGTGGTCATGAAATAACCTAAAACCTCACTGTAATGTGCCACCCACCAGCCACAGCCACAGCAACACCACCTACAACAAAAGTGTCCTTCTTTGGCCATATGACATTTTGGGAGGTATGGCATAATCAAACAAGGAAAATTATTGCAACTTACCATTATTTTCTTCTCATGGCAATTTTTTTTGTCCATGCACAGCATTAGTACAATACTCTCCAATTTGTAGTTCAAGAGTAAATAAATTATAGAGTCCCCCTCCTGACCTTTTGACCTATGGTACGCCACCTCCCCTCAGATGTGGACTCTGGTCATTTGACTGGACAGCTCGCTGCAAGGGACAATCTTTTTGCTGTGAACATAAGGAAAACCTTTCCTCCTTGAAGAAGGAAGGCAGGTTTTTTCCTTATGCTCGCTGAAGATTGTCCCTCACTGCACTCCATCCAAACAGTCTTGCTGCTCTGTGGCAAGCAGTGTTACATAGGTGAAAGGGGTGGAAGGGGGATTCTTTATAACTTATTTACTCTTGAACTACAAATCGGAGAGTATTGTAATAACGCTGCACCTGAGTCGGCTTATCTCCAGCTTGCTTTCTGGGACTCAGTTCAGTACCACTAGAGCAGCACTATCCTTCCTGACGTCTTCTATATTGTATTGTGTTGTTGCTGTTGCCGTTCATTCTGTACATTGTATATCTTAATAAAGATTGTGTTACCTACAGTACTGGTCCAGTTCTCATTCTTGAGTCCGTGACAGAACAAAAGGGCCATGTCTACGTACAGTACTGGTGACCCTTCTACCCAAGACCTCCTAGCCAGGATGGAGGTACAAGAGCAACGCATTGATCAGATTGCGATGGCCTTGCAAACCTTGTTAAACCGTACTGTACTGCTCACCTTGACTGCCCTGTCGGACAACCGGTGGCCTCTTCCGCTGCAAACCCGGCACCGGTAGCACCAGCTAACCCTGATGCAGGCATGATCAGGGTTTTTTCTGGGCACACTCCTTTGCCGCAGCGCTATGATGGGGACCCAGCATTGTGCCGTGGGTTCATAAATCAATTGGGCATATATATGGAAATGGTGCCTCAGGCATTTCCCAATGATTGCAGTAGAGTCGGTTTTTTGATTTCACTACATTCTGGCAAGGCTTTGGCGTGGGCCAACCCATTGTGGAAAACAGACAAACAAATTACTTTTGACTTTCTGGCGTTTGTGGACTCTTTCCGTAAAGTCTTTGACATGCCCGGTCGTAAGGTCTCTGCTTCCAAACACCTCATGACAATACGCCAAGGGTCCCGAACTGTAGCAGAGTACGCGATTGAATTCCGTACTCTGGCAGCGGAGGTTGGGTGGAACAACAAGGCTTTAGTAGCAGCATTCTCCCAAGGTCTTTGAGATATGGTCAAGAATGAGATTGCTGCTCGTGACTTACCTAACTACTTGGATGAGTTAATCTCCTTTACGATACTGATCGATTCCAGGATCAGGGAGAGACCATCTTTTAGGGAGCGCCTGCGTAGGCCTCCATTTCGTTTGGCTCCCAGCTTTACATACCCAGCCATTCCTCCCTCGCCTCCTGGGCCTGTTTCAGACAGAAGTGAACCCATGCAGTTGGGGGCAACTCGCCTTTCGGGGGAGGAAAGAGCCTTCCAATGGAGGGAAGGTCTCTGTTTGTATTGTGAAAGATCTGGTCATTTGTTGAAGTTGTGTCCTGTACATCCGGGAAACGTTCGCACCTAAGATCCTGTCGGGGACAGATCTTGGGTGGCATTTCACAGTCACCGGAGGTGGTCAAGGGTAAACCCATCCTCGAGGTTATCCTGTCGTGGAGCAACTCCTTGACAGTTTCCACAACATTACTCGATTCAGGGGTGGCAGGATACTTTATGGACGCAGACTTTGCAGAGAGTCAAGCTATTCCTTTGCAGTCTCGCTCTTTACCCTTGGCTATTGAGGCCATTGATGGGAGACACTTACAACCCTCTCAGTCGATTCCTTTAACCCTGCGAGTTGGAGCCTTACCCTACAATTTCAAATAATTCACTCGCCTCACTATGCTATTGTCCTGGGGTTTCCATGGCTTCAGGTGCACAACCCCAGGATTGATTGGCACAGTTGTGATATAGTGTCATGGGCCCCTAGTTGCTCTGATTCCTGTCTCGAACGTCCTACGAGACTGATGTGTACTTCTTCCTCTATTTTGCCTGAGGAGTACAGGGCCTTCCGTGACTTATTTGGCAAGGTCCAAGCCAGTGTGTTGCCTCCCCACAGGCCCTACGACTGTGCTATTAACTTGATCCCCGGTGCTACTCCTCCTAGGGGTCGGGTTTATCCACTGTCTATGCAGGAGATGAAGGTTATGGAGGAGTATGTGGCCGATGCTCTTTCCAGAGGAATTATCTGCAAATCTACCTCCCCGGCTGGTGCAGGCTTCTTTTTTGTTAAAAAGAAGGATGGGGAACTGCGACCCTGTATTGACTATCATGGTCTGAATAAGTTGGTATCTAAGAACGCTTATCCGATACCTTTGATCACCGAACTCTTTATCAGACTAAAAGGTTCCAAGGTGTTTACAAACTTGACTTGAGTGCAGAGTATAACCTTGTCCGTATCAAGGAGGGAGATGAGTGGAAGACAGTATTTAGTGATGCCCTTCGGGTTGTGCAATGCGCCTGCTGTATTCCAGGAATTTATTAATGATGTCTTAAGGGATCTGCTACAAAAATCCGTGGTCGTATATCTGGATGACATACTAGTTCATTCTCCCTCGATGGAAACTCATATCGCCGATATGTATAATGTCTTACAATTACTGAGAGAAAATGGTCTTTACTGCAAACTCGAGAAGAATGAGTTTCATAAATCGCAGGTTACCTTCCTGGGTTATGTGATTTCTGCCTCTGGGTTCGCGATGGACCCTCAAAAACTTTCCTCCATTGTATAATGGCCTCGCACGGTAGGTCTGAAACCTCTCAAACATTTCTTAGGCTTCTAGGGAAGAATCTCATCCCACCCCAATAATTCCAGCTGATCGTATACTTGCACATATCCGTACTAGTATTACTTCCCCGTTGGGAGAAGAGATTTTATCGGTTCAGGCATACGCACCTGTGGAGAAACCTAGAGGGAGATGTTTTGTGCCAGTTCAGCTCTATACCAGACTCCTGGAGACATATCATACCTCCAGAGCTGCAGGTCATAATGGGCGAGATCATTTGATATGATCTATCTCTCAGTTATTGTGGTGGCCGAGTCTGAGAAAGGATTGTGCGGCCTTCATGGCAGCTTGCCAGATCTGTGCTCAAAATAAATCTTCACGTAGCTTGCCTGTGGCTCTCCTCCAACCTGTTCCTAATGGGAAGCGTCCGTGGTCTCATTTGTCTATAGACTTCATGGTGGAACTTCCGTCGTCCTCGGGTTACACAGTTATCCTGATGGTAGTGGACAGATTTTCCAAAATGGCACACTTCGTACCTCTTAAGAAGTTGCCCTCTGCTAAAGAGTTGGCCGAGATATTTGCCAAGGAAGTTTTCCGCCTACATGGCATACCGAAGGTTATTATCTCTGATAGAGGAAGTCAGTTCGTGTCCAGATTCTGGAGATGTTTCTGCATACAACTGGGGATCCAGCTGGCTTTTTCTTCAGCATACCACCCACAATCCAATGGTGCAGCCGAAAGGTCAAACCAAGCCCTTGAGCAATTTCTCCGGTGCTACATAAATAACCACCACGACAACTGGGCTACCTTGTTACCCTGGGCGAAGTTTGCCAGAAATTGTGCTATCAATTCCTCTTCTCAGTCGTCGCCGTTTCTGATAAATTATGGGTTCCAGCCCTCTGCTCTCCCTGAGACTTTTGAGGCACAAGCAATTCCGGCTCTGGAGGAGCATTTACGGGCTCTCAGTTCCTCGTGGGTGCAGGTACAGAATACCCTATGTGGTTCTATGCTAAGGCACAAGCGGCAGGCTGACCGTATGTGACTACCGACACCTACCTTTCAAGTTGGAGACAGGGTATGGCTGTCATCCCGGAATCTCAATCTCCAGGTGCCATGTAGGAAACTGCCCCCTCGCTTCGTTGGTCCCTTTCGGGTAATTTGGAAAATTAATCCTGTGGCATACGCTCTAGAACTTCCGGCTACTATGCGTATTCATAATGTTTTCCATGTATCATTGCTCAAACCACTAACCTGTAACCGGTATACCTCTGCTACTGCTCCCCCAGCCCCCATTAGGGTGGGAGACCATGAGGAATATGAAGTACAAAGCATCCTGGATTCCCGGAGGGTTAGGGGGAAACTACAATACTTGGTTCACTGGAGAGGTTATGGCCTGGAGGAACGCTCTTGGGTCTCCATGGAAGATGTGCATGCTCTCATCCTGATTCATAGATTTCACTCACGCTTTCCTGAACACCCACACCCCGAACCGCGGGGAGGGGGTCTTTGAGGGAGGGTACTGTCAGTGTACCTTGTGGCGGGTGCTCGAGCCGACCACGGCTTCCTCCAGCGGCTCCAGCCGCAGTTTGACCTGGCGGCTTCAGCTGCACTGTTTGGCGGCTCCATTCGCATGGAACTGGTGGCTCACTCTGGGGCTGGGTTCCGGGCCGGGTCTGTACGTGCACTCCATTTAAAGGTACAGCACTCATTTTCTGACTCCTCCTCTTCCTGGCTTCTAACTTGAAATACTGCCTGGACACTATGCTCAGTCGCCCTTTCTTGGTGTCCAGTACAGTTGGCTTCTGTTTGTGCATTACTTGGTTCGTCTGACTACCCGTTCTGGTCCAACCTTTGGTTTGTCTTACTACCTGCTCTGTGTATGACCCTGGCTTGGCTGACATTCCTTCTGGTGTGGACCTGCGGCTCTGATAGACTAACTCCTCCGTGTATGACCTTTGGCCTGGCTGACTATCCGTCCTGGTGCTGACCTGTGGCTCTTTCTGACTACCCGCTCTGTGTATGACCCTGGCTAGTCCGATAACCAATCTGGTGCAGACCTGCGGCTCTGGTTTACGATTTGCTCCGTGTATATTCCGGCTTGTCTAACTACCTACTTTGGTGTTACCTGGGGTTGTCCATTGTGCACCCAGCATACCAGCGGTCCAGTGGATAACTTTGTGTGCTCTTGGTGGCTCTGGCAGACTTCTCTTTGCCTCTGTCCTTATACTGCGGTGTTCAGGTGCGTACCTGTAGCACAGTTAGCCTACTCGGGAACGTTGTCTATACAGGTGCGGACCTGTAGCGCTGTAACCTTACTCTGGTACATTGTCTATACAGGTGCGGACTTGTAGAGCAGTAGCTTTACTCTGGAACATTGTCTATACAGGTGTGGACCTGTAGTGCAGTAGCCTTACTCTGGAACATTGTCTATACAGTTGCGGACCTTTTAGCGCTGTAGCCTTTCTCAGGAATATTGTCTATACAGGTGCAGACCTGTAGTAGATCCTCAGGTGCGTACCTGAGGCGGCTTATCTCCAGCTTGCCTTCTGGGGCTCAGTTCGGTACCACTACAGCAGCACTATCCTTCCCAAAGTCTTCTATATTGTATTGTGTTGTTGCCGTTCATTCTGTACGTTGTATATCTTAATAAAGATTGTGTTACCTACAGTACTGGTCCAGTTCTCGTTCTTGAGTCCGTGACAGGTAGTCACAGAACATCTCATACACTATCTGAGACCACAGCCTTGTTCCATTGTCCACTGGTAGTCATATATCCCCACATAAACTCATGGCCGGATTTCTCATAAGGCAGAGTAGGCATCTGCCTACAGGCGCACCCCACAGAGGGGCGCCTGTCATTGGGACCCGTTTTTGTTTGTTTTATTTTTTAATTTATTTTTTATTTTTTTAATTATTCTTGCGCGGGCAGTGCAGGCATTAACCCCCCACCCAGTCAGGTCTACCGTCAGCACCTCCGTCGACACAGACCTTTAACTGCTGAGCTCCCTTGTGAGCTCTTTAGTAATGCAGATGATGTCATCACCCAGCGCTCTGCATTACTGAACAGAAACCACGCGGGAGCAGCAGCAGCTACAGGTCTGTGTAGAAGGAGGCACAGACCTGTCCTGCCACTCCACTGGACCACCAGGGAGGAGGTATGAAACAGGGGTGTGTGCAATGTGAAGGTAATATGGAGCTGATGGGGAGCAGTGTGAGGGCAAAGTGGAGATGATGGAGGCAGTGTGAGGGCAATATGGAGCTGATGGGGAAAAGTGAGGGCAATATGGAGGTAATGGAGGCAGTATGGAGATGATGGGGGCAGTGTGAGGGCAATATGGAGCTGATGGGGGGGCAAGTTGTAGCTGATAGGGGCAATATGGAGCTGATGGCTGGCAATGTGAGAGCAATATGGAGATGATGGAGGCAACGTGAGGGCAATATGAAGCTGATGGGGCAAAGTGAGGGCAATATGGAAGTAATGGAGGCAGTATGGAGATGATGGGGGCAGTGTGAGGGCAATATGGAGCTGATGGAGGGGCAAGTTGTAGCTGATGGGGGCAATATGGAGCTGATGGCTCAATTGCCCCTTTATTAATGAACCCTTTGAGTGCCAGAGGGGTACGGAATGCTTCTGGCACTCAAAGGGTTAAAAAGCATATAACCTATGTTTCATACATATATATTTAAAAAAAAAAATCGTTACACAGAAATTAAATATTTAATTACATTTGCACACAAATTACATATATAATAAAAACATACACCTTTTTTATACCTATACAGGTTGCCTTTTAACCCTATGAGTACCAGAGGGGTAGCAAACACATTACAATACCTCTCTGGTACTCATAGGGTTAATCTTGCAATGCAAAATATGAGGGCATGTCGAATATAATAGGAGAAGAAAAATGTTGGATAAAAATGGTTAAAGAAAGTAATGGGAGCACTGTAGTCGACTTTTTAAGGGGGAGGGGGGATGTACAATATTCATCGAATTAATATGGTGAAAGAAAGCACTGTACATCGGATTTGGAAGGGGAAGGGTTAATTGTCGACTATGAACAATATTTGTCAGATTAATGTGGTGAAAGAAAGCACTGTAAGTCGACTTTGGAAGGGGAAGGGTTAATTGTCAACTATGAACAATATTTATCAGATTAATGTGGTGTAAGAAAGCAAGTTGACTTTTAAAAGGGAGGGTTAATATGTCGAGGGGGCACTCTGTCGGATTTTGTTATGTGCAGAACACATCTAACACTGAACTTGATCTTGATCTTTCTGTCATCAAATGTACGCCTATTTCCTTGGACTTTTACATTTTGCACGTTTTTTGTCAACGGTAGTCGAAAAAAGCAGAAAGCGCCAGTTTTGTTACTATTCTGAAAAGTGCTGTCTACGCCAGTTTTGTTTTACCGTGGTTCTGCAATAGAATACAGACGTAACACGTTTGCAAAATTCGCTCTACTTGTTTTTCTTGTAACGCCGGTTTTAGAGCGGGTAATAGAATCGAGGCGAAGGAGAGCTGTGTTACTTAATAACTATACGTAAATCAGGATATGGTGAATATCAAAAACTCACATCAAATGTTGAACCGGTTACAATATTCAGAAACCGGTTTGAAAGCAAACAAGGATTTTTGATGCTGGTTCTCCCCACAATGAAACCACATCGGTGTGCATCACTTGCCCGTTCCAATGCTCCACAGTAGCATCAGCAGATGTATAATTCAACCGCAGCAGACAGGTGAAATCAGAAATATAAAATGTATTTAAAACGTATTAAAATATCATTGACATGTTTTGTGGTTGGCACACCACTTCATCAGGAGGAATACAACATTACAATATACTTAACTGGTCTGCCTAACTATGAACTCACTTTTATGTCGTAATCCAACTGGGAACTTGCCGTGGTTGGTGGATAGAAATTCAAATAAACCAATCCTAGTTTTTGACCACAGCATTCCCCAATTGGATTCTCACACTTCATCCCATGAAATCAAATTGCCATTAACCCCATGCATGACGGTGTGATATCCTGTCTGGAAAAAATATAAATCCCACTTGGATACAACAACGCCATAGCATATGGCAACGATAAAAACAAAATAAACATAAAAGCACTTCCAAGTCATTTCTGTATTTGATATTCATCATAACCTGATTTACGTATAGTTAGTGAGTAACGGTATAGCACTCCTTGTATTTTCTCTTTGTATCACAATTTTTATTTTGTACATAAGGCCCTAAATAGATGTTTCACTGAGCTAGACTGATCCATCCTGCCATATATTATTTATTTTAAGCCGCTGAATTCTAGAGAAATCTCCAGTGCACTTTGCAATACATTGGATACCTTGCTAGTTTTTGAAGAGGTTAAAAAAAGCCACTTTAAAATCATTAGGCATTTTTAGTTGTTTGTTATGGTGCAGTTGGTTTACTCCAGAATTGCTCCAGTTCTTTTGAGTAAACCATCCTCTATCCTATATTACTTATCTTACCTTCCCAAGCAAAATATACAGTTAAAACAATTAATTGTATGTATATTTTATTAGTATATATTTTAAAAGCATGGAATATCAGAATCTAACATGCCAAAACAATGTTGTGTGAAAACAGGATAATGTCTGCAAATTATTTAAAGTGAAATGCACACAAACAAAATGGAAATTACAAGCTGGGTTTGATGCAACTAAACGTAGCATTGGAACAATCCATACGGGATCCATTGAAACTCTTCATGTTATTCAGTCATACTTTATCATGAGTATCAGCACTGTCTTTTATGGACTCTTCTTCTTGAATGATCATCTGCAAATAAAAGAGACAAAGCCCTTATTTTAATTGATTTATAGCAAAGAGCTGATTTATAGCAAAGAGCAAAACTCACACTGTTATATTTCCAGGGATCCCCTTTAGCCTATCTCACATTTGTCCCAGCTTTTTAATTGCTTAGATGTTTTATTTTTTTTCAAAACCTTTATTGGTAAAGAACAGTTTCACAAAGCATACAACTCAGTAAATCTGACATAAATCTAGCTATATATCAACATTTACAAAAAGCGGAAATAGGAAATAGATAGCCGGGATCATAGGCGTGAGCAGACAATTGCATTAGGGTGTGTACCCAAAAGCACAAACACACACGTGTATATATATATATATATATATATATATAAATGTATTAATCTGGACTGGGAACCAAATGGGCACACAACATACAAATATAATAGCAAATTAGTTATGCAATGTGACCAACAGATGTTGCCAAATTTACCCTTATGAGCTTAAAACTCTCCATTTTGGCATATATTGTAATTTAGAATGCTTTTAGGGGAGGGAGAATGGTTAGCCACTGCACATTAATTTTAATGACACTGTTTCAAACTGCATTTTACAGACAGAAAACAGTAAAAAGACTGCCCACCCTGTCCACCTCCACAAACTGTCCACCCTGTCCATCTCCATACTGCCCACCTCCACACACTGACAACCTCCACACCCTGTCCTTCTCCACACACTGTCCACCTTGTCCTCCACAGCGGCACCACCTCACACACTGGTCTAATTGGCCACCTCCACATACTGTCCACCTCCACCACCCTGCCCAACTCCACATTGCCCCCCCTCCACATCCTGTCCACCCTGTTGTCCTCCACACACTGTCCACCCATCTCCGTCTTGACCCCCTCCACGCTCTGTGCCCATTGACCCCCTCCACACTCTGTGCCCATTGTCCACCTCCACACTCTGTGCCCACTCCCCAACGCCACACACCTTGCCCATTGACCACCTCCACACTGTGCCCATTGTCCACCTCTACAATCTGTGCCCACTGCCCACCTCTACACACTGCCCACCTCCACATACACTGCCCACCGTGTCCATACGTACAGTATTTACGTCTGCATTCTACATCATGTTTGTATGCAGGTTATACACAGTTATATACGTGTGCAGTGAGTAGGACCTGACCTATTCACTCACCCAACTTCTCCTCCCCTCACCAGCGTAAAGCGGTTGGGCCCCGGCTGCTCCTGCCGTTACCGGTCGGCAGTTTACTCCGGTGCCCGCCCTCCTTCCTTCTACTCCAATCCCTGTTGGGAATACTTAGGCCGACCGATCGTACAGGCTTGCCGAACAGTGCGACCAATCAGCCTCTAAGCCATGACGTTTGAGAGCAGTGACACAACTACCCGCCCACGTCCTGTGCAGCTTTGGCGGGAATACTTGTCTAAAGTAAGAAGAGTATCCGGCCCTGCGATTAGGGTGTGCCTAGGCACACCCAGCACACCCCATGCTCACGCCTATGGCCCGGGATACAAGACATAGTGGAAAAAGTCATCCTGCATGTTTCTGTTCAGAAGTCAAATAATGCTCGCTTAAAGTGATAGTAATGTTTCAAAATAAAAACAGCTCCAATTAATCTTTATAGTATTTGGGCCATGGAGAGTGTTATTTCAACACTGTCAGAGTTGTAGTTCAAGAGCAACTGAATGATAAAGTATTACCCTCCCGCCCCTCAGAACAAAAAGGAGGTGTCAAGAAGGCTTGCAGAGAGGGACAATCTTCAGTTAGCATAAGGGAAAAATCTGTCAATGGGGGCAGGGTTTTCATTGTTCTTACAGTAAGAAGATTGTCCCTTGCTGCAAGCTACCTAGTCTTAAGATCAGATTAAGGTAAAAGGAGCAGGAGGATGGTACTTTATCATTCAGTTACTATCCCTTTAACTCTATCCGTTTGAATTTAATATACCATCTCCACTCACCACCAGAAAAAGGCAGTGGTGGGACCAGTCTAATGGTAAGCATGGCGAAGATTCATATATAGCTGCGAGAAAGAAAACTAAGAAAAAGAAAACAGAGAACTATAACACATATAGAAGATAGAAAAGAGTGACAAGATAGAGAGGGGATGGAGGGTGAAGAAAGAGGGTAGCGGAGAGGGTGAAAGAAGGCCTGAGGTGTGACCTGTCTCTTGGCAACAACATCTGATGGAGAAAGAACCTGTGATATCTATAAAATTTAGACTGCAGTCCATATGAAATCCTTTAGATGTTAACCACATCTTCAATGCACTGCCCTAGTTCTAGGAGGACAATCTGATAATAAACTGGAACAATTCCAGGGCAAGCAGTGTGCACCATAAGGAAAAATATATTCTCACTGATATAAATGGGAGCATTTAAAACTTGGAATGCTAGAGGAATCTATACCACATTGCATCACATACAAAGGGTTATAAGACCCATTAAAAATCAATACAATTTTTTATTTTGCGCCACAATAGCTCCTCTTTAGCTTGTTAATACATTGTCTTAGCTCTTTGAGGTAAAAAGAAGTGGAGCAATTATGGGGCAAAACAAATGCAGCATGTCTCATCAATGGCTACTTGAATATACCTCTTGTTTCTCTCACACTGAAGCTTTTAGAAACCTCAAGGGGATAAACTGGAAATTAACCTGTTGAAATGTAATGAAGGGATTTTTGACTGACATGTAGGCTGGATTTGTATCGCCTACCTTGAATGGAACATCTCAGACACTTTCAGTACATACAGATGGGTGGGCAAGTGCTCAGATTTTGTGGTAGTGTACCTGCTTTCCTCTCCATCCAGGATAGAGTGATATACTGTTATCTCCTTTTCAAGTTGCAGCTTGCTGGCCATCAAGTGCTCTCGGTCCTTTTGATGCTGTTCAGTTTCCCCTTTGATTTCCTCCAGCTCTGCTTCCAGCTTGGAGATCACTGAGCCTAAGTTTTGGATTTCAATGTCATGCCAATGCTTTGCATCATGTAGTGAGTTTTCCAAGCCCCTTTTCTATAAGAACAGTAAAAGACAGTAGTAATGCTTATCAGTTCGTTGATACAGTAACTGTATTCCATGTTTATTAACTGTCTTTTTGAAAAGGTTTATTTAAAATAACCATTCCACAGGATAAAATGCATGCTTGTTGTATTAAACATATTGGGCTTGATTCAATTAGCTGTGTGAAATGCAGAGAAATGTAAATAAATACATAAGTAATTGAACATCCCCCCAGTATTCCATTAAGTGTTAGGTGCTAGCAACCTCACATAATAGCACTTAGTTTGTCACTTCACATCAAAATATTGATGTAACCTGTCTCTTTCAGTGAGAAATAATATGGGAGCACTAAAAACAGAACATCCTGACTCTCTACCCAAATAAAAGTACACTCACCTTCTCTTATCTCATGCTTCAGGGTTCACTTTATTATTTCAGTGTTACACAACTACCTCTAGTTGGTTTGGGGATCTTATGGGTGTAGGTCAAGGAGTCATTAAAATCGATCTCTCCTAGGCAGCTTTACTTCATATATGGGTACCATCAGACTCTGCACAGTATATTTTGTATCTTTATCCCTTTATCTGATCCATGTGTTTTAGTGCTAGGTCTGATCTACAGATGTATGGGTGGGTTTGCTGGGTCCCTTCAACAGATGAATATATGTATTCTGCGTTTGGGCATTACTTGATTATTTATATAGAGACTTTAATGGAATTGCCCATGAAATGTACCTAGCCTGCTGGAACTGTTCTAGAAGACTAACTTTTTGCTGTGGTATGGGCCCTAACTTTATGTGTTTCCCTGGAACTCTGGGCTGTCCACAGCAAGCATTATCTCTCCCCTCTGCGATCTGGAGTGCTGGAGACCAATCTGGAGCCACAGATTCAATACAGTAGGTACAGATCAGCCAATCAGGACTACCAATACTTCTCAGTCACTTGTATATACCAATGGGAACAGAGCTAATATACTATCCTCTGGGCTGTCTGCTATATCTCCATTTCCTTTTGCCAGCCCTCTAACTTTGCTGGATGACCCCCTGCAGTGCTCTCCACTATTTTTGGGAACAATAACATATTCAGGACAATGCTTATACTAAGCATGTACATACACTGCTTCGCTCAGTCTTGTGACTTGTGTCACGGTTTTCAGGCAGAGAAGGACAGACACAGTTGTAAAATATAAATAACCACCTTTATTTATAATGTACAGCAAATAATAGTATAGCCCACACAACCCAGAAACTCAGGATGATAGGACCCAGGCTCCTACCTGGAGCCACACACTGTGCTGCGCAGAGACTAGGCCTGAAGTGCGGATGAAACAACAGAGGGGATAGTAATAATGCACCAGTCTCCACTCTGGGTCCCGCAACCGGAGGTAACAGGGACCGAGAGCAGGCCTGAACCACGGAACACTGAGACTGCTGGTCAGGTACACTAGGAGGGTACTGAGCAAGTAGTCAGCCAGAGCCACCCTTGTCTGACTACCCAATGTGAGTAGTCAGACAAGCCAGGGTCTACACGGAGTGAGTTAGTCAGCCAAAGCCACAGGTCAGGACCAAAGTGGGTAGTCAGACAAGCAGGGGTCATACAATGAGTGAGTAGCCAGCCAGAGCCACAGGTCAGGACTGAAGTGGGTAATCAGAAAAGCTGGGGTCATACATGGAGTGGAATCTCAGATAAAGCACGGGTCACAACGGAGCACAAGAGACACTAGTGGAAACACCACATAAAAGCATTGACTCCCAGGCCCAGGGAGGTTTATAAAGGAGCAGGAGAAGGCGGGGCCCAATTAGGCAACACAGAATAGGCCCATAAAGAGGCGTCCTTGCCAGTGCCTGTTTCATGATATCAGTAATGCGGAAATGGCCGCAAATATGCCGGCCGACACACCACAGAGGAAGGAAGCACAGGAGCCCAAGGGAGACTGTGATAGTACTATCACGGTCCCCGTGATCCTGTGTGTCACTCTTTGCTGTGCTGCTCCCTGATTGGCTGAGGTGTGTTGGCCCGCCCCTGGTTACCCTTTTTATACTGGCCGCTGGCGCCTGTCTGGTGCCCTTTCGTGGTATTCCTGAGACTTGCTGCTGTTCTCTGCATTCCTGATTTCCGGTGTACCGACTTGGCCTGCTTGATACTCTCCTGTGTTCCTGCTCGTTGCTGATCCGGCTTGTCTACCAACCCGCTCTGATATCCGACCCGGCCTGGCTGACGTTCCTGCTTGTTGCTGATCCGGCTTGTCTACGAACCCGCTCTGGTATCCGACCCGGCCTGGCTGACGTTCCTGCTTGTTGCTGATCCGGCTTGTCTACGATTCTCCACAGTTCCCGGTTCCAGTCTGTCTACGTTCCTGCTGCTGACTACTGAGCGACATTCTTACTCCTGGAGTCGCGCTTGTGCTCGAGACTGACCTTAACCCTTGAGTCACTGTTCACTGTTAACGCTACTGAGCTGTACTACCGCTGAGTCTCCTTAAGCTTGCAGAGCTATATTATCAGGGCGATTCCGATTGCTGAGCCGATTCCTTGCTGTGCCTCACCTCCTACCAGGTGCCTGGTTAACCCTTTCAGTGCTACGCTACTACTGCTGAGCCGACCGCTTGGGCCTGAGAGACGGCGGCTCATAGTCCATCTATGCAGGGTAGTTGTTCCGGTACCGTACCGGTGGTCCTCTTGCCCACGCACTTGCACTGGTGGAGTCGTTACACGCCCGTGGGGGCTACCTGCCACTAGCTATTGGCTTCCGTTTACTCCCAAGGGGGCTTGATCCTTACACTTGCAGCTTGCAGTCTCCGTTATACACCCGTGGGGGCTAACGTTCCTTGCTCTTGCAGCTTGTAGTCTCCGGTTTACGCCCGTGGGGGCTAACGACTCACAGTTCCCAAGTACTGGTGGCATTTGTTACGCCCGTGGGGGCTATCCATTATTGCTCTAGCGTTCTGGGTCAGTTCTGCCGTGCAAGTCGATTGCTCTCCTGCAGACTCGGTATTGACTCCTCATACTTATACAAGCTTCAGCTACACCTTGGGCGTGCCTACACCACAACAAAGACTGATGAGGACTGAGTTAACTATTGTGTGCTCCTCTCTGGGTTACCAGCCCTAGTATATATTTTCTGTACATATATTCTACCCTGTCTGTATCCAGTCTACTGGCCTGTAAGGGTCTAGACACTTATTTCTTGTTTACGCTGTGTGCCTGTAGAGGGCGATACTGTTCATTATTTTTTTATAATAAAACTGCGTTTTATCATACCCTTTGTCTGAAGTGTCTGAAAACCGTAACAAGTACCCCCCCTTAACAACATCGACCCTGTGGAAGAGGACCAGCACCAGAGGAGTTACCGGATAGAAATTCACAGAGAAGGGCAGACGCATGAAGATCTTTCTTAGTGACCCAGGAACGTTCCTCAGGCCCATACCCTTTCCAGTGGACTAGACATTGTACCTGGCCTCTGACCCTGAGAGAGTCCAAAATACTTAGTACCTCATACTCCTCATGGTCCCCCACTTGGACAGGTCCAGGACGGACAGGAGCAGTAGTATATCTGTTACAGACCAATGGTTTCAGTAGCGACACATGGAAAGCATGTCCTATGAATTTACAGACCAATGTTTTCAGTAGTGACACATGGAAAGCATGTCCTATGAATTTCGCCCCTGTGCTTTTGTTAAAGAGATACTATCTTCAATCAGTCCTGGATGTTATGTCCATGGGGTCAGAATTAGCAGTTGCTGGTAGTTTTTTTTATATTAAATCAGACATAATGCATCAGCTTACTTAACCCTTTATGGAGCAGAGGGGTGTGCAAAGCATTGCTAAGATTACCACGTGCAGTGCTCAGAGATTGAAGCCCTGTGGTCCTGCCTTCATAGTATAACATACATGATTCACTGAAGATGTCATTTTTGAAGAAAGGCACAAGGGCAAAATTTGTGAGTGGCCATTAGAATTTTCTGACCATAGTAATGTATGTGGGAGTTATTATTAGGTGGTGTTTGTTAGTTCTCCTTTAAATAACACCATCAACAATTATGCACATTTTAAGGTTCATATGCAGTATCAGTGGAGGAGATTTATAAAAATTGCATTATGAAAAATGTAGGGTAAAAGTGGCATTAAAATTAAGGTAGGCATTTAAAAAAGAAGACTATGCCAGTTTTGGAAGCCTTAATGCCACATATTTTTGTTTTGGGAAAACTGACAGAAGAGATGGCAAATATTCAGCCTCTGCAAATTTATAAAGAAATGTAGTGAACTGTGACAATTTAGCAACAGAATTTTCCCCAGAAACTTAACGCCAGGTTTAATCAGTTCTTAAGCATTCCAAGCGTTGATATCAGAATAATAAAGCCATTTTTATGAAGACATCCTTACTCATTTATCAATCAGTTCTGACGTTATCGCCAGTTGCCATGACTTAAGGACAGTTCTTTAAAAGGTACTAAGGACAGTTTTTATAAAACCTCCCCCGGTGTTCATGAAAATATCTGCTTACACTGCAAAAAAAAACAAAAAAAAAACGTACCAAAGTCCTCAGTGACTCTGTCTCTGCTTGCAGGCTTTGGATTTTGCAGGCTGTCTCATGGAATTCTTCTCTTAGACTCTCAACAACTTCCTCCTCTTGGCTTTGCACAGCTGGCAGAGCTACAGACTGCTATTGGTGAGAAAATGTTCAGGAACTTGTGAGGAAAAATAAGGGTATTCCCACAGCTAGAAGATAACTGATTCAAATGTTAGTATAACTGAAACCTTTCTTAGTCAGATTGCAGTCTTGTGTTTTGGTTACTGGGTGCTCTATTGAACAGAGGATTTTAGTCTTACCTGTTAAATCCTTTTCTCTTAGTCCAAATAGGTTACTGGTAACTTTGGGTAGGCGATCCGCCCCTTTAAGTAGGCAGGAACAATTCTAGAAATGACTGCAGGGGGTGGAGCCTACCTTCCCTCCTTGGCTGCAGCTAGCCAACCAGCTCCAGAAAGATTTGAGACACTAACTATTGACTAGATAGTGGAAGGAAAGAAGACTCCTGTGAGCGTGACCCTGAAGGACCCCCACAGTCTGCCACAGGAGAGACAAGCATGGTCTCTTGACAGGGTGGGAGACCAGTAACCTGTATGGACTAAGAGAAAAGGATTTAACAGGTAAGACTAAAATCCTCTTTTCTCTGTCGTCCAATACAGGTTACTGGTAACTTTGGGATGTCCAAACATTTAGTTTCCCAGAGGCGGAAAGTAAGGCAAGGACCAGGTGCAAGGCCCCCAAAGTCACCAGAGCAGATATGAACCATTAGATCAGAGATAGCCCAACAAAACAATGAAGTGTCAATGGACACTGAACAGGGGTAACAACACCCCAAACTGTTACTCAGCACACTGAACTAGAGCCAACAGGGATCAAAGGCGAAAGAAGCACCAAGAACCGAAGAAGATCCTATACAGGCAAGACTGCCTCCAGGATTTTCCTCCCAAAGCTGGCATCAGCCAATGCCAACACATCAAGATGGTGGTGCTTTGAAAAAGTGTGCACAGATGACCAGTGGCAGCTTTACACAACTGATCAGCAGAGGCCTGATTCTTGTAAGCCCAAGAAGCCCCAATGGATCGAGTAGAATGAGCCGTGACCCTGAAAGGGACAGGCTTCTTCCACAGCTTGTAAGCCTTACGAATAGTGGACGTGATCTAAGAAGCAATAGTAACTTTGGATGCAGGTCTTCCTGCCCTGGGACCCTCAGGAATGACGAACAGCGCATCTGATTGCTTGATAGACTCAGTGCGATGTACATAAAACTTGAGACAACGCACCACGTCTAACAAGTGGAGATCCCTCTGCTTGTCAGAGGTGGGGTCAGGGCAGAAAGGTGGCACCACAATCTCATGACTGATGTGGAACTCAGAGACCACCTTCGGCAGAAACTCCTGAGAAGTGCAAAGCACCGCCTTGTCCTTGTGAAACACCAAAAATGGTGGTCTACAGGACAGAGCATGCAACTCCGTGACAAGGCGAACAGACATGATCGCCAGGAGAAAAGCCATTTTCCATGTCAGAAGGAGTAGAGGAACAGTAGCCAAGAACTCAAAGGGAGGATCCTGAAGAACACCCAGAACCAGATTAAGATCCCACTGAGAAGCAGGAGCCTTAAAGACAGGGTGAGTATGAGCAACTCCCTGGAAAAACACCATAACATCAGGAAGGATAGCAATGTGCCTCTGAAAGAAAACAGAGAGAGCAGTAGTCTGAACTTTAAGGGAACTCAAACTGAGGCCCTTATCCATACTGTCCTGCAAGAAGGCCAAGACAGTGGGCAGATCAAATTCCTGAGACAAGTCCCTATTGGCACCAAGATAGGAAGGTCGACCAGACATGATGGTAGGCCATTGAGGAAACTGGCTTGTGAGCACTAAGCATGGTAGCCACCATACCTGAAGAAAAAACTTTCTTCTTCAGTATTGAGGAATAAATTTCCAAGCCATCAAAGCTATACGATGAACCTCCTCTTTCCACAGGTAACCCTGGAGGAGAAGATCCGAACTAGAGGGGAGTCATAACGGCTCCGCCACTGACAGATCCAGAATCTCCGGAAACCAAACTTGTCAAGGCCAGTACGGTACAACCAGAATGACTGGACATCGCTCCAGTCTCAATTACCGTAACACCCTGTGCAACATAGGAAGGGGAGGGAAGATGTAAGCCAGAGGAAATAAAAAAGGAATGGATATTGCATCCACTGTCAAAGCTAGAAGATCCCTCCAGCAAGAGCAGAACCTGGGAACCTTCCTGTTGTGCCTTGTCGCCATCAGGTCGATGCAAGGAAGACCCCACTTCTGAACAATGAGGTTGAACACCTCTGGATGCAGTTCCCACTCTCCGCTGTCCACTGTGTGTCAACTGAGGAAGTCCACAATGACGTTGTCTACTCCTGGAATGTGCACTGCGGATATGGCAGGAACGTGTTCTTCTCCCCAGGACAAAATAGCCTTGACCTCTAACCAAGCGGCGAGACTTCTTGTTCCACCCTGCTTGTTGATGTAAGCCACAGACGTGGCGTTGTCGGACTGAACTCAGACTGGGCAGTCTTCCAGCTGGGGCGTCCAGTGACGAAGGGCATGCAGTATCGCCCAAAGTTCCAATACACTGATGAGAAGGAGAGATTCCTCCAGAGACCACCGTCCCTGAGCACACAGGCGACGCAGGACCCCTCCCCAGCCGAAGAGGCTGGCATCCGTCTTCACCGTGGTCCAGAAGGATATCAGAAAGGACTTGCCCTTCAGGAGATTGGAGAGGTCAAGCCACCACGACAAACTCAGTTCCACATGAAGATGGAGGGATACTGACATCTGCAGAAGGTCCAGCTGACCCTTTCATACCTGAATCACAAACCGCTGGAGCACCCTGGTGTGAGCCATGGCTAAGGGGACTGCTTCCATGGTGGAGATGAATTTCCCCACCAGAGAGGATAGCTTCTTGGCTGGAACTGGATCTTGAGCTAGAACAGCCGAAACACTGTGTGATCTGGTGAGCCACATCTTCCGTGAGAAACACCATGCTCTGCTGAGTGTCGCAGAGAAGGCCCAGGAAGACCAGATGCTGGGACAGGACAAGATCTGACTTGTCCAAGTTGATGATCCACCCATGATGGGTGAGAGCGTGAATGCAGTCCTGAACCTGCTGACGAAGAAGTTCAGAAGAGGGGGCTTTCAGAAGCAGGTCGTCCATGTATGGAGTAATTCTGATGCCGTTCCGGTAGAGGACGGACACTAAGGCTCCCAGGACACGGTTGAAGACCTGAGGCGCTGTAGTCAGACCAAAGGGAAGAGCTGAGAACTGAAAATGCCCTTGGTCGCAGGCAAATCTGAGATACTGTCGGCTCTCTGGATGAATAGCGATATGTAAATACGCGTCCTGAAGGTCCAGAGAGGCAAGAAATTCCCCTGGAGTGATAGCAGCAATCACCGTCCTTAGGGACTCCTGGTGATAATAAGACTGGATCACAAAGGAATCGAGATCCTTCAAGTCCAAAACTGGATGACAACCAATGTCCTTTTTGGACACTACGAAGAGGTTTGAGTAAAAACCCGTACCTCTGTCCTGAACTGGAACAGGTTCCAGAACATCCTTGTCCAGAACAGACTGGATAGCGCCATTGAAGAGATGGCGATTTTCCATGTCCTGGGGCGTAGGAGAGGGGAAAAAGCGAAAAGGAGGAAGAGAGACTAAAAGGATCCTGTACCCTTCCGCCATTACTTGTTAAACCCATGGGTCCACCACTGAATCCTCCCAAATGCTGTGATAGTGATGAAGATGACCACCCACAGCCGAATGGGGACCCGGGTTCGGCGAGTCATGCCGGAGAAGGCTTGGAAGCCTTGGGCTTGAAGGAGACCTTGGCCTTCCATTGCTGTTTGGGCTTGGAGGAGGCACATGGAGCTGAGGGAACCGTCTGGTTCACCGGACGTGTCTCAGTCTGAAAGGGACGAAAAAACCTGTTACAATTGAGAGGAGGTTTCTCCCTGGGGACCAAAGGCAGATGAGTACTCTTATCCCCAGTGGCCTCACTGATCAGATCCTTAAGATCTGGCCCAAATAAGGATGTACCCTGAAAAGGCAAAGACAGCAAGGCTTTCTTAGAAGCAGTGTAAGCAGCCCAGATCTTGAGTCAAAGAGCTCGCCTGGTAACCACAGACATGTTGGAACCCTTTGCCACCAGATGGATAGCTTCAAATAAGGCAGCAGAAACATAGTGCTGGGCCTCAGATATGTTGGCAAGAAGCCGCAACATATCCGAAGATGAATCACCCCAACATACAGCTAGGGTGAGTTGCTCAGTCCAGACCGCAATGGCCCGGTTAACCCATGAGGCAGCGAATGCTGGACGCATGGCAGTATCAGCAGTGGCAAAAATGGACTTGAGGGAAACATCAAGCTTCTTGTTAGTCCAGGCTTTTAGAGAGGATGCATCAGAAACTGGTAAGGCGGTAGACTTAGATAGCCTTGAGACAGGAGCGTCCACCTTAGGGGGATGAATCCATTGAGCAAACGTCGCCTCAGAAAAGGGGTAAAGCTTAGCAAACTTCTTGGAGACAGAAGGCTTTCTGTCCGGAGATTTCCACTAATCAGCCACTAGGTGGTCCAGAGTGGGGTTAGGTGGAAAACAAGTATGGGGCTTTATAGGCTCCTGGAATACATCAGAGGGATCTGAGGAAACCTCCTGAGGGCAGATGAGTACTCTTACCCCCAGTGGCCTCACTGATCAGATCCTTAAGATCTGGCCCAAATAAGGATGTACCCTGAAAAGGCAAAGACAGCAAGGCTTTCTTAGAAGCGGTGTCAGAAGCCCAGATCTTGAGTCAAAGAGCTCGTCTGGCAACCACAGACATGTTGGAAACCTTTGCCACCAGACAGATAGCTTCAAATAAGGCAGCAGAAACATAGTGCTGGGCCTCAGAAATGTTTTAAAGAAGCAGCAACATATCCGAAGATGAATCACCCCGACGTACAGCTAGGGTGAGTTGTTCAGTCCAGACCGCAATGGCCCGGTTAACCCATGCCGCAGCGAATGCTGGACGCATGGCAGTACCAGCAGTGGCAAAAATGGATTTGAGGGAAACATCAAGCTTCTTGTTAGTCCAGTCCCTCAGAGAGGATGCATCAGAAACTGGTAAGGCGGTAGACTTAGATAGCCTTGAGACAGGAGCGTCCACCTTAGGGGGATGAATCCATTGAGCAAGCGCCGCCTCAGAAAAGGGTTAAAGCTAAGCAAACTTCTTGGAGACAGAAGGCTTTCTGTCTGGAGATTTCCACTCATCAGCCACTAGGCGGTCCAGAGTGGGGTTAGGTGGAAAACAACTATGGGGCTTTATAGGCTCCTGGAATACATCAGAGGGATCTGAGGAAACCTCCTGAACTGGGGGAACGTTTAGCGTGTTTAAGACGGCCCTAATCAGGCCCTCAACTGAGGGTTCTGGATCAACCTCAAAAGGGTCCCCAAAAAATTGAGAGGAGCCCACAGCAGGACATTCCTCAACATCTGAATCCACCAACAGTTCCTCTTCAGAAGAATCTGAAATGTCAGTTACTCCTTGCGGTTTGGGCAGGGAAGATCTGACTGAGGAAGGGGTCTACCAGGAATGGAAGACCCCCTGTAACTGGGATGGAAAGAGTTGCAATGTAGACCTAAGGTCCCTGGTAGCAGCCTTGAACTCTTGCACCCAAACTGGCTCTAATGCATGGCTGGAGGTCCCTGGGATAGACTCAGGGACATCAGAACATGCTGGGCATAAATGACCTGAGAATTCTCTAGGCAACCCTGTATGACATGAGGAGCGATGCACAATGGGGGATACAGAGACCCCAGCATCCTTAGTCTTAGGCCTGGTCCCATGCTCCAATGGAGTAGACATTCTCACGGTGTCAACAACGTTCAGAATAATTAACCACCCAATTTACAGTGTGTAAGATTAAAATTTCACCCCAGAAATCTCTAAAATACACTTATCTGGCAGGTGAAGGGTTAATTCTGCAAAGGAGAGAAGGAGAGTCCAAGCCCTGCGTAGGATACTCATTCTGTAAAGCTCACAAGATGGCTGCCGCGGCGGGAGCCAATCAGAAACAAGCGAGCGAAGCAATCGCTCATGGGAAATGTAGTTTTCCCAGAAAAAGTACCCCAACAGTGCCTGAAGCCCCTTGAGCCCCCCAATACACTTGCAATGTGACTGAATGATAGAGCAAGGTCAGACGATTAAAACGAGCAATCTCTGAAGTCCCTAGGTTGAGCGGTTGCAGAGATATGTCCCAAACTGTACAGTCCCATAGAAGTGAATGGAGCAATGGCGTCTATGCGGTAAACCGCGCTTTAAAGGCAGAGAACTCAATTTTGTCAAAGTTAGAAATGAGAAATAAAACTACATGAAACATCACTAGAACATGTAATCAGACCCAGAAAACACTGAACCCAAAGGATGCCAACCAGCAGTTAAAGGGTTAATTTACCACATAAAGTTGCTCCAAACACTGACAGACATAACGGAAAGACCCAGTGAGTGCAGGAGTGTGCAATAAGAACTCACAGTAATAACCCCTGTGAGGAGGGGCACTGTGGGATAAGTGGACCTGCAGCATTCAAAGGGTTGCTCGCCTTTCCTGCAGATCTTATGTCTTCAGAATACCATGTAGTAAGAAGTAACCTCAGTGGGTAACTCCTGGGGAATCACTTGGAATCAAGATTTCCCTCCTCAGGGATTAAGGTCCACAAAAAGCACCTGGATACTGTGCTAGCCACATCTAAGGGCATTGTCAGTTATGGTAATCCACCTAATGGTGGTATTCCATATCTAACAGAAAAATAAAAAAGTTTCTAAAACTATAGCAGAACTGTTCTCTTGCCTGTGTTTCTGGAGCTGGTTGGCTAGCTGCAGCCAAGGAGGGAAAGTAGGCTCCATCACCTGCAGTCATTTCTAGAATTGTTCCTGCCTACTTAAAGGGGTGGATCGCCTACCCAAAGTTACCAGTAACCTGTATTGGACAACAGAGAAATAGCTGTTTATGGGGAGCTACAATCTATGTGATTTTGTCTTCTGGTCACCAAGTTAAACTGTTGCTTACAGTTTTAGTTAAAAAAATAAACAAGTTTCAGCTCTAACAACAATTGAATCAGTTTGCCCAGCAGTAGGATAGTATCTTTTGAAATTAGTCAAATAAAAATACCCTTCAACCATTAAAATGTAGATTATATTAATTGCAGTCATCATTTTTCCTGCAAAGGGTGGAATTATATATAATTAAAATAAGGGATCTAATAAGCCCAGCCTCATCTTGCCATAAGGAGAGCACAGCTCAAGGGGGAGGGGGTCATTGAGCCCCCTCCAACCTGAGGTCTGAAGGCTGGTGGAGTCTACCTATATATGTGTGCGTGCGTGTTAGTAGATGGTTGTCATCTGTGCTGTATAAAATATAAATTAGCTATTTAAACTATATCTGTATGTAATAAAATTTCGGTGCAGATAAATACTTCCAGTAGCTTACTTTAGCTTGAAGGAGGGCACCTGTCTCAGATCTGTTCTTTTCAATGTCTTTTTCCCAGTGCATTCTGATGGTCTCCAGGATATCATCAAGCCCAGTACCAATTGGTGCATCCAGTTCTTCCAGTTGAGAACCAGCCAACTGTTTATACAGCATTTTCACATCCTACAGAGCAAACAAGCATGTACTCACAATGTATAATGCTAAATTAATTGAGAAGGAGTTTCCATACAAACATTGACGTGATAACAGTTAGGCTGATGTACTAAATGAAAGTGGTGCAATTCTAGAGTAAACCAACTGCTGCATAGGGAACAGTTCCTAAAGTCCTAAAAATTCCTAAAATTCACATTGATTTGTGTAGTTTGTAATCCCTTGGTATTCTAGAGATGTCTCCAATGCATTGCTTTGGAGCCACTTATTAATCCATCTGTTCCCCAGTTGGGATATCCTGAAAAGTAGAGGACAGCAATGTGAATACCTATACTACCAATTGTTATTGTATGAACTCAACGTTTGGTACTCACAAGAATACATCTCACCAACTCCACATATGTGTTGGATAGCTGTTTTTGAATTTGGAGGGATTTCTCTGCCTCATCAGCCAATCATTGTAACGCAAATTTGTTGTTTATTAATAATTTTCAAAATCTTTTATGTAAAACATTAAATTTCTATTTTGAAAACCAATATGTACACCAATCACAGGCATTTTTTTCACATAGATTATGCTCCATTTATTATGGACAATTCTTTATGGGTATTCATGGGTCTTCTAGTATTGTGAAATTTGGGATACATGTAGGCAACAGAGTTCACAAGCATGTATGTACCTGGCTAGTAATGCTAACGCATATGTATATTGGGATTCTTAAGACAATTTTTCCTTTGCATGTGGATGCGATATGCATGTGCATATATGTTGGATATATATTGACAAATCAGTATTGGTAATTCATGAACAATCTCATTCTGTATCTCATTACCGATGGAGTTATTGTGTCTGGTAGTATTTAATAGAAACATAGAAACATAGAATTTGACGGCAGATAAGAACCATTTCGGCCCAGTCTAGTCTTTTTTTCCATCTGTTTCTTTAAAGAGTACCATTATGTACCTTGTCTTGTTTTCTTAATAGCTCCTTACGAAATGAATGTTTGAGACCCAAATAACATGTAGAGCTGTTTATATAAAAAATATATTTTAAATAAAGTATTTTATAACGTGACTCTGGTTCCTTGACATTGGGTAAGTCTCTGTGTTGTTTGTTTGTTTAAGTGAGATTCATCATTAAAGGGGAACTACCACCCCACACAATGTTTACCTTTACTAAGTCCCCAACTGGCGACTAGCTGCTTAGTAGCGCTAGTCGCCAGAATCATTACCTTATTTAATAGACTTCCCCTCTCTTCCATGGGAGACAGGCAAGACGGAGCGAGGACATCTTCCCATTGTGACGTCCGCGCTCCTGCGCTGTCACTTCCAGCCAGAGCCAAATGGCTCTTTGCAACACCTCCTAGACCCAGCTGGAACTGACAGCGCAGGCATGCGGATGTAACAATGGAAGATGTCCGTGCTCCATCCTGCCTGTGGCCCATGGAAGAGGGGAGAAATCTATTAAATAAGGTAATTATTCTGGCGACTAGCACTACTAAGCAGCTAGTCGTCAGATGGGGACTTAGTAAAGGTAAACATTGTGTGGGGTGGTAGTTCCCCTTTAACCATTTGGGTGCCATGTGCTGATAACTCTCTGGCACTCAAAGGGTTAAGACTGAATAGTCTGTGGCTCTCTAACCCCCTTTTCTATGCTTTCTGGTATTAAAGTGTGTTCACCTGTATGGACTCCAGTGATCATACTCTGTAGTACATACACTTAAAATGACACTTTCACCTGAACAAGATTGAGGTACCCGGACCGGAGGCACTCAGGGGGAGGGTCCTTGAAGGGGCCCGGGAAGGAAGTAGGAAATGACATTGGGATTGGATGAGGATTCAGCCCGGCAGGAAGTGATGACTGCGGGGGATTGTGGTTGCCCCCGCAGCCATTTTAGAAAGTTGGAACAGTAAGGAGCTTCAGATTAGCGTGCTCCATTATTTAGTACTTATTAGGCTTCTAATTTTCTCCCCCTCACCTTTTATGATGGCTCAGGAGGATGCGGATCTGGAAGAGCTTCTTTCCTGCAATCCGCGAGGAAGCTCAGTGGTGGGGTGCAGGTTGGCTCCGCCGCAAATTAAAGGCACCCACTCCTAAGGCCCGTCCAGCCCCTGTTTCATGGCCCCCACGCCCACTGAGTCCGGAGACAGGGCCTAGTAAGGCCAGATGGAGGAGGGTGTCTAAATCACCTGACATACTTTTGAATCCGGTGGGGGGCTTAGTGTGGGACCCTGTTAGTGTTAATATGGCAGGGGAGCCCTAGCCTGGGCCTTCTGGCTCATATTTTGACCTGGACCATGAGGAGCGGCCGCGGCACGAGTGTGGCCTATGAGCTGGACCTGATGGGCGGCTGCAGCACCAATGCAGCCTATGGTCTGGACCAGAGGAGCGGCCATGGCACCAGCGTGGCCCTGGTGGAGAGTGCTCTGTGGTGCAGCGACGGAGAAGATGCCTGTGATGGTGGTGACCTGGAGTCTTTCACGCCCAGCCCAGCGGAAGTGTCCCGTGGGAGTTCATCTGGATTGGCGGTTGCTGGGCGGCATTCCCCGGACGTGCAGCATAGCCAGGGTTTTTCCTCCCTTGACCTTGATGGTAGACCGGACCCCACTTACCCTGCTTTGGTGGAGGTCTGCGAGATGTCGGTTCCTGTCCAGACAGCCTCTAGGGTGGTCTCCAGTGCTCCAGAGTCTTTAGTGAGAGCGGCTGTTCACAGTGTGGTGGTGGTTCCGGCAGCTTCTGGCACACACGGCAGTCGGGATGCCCCTGCATCTGGATCTACTGCTCCTCAGCTTTCTGCAGGAGTTTCTGGTGTGTCTGGGGTTACTGGGGGTTGGAGGGTTCTGGGGGCCAGCTGGGGGATTTCTTAGCTGGGTTGCGCCAGCATATTTCGCAATGGGAAGGGGGTCGGCAAGGCAGTGTGGGCCCAGCCCAGTGTGGGATTTCCCGGGGAGTTCGGGAGTGTAAGTGGGGTCCTGCTTGCCGGTTCAAGCATGAGTGTTCTGGTGTGAGGGCCCCCACCCACACTCCAGATGTTTTCGCAAGGGGAAACCAGGCCTTAACCCGGGTGACTCGGCTCCAACTGGGAACGAGCCCAGTGAAGTCAGAAGAGATGGGGCCGTGGCTAGACCACTACTGTAGGCGTGCAGATGCGAAGCTTCTGCGTGCAGGGTTTGGGGAAGGATTTTTTATTCCGTTTCGGGAGTCAGGGGGGTGTTTGACCAGGAGGAACTTGAAGTCAGTCACAGACTTCCCATACGTGGTCAGGGACAAGTTGGCTAAGGAAGTGGTCTTGGAGAGGATGATGGGTCCTTTTCCATCTCCTCCTTTGAAGAATTTGCGGGTTTCCCCATTGGGGGTGGTTCCGAAGAAGGAGGTGAGGAAGTACCGCCTTATTCATCACCTGTCTTATCCTAAAGGAAGCTCAGTCAATGATGGGAATAATCGGGATCTGTGAGCTGTGCAATACACATCCTTTGACAGGGTGGTGTCGTTGGTTCGCAAGGCTGGTCATGGGGCGCTTATGGCAAAGGCGGACATTGAGTCTGGCTTCTGTCTCCCTCCTGTTCACCCGGATTGCCATCATTTGCTTGGGTGCTGGTTCAAGGGTTCTTTTTATGTGGACCTTTGTCTGCCAATGGGTTGCTCCATTTCTTGTTCTTATTTTGAAACCTTCAGCCGCTTCCTCGAATGGGTGGTCCAGGAGGAAGCCAGGTCCCGCACAATAGTCCATTATTTGGATGACTTCTTCTGTGTGGGCAGCCATGATTCGATCGACTGCGTGGGACTTTTGGAAACCCTTAAGTGGGTGGCACCACATTTTGGTGTGCCTCTGGCACCTGACAAGACAGAAGGTCCGGCAACTTGCCTGCGGTTTCTGGGTATAGAAATGGACTCAGTGGCAATGGAATGCTGTTTGCCGGCTGACAAGTTGGCTGACCTCCGGCGTCAGGTTTCGTTGGTGCGTTCGACCTCGAAGGTCACACTGCTTCAGATGCAGTCATTCTTAGGTCGGCTCAATTTTGCATGTCAAATCATTCAGGTGGGCAGGGTTTTTGGTCATTGATGAGAGTTGGGGCTGTCGGGGGACAAGCTACCTCATCACCATGTGAGGGTTTCAGTTGGTATGAAAAAAGATCCGGCTGTCTGGGATGAGTTTCTGAGCCGCTACAATGGGCGGTCATTCTTCCAGCTGCAGGAGGTAGCGTCAGGTGACTTGGAGCTTTTTACCGTTGCCTCCGGTAGCTGTGGCTTTGGGGCGTACTTTGGCGGTCGTTGGTGCGCGGCTCAGATTTGGTCAGGAATTTGGCGTTCCTTGAATTGTTTCTGGTTATTGTGGCGGTTTTCCTGTGGGGGGAAGAGATATGGGATAGGAGGGTCTATTTCTTTTCAGACAATCTGGGGGTAGTTCAAGCCATAAACATAGTCTCTGCCTCTTCTCCACTGGTCCTGTGTCTGCTTATGGTTGCTAGTGCGTAGGTTCTTGGAGCTGAATGTGTGGTGTAGGGCTCGGCACATTCTGGGTCATTTGAACATCATTGCTGACTCTCTCTCTCACTTTCAATTTCAGTGTTTCCGGGAGGTGGCGCCAGGAGCACAACGGTACGGGGAGGAGTGTCTGACAATCCTGTGGAATGTGCTGGCCAGTGCATTGGTGCCCTCATACGCTAGTCCTTGTCCCCCAAGACGTGGGCATTATATCAGAAAGTGTAGCAAGAGCAGGTTGCTTTGGGGGCGATAGCGGGGGTGCAGGATAGTGACAGGGATAGACTGGATGTCTTACTGTGGTATCTTGCCAGGCTTAGTGAGAGTGGGCTGAGTGGGGCTTCAGTGGAGCAGCGGCTATCTGCGCTTGCGTTCCTCTTTAAATCACAAGGTTGGGTTGATGTGACTAAAGATTTCCTGGTGCGCCAGCCCGTTAAAGGTTTGCGGCGGGCAAGTGTGGTCAAGGATACTAGGCAACTTTTGTCTCTGGGAATTTTACATGACTTGCTAGGTGTCTTGGGTGAGGTTTGGAATTCGCTGTTTGAAACAATTTTTTTTAAGGTGGCTTTTTCATTGACTATCACGGTGCCCGTGCTATTGCTGGCGACATTCTGTCAGTTTTACTTCCTGCTGCCTTTTATTGGTTGATGTGGCTTTGCCCCGCCCAGTATTTGTCCTTAAATACTGGGCCTTGTCACTTCTCCGGTGCCCTTTTGTGGTGTTTCCGTTGCCAGAGCTTGTTCCAGTTATTTGTGTGATCTCTATGACCCGGACTGCCTGAATACTCTGCCGTATCCGTTCCTGCTCTGTGTACCGACCTGGACTGCCTGACTACTCTGCTATCTACATTCCTGCTCTGCGTACCAACCCAGATTGGCTGACGTTCCTGCTCTGTGTACCGACCCGGCCCGGCTGACGTTCCTGCTCTGTGTACCGACTCGGATTGGCTGACATTCCTGCTCTGTGTACCGACCCGGCCCGGCTGACGTTCCTGCTCTATGTACCGACTCTGATTGGCTGACGTTCCTGCTCTGTGTACCGAACCGGCCTGGCTGAAGTTCCTGTCCTGTGTACCGAACCGGTTTGGGAGTACATTGTCCATGTATCAGGGCCTGCCTGCGGTCCCATCCAGTATCCGGTTTGGGGCTGTCATCCGGTGTCCTCTCTGTCCTCGGACAGAGCCTCTGTTGCCGCTCAGGTAGTATAGTCACGGTAAACCTGTCACTTACTGTGTCGCGACACTCCGGTGTGATAGATCCATCTGTTGCACCACGGTACGCTTGACCTTTTACTGCTGCAAGCTGAGTTTGGTCTTACTCTGGGCGCCTCAGGCTGCTCTCACTATCTGGCAGTCGACATTATGTCTGAGCGGGGGAGGTGCCATTTTCCACCGGATTTCAGTCATTGCAGTCTCCGTTGGGTGTTCCTCTGGGCATACAGTTGCAGTCCTCCATTACTGCTACGGCAGTCCACAGCTTGTCCTGGGCCTCCGTTTACTCCTGTGGCATTACCCGCTATTCCGTCACTCTCTGCAGAGTGAGAGTTTTGAGGGCCTCGCGCTGTTAGGGCCTGTCAGCCTTCCTGGCCTAATAGTAACCATTTCACTGCTGTCTCGTTTGAGTATCACGCAAACTTTACCTGACCTGTGTCAGTATATTATTGTTGCTGATTTATACATATACTGGACCCGTGTTGGTATTGATTACTGTAACCTGTCCTGTGTCAGTACTATATTGTGTACATATATTACTGGACCCGCGAGGGTTATTATTATTCTGTGTTTATTCAATAAAACTGTGTTTTATCTAACCTACTGCGTCTGAGTGTCAAATAAAACCGTTACAATGACGTTTTTTGGGGCATTTAGGATTGGAGAGCTGGTCAGCAGCAATAAGCGGGTTGCAGATGGTCTCGCCAGGCACGATGTTGTATGGGAGCGGGATAAGGTGTTAATTAAACTGCGGCGATCAAGAACTGATCAGGTTGGCAAAGGGTTTGATTCAGTTGTTTGGAACTGGGCTGGTGGAATGCCCGGTTTGGTGTGTTTAGGAGTTTTTACGGGTGTGGCCGAATGATGGGTCAGCGTTTTTTGTGCACGCTGATGGGACTCCATTGTCCAGGTATCAATTTATCAGGGTTTTCTGTTCCGGATTGTCTAAGTTGGATTTGTCGGGTATTGATATTGGCTCCCACTCTTTTCGCATTGGGGTGGCCACCGAATGCGGTGTGCTGGGTTTGGGGAAAGAGGTAGTTAAGAAAATAGGCAGGTGGAAACCTAATCGTTTTCGGTCTTATGTACGGCCGAATTTGTTAGTGTAGGGTGGTTTCATAGCCTCGATCCTGGTTGCTGAGTTTTTGTTCTGTCTCGTTTCAGGTTCATCGCGAATGCTGGTGTGGCTGGTCGGCCATTCGTACGTCAGCCGGGCTCGGAAGAGGGCTGCAGTCAGACATGATGGTCTACGGCTGGGCTTTCCCGAGGGTCTGGTTGACGTAAAGAGGCTGTGAATGGGGGGATGGTTTTGGAGCAGGTGTTACTGCAGGTAGTTAAGCAAGCTAGGGTGAGTTCGGCACCGGATATCCTAGTGGTACATGCTGCTGGGAATGACCTAGGTTTTGTTTCTCAGAGGGATTTTGTTAATATTTTTAAACAGGATTGGGAGCGTTTGGGGGTGTTAGTCTGAGATCACTCAATGGTTGTTTTGGAGGGGGGCGAGGTCTCAGTCAGCTATGGAAAGGTATAGGAAAGAAGCTTAACAAGATGACATCAGGTTTTGTGAGGAAGTCAGGTGGGTTGGTGCTGCGGCACCGTGAACTAGAGAATGAGCCGCGGTTGTTTTTGGCCGATGGGGTCCACCTTTCAGATATTGGGTTGGACATCTTTCTGTCGGGGTTACAGGATGCTGTTGAAAGGGCAATGAGGATAGTGTCTGGTGGGGCTCAGCCGGCTTGAGGGGTCAAGTGTCTGTGCCTGTGGAGGGGTGCTTGCTGGTTGAAGTGGTCATCGGAACTCTGGTTCAAGATCATGACTCATGGGCTTGGTCTCACGAGTCATGGGGTACGGCTGTTGGGGTACTACTTGCCACATCCAGAGTTAAGGTGGTTGGTGGCATGACCCTCAGTCATGCAATACTTGGAAACATGGGTTAGTGAAAAAGCATTGTTTTAGTGAGGGGATGACTTATGTATAGCAAGCACTAAGGAAGATTATTGTTTGTGAGTTGTAAATAAGAGTTGTTATAAATGTTTGGATTAAGTTATGTTATTTATGTTAAATAAAATGCTGTGGCCTTTTAAAACGCACCCTGTGTCTTAATGTGGTTTTTGAAGGGGTACTGAAGTTGGGATGCGGAGGTGTAAAAAGAGGAACGGAGTTGACAGTGTACCCATCATGAGGGACCCGGACCGGGGGCACTTAGAGGGAGGGTCCTTGACGTGGCCCGGGAAGGAAGTGGGAAATGATGTTGGGCTGGATGAGATGACTGTGGGGGATTGTGGGTGCCCCTGCAGCCATTTTAGAAAGTTGGAACAGTAAGGAGCTTCCCACCCGCCCGCCCCTTGGGGACCACATTGGCCTGGATGGCGAGGTCTGTTCAGGTCGATGTGGATGGTGAGGGCCTGGTGGTGGTGGTGGCTTAGCTGTATCGATATGTGGGCCCTGTATGAGGGGGCACTGGGGTTTTGGGGTAGTTTCCCCAAATGTCACAGCATGGCGGGGTGCTTGCTGGTTGAAGTGGTCATCAGAACTCTGGTGCAGGATCATGACTCGTGGGCTTGGTCTCACGAGTCATGGGGTACGGCTGATGGGCTACTACTTGCCACATCCAGAGTTAGAATGGATGGTGGCATGGCCCTCAGTCAAACAATACTTGGAAGTATGGGTTAGTGAAAAAGCGTTGGGATTGTTTTAGTGAGGGGATGACTTATGTATAGCAAGCACTAAGGAAGTTTATTGTTTGTGAGTTGTAAATAAGAGTTGTTAAAAATGTTTTGATTAAGTTATGTTATTTATGTTAAATAAAATGCTGTGACCTTTTAAAATGCACCCTGTGTCTTAATGTGGTTTTTGAAGGGGTACCGAAGTTGGGATGGGGTGGTGTAAAAAGACACCCGTCATGTGCCTGTATCCCCTTCTCTCTACCAAGTGCATTTCTCTGTGTTTTATTTCACTTGCATAGTATGTTAGTAAAAGAGAAATAAAGTTTGTACCTGATGAAGTAACAAGCTGTACCGCGATGGAGAGAAGCTTTACCTTAAGGTAGGCAAGTCATTCCCACAAGGCATGTCTTTCAATCCTGCGTCCAGCCCATCTTAACCACTTGACCTGGCATGATTAAAGCATCCTGTGTGTTCAGGTCATGCCAGTTTGATGCGAGCGTGTTTATGTAAAGTGCTTGCACTGTATAAATAAGCAGCCTACTCAGTAAATGTAGCCAATCAGAAAGTGTTCTGTGACCACAGAGGACTGGAGAGAAGCAAAGCGTCATACAAACTAATTTGCATGCGCACCACAAAAAAAACAAAAACAAACATACAGTGACTTCTACAACTTTATACATACATTTCCTGCTTCACATAGGACATCTCTACGTATTCCCCTGAGTAAACTTTTTTTTTCATGAAAGTTCTGTTTTGAGTGCAGCCGCTGGCAGTAGAGGCTAATGACAAGGTGGCTGAAGAGGCAAATTCGTAGATTCACCCCATTATTTGAATAATAGCTACAAATGGGGAAGGGAGATTGGTTCTTTTGCACACTATGGACAAATTCAATTGCACCAAACTGGTGGGATGGATAAAAGAAAAGTGTTGCAATTCGAGAACAAGCTAACATCACACTAGGGGTCAGATAACAATTCTCCAAATTCTCATTTAATGATTCTTTTTAACTCTGAAAGCTAGAGAGTTCTTCAACTCATTGCTTTGCAATTAACTGGTTACCTATTGCATTCAAGGGGTTAAAAGCTCCATTTAAACCTACTGAAGTTCTTATTTACCCTATGTTTGCAGTTGGTTTGACCCGGAAGTGTACCTTTTATGCGCATGGCCCATGGTACTGGGCAATAGCTGACATGGAAGATTGTGCCTTTGAACTCAGCCAGTATATTTCTTTGACTTACTTCCTCATGATTCTTTGACAACAGAGCAAGTTCTTCCTTCATGCTTTCAATTTGACTTTCCAGATCCATTTTGGTTAAATTTGCATCATCAATCACTTTGTATAAGGAACGTATCTCCTCTTCCACTGCCTTTCGGAAAGGCTGCTCATTCTCATACCTGAATGAAAACAACAATTAGTTTATTTGAAAACCAATTAAAAAAAACCCAAAAAACAGCATTTTGCTTTGTAGTTGTAGTCTAGCACACACATACACACACATATACATTGTAGAGAGGCCACAGCACAGACGCATGTTCACTGCAGAGATACCAGTGCACACATGTGCACTGAAGAGGAGCCAGTGTGCGCGCACACACACAAACACTACATAGAGGCCAATATATACACACATACACACACAAACACATAGAGGACAGAGGACAGCACACACATATGTACACTGTAGAGTAGTCAACATACAAACACTACAGAGGCCAACACACACATGTACACTGCAGAGGTGCCAGCATGCAAACATGTACATTGTAGAGAGGCCAGCCCACAAAATTCCACCTAATATAAATGAATTGAAGGATAACAATAAAAAAAAAAAAGGCAATGCCATCCCACACTGTATATAGTGGAAATTCCTATACTGCATTATTTTTGTTGTGTTGCTACTAGGATTGCCACCTGTGCTATTCTGACCAGGACACTCCAGGTTTGGCCTCCCCTGTGAACACTGTCAGGGTTTCAGAAATTCCAAAACCTAAACAGATTTAGTTGCAAACTGTTGTGCTCCTGTTAGTTACAGCACACATCTATCACCAGAGCACTGATTCTAATCAGCTGGTTGTGCAGCTGCCTGCTGATTTAAGTGCATTACCTTAAAACAGGCCTGCGGAGCATGAACTAAGCTTCCCATTGGATATAATTATAACATTAGAAATTGGCCACAAAAATGTGACATTGAGCTAAGTTTTGTAAAAAGCATTGCATCTCGGTTTGGTATTGGCAAGAGTAAAAGGTGACAACCATATTTGCTAGGAACTGGCTAAGGAGGCTAAAGCTCCAGGTCTCATGCTTAAATCCTTGTTGCCATCTTGGAAAAAGTAATGGTGCTATTTGTTTACTAGAAATGGTGCAATTGTTCTGTATAGTGCCTTATTCATGCATTAGGTTGGCCCATGGGTAAGCAACCACTGGCTTTGGTGATAATATCTGGAGTGCCAGAGGTTGTCTACATTTTAGTTGGACCAAGCCTGGGTTTTTTGGGAACCTAGTAATTTCCCTACTGAATAGCTCCTATAACGTGCTCTTAGGCTAGATTGTTTATCAGTAGCTGATTTCACCTTCAGCATAATCAAGAAAGGATCTCATTCACTGTTGTTATGATGAAGACCATGTTTGTATTATGTAATGTGTTTACTTCAGTCATCATCAAACTGCAGTTAACACTGATGAAACAACTTATTATAGTAGGTCCAGACTTAGAAACAGCAATTTTATGCAAAAGAAATAACTTGTTATACTGTACAAAGAGGAACCTGACCGACATTAATGATCCAACTGTTCCCTTCTTCTCTGAGTGAATGAAAACTGCATTGAAAAATGTTCTTTCTATATATATTTACATATTTGCACATAAGCACAGTATATGTACTATGTATGAACAGAGAGAAAAATCTATAGAGAAATGGAAAATAATTATTACTTCTGTGGAGTCACTGTGAACTTGTAGTAGTTTAATAAAGCTACAATTTAAAGTAGAATTGTCAGTAACAAGCATGAGATTTTGAAGAGGTCTCAAAAGAATATGTTTGTTATATATTTTTTTTCATTTAAAACAATAGTTTGTGAGATATTTAGCTTTATTTGTTTGTCAGATTATGCAAATGAGCCAGTAACGGGTGCCAGGGAATGACAGTTGGGATGGGGAGCAGGGTGGAATGTTAGTATCTGACTGGCATGCCTGACAGTACTGTTTAATGAGCATAAATTCACAAATAAATAAAGCTAAATATCTCAAACTACTGTTTCAAATAAAAATGGTTAACATAAATATAAGAGCTTTCACTTTAAAGAAACACCCACATATCCTTCTCCTCCTATTACTATTAATACTATGAAAAAGAATAATTAACAATCCCCCACTTTCCATAATCTGAAAAGAAAATGTTAATGACCATTATAAATCAATTCTGTAGGGACTGGTTCTCCAAAATTAATATTTAAAGGGATAGTAATGTTTCATAATAAAAGCAGCTCTAATTAATCATCATAGTATTTGGACTTTGGAGAGTGTTATTTCAATTCTGTCAGAGTTGTAGTTCAAGAGTAATTCAATGACAAAGTATCCCCATCCTGCCCCTTTTACTGATGTAACACTTCAGCCAGATCAGAAGGGAGGTGCCCAGGTAGACTGCAGAGAAAGACAATCTTCAATTAAGATAAAGGAAAACCCTGAAAAACTTGTCAGGGGGGGCAGGGCTTTCATTGTTCTCATAGGAAGAAGACTGTCCCCTGCTGTTATCTGTCTGGTCTATGGACTGCATTCCACATCTGAGAAGAGATGGCTTACACTAGGTAAAAGGGGCGGGAGGGGAAACTTTGCTTGTGAATATCTCACAAACCATAAAGGTTTGAGAGAAAAGACTTATATCGTTCTTCATGTTTTTTTAATGCCTACAAAATAAAATAAAGATAAAACAAAGTATTACTATCCCTTTAATAAGTGCTTCATATCATGGAGGTGGACATGAGTCTTTTCTATTGTACTTCAGGATCTCACACTCCTCTCACTTTTCCTTCCTAAGAAGACTACAGTGAAATTTGGTGCCGTGGAGTACATCAGCATAGAATCATGTTAATCTCTGTGGACATGATATCCAGTACTAGTTTTGGGGAACCAATGCACATACAATGGATTCATAGTGGTCCAGCTTAAGGAAAGTAGAGTATTATATATATATACTAGTTACAAAGCCCGTATACACGGGCTGATCTGGAGCTGGGAGCGGGGGAAGGCTGACAGCCTGTCTGTGCTCCCGGCTCCAGGGCAGCAGCGGAGGCGCTGGGTGACAGTTCCTTCCAGAGGTCTCCACTCAGCCTGTTCTGCGAGTCCCTACTGCACATGTGCAGTTACGCACACAGTGAGCAATGCATTCTAGGACTTTATGTTATAGGATGTGTGTGTATATATATGTTTACTACTAATCATTACCTTTCTTTGAAGTCTTCTGCACACGCTTGGATGTTCTCGGTCTGCAGCATAAGATGAGCATTTTCCAGAACAGCATCTCCTACCTGCATAGAAGGAACACGTAACATTTTTCAGACTCACAGATCAGTATTTGAAGGTCATTCTCTTACCAGAGTTTGGGAATTTCTCATGTTAACCCCTTGGATGTAAGAGAGTTCTCCAAAACATTGCACACACATATTGCAGAGTAAAACAAGGGCAGTCCCACTGCTGAGACATACTTTCTTTAAAAAGGTATTGCATCTCAAACTTGTATTTTTTGGGGTTTGATACTTCAGAGTCATTATGGCACCACAGCCTAATGCAGTGTTATATGTAAGTATATTGAGTTCCAGGATGGGATGTTATACTACAAACTGGTGCTTGTTTAAATGTTCCTTCTACTTACTATGTACGGAGGCTGGCTTGGAGTATATTATATTAAAAATATATCTCATCTAATTTCCTTTTTATAGAGGAGAATGTATAATTTGACCAGAGCAGCTGCCATGGCATTTCTCTAATACAGGTGGATGCATATAAGAATATGTACTACAGTGTATGATCACTGTAAGTGTGTACCAGCAGACACACTCTGCCAGCCCAATAACTTGTTCAAGGAAATATTGTACACTAACACGATTTTCTCTACTACTTAGTACATTGGTGTAAGCTAGTTATAGAGAAATGCCTGTCCCAAACGCACACAAACTGCTTCCTTTTCCTCCCCTTGGTGCTAGTGGCATTTTTGATGGAGGATTGTGTGCATACATAGCTTAGTAAACTGATGTTAGGCAGGCGTAGGGAGCTTCATTTAGTGCAGAATCTGTTATGTACATTCACCCCACTGACTGATGCACAAACATATGTACATGCACTTTGAGGATGATGAACTAAGTTAAAGTGGTGCAGTTCTGGAGCAAGCCAGCTGTACCACGGGGAATAAATAAATACTCATATTGCTTTAAATGGGTCTTTTAACCCCCTGTGTGCTAGAGAGGTCTTCTCTTTAGCATTTCATGGGTTCAAAACTTCATCTAAATCAATGAGAATTTGTGGCATAAAGCAATGCGTTGCATACCCCTGTGGCACTCAAAGGGCTAATCCACTGAATACTTCCCAATGCACTGGAAACCTGTCTAACATTAAAGGGGTTAAAGGATGCATTGAAAAAAAAAACCACATGCATCACAAGGAGCAAATATTGGTTTTATTTTATTTAAATGGGGATTTAACCCCTTAAATGCATCCTGCAGCATGCATATTTAACTAGTGTCCCTCTTTAAAATGGTGATATGGTGTCATTAGGACCGTCATGGGTTGTTATAGTAATACTTCATTTTAACTTTATTTTATTTTGTAGGCATTAAAAAAACATGAAGAATGATATGTCTTATCTCTCAAACCTTTATGGTTAATGAGATATTCACAAGCAAAGTTTCTCCTTCCCGCCCCTTTTACCTAGTGTAAGCAATCTCTTCTCAGATGTGGAATGCAGTCCATAGACCAGACAGATAACAGAAGGGACACTCTTATTCCTATGAAAACAATGAAATCCCTGACCCCCTTGACAAGCTTTTCAGGTTTTTTCCTTATCTTAATTGAAGATTGTCCCTCTCTGCAATCTACCTGGGCACCTCCCTTCTGCTCTAGCTGAACAGTGTTACATCAGTAAAAGGGGCGGGAGGTGGATACTTTGTCATTGAATTACTCTGGAACTACAACTCTGACAGAATTGAAATAACACTCTCCAAAGTCCAAATACTATGATGATTAATTAGAGTTGCTTTTATTATGAAATATTACTATCCCTTTAAGGGAAAACGACCTCAGATTTTCCCAGTCCTTAAGAGGTTAAAGGTGAGGTCTGCCCTACAGCTGATTTTCCCCACAATTGCTCCATTTTGTATACATAAGGCTCTATATGTCAATTATGAAAATATACTGAATCGCGTGGGAGATTTTCTTTGTTCTCAATGGAGCAATTTATTTGCCTCAAAATTGCTCCTCTTATTCTTTATATATACACCCAATTTTGTTCAGAACAAGCTGCTGCTTTCCAACGTTTTGGTCCAATCAAGGTACACACTAGTTTCTTCTGTTACAAAAATAAATAAATGCAAGTTTATTTTATATTTGTTAGGTCTCAGAGTCTCAGTAATGTGAATGTTACTAATCAAAAGGGTAAGAAGTAACCCAGAAGAAATGATGAGATAGTAATCATATACAATTAGCTCTTGTGTAGAGCCTGTATTTACAGTCCCAACGGCAGACAAGTGGTCACTTGTTTCTTACAGTTCTGTGTTTATGAAAAAGACCCCTCTATGTAAAGAGTCATGGACAGTATTATAAATTCCCCACGCTCACAATCTTTAAAATGGAGCTTTCATTTTGAATGAAACAGGCATGCTCATGGCAGGATTTACCCTTCAAGAACATATAGGAAAAGCATCCTTAGGGGTGGCAGCGTTAGTGCCACAAATGGTCACACACACCACTACTCTGCATAACTTCACCTGTAGCCAATGAATATATTGCCAGGTACAGTTAATACCCTTACCTTATAAGCTAAATGGTCAATAATGCTATTAACCCCTTGGTTGCTGGAGAGATCTCCAACACATTGCTTTGCAATGTATTAAGACTTTTCTAACATCCAAGTTGTTAAATAAATTGACCAATAGAGAGCTACATAATCTTCTACATGAGCACTGAGTTTGCACTGGCCATTACCACAATTTAGCACAGTGGGCATGGATAAGTACTGCTCAAACACCCCCTAATGGCAGCACTGTACAGTGCAGACCATAATACTTAAACAGTGACACAAGTTTTGCTTTTTGGCTCTGTACTCCAGCACAATGGATATAAGATTACAAAATGACTAATAGGAAAACATGAAGACTTGCAGGTTTCATTTGAGGCTATTACCTCCATAAACCATGTACCATGTAGAAATTACAGCCCTTTTTATACATAGTCCCTCGATTTAAAGGGATAGTAATACTTTGTTTTAACTTTATTTTATTTTGTAGGCATTAAAAAAACATGAAGAATGATATAAGTCTTATCTCTCAAACCTTTATGGTTTATGAGATATTCACAAGCAAAGTTCCCCTCCCCGCCCCTTTTACCTAGTGTAAGCCATCTCTTCTCAGATGTGAGTCTGGTTGTATGACAGTACAGATAACAGAAGGGGACAATTTTCTTTGTATGAAAACAATGGAAGTCCTTCCCCCCTTGACAAGTTTTTCAGCTTTTTCCATTATCTTAATTGAAGATTGTCCCTCTCTGCAGTCTACCTGGGCATCTCCCTTCTGATCTGGTTGAACAGGGGGGGATACTTTGTTTGTGAATATCTCTTAAACCATAAAGGTTTCAGAGATAAGACTTATATCATTCTTCATGTTTTTTTAATGCCTACAAAATAAAATAAAGTTAAAATGAAGTATTACTATCCCTTTAATGGGACCAAAAATAACTGGACATTTGGCTGCTCAGCTGTTTCTTGATGAGTTATGTGTTGTTGTATCATTAGTTCATGCACACTAAAATTAAAGGGATAGTAATGTTTCACAATAAAGGCGGCTCCAATTAATCTTCATAGTATTTGAGCATGAGGAAAACCCTGAAAAACCTGTCAAGGGGGCAGGGTTTTCCTTATGCTCATAGTAAGAAGATTGTCCCTTACTGTGACCTGTCTGGTCAAGAGACTAGATTCCACATCTGAGAGGAAGCGACTTACACTAAGTAAAAGGGACGAGAGGGTGATACTTTATCATTCAATTACTCTTGAACTACAACTCTGACAGTATTGAAATAACACTCTCTATGGCCCAAATACAATGAAGATTAATTGGAGCTGCTGTTTTTGTGAAACATTACTATGCTTTAACAAAAGGTATAGAGGTGATTCTAGGGGTGGTATTTGCATTTGAAGTGTGTTTCTTTTGTCTGTCACAATGTTGGGCAAAGAAATGTAAATGCCAGTAAACCAGGCTATCATGAGGCTGAAAAATTTGAATAATTCAATCAGGGACATAGCCAAAACATTAGGTGTTTCAATATCAACTGTGTGGTACATTGTTAAGAAGTAAGAACTCATAGTTGAGCTCAGCATTAAACACATTGGGAAGAAAGAAGAAGATAGAAAAGAAAACCTGGCACATGGCCAGTACCAAAAAGATCTGTTTGATACGGTATACCATGGTCTACATGTAAAAAGAAATACTACTAATTCCATAAAACAACTAACTCTAGTAAACATACCATTAAAACAAAAAGGGGCTGTAGTTGTGATTAACAATACTATAGCCTAAAACCGTCATTTGCAACAGTATGTATGTGCTTATATTGGTAATCTCAAAATACTATTGGCTCTTAACTAAATCAAACACCAATAGAAGAATTGTAATGGTATAACCGCCCCAGTAGCTACAGAATCACGGTATTTTTATCTGTATTATCACTTGTCCAGTTTGGTCTACTATATAACAATTTCTCAACAAATTAACCCTTGTTAGCATTGAGTCTGCTACCAGATTATGGTTAACATATGTTAAACAATACAATGGAAGACTCTAGTCAAATTAATCCAGAGAAAAGATCCGGTATCAATTCAAAGTCCAACAGTTCTAGTATACAAAATGATACAATTATTATAACTGTTGAAAAATAGAACTTTAAAAATCACAGTTAGTAATATATCTGATACGGTGCGATCTGCTATATGATAATTATAAAAGCTGCTCTTTGATAAAGTCAGATCAAATACAATGGTTTTATCTTTAGGTAATTGATAATGAGACGCAATGCAAAAAAGTCAGGAGATGATACTAAAATATGGCTAATAAACAAGCTCTATTCAAATGGATCTGGAGATGTATGTCCTAAATCGCTGATAAAGTATAAAATTAATCAAAGAATATGCATCCTGCATGTAACGTGACTGAAGCAGATGCACCAATTGTACTCTGAAGAGAGATGAGCGATAATACCGGTTAAGAGTCATGACTGTCATTACTGGCTTCAACGGTAGAAAAGGTTCTATTTGGATGGATTGTGAGACAAAGGTCCCACATCAAGCCAGAGCCTATAACCGACAATAATAATGAGTAAAGATAAGGGTAGACAGTTTGACCCTTAGAGATCATGTTGCCCAGGGAAGATACCCAGAGAATGGTGATGTCTATAGGTTAAAGACTTCAGGCATTCATTAAATGCACAGGATTTGCAACAAAGTACTAAATATGACAACTTGTTCACATTATGTTATTTGTCCAATTACTTTTGGTCCCCTAAAATAGAGGAGCTATGTATAAAGAGTTGTAATTTGTGCATTGTTAACGGTTTATGGATGTAACTATGCTCAAATTAAAGTTAAAAGTCTGCACTTTATCTTCATAGTCATTGTTTAATTTCAAATCCAATGTGCTGGAGTACAGAGCCAAAACAACAAAACTTGAATCACTGTCCAAATATTTATGGAAGGCACTGTATATAACCAAAATAAGTGACTTCTTATGGCCCTCATCGCTACGAGGGCCCAACTGTCAGCTTATGACAAATACATCATGTTTGTCGATATCTGCCAATTTCTGCTGGCTGTAGGAGGAAACTCTGGATGCCAGTCCGGGCCTCCTCATCGTTAGAGTGCATACGCCAATGTAAGAATGCTACGCCAGCGAGCGTGCGTCAACATCGGCGTCCTGATGTCAGACCTTCCAGGCCTTTATAAAGAGCTGTTGAACGGAATCCGGTGCTCAGTTATTGTGAGGTATTGTGGTGCAAACCTCTCTGCTTGTATTATTGGAATTTTGACCCTTTGGTTTGTCTGACCACCGCATCAGTTCTGCCTGCCCTTGACCCTTTGGCTTGTTTGACCTCCGCACCAGTGCTGTCTGCCCTAGACCCTTGGCCAAGTGTTTTTACTATTCTGCTATCTACCTGCCCCTGATCTTTGGCTTTTGATCCTGAACTTTTCTCTGCTAAGCTTCCTCCCTACTAGAGGGTGCCATTGGCCTGCTACAATCTCCAGCTACCCCACCCAGGTAATCTGCTGTGTTATCTGCTTCACTCCCCAGCACATATTCCTTAATAGGGTACTCCTTATTTTTAATACATTTGCCTTCATATATTTTTGCTTAAGTGTATTAGTGTGGCAGTTGTATATTCAGTTATATAGGTTACATTGTACACTGTATATGTATTGCTCTACTCTTTACACTAGTAGCTTTTAGTCTTACTTCCTTGTGGCTGCCTATTGGTTACTTAGCCCTTTATTCACCCCTTGAAGTCATATATGGGTGCTAACAATGTTCCCCTAATCCCCTCCTTTTTTCCCCCATATGGATTCAAAATTTGCTCACTGAAGAGAGAACTGGGGAATTTGTATTTGATTTTTATGGTTGTAAGTTTTCCCTATAATTTCTCCAGTACTTTGTGCATATGGCCTAGTATTTATCTACATTGCTCCCATATTTGAAAGCTGATGAAAATAATAAAACTGACTATACCATAGCCAAGCACTGCTAAGATTATAGACAATAACATACTTCCAGGGCTGGATTTCCTATTATACAAAGTAAATGTTGACCAGCAAATTCTGAATGGAGCCCCAGCTGTGGTGGCCACACCCACATTCAGATTTGCAGTTGTGACCAGTGCAATCTAAATGCAACTACTGCAGTCACCTGCTCCTCTTTTATGGTGGCAGATTTAATTGCCTGTTTACATACCCACTTACTTAACCACCTGAATGCAAAGCAATGCCTTGCGACCTCTCTAGCAGTCCTGGGGTTAAGAGATTTTGTTGTTTTTCTTTGTTATAGGCTAATTATATTTTCTATGTCAAGGAACAATAGATGGCAGTTAGGGTGGGGTAATGAGAGAGTGGGTATGTGGCCATGGGTGGAACGAAGGGCACCTAGTGTGCCTTGCCTAGGTGCTCCTGAGATGGTAATCTGGCCCTACCTCCCTCTTTAAGATGTATGACAACAGATTATATATAAATATATATATATATATATATATATATATATATATATATATATATATATATTATATAACATTTCTGAAGTAGAGTGCCATCTCTCTACTGTTTCAAAGCTGTATGCATCATTCATTTTTCTGTTATGCACCCAGGTCAATTTACCATATCTACAGTAAGTGCATTCCACCCCCAGTGAATCAATATATGTACTCAGTCCTTCCCTTTTGGAGGAATGAAGCACTGAGTCATTAAATTCATCACTTTTTTGAAGATACCAGCATGCTGTCTTTCATACATAGACCAGGCTGAGTACATTTTGTTTATATCAGATGGGACCTGCATGCTATTTATTTGCAGAGGTCCTTGTACTTAAGTGTGCCATGTCCCATCCTTGCATTATATTATATATATATTTATAGTGGTGAAGATGGCTTGCATTTGAAAACCTTGAGGTGTCTTTCTAATGAAGGGAAATCTAAAAGTGGATCACTTGCTCTCCATGCTTAAAGAAACTGGGTGCACCTCATTGATGAGCCCCAAACAAGGCCAGAATGTATATCAGGGATTGGTTGGTATTGCTGTGCATTGGGCACTTGCCTGTCATTTAGGAATGGGGCTGCCCTTTTAGGTGGTATTATTCTAATATTTACATGGATATTTCTGCTCTATAATGGCACCAGAGAGCTAAAATGTGATGCTTCTGATTGGTGAATAGCAAATATTGTATGATTCATTCTATGGCTACCAGTTGAAGGAGGTTGGGGGGGGGGGGGTCCAGACAGTATATATATGGAAATCTGTGTTTACCAGTGTGTGGTGGGACCAGGCTGGGGAGGTCAGTCAGTGTAGATCTAGGACTATCATTGGGTGGTGGAACAAGGTTGGTAAGGTTGAACCATGGTATGTGGGCATCTGTGATTACCAGTAGCCATTGGAGGCTTGTACATGTAATGGGTAAATCAATTAGAACACCATTTCCCCAGCCTCTGAATGATATGTGGTGGCACTTTGTTTTTGGAGGCTGAAGCGGCAGCGACGATGCAGAATGAATAGCCAGACAATTGTGCAGGATCTTTCCCAGAGGAGTTACTAGAAACCACCGGGCCCTGGTGTGAAAATTGTCATGGGGCCACTGACCACATTGCCCCCATTGTCCAGCTCCACCTTGCCCCCATTGTCCATCTCCAAATTAGCCTCCTCAACATTGCCCCCATTGGCCATCTCCACATTAGCCTCTTCCACATTAGCCCCCATTGGCCACCTTCACGTTAGCCCCCATTGGCCATCTCCACATTAGCCCCCATTGGCCACCTCCACATTGCTCCCATTGTCCATCTCCATATTAGCCCCCATTGTCCATCTCCACATTAGCCACCTCCACATTGCCTCCATTGGCCATCTCCACATTGACGCTGGCGATGTTTGATGAATGAGGGACATAGATTTGAGGAACGATATGAGGTTCAGCATACACTACAGGCAGCTTTAATTCTTGCAAAATGCTGACAAAATGCTGAGAAGGAGCGGTGGTAGTTGTAGAACAGCATGCTCCCATAGTTGTAGGCCAAATCTACAATGATATAGAGGTAAAGGTACAGCTCTTGACTTTTGTGGGGCAATGCTGACATCTCTATAGATGCTAAACACAAGAACGTACTTTGGGATGGACAATTTCCTGGACAATTGTTGGTTCTTGGATCAGAAAATCACAGAGACTTCCCCACAGTTGGCCATCTTGTTCTCAGCCAAGTCCTGGGATGCAATTAGAAGGGAAACTAGTTTTAGAGGTAAGGCAAGGGGACCTTCGGCCTCTGCGAAGAGGTAAGACAAGGGAACCTATGGCGTCTGCAAGGAGGTAAGGCAAGGGAACCTACCGCCTCTGCCAAGAGGTATGGCAAGGGAATCTATGGCCACTGCCAAGAAGTAAGGAAATGGGACCTGGGCCTCTGTGAAGAGGCAGGCAAGGGGACCTATGGCCTCTGTGAAGAGGTAAGGCTAGCAGCCTACTTGACTTGTGCTTAAGCCTAGACTGTGCCTGCTGAATGACAGGTAACCTTAGCCTTAACAAAAGCAGGGGTGGCTGTGACGTATGCACTATGGTGGAGGGCTGAATGAACGGAGTACGACAGTGGCGTGCAACATAAAACTAGTTGTGAAATGGGGGTGGGGCGGTGAGGCAATGTATGTCTGTGCACTAAATGATAGTGGCCTGGCTGCTAGAATTGGGGCCTCTGAAACAGATTAATAGGGAAACAGTAAGTCTTCTGGTATTCTGACAAAACTTCTGCTTCTACCAAAAGGACAGACTTGTGTGACACTTTTAAAAACCGTAACCTGAAGAACTGATGTTGGATACGCCTGCAAGACATGAAGGTGAGAGCAACGATCGTAGATGCGTAGATAATGAAGGACTAAATTGGCTAAAGGAAAACATATATGACCCTATAGCTTTTGTGCCTTATTAACAAGATGAAACTACTGGCCTAAGGGTGATGACCCTGAAATAACTGCAAATGGAAAATTAATTTATATACAGTATATATATATATATATATATTATATAAAATGATGAGTGAATTATAAGGTGACCAGTGGAGCTGAGATTGAAAGAAAGAAACTTACCTAAGCCAGGGGATGGCCATGCTAGCCAGAGGCACAGGTGCACCTTCTGATTTAGACAAGAGCGAGGGGGCTTGCTTGAGGCAGTACTGAGGCCTAGAAAAGTGATAGTATAGGACAGATGGGAAGTATGGACCAGTGCCCTTAATGCCTGAAGTGGGACAAGGGCTTAATACAAAACATACATAACATACATATGAGGAAATCATTAAATAGAAATACCTTTCCCCCTTGTATTTTTTTTTGACAACTGAAAATGGGGATAATGTGAAGGGAATGGACAGCCTAGAAGTGATATCTGAACTTTGTAATAGGCATTAAATATCTAGCTACAATACTCTAACGAGTTGGAAATGTAAGCAAAAATAAATACCTTATGACATGCTCGATACGTGGATATTAGTAGTAAGTAGCGGTTGAGTTGGTGTTTGCCTAATGCGAAAGGAGATACTGTGTGCATTTTTTTTTTTAAAGATATATACACGATCGTTCCCATGGCAGCGATCATGTATATGGTTACGTGTTCCAGAATGGGGCAGCATGTTGAACATAAGTATGGTGGGGGGAGCATTGGGAACATCACCATTGTGTGTTAGCCCCACATACACTGACTGACACCCTCAGCCCTGTCCCCTTGCTCAGGCAGTGTCCATGGGGATCTGTGGCTACCATTAGGCAAGGGAACAAGGAAGGGGGGGTCAGACAGTATACATGAGGATCTGTGGCTACCAGTGGGCAACGGAACAAGTCTAGGGGCCAGACATGGGGTTCTATAGCTACCAGTGGGCAAGAAAATAAGACTGGGGGGCAGTTGGTAGCTGCAAAATCCCCATGGATGCTGCCTGACCCCCAACCTTGTTTCCTTGGAAGTGCACAGTGTGTATGAGAATGAAATATGATACACAGTTAAGGGGATGATTGTGTACTGCTTGGTGTACTTTTTTAACCCTTTGAGTGCCTCTGGGGTGCGCAATGGACATCCCTATGGCACTCAAAGGGTTAAGGGAGTGATGCTGAAAGGATCTTCTCCACTCCCCTACTGACCATACGGGGAAGCAGAGAGAATGCTCTCAAAGTTCAGGATTGTCGTACTGCTGGTGATGTGAAAGGGAAGGCATCCCTTCCACATCGACAGCGGTTAGACAATCTTTAATGCTAATGGGGACCTTCTCCTCCCCTCCCCTTGAACCCCTAAATTTTAGTGCATATGCCAGTGTATCTGCATCGAAAAGACCAAGTGCTTTGAACACATCTACAAGATCATATTGCCACAGCATCGACCTTTAGTGCATCTCTTCCATGGAGTAATTATGGGTTTAGTACCACAGGGGACAAATGAATATATCAAAAAATTCTCATTGCACTGGAGTTCTGTCTAGCATTCTTGGGATTAAAAGCCTAATTTAAATCCGTAGGAATTTAATTAGTCCCCTGTGTGAAGTTGTTTTTACCCAGAATTCCTAATTATCTTCTGTTCATCAGCTATACAGAATCAGGGTATATGGGATTCTAAAGCAATATTGCATAAGTTGAGTCTTTAATAGGAATGGGTGAAACTCTTCACCTCAAACCAAAATTGGCGAATAATGGCACTTGCCACTTGAAGAATAATTTCCCGTGAAAGTGTCATTTTTCAGTTTTTTTTAGCCTAGCTCACTGCATTGAAATCAAAGGGAACATTGAATTTACACACAACACAGCAAATTTTACTTTATTTCAAAGAGGCATAGTATAAAAGGGGTCTGAGTGTGCCTGTGTTGGTGGAGGTCCGGGGAAGAATCAGGTGAACAGGAAATTTTTGGGAGGGGTTTGTTGACTAGTATTAGGGAGACAGTAAAAAATAATAATAATAATAATGATAAAAAAATAAGACATGGTATAAAAGGGGTCTGAGGAGGGTGTCTGAGTTGGTGGAGTCTGAGAAAAGAATCCCTTGAACAGGGAATTCTTAGGGGGTTTGTTGACTGGGATTGAGAGGACAATTAATAAAAAAAAAAAGAAATAAGTACATAAAATAAAATAGAAAATTGGTATTTAACGTGATAGACAGGGACCTCCTGAAGTAAACTGTGACTGGGGCAGACTGATACTTGATGGGATAGAATATTTTGTAGAGAATGATGTGTATGACTTAGACTTGTTGTCCAAGCCCTGAGGAAACATTGATGTGTAGGTCTTAGACTTTTTAGGTCCAAGCCCTGAGGAAGCATTCATTTGTAGGACTTTGGCTTGTCAGCGTCACAGGCCCTGAAGAATCAATCTGTATCAATCTGGCTTTCTAAAATCACAAGCCCTGAGGAATCAGAGTTAATTTTTATCCATCAGGCTTGTTAGCATCACAAGCCCTGAGGAATCACATCAGAGGAAAATTTGTATTAATCAGGCTTTAGTGTCACAAGCCCTGAAAATCAGAGATAATTTTTTTCAATCAAGCTTGTTAGCGTCACAAGCCCTGAGGAATCAGTGATTTTTAGGACTTAAGATTAGAGTTAGTACCGTGTTAGCCATAGAAATAGCGGAGGCAAATATAGTCAAGTTGATCCCTTTATTGGCTAAGCAGCAAGTTTTCACAGCTTACCTTGGTTCCAGTGCCGCCACTTCAGAGACGCTCTGCGTCATTACACGTGTCATCTGCAGGTGCAAGGCTTCAGAGTGAAGCAGGCCTCTGTTTTATGCCATGCTTCCTGTAGTCTCCTCCTACCTACTTCCTTCCTCTGAGCCTGTTCCTCCTACCTACTTCCTGAAGACGGGTTTAAAGGGCAGTCTGAGTCCTGACTCAGTTGCCCTTGCATTGTTGTACAAACAGTTCTGTTTAGTTTGGGCTCTGTGTATGACTTGGCTTGTCTGACCATCCAGTCTGGTGCTGACCTGTGGCTCTGTCTGACTATTCTCCTGCCCACTCCTTGTGTATAGTAGACACCCAATCTGGTGCAGACCTGTGGCTCTGGTTGACTACCCGATTTGTGTATTACCCAGCTTATCTATCTGATCTGGTGCTGACCTGTGGCTCTGTCTGACTATTCTCCTGCTTTCTCCCATTGTGTAGTAGACACCCAACATGGTGCAGACCTTACTCCCTGACAACAGGCGTGAGTCAGGATCGCTCTGGTGCCTCTAAGAAAGGAGACGGTCCTCTCCTTACCGACTGCAGGCTTGAGTCAGTACTTCTCCCTTACCGTATCATCTTTAGGGAGGTCCCTAGATCTACCTGCTGACTGTAGGCGTGAGTCAGTTAGTCTCTTACTGGGATTCCTGCTGGGCCTTCATTATATAGAGATTCCAGAGGCTTCTGCCAATCTCTTTAAGAGTGTTCCAACTTCTATTTCTGATAGAGTCGTTGGCCACTAGAAGGACCTCTACTCATTGTTCTGTGATTTACTGTACTTATATTTATTCAATAAATATTGTTTTACTATACCGTACTGACTCCTGGTTTGTTCCTGGGAAACTGTGACACAAGTACACACTTGAGTACTTGTTATTAAGAGAGGTGTTTTCATACTTATGTGCATAACATGCCGAGGAAGACACCTTAGAGATCTTTAAAGCTTGCATCCTAAATTTGCTTAGTTAGCCAATAAAGGTATCAACTTGACTATATTTGTAGGACTTAGGCTTGTTATAAACAAACCCTCCAAAATTGTTTTTTGTGGGCCTCTGGTTTATATTTAAAGAACAAGCCCTGAGAAAGAAAAAATATGCCCTACTGGCCTAGTGCCAGCAGGTCATGTTGTGACGGCCAGTGGCCATTGTCAAATGCCCCAGAGTAATTGCAGCATTTGCGACTGCTGTTCTTGCTGCTGAGTTGTTTAAGCAGAAGGATGATTAGGTAGCTCCAAGGGAATGGGGTCAACATCAGCAGTGATATGGGTGATGATGATCATGGTTTGACTTGCCACTACTAGCTCCAGTGATGGGCATGGGGCAGGAGCAGCACCATAACTAGCCTCCACCACTTCAGGTATATGTGGAGAAAAGAAGCTGGCCAAAATGCTTCTCCTCCTGCCCCTCCTCCAAAATCATGGGTGTGTTGTTTGAATAGAAATTGCTACCTTGTTGAGAGCAGGAACCATGCCACTGATCAGCAACTTCAATGTGCACAGTGTGTGTAGTAAATAAGGGGAGGACTGGGAACAATGGGCACATCTGCACTCACATCAAACACCTGGCACAACTCTAGGGTCCCCGATGTGAACTCATCCCACCAGAAACCAAGTACTGCTGTTGTCACTATGCCTCTTGTCCTCTCCCAGCTAAGGACACGTGACAACTTATACTTTTAATAATAATGATGAACCCTTTCTGCCACTAGTTTGATGTATTCTGGGGGACGGAATCTTCTTAGATGCCGCTTGATGCCCTGGTTACAAACCCTCCACCACATTGCCATGTGCGGCCAGAGCACCACACAGTGTGCAATGGGTGGAAATGAACTGCCACATCCTAACATCTGCAGAATAGCTATCAGCTGGTGGAGTAGATGAACAAGGTAGATTTCCAGTAGATGTAGCTACGTCTTCCCACAACCAGACCCTAGAACAAGAAGGTATGGAGAGCCAGGTGTTTTGCTCGTTATCGAAATTTCTGGCTCTAGCTGGATTTCTCTTTTCTTCATCCTCTTTGATTTACTCCTCCCATCTTATTGCCTTTGGGGACACACAGGGGGTACAGCAACAGCTTTGGTGGAGGTTTAGTTTTAACATGCTTCACATAAATGCCATGGTGTCTCTGTTTCATATGTGTTATGAGGGAGGTTGTGCCAAGGTGCATTCCCTCCTTTCCACTTTTCACCAATTTATCAAAATTGTGCACAGTGCCATCACTGGTGACTGCACTATGCCTGCCCCAAGCGAAAAATAGTCCCACACCCAGGACCTCAGGAGGTAGGGGAAAGGTGGAGAAGAATGGCTTCTTTCTTCTTCTCCTCCACATTTCCCTTCACTGGCTGGGACAGAGGATGATGTTATTGCTGTTGCTGCAGCTGCCTCAGACTCAACAATACAAATAGGACAAGGAGTAATGCTGCTGGCTAGTGTAACCTGTCCTAGATAACTACTGTTGTACCCCATTCCCACTGTGTCCATGGTGGTCTGTAGCACACTAGCCTTCTCCTCATCATCAAGCTGCCCTTGCAACTCAGCAGCAGCAGGAATTACCACAGCAGCAAACTCCGCAAATTCTGCAAGCTCACTGCTGCTAGTGATGGTGTTGCTCATCCTCATTTGTATCTTAGTCTCCCATTCTGTCTTGGTTTGGGCTATAAAGGTCATTTAGGTCTCTTCCACCCCAGGTGCTCCACCATTGCCCTCATCATCATCATCACCACCACCACCACCAGTCCCTCTTTGCTGCTGCTCTCACTGGTTGGAAAAGATGACCCTACTGTCACACTTGCCATATTTTCAGGTGAAGATGGTAGAGTGGCAGCAGTAGCAGCAGGCACAGCCAGCTGATCTATGTTTATGGTGGTATTACTACTGCTAGCCAAGAGTTCTGCCTTCCTCAGTATCATGTCCCAGAGGTACAGTTCCGGGGGAAAGGGAATCACAAGGTCAGGGAGATGTTGTGGTCTCCCTTGACTGCTAGTCTGGCCTCTCAGCATTAATTCCCCTTATACCTCATAATTAAGAGTATCTACTGAGGTCACACAAGTCTCAACATCTGCTTCACTTACAGTAACAACATTGATTTCAGTCTTTGAGTCTTCATCACTATCGCCCCTCCCTCACTCCCAACACTCTGAGACTCTAGCTGCTGGATATTAGTAGTAGTAGTAGTAGTAGTATTAGTGGGACTGCTTGTGGATGGAAAATGTGACTTAGGGTCCCCTGCTGTCACAATTGCCATCATCTCCCCCCTCCTGTGAATCACAAGGCACACTGGTAGCATTAGCAGCAGGCATAGGTAGCTGACCTGTCCTGCTCACACTGCTACCTCTTCTTCCTGTGTCTGTTACACTATTTTTCACTATATCCCAAGGGATGATTTACTGGGACTGGCTATCATAGGGTCTGGGGAATCAGGGCATCCAGATCCTTCAATGCTGGTAGTGATCACTTTGTCCTCCTCCTCACACTCACTGGACGCATAATGTTCCTTCCAGCTTCTCCTTTTCTTTGTATTGCAGATGCTCATAATCATAGCACACAAAATGAGCCTCTCCTGCCTCAATTTTGCTAAATAAATCACAGCACAACAGCCCCCTCTCTCTCTAGCTGCTTGTATTGTGTTTCACTTCCTGCAGACATCACTTTTTGGCTCAAAAACGTGAAGTACAAGTTAAACGGCAAAGATTTTAAGGGCTTAATCCAAACTGGGTTTGCCCCGTGAAAAAGCAGACAACCACATGGTTTTCACTGATTTTTGTCACAGGAACGCAAAGGGATCTTTCGCCCACCCCTAGTCTTTAAAGGAGCAGTAAACTTTAAAAAGTACTTACATTATATAAGTAGATTAAGTGATGGTATATTCAGTGCTGTCTTTTTTTTTCTGAGGGATTTTTGGTTAAGGAGTAATTCCCATTTTAAAGGGATAGTAACACTTCGTTTTAACTTTATTTTATTTTGTAGGCATTAAAAAAACATGAAGAATGATATAAGTCTTATCTCTCAAACCTTTATGGTTTATGAGATATTCACAAGCAAAGTTCCCCTCCCCGCCCCTTTTTCCTAGTGTAAGCCATCTCTTCTCAGATGTGAGTCTGGTTGTATGACAGTACAGATAACAGAAGGGGACAATTTTCTTTGTATGAAAACAATGAAAGCCCTTCCCCCCTTGAAAAGTTTTTCAGCTTTTTCCATTATCTTAATTGAAGATTGTCCCTCTCTGCAGTCTACCTGGGCATCTCCCTTCTTATCTGGTTGAACAGGGGGGGGATACTTTGTTTGTGAATATCTCTTAAACCATAAAGGTTTGAGAGATAAGACTTATATCATTCTTCATATTTTTTTAATGCCTACAAAATAAAATAAAGTTAAAATGAAGTATTACTATCCCTTTAAGTTTGTGTTTTTTTAATCATGAGCTCCCCCTAGTGGCATCATTTAGGTTAGGGAATTCACGTCGTCTTGGAAAGGTCAGTAGGAGGATCAAACTTCCTGAGGCATTTAGAAATCAGCTGTTGGTGGCTGGTGCTGAGGGGGAGTGTCTGCTAGAGGATGAGTAGGCTACATGAACAGCATTAGCTGAAGATTTACCTCAGCAGAGACAGAAAGCTTGTTTTTTTCCTGAAGCCTGTTGTAGTTTGAAAGATTGAGACTGTAATTTGAAGGTTTGTTTGCAAGATAGACAGACTTTACTGTTATGTATTGGTTAATGCTGGGAGTTGAATTTTTTTTAAACTATACTTGTAAATGTAAAAAAAAAACTCATTTTGTATAGATGGGGAATGTACAGTATGCTGCACTATTAACCCTGTGAGTGCCAGAGGAGTACTTACTCCATACTTACTTGCTTACTCCTCTGGCACTCACAGGGTTAATAGTGCAGCATACTGTACATTCCCCATCTATACAAAATGAGTTTTTTTTTTACATTTACAAGTATAGTTTAAAAAAAATTCAACTCCCAGCATTAACCAATACATAACAGTAAAGTCTGTCTATCTTGCAAACAAACCTTCAAATTACAGTCTCAATCTTTCAAACGACAACAGGCTTCAGGAAAAAAACAAGCTTTCTGTCTCTGCTGAGGTAAATCTTCAGCTAATGCTGTTCATGTAGCCTACTCCTCCTCTAGCAGACACTCCCCCTCAGCACCAGCCACCAACAGCTGATTTCTAAATGCCTCAGGAAGTTTGATCCTCCTACTGACCTTTCCAAGACGACGTGAATTCCCTAACCTAAATGATGCCACTAGGGGGAGCTCATGATTAAAAAAAACACAAACTTAAAATGGGAATTACTCCTTAACCAAAAATCCCTCAGAAAAAAAAGACCGCACTGAATACACCATCACTTAATCTACTTATATAATGTAAGTACTTTTTTAAGTTTACTGCTCCTTTAAGGATCAGTTGTGTTTTAGTGTGAAAAATACACATATTGTCTGGGTTTTTCTGCTGAGCAAAACAATGGTATGATCACTGCTGACAGTTGTTTTATTCAAAAAGTTATTATAGTTTAAACGTTAAAGTGTAGTGATTGATTAGAACTGTTGCTATCCCCTGAAGCCAGTGGCTCACTTCTCCCATAAAATGCATTAGAATAACTGTTTGGACAGTGAAATGAAGTTTCTTGACTCCAGAAGGGAGATGCACTAAGGTGTGAAAAAGAAGTGATAAATGTCTTGGCAGTTAATTTAAGGAACAATCTGTTTGTTGCAAATAATACCTGATCAAAGTTAATGAAAAAGGCAGCATGCACGAATGAGACTATGTCAGTTTATTATATGAGCTCACTGAAACAGGACTGCTCCCATAGGCACAGCTCCATATACAGTACATATATATATATATATATATATATATATATATATATATATATATATAAAACTGAAATCTTCACACAACTGATATCACTTCCTAAAGTATAAACCAATACATACATTTCTTGCATTTAGAGGACTTCCTATATCAGTTTAAGAGAAAAGTTGGTATGGTGTTAGCCAGTAGAGTAGATGAGAATCAAAGAACTTTTGTAACAAAGAACTCAGATAAACGATATAAAAGAAATAACTTTTAATGGCTAACTGAAAGGGTAGAAAACCATTTTCCCTCTAAGATGAGTGCTGGTGAACAACCCACCACTGAAAAAGTTGAAGGGATAGTAATACTTCGTTTTAACTTTATTTTATTTTGAGGTATTAAAAAAACATGAAGAATGATATAAGTCTTATCTCTCAAACCTTTATGGTTTAAGAGATATTCACAAGCAAAGTTTCCCTTCCCGCCCCTTTTTCCTAGTGTAATCCATCTCTTCTCAGATGTGAATCTGGTTGTAAGACCAGACAGATAACAGAAGGGGACAATCTTCTTTGTATGAAAAGAATGAAAGCCCTTCCCCCCTTGACAAGTTTTTCAGCTTTTTCCCTTATCTTAATTGAAGATTGTCCCTCTCTGCAGTCTACCTGGGCACCTCCCTTCTGATCTGGCTGAACAGGGTGGGGGATACTTTGCTTGTGAATATCTCTTAAACCATAAAGGTTTGAGAGATAAGACTTATATCGTTCTTCATGTTTTTTAAATGCCTACAAAATAAAATAAAGATAAAACGAAGTATTATTATCCCTTTAAAAGAGTCTTTGTACTCAATTCATTGATAATTGAGCAAGCACAAAACCATCGAAGAATACATGAATTACAAATAAATAATACAATACTTTTCTATGATGAGAGTAAAATGTGGGTAAGAGCAGGGCTCAAAATTTCCACTCGCCATTAGCCAATAGCGAGTGAAAATTTAGCCCTGGTGAGTAGAAATTCAGCCCTGGTGGGTATGTTATGGCTTGCAGTGGCTAGTAACTTTTCAGGTCTGGCTAGTAGCAAAGGACTTCCAATTTTAAGTCCTGCTAAGAGTAGAATTTGGGCATAAATTATTGATAAACCTAATTTGGACTAGGCAGTACAATTTTGGTATCATTTCCTAAAAAGAAAACCCCACCTAACTGAGCTGGAAAACATATATAGCTAGGCAACAAAATTGATAAAGGCAGCAGAAACATTTTATTTACTAAGAATGACTAGCTAAATTGATGTGTGTTTACGCTAGAATTGATCCACAGTTATAAGATTGCTATATAACCCCTTAGCGACAGCAGCGTGTGCACGCGGCTGTCACCTTAACGCCAGTCATAAAAAAAAAAAAAAATTTTGCTGTATTATTCCGGAGTCCCCGAACGGCGTGCAGCTGCACGGGGACTCTGACTTCCGTTACTACTTCCGGGAGTTACCAGGTACGTCCTCTGTCACTAAGTGACAGTTTTTGCGGGATGTGCCTGGTAAGTCCTTTGTCATTAAGGGGATAGAAAATTATAGTCCAATACAAAGAGCTCTTTGGGGAACTGTTTAACCCCTTAAGGACTACATGACGTACTATGACCGTCATGGTCCTTAAATGCTTAAGGACCAATGACGGTCATAGCACGTCACGTACTTTTTACTTACAGTGCTCCACCGGGAGAGCTGTAAGTAAAAATGGGGTCTAAAATTGACTGCTCCAAGGCTGGAGCGATCTCTTTCAGGCCCCAAAGCGGCATGCCGATGCACGCAACAGGTCATATGTACTAGCGCGTCGGTAAAGATCAAAGCGGTCCTTATGGGATGGAAACGTCCCAGGACCACTGGTCCTTAGGGGATTAATCAGAGTATTCAAACAAAAACAATTTGGTATTTGTAATAATTACAGGAAAGTGTTTTGACTATAGTAAAAGAAATATTTTACAAAAGTAGTATGAACGTAGAATTTATTTCCTCAAAAGGCTGTGTATTAGCCGCTATTGTAGATGTACTCAAAAAAGTACTGGATACCTTCATAGCAAAGAACAATATAGATAATTATGACAAGTACGACTGATCCTATTGATATTTGTTGGGATGGAATTTTTTTTCAGCTACAAGGTAAAATTGTAATTAATTTCAATGGAGCACTGTTTACCATCCTCAGGGACAGCAAAGGTATTCTTACATAGTTTAATCTTGATGAATTCTTGTCTTTTCAAACTTATTAACTATACAAAGCTAGATTTATACATACATATTTTTCTAGTGTGTGTAAAACAGCTACAGTTTCCAAACACTATGTTTTTTTCATCTCTCATTCAAAGAGAATAACCTCTCTGTGTGATTTTTTTTTTAAATTATGAAAAAAATGGCATGCAATGAATATTATTATTTCTTAAAAATAAAAAATTGGCTATCTAACAGTTTTAATGTAAATCTTTCACTTTTCTAACTGAAAAGGATTAGCTTTCTAACAGTTTTGACATAAATATTTTTATCTTTAACTCACTGTCAAATAATCAATGTACTGTACTGTACCTACCCCCTGGCATCCAAGGGTTAAGTAAAAATTAGTTTTGCCTATAAACCTATGATGTTTTCAGGAAGCTAAAGTGATGCAGTTCTGGAGCAAGCCAACTGCATCATGGGAGACAAGTGACATTTCTCTTTGATTGAAATGGGGCTTTAAATCATTTTAAAGCTAGCAAGGTCTCCAAACCATTGCTTAAAAAAAAACCTGATTAAAAATAATGAGAATATTTGTATATGTCCCCTATGGTGCATTTGAATTGCTCCAGAATTCTCTTCTTCACCTTGCTGAATATGACTGTATATGTAGAATGGTCAGTGTATTACTTACATTACCCACAAGCTAAGCTTCCTGTTCACTTACTTGATGGTAGATTTTCTCCCAGTTGTCTCTGAGAGATCCCCAAGTGTTCACGGAAGATGACTTCTTGTCCAAATACACTCTGATATGTTCCTCCAGCTCTCGGTTCACTTGTTCTAATGCTCTGACTTTGTCTATGTATTCCACCAGGCAACCATTCAGAGATTCAAAAGTTGGAGCTCTGTGCCTTTCCAAACTCTGGGTAACTGGAACAGGTGGGCCAGAAGTACGCAATCCTTGCATAAAAACACTGCTGATGCCCAAGGCCCGTCGAGACACCCGAGTACCAAGACTGCTGACTCCCCCAGTTGGAACACTACCTACATACACCCCAGGGGGTCTGGACAAATTACTAGCACTGCCAATGCTTACTCTATGGTTAGTAACCCCAGAACACTCTGAAGAGTATGGAGACTGCTGCCCCAATATAGAAGATCTGCGCCTTGGTAAGGGCATGCTGCTGGAGGATCCCACCACACAGTGCTACTAACTCGACTTTCAATGCCCTTCTCAGCATTAGATTATTTTTTTTTGTTCTTGTTGTCTTTTTAGTATTGGGCCTTGTCATATGTTATTCTGGAACACTGTGTTTGTACTGATTGTCAGAGAGAATCTATGTCTCATTGTTCTACAGTATTCACTGCCTCAGCAGTTCATTTCAGGAACAATCTGTTTGTTGCAAACAATGCCTCATGAAAGCAAATGAAAAGGCCAGCATGCACAAAAGAGAATGTTAGGTTAGTTTATCATATGAGTTCATGGAAACAGGGCTGCCCTATAGTATATACTGGAACTGGAATCTTCACAAAACTGATATCACTGCTTAAATGTAAAACAAATGCATTAATTGCTTGCAGTTAGATAACCTCCTATATTAGACTAACCCATCATTTTTTTGAAATCCCTGTATAGAGTTATGTTAAATTTCATTTGTGTCTACAACAGTGTTGTGAAGAGTATGTTGTTGACACATACATACATAGACAGAAAGACAAACCTGCACTCCTCTATATAAAGAACAAGTGTATGCCCTGTATTGGGCATATATAATATTTCTTAGTAGATAAGTGAGATTTTGGTTATGTGAAACCAAAATCTCACTTATTTACTAATAAATAATATATATGCCCGATACAGGGCTGTAACAGTTTTCAGACACTCAGACAGCAGGTTTGAATAAAAAACACAGTTTTATTAAAAAGAAATGAACAAGGTCGCCCTCAATAGGCCACACAGTATATAGCAAGAGATTGACACTGAGACCTTCACAGAACCAGTATACAGAATACAGATGATACATATACTGTCACAGGACAGGCTCAAAATGGTAATAGGCAATCAATAGTTAACACACAGCACTATCAGTTCACTGATGTAGTAAGCTGCTTGGATAATGCAGAGACTGACACAGAGCGCTTTTAGAGCAGTAGCGAATGGCCCCCACGGGCGTATAACGGAGACCACTTGTAATGTTGAAGCGTGAGTCGTTAGCCCCCATGGGCGTATAATGGAGACTATTAATGCTGCAAGAGCGGGAATCGCTAGCCCCCACGGGCGTGTAACCGAGGCCAACCGTACAGGAATAGCTGGAGTCGTTAGCCCCCACGGGCGTATGACCAGACACTTTGCACTGCAAGAGCGTGACTCGCTAGCCCCCACGGGCGTATAGGAAACCAACTGTACAGTGATTGCTAGAGCTAATAGCCCCTCCGGGCGTAATGGAACCACCAGTGCGAAGGTGCAAGAGCCAAGAGACCAAACCGGCACGTAACCGGATACTGACTACTCTGCTATGGGAATGACAATATGAGCTGCCGTCTACCAAGGCCCAAACGCGGCCGGCTCAGCAGGAGTAGCGTGAACGATACGGCTCTGCAAGAGTTAACCACAGCACCCGGTTGGAACAGCAAGTAATCGGAGGCTCAGCGTATCGGTATCGCCCTGCAAGTGCCACGGTAGACTCAGCCTTATGGTAGTACAGCTCTGCAAGCGTAAATGGAGACTCAGCTTTGTAGTACAGCTCTGCAAGCGTAACCGGAGTCTCAGCTTGGTAGTATGGCTCTGCAAGCGTAACCAGCAACTCAGCAGCACGAGGGTTAACTGGAACAGTCTCGAACAAACAGACGCGACTCCGCAGGAATCAGAATGTCGCCCGAGCGGCAACAGCAGCAGGAACGTAGCCGGGCCGGATCAGATCACAGTGGAGATTCTCAGACAAGCCAGATCAGCAACAAGCAGGAACGTCAGCAAGGCCGGGTCGGATCACAGAGGAGGTTCGCAGACAAGCCAGATCAGCAACAAGCAGGAACGTCAGCCAGGCCGGGTCGGATCACAGAGGAGGTTCGCAGACAAGCCAGATCAGCAACGAGCAGGAACACAGGAGAGTCATCAGTACAGGCCAAATTGGTACACCGGAAATCAGGAACGCAGGAACACAGCAACAGCAACACTGGCTCTGGAACACCACGAAAGGGCACCTGACAGGTGCCATAGTCAGGTATAAAAAGGATCACCAGGGGCGGGCCAAACAAGCTCAACCAATGAGGGAGCACACAAGAGAAAGTGACAGAGGAAGATCACGGAGACCGTGATAAGGGCACACATTTGTTCTTTATATAGAGGAGCATAGGTCTGTCTTTCTGTCTGTGTTTGCACTTTGAGTTTTGGCCTAATGTTTGGGGGACTGGAGAACTCTCTCATTCCCTGCTGCTGTCTATATATCCGTTTTCTTATTCACATTCAAATTTTATTTTTTATATGGATATGTTATGGTGAGCTGGCGCTGTAAGCTTTCCTTCTCTCTGTTCCTGTCACTTCTCCTTTGCTCCTCCTAGCACCCTTTCACCTATCCTATTTAATCACTTATGCAATGCACATAGATTTATTGCACTATTACTTATTTTCTTTTCTTATTCTTGGCCTTTAAGGACTAGGCCTGTAGCCTGTCCTAGATTGCATGCACCCTGTATGTTTGTAATTAATTATTCCTCACATGACCTGTGGGGGTTGATAAAAAGGTTTAACCCCTTAACGACCGGGGAATCCGGAAGCGGAAGTGACTTAACGACCACGGAGCAATTTTTTTTATTGCTCCGTTGCGTTCCGGACTCCCCGAACGGCGTGCAGCCGCAGGGGGAGCCCGGAACTCGATGACGGTCATAGTACGTCATCGGTCGTTAAGTCAAATCGACCCTTGACGTACTATGACCGTCAAGGGTCGTTAAGGGGTTAATTTATAGGGAAGATTATTGGATACACAGTACTCTTCTACTGCATCAGGTAAGTCCTCTATTTACATCTTGACCGTAAGATTCATACCAGCCTCACCCAATAGCCCAAACCAGTAAAACCAGACACAGATCTTGGAGGGCGTCAACCCATGCCAGCCACCCTTAGGTGAGCATGCAGAAGGGTATGAGCAACCCCCTGGAAGAAAACCTTGACATCGGGAATGATAGCAAGACACCTCTGAAAAAGGACAGAAAGCGCAGAAGTCTGAACCTTGAGAGAACTCAGACTGAGACCCTTATCCACACCATCCTGGAGGAAGGAAAAAACTGTAGGAAGGTCAAAATCCTGGGACAGGTCTCTGTCAGCACACCAAGCCAGGAAGGTAGACCAAACCGGATGGTAGGCCTTAAATGAAACAGACCTGTGGGCACTAAGCATAGTAGCCACCACACCAGAAGAAACTCCTTTCTTCTTCAAAATTGAGGATTCAATCTTCATGCTGTCAAAGCCACATGATGAATGTCTTCTTTTCAGAGGTAACCCTGTAGAAGAAGATCTGGATGGGGAGGAAGTCGAAGAGGTTCCGCCACTGAGAGGTCCAGAAGCTCAGGAAACCAAGCTTGTCATGGCCAGAACGGAGCAATCAGAATGACTGGGCAGCGCTCCAGTCACAGCTTCCGAAGAACTCTGGTCAACAGAGGAACAGGAGGGAAGATGTAAGCCAGAGGAAACGTCCACGGGATCTATAAGGCATCAACTGCCAGAGCCACAGGATCCGCTCAGCGAGAGCAGAAGATCGGAACCTTCCTGTTGTGTCTGTTTGCCATCAGGTCGATGCATGGCAGACCCCACTACTGGATGATGAGGTTGAAAACCTCTGGATGCAGCTCCCACTCTCCGCTGTCCACTGTGTGCCGATTGAGGAAGTCTGCCAGAACGTTGTCTACACCAGGAATATGAACTGCGGAAATGGCAGTGACATGCTCCTCTGCCCATGATAAAATAGCCTTGACCTCTAGCCAAGCTGCGAGACTTCTTGTGCCGCCCTGCTTGTTGATGCAGGCTACCGCTGTGGCATTGTCCGACTGCACCCTTACCGGGCAATCCTCCAGTTGTCGTGTCCAGTGATGCAGTGCAAGAAATATCGCCCGAAGCTCCAAGACATTGATGGAAAGGAGAGATTCTTCCTGAGACCACTGGCCCTGAACACTGAAGTGCCCCAGCACTGCTCCCCGTCTGGAGAGGCTGGCATCTGTCATCACTGTGGTCCAAAAGGGCACCAGGAATGGTCTGCCATTCAGGAGATTGTTCAGGTTGAGCCACCACGACAGACTCTGCTCTACTTGAAGAGGGAGAGACAGGGATCTTTCCAGGAGATCTGGACGGTACTTGCAGGCCAGGATCAGAAACCTCTGAAGTTCCCTGGTGTGAGCCATGGCAAACAGAACTGCTTCTATGGTGGAAATTAACTTCCCCACCAAGGAGGACAGCTTCTTGGCAGGAACCGGATCCTGAGACAGGATAGCTTAGACCTTCAGTGCTATCCGATGAGCCACTTCATCAGTCAGAAACACCATCCCCCTCTGAGTGTTGAAGAGGAGGTCCAGAAAGACCATCTTCTGAGAAGGAACAAGGTCTGACTTGTCAAAGTTGATAATCCACCCGTGATGTGAGAGAGCATGAATGCAATCCTGCACCTGTTGGTGAAGGAGTTCCAGAGACAAGGCCTTCAGGAGGAGGTCGTCCATATATGGAATCACCCTGATGCCGTTCTGATGTAGGACGGAGAGCAAGGCTCCCAGGACTGTGTTGAAGACTTGAGAAGCCGTGGTCAGGCCAAAGGGGAGGGCAGGGAACTGGAAGTGCTCTCTGTCACAGGCAAAAAGGAGATACTGCCGACTCTCTGGATAAATGGTGATGTGCAGATAGGCATCTTGAAGGTCCAGAGAGGCCAGGAATTCCCCAGGAGACATGGCTGCTATCACTGTGCGCAGATACTCCTGGCAGAACTGGGACCTGACCACAAAGGAGTTGAGGTTCTTCAGATCCAAAATGGGACAACAACCCCCATCCTTTTTGGAAACCACAAAGAGGTTGGAGTAGAATCCCAAGCCCCTCTCCTGAGGGGGAACTGGCTCCAGGACCGCCCTGTCCAGAAGGGCCTGTATAGCTTCCTCGAAAAGGCTTCTCTTTTCTGCTCTCAATGGAGAATGAGAAACAAAGGTCCTTGGAGGAGGAATAGAAGTGAAGGGAATCCTGTTGTAATGGTTTTGTAGGACACTCAGATCAGCAGGTTAGAATAAAACACAGTTTTATTAAAAGACAAGAAAGACTGCCCTCTAGGCAATACAGAATAACTGAAATAGACAGTAAAGTACAGATGCCCTCTCAGGCCCAGTATACAGAGACATAAATATATACTGTCACAGGACAGGCATAAGTAGCATACAGGGTACTCAAGGGTTAAAGTACATAGAAATCAATCAGTCTCTGTTGTGGTGTGTTTGACACGCCCAAGTTGGTAAAGGAGCGATAAGTGGTGCTAGATGTGAGAACACCAGTAATTAGAACAGGACAGAGACTACTGCTTATGCTGAGCAGGGAACTGAGGCCAAAATACTCTGCAAGAACGTAAGGAGCTAGAGCCACTAGCACCCAACCGGTGCGTGAACGGAGAGCAAGTGCACTGCAAGAGCTGAGATGTTAAGAGCCAATAGCACCCACCCGGTGCGTTAACGGAGACCAAATACACTGCGAGAGCTGAGGATAATGGAGCCAATAGCCCCCACAGGCGTTGTAACGGACACCAATTACACTGCAAAAGCTGAGGATAATAGAGCAAATAGCCCCCACGGGCGTTGTAATGGAGACCAACTACTCTGCAAGAGCTTAGCTGTATAGAGCCAATGGCACCCCCACGGGCACTGTAACGGAGACACAAGGCTCAGCAAGTGTTAGCGGAAGGCTCAGGGTAGCGAAAGCAACGGCTCTGCAAGCGTTAACAGAGGCTCAGAGAACGGAGGCAACGGCTCTGCAAGTGTTAACGGAGGCTCAGTGAACGGAGGCACAGTGCTCTGAAGTGCAATGGAAGGCTTAGTGCTCTGTAAGTGTAAACAGAGGCCCAGAGTAACGGAGGCAGCAGAGGTCAGCAAGAGTAAACGGAAAGGCCCAGTACACAGGAGGCAACAACTCAGTCAGCCCTGCCACCAGCACAGCGGAAGTCAGAATATCTCCCAGGCGACACTAGAACAGCACACAGCAGGAACACAGGCAGGGTCAGCAACGTAGCAGGGTCAAATCACGGAGCAGGATCATCAGACAAGCAGGTTCAAATCACGAAGCAGGAACGCCAGCCAGGCCGGGTCAAATCATGGAGCAGGATTGTCAAACAAACCGGGTCAAATCACGAAGCAGGAACGTCAGCCAGGCTGGGTCAAATCACGGAGCAGGAACTAAGGAGCGTAGTCAGACGGGCCAAGTCGGGACACAGGAAGCAAGAACACTGGAACACAGCTACACAGCAACACTGGCTCAGAATGCAAGAATAATAGCCAGAAGTTCTCTGTCACCAATTTCATAATGGCTTTGGGCACTAGAGATTTTTTTAGAAAAGAACCCACAAGGGCTCAAGATGCCACCTCCCACAGGATGCTGGAAAAGTACTGCCCCTACCCTGACTTCAGAGACATCAACCTCCAAGGTGAATGGCAGGGCGGGATTGGGGTGGGACAGTATAGGAGCAGAAGCAAAGGCGGATTTCAGAGTCTTAAAAGCATTTTCAGCTGCCTTGGATCATTGAGAGGGATTAGCGCCCTTAGTAGAAAACTTCTGGATAAACTTCCTATAATAATTGGCAAAGCCCAAAAAGCGCTGGATAGCTTTTAACCCCTTGGGGCGAGGTCATTGTAGGACTGCTGCTAGTTTCTCCTGGTCCATAGCAATGCCATCTCTAGAAATTACAAACCCCAGGAAGGGTATTTGGGGCCTGTAAAACTCGCATTTTTCTAATTTACAAAACAGTTTATTTTTGCGTAAGCAAAGCAAAACCTCAGAGACATCCTTAATATGCTGGGTTAGGTTAGCAGAGTGAATCAATATATCATCGAGGTATACGACCACACAAGACTGAAGCATGTCACGGAGGATGTCATTAATGAATTTTTGAAATACCGCAGGTGCATTACATAGACCAAATGGCATCACCAGATATTCATAATGCCCTCACCTGGTATTAAATGCCGTCTTCCACTCATCCCCAGCCTTAATTCTGATCAGGTTATAAGCGGCCCACAGATCAAGTTACGTAAAAATGGAAGAGCCCTTCAACCTGTCAAATAATTCCGTAATAAGTGGTATGGGGTAGGCATTCTTAGACATAAGCTTATTCAGCCCACGGTAATCAATACATGGTCTTAGTTCGCCACTTTTCTTTTTTACAAAGAAGAAACCGGCACCAGCTGGGGAAGTAGACTTGCGTATGATTCCTCTTTTGAGGGCGTCCTCAATGTAGTCCTCCATAGCCTTGTTCTCATTGCAGGACAATGGGTAAGTGCGACCCCTAGGAGGCACCACGCCCGGAGGCAGATCAATAGCGCAATCGTATGGTGCTCTAGCCTCCCCCTTACTGAATACGTCACTGAATTCACGATATTCAGCTGGCACGAAGGGAGAGGTACATAAAATCTTGACAGGATGTGACAAACAGTTTTTCGTACAGTATTCAGACCATGATCTGACCTCACATCTCTGCCAGTCAAACTGGGGATTATGTGATAGCAGCCATGGGAACCCCAGAATGACTGCATGATGAGAGGAATGAATTATTTGGAAACGTAATTTCTCCTTGTGGAGATCCCCAATAGACATAATAATAGGAATAGTTTCCATAGTGATAAATGCGGGTTCCAAAGGTCTACCGTCAATAGCTTCAATGGCTAAGGGAGTGTCCCTTTTGAGCAATGGAATTTTGTGCAACTCGGCAAAAGAGTGATCCATGAAGTACCCGGCTGCACCGGAGTCTACCAGGGCCATCGCCTCCACAGAATGATCAGCCCAGGAGAATACCACCTGGATGGTGGGTTTCTGTGTACTTGAGTCTAGGGACTGCTGTACGCCACCTAGGGCCTGTCCTCCAAGGTACCCTAGGTGCGTCCATTTCCCGGCTGTACTGGACATGTGTATAATAAGTGCCCAGCTTTGCCACAATATAAACATAGACCCTGCCTTTTAAGGTGCGCCCGTTCCTCCTTTGTGAGTCTGGTGAACCCAAGCTGCATTGGTTAACCAGGTTCGGGTGAATGTTCAGGAGGAATGGGAGGGGAGGGTGGGTTTAAAAGATTGCCATGCCCATAATTTCTGGATCTTGCCCTTTTAGCCAGACGCCTCACACGAATGCGGGAGTCAATAAGCATGACATAATCAATGTATTCATCCAGGTCACTGGGTACATCTCTGGCAGCTATTTCATCTTTGATGGAGTCAGACAAGCCTTGAGCAAAAGCTGCCACTAATGCTTCGTTATTCCATCCCACCTCTGCTGCCAATGTCTGAAATTCAATGGCATAATTGCCCAAGGTACGGTCACCCTGTTGTATCTCCATCAACCTTTTGGCACAGAGGCAGCTCTACCAGGAACCTCAAACACTCTGCGTAACTTTCTTACGAACACACTGAAGTTCTGAGTGTAGGGTTTGGCATTTTCCCATAGGGGATTGGCCCATGCCAGAGCTTTGCCCGTTAACAAGGATATCATAAACCAGATCTTGCTCCGGTTGTTAGGAAATGCATGAGGCGTCAGTTCCAAAAATATCTCTAATTGATTAATAAACTCCCTGCATAGGGTAGGTTCGCCATCATATCTCAACGGTAACGGTGCCGCCGTTAGGCTTCTGGTAGGTGCAGCAGGAACCACAGCATAGTTATCCGGTGTCAAAACTGGGGGGACCACCAGATTCTGGTTAGGTTTGTCAAGGTGTACTGTACGCTAAAGTAATGTCTGTAAGGCCAGTGCCAACTGGTCCAAACGCTGCTCATGAACATCCATTCTCCAGTGGATGTTTTGTGTATTACCTTCACCTTTGCTGTCTGAGGTCATGGCCCTTTCGTACTGTAACGGTTTTGTAGGACACTCAGACCAGCAGGTTAGAATAAAACACAGTTTTATTAAAAGACAAGAAAGACTGCCCTCTATAGGCAATACAGAATAACTGAAATAGACAGTAAAGTACAGATGCCCTCGCAGGCCCAGTATACAGAGAAATAAATGTATACTGTCACAGGACAGGCATAAGTTAGCATACAGGGTACTCAAGGGTTAAAGTACATAGAAATAAATCAGTCTCTTTTGTGGTGTGTTTGACACGCCCATAAGTTGGTAAAGGAGCGATAAGTGGTGCTAGATATGAGAACACCAGCAATTAGAACAGGACAGAGACTACTGCTTATGCTGAGCAGGGAACTGAGGCCAAAATACTCTGCAATAGCTTAAGGAGCTAGAGCCACTAACACCCAACCAGTGTGTGAACAGAGAGCAAGTGCACTGCAAGAGCTGGGATGTGAAGAGCCAATAGCACCCACCCAGTGCGTTAACGGAGACCAAATACACTGCGAGAGCTGAGGATAACAGAGCCAATAGCCCCCACGGGCGTTGTAACGGAGACCAATTACACTGCAAGAGCTTAGCTGTATAGAGCCAATGGCACCCCCACGGGCGCTGTAACGGAGACCAACTACACTGCAAGAGCTTAGCTGTATAGAGCCAATGGCACCCCTACGGGCGCTGTAAAGGAGACACAAGGCTCAGCAAGTGTTAGCGGAAGGCTCAGGGTAGTGGAAGCAACAGCTCTGCAAATGTTAACGGAGGCTCAGGGAACGGAGGCAACGGCTCTGCAAGTGTTAACGGAGGCTCAGTGAACGGAGACAACTGCTCTGCAAGTGTTAACAGAGGCTCAGTGAACAGAGACAACTGCTCTGCAAGTGTTAACGGAGGCTCAGTGAACGGAGGCACAGTGCTCTGAAGTGCAACGGAAGGCTCAGTGCTCTGTAAGTGTAACGGAAGGCTTGGTGCTCTGTAAGTGTAAACAAAGGCCCAGAGTAATGGAGGCAGCAGAGCTCAGCAAGAGTAAACGGAAAGGCCCAGTACACAGGAGGCAACAATTCAGTCAGCCCTGCCACCAGCACAGCGGAAGTCAGAATGTCGCCCTGGCGACACTGGAACAGCACACAGCAGGAACACAGGCAGGGTCAGCAACGTAGCCGGGTCAGGTCACGGAGCAGGAACGTCAGCCAGGCCAGGTCAAATCACGGAGCAGGATTGTCAGACAAGTCAGGTCAAATCACGAAGCAGGAACGTCAGCCAGGCCGGGTCAAATCACGGAGCAGGAACTAAGGAGCGGAGTCAGACGGGCCAAGTCGGTACACAGGAAGCAGGAACACTGGAACATAGCTACACAGCAACACTGGCTCAGGAACACCACGACAGGTGCCAAAGGCCGAGTATAAAAAGGCCATACTGGGAGGGCCAAACAAGCTCAGCCAATGGGAGCGCACCACAGCAAAGAGTGACAGAGAAAGATCACGGGAACCGTGATACACCCTTAATTCTGATCAGGTTATAAGCAGCCCGCAGATCGAGTTTCATGAAGATAGAAGAGCCCTTCAACCTGTCAAATAACTCAGTAATAAGTGGTATGGGGTAGGCATTCTTAGACATGAGCTTATTCAGTACACGGTAATCAATACAAGGTCTTAGTTCGCCACTTTTCTTTTTCACAAAAAAGAAACCGGCACCAGCCAGGGGAAGTAGACTTGCGTATGATCCCTCTTTTGAGGGCATCCTCAATGTAGTCCTCCATAGCCTTATTCTCATCGCAGGACAATGGGTACGTGCGACCCCTGGGAGGCACCATGCCTGGAGGCAAATCAATAGCTCAATCATACGGTCTGTGCTGAGGCAATGCGCTAGCCTCTCCCTTACTGAATACGTCAGTGAATTCACGGTACTCAGCTGGCACAGAGGGAGAGGTACATAAAATCTTGACAGGGTGCGACAAACAGTGCTTAGTACAGTATTCGGACCATGATCTGACCTCACATCTCTGCCAATCAAACTGGGGATTATGCAAGTGCAGCCATGGGAACCCCAGAATGACCGCATGATGAGGGGAATTAATTATTTGGAAACGTAATTCCTCCTTGTGGAGAGCCCCAATAGACATAATAATAGGAATCATTTCCATAGTGATTAATGCAGGTTCCAAGGGTCTACCGTCAATGGCTAAGGGGGTGTCCCTTTTGACCAAAGGAATTTTGTGAAATTCGGCAAATGAACAATCCATGAAGTAACCGGCTGCGCCAGAATCTACCAGGGCCAACACCTCCACAGACTGATCAGCCCAGGAAAATACCACCTGGATGGTGGGTTTCTGTGTACTTGGATCTAGGGACTGCTGTACGCCACCTAGGGCCTGTCCCCCAAGGTACCCTAGGTGCGTCCGTTTCCCGGCCGTACTGGACAAGTGTGTAATAAGTGCCCAGCTTTGTCACAGTATAAGCATAAACCCTGCCTCTTACGGTGCGCCCGTTCCTCCTTCGTGAGTCTGGTGAACCCGAGCTGTATTGGTTCACTAGGCTCGGGTGAACAGTCAGGAGGAATGGGAGGCGAGGGTGGGTTCAAAAGACTGCCATGCCCATAGCTTCTGGATCTCGCCCTTTTAACCAGGCGTCTTTCACGAATACGGGAGTCAATAAGCATGACATAATCAATGTATTCGTCCAAGTCACTGGGTACATCTCTGGCAGCTATTTCATCTTTGATGGGGTCAGTCAACCCTTGGGCAAAAGCTGCCACTAACGCCTCATTATTCCATCCCACCTCTGCTGCCAATGTCCGAAATTCTATGGCATAGTCGCCCACGGTACGATCACCCAGTTGTATTTCCATCAATCTTTTGCAGCAGAGGCGGCTCTACCAGGAACCTCAAACACTCTGCGGAACTTTCTTATGAACTCACTGAAATTCTGAGTGCAGGGTTTGGCATTTTCCCACAGAGGATTAGCCCATGTCAGGGCTTTGCCCGTTAACAAGGATATCATGAACCCGACCTTGCTCCGGTCGTTAGGAAAAGCATGAGGCATCAGTTCCAAGAATATCTCTAATTGATTAATAAACCCCCTGCATAGGGTAGGTTCGCCATCATATCTTAATGGTAACGGCGCCGCCGCCGTTAGCCCTCTGGTTGGTGCAGCAGGACCCACAGAATGATTGTCCGGTGTCGAGACTGGGGGGACCACCGGATTCTGATTAGGTTTGTCAAGGTGTACCATACGCTCTAGTAATGTCTGCAAGGCCAGTGCCAACTGGTCCAGGCGCTGCTCATGAACATCCATCCTCCAATGGATGTTCTGTGTATTACTTTCACCTTTACTGTCTGAGGTCATGGCCCTTTCGTACTGTAACGGTTTTGTAAGACACTCAGACCAGTAGGTTAGAATAAAACACAGTTTATTAAAAGACACGAAAGACTGCCCACTACAGGCAATATAGTATGACAGGAAAATGACAATCACGTACAGATGCCCTCTCAGGCCCAGTTTACAGGAAATGGATAGATACTGTCACAGGACAGGCATAATCAAGCATTACTAGTACAACATGGGTTAAAGTTCCTGAAAAGCAATCAGTCTCTGTTGTGGTGTGTTTGACAACGCCCAGTAGATGGTAAAGGAGCGAGACTGTGGTGCAAGATGTAAGAGCACCAGTCAATAAGGCAGAACTGAGACTACTTCTTGTGCTGAGCAAGGAACGGAGGCCACAATACTCTGCAAGAGCTAGCACACGTTGAGCCGTGAGCACCCGACCGGTGCGGTAAACGGAGACAATGTACACTGCAAGAGCTGAGGGATTAGAGCCAGTAGCACCCAACCGGTGCGGTAACGGAGACACTGACACTGCAAGAGCTGAGGTGTTTAGAGCCAGTAGCACCCAACAGGTGCAGTAACGGAGACACTGACAATGCAAGAGCTGAGGTGTTTAGAGTCAATAGCACCCGACCGGTGCTGTAACGGAAAGGCTGTACACTGCACGAGCTGATGGAACAAGAGCCAATAGCACCCGACCGGTACAGTAACGGGAAGGCGGTACACTGCAAGAGCTGATGGAATCGCCCAATAGCACCTGACGGTGTGGTAACTAAATCACTGCGAATAGCAAGGGTTAATGGAATGCAATGTAAACAGAGGCCACAATGCTCTACAAGTGTTAACAGAAGGCTCTGTATAACGGAGGCTATAATGCTCTGCAAGTGTAAACGGAAGGCTCAGGGTTAACGGAGGCAACAGTGCTCTGCAAGTGTTAACGGAAGTATCATGGTTCCCGTGATCTCTCTGTCACTCTCTGCTGTGTTGCTCTCCCATTGGCGGACCTTGTTTGGCCCGCCCAGTATGGCCTTCATATACCGGGCCTCTGACACCTGTCAGATGCCCTTTCGTGGTGTCCCTGTACCAGTGCTACCATTGCTGTGTTCCTGCGTTCCTGTGTACCGACTTGGCCCGTCTGACTATTCTTATTGGTTCCTGCTCCGTGATTGACCCGGTCTGGCTGACGTTCCTGCTCCGTGATTGACCCGGCTTGTCTGACGTTCCTGCTCCGTGATTGACCCGGCCTGGCTGACGTTCCTGCTCCGTGACCTGATACCGGCTATCCTGTCATCCTGAGAGTGTACCTGCTGAAGGTCCTGACTCTATGTCGCCTGGCGACATTTTGGACTCTTGTGTGCAGTGTTGTGCAGACTGAACATTCATTTAACTCTTGCAGAACCTGTTGCCTCCTTATACCGAGCCTGTCCGTTAACACTTGCTGAGCACTGTTGCCTCCGTTATACTGAGCCTTTCTGTTAACACTTGCTTAGCTCTGTTGCCTCCGTTATACCGAGCCTGTCCGTTTACACTTGCTAAGCACTGTGGCCTCCGTTATACTGAGCCTTCCGTTACACTTGCAGAGCATTGCAGCTTCCGCTGTACCGAGCCTCCTGGTTACACTTGCAGAGCAGTGTGGCCTCCGTTAACCTGTGCTTCCGCTTAACACCTTATTTGCACAGTGTATAAGTCACCGCACCGGGTGGTGCTATTGGGCAATTCCATCTGCTCTCTCAGTGTACAGGGTTCCATGACCGCACCAGAAGGGTGCTATTGGCTCTGGTTCCATTTAGCTCTTGCAGTGTTTGTAACTCCGTTACCGCACCAGAAAGGTGCTATTGGCTCTGGTACTATTCAGCTCAGGCAGTGTTTGAGACTCCGTTACCACACCGGAAGGGTGCTATTGGCTCTGGTTCCATTTAGCTCTTGCAGTGTTTGTGACTCCGTTACTGCACCAGAAGGGTGCTATTGGCTCTAGTTCCATTCAGCTCTTTCAGAGTGTTGGGTATCTCCGCTCATTGCCTGTCTTGGGAGTGTATCAGTTCTGCCTCACTGGTAAGGTGCTTCCATACCTTGCACCACAGTCTCTTGCTGCTTTTACCATCTGCTGGGCGTTGCCTAAACACACCACAACAGAGACTGATTACCTACCTAGGACTTGAACCCTTTTGCTACTGTTGTTTCATATTTATGCCTGTCCTGTGACAGTATATGTTCTTGCTCTATACTGGGCCTGAGAGGGCATTCATAGTTCCTTATCCATTCACCTGTCTTTGCAAACTAAGCCTGTAGTGGGCAGTGTTCCTTGTCTTTTCAATAAAACTGTGTTTTATTCTAACCTCCTGGTCTGAGTGTCTTACAAAACCGTTACAGGAAGGCTCAGTGGAACTGTGCTCTGCAAGTGTTAACGGAAGGCTCATTGTAACGGAGGCAACAGTGCTCTGCAAGTGTTAACGGAGGGCTCAGTGTAACGGAGGCAACAGTGCTCTGCAACAGTTAATCGGAAGGCTCAGTGAATCGGAGGCAACAACTCAGTCTGCCCTATATCAGCACAGCGGAAGTCAGAATGTCGCCCAAGCGACACAGGATCAGGATCACAGCTGGAACACAAGCAGGGTCGTCAGGATAGCCGGGTCAGGTCACGGAGCAGGAACGTCAGCCAGGCCAGGTAAAATCACGGAGCAGGAACGTCAGACAAGCCGGGTCAGATCACGGAGCAGGAACGTCAGACAGGCCGGGTCGAATTACGGAGCAGGAACCAATGAGAATAGTCAGACGGGCCAAGTCGGTACACAGAAACGCAGGAACAAAGCAACACAGTAGCACTGGTACAGGAACACCACAAAAGGGCACCTCACAGGTGCCAGAGGCCCGGAATAAGAAGGCCACACTGGGCGGGCCAAACAAAGCTCAGCCAATGGGAGTGCACCACAACAAAGAGTGACAGAGCAGATCACGAGAACCGTGATAACCTACCGGTGCTATAACGGAGGCAACCAGTATAAATGTGGAGCAAACCAGTACCGCGTACTGGTAGAAATCGGAAGCCCTACCGGTGCTTTAACGGAGGCAGCAAGCAACCGGTGTAAGTGGAGCAAACCAGTACCACGTACTGGACAACACGGAAGCCCTACCGGTGCTATAACGGAGGCAACAAGCAACTGGTATAAGTGTGGAGCAAACCAGCACCGCGTTCTGGAAGAACTAGGAAGCCCTACCGGTGCTTTAACGGAGGCAGCAAGCAACTGGTGTAAATGGAGCAAACCAGTACCACGCACTGGACAACACGGAGGCCCTACCGGTGCTATAACGGAGGCAGCCTTAGCAACCGGTGCAATTGGAGTTACAACAACGTAGACATACAATGCCAATACGGAGGCCAGAAGCCTAGTACCAGTGGTACCCCCAAGGAGGGAGCCAGTAGTCAGAATGTCGCCGAGGCGACCAAGTGAAGAGGAATGTATTCAAATCAGGATCCAGGAGTAGGAGCGCCAGCCAAACCGGAACAGGATACTGGAGCAGCAGCCACAGCCAAACTGGGTCAGGAACGGAAGCAGGAACGTCGGCCAAACTGGGTCAGGAACGGAAGCAGGAACATCAGCTAAACCGGATCAGGAACGGAGGCAGGAACCACACAGGAGTGTATACTGGCTCTCTGGGTAGGTACTTTGATGCTGGAACAGTAGAGGATTCACACAGGCCCCAGTAGACACAGGAAATCATAGGCAGGTATCACTGACATAGAGACACCACTAAAGGGCAGTGAAATGGTGCAGGAACCCAGTCTATATAGGCAATACTGGGCGGTCTAATCACATGCAACCAATGGAGCGCTCCCACAGCTAACTGACCGAAAAAGCCAGCAATCACGGGCACCGTGATAGTACCCCCCTCTCAAAGACTCCCCCTTCTGGAAGAGGAACCTGGTTTCTGAGGGTATTTCGAATGAAAAATTTGCAGTAATTAGGGAGCATGAAGGTCCTTACTATCAACCCAGGGACCATAGCCCTTCCAATGTACTAAATACTGCGTTTTCCCCCTTAGTCTGCGAGAATCAATGAGACTCTGAACTTTGTACTCCTCCTGAACTTCTACCTCTATGGGTCCTGGCACCACAGGGTTAGTAGTATAACGGTTGCATACAAGAGGTTTGAGGAGAGATACATGGAACACATTATGGATGCGCATAGACGCAGGGATATCCAAGGCATAAGAGACAGGGTTAATTTTACGGATCATCCTGAACGGACCAATAAACCGGGGAGCCAATTTATTAGATGGGACTTGTAACTTGAGGTTTCTGGAGGCTAGCCATAACCTGTCCCCAACCTGGAAAGAAACCGCTGGCAGCCGTCTATGATTAGCATGACGCTGAAAAGACTGACTGAGTGCCCTCTGAACCTGTGCCCAAGTGGAGCGGAGCTGCTCAATATGCTCATCCAGAGCTGGAATCTGTTGAGACTGGAATGAATCCGGGAGCAAGCACGGCTGGAAGCCGTAGTTGATAAGAAACAGGGAGCTCCCGGATGAAGAGTTAACCGCACAGTTCCTGGCGAACTCTGCCCACGGCAACAGGTCGGCCCAGTTATCATGATGGTCTGTGACAAAACAGCGCAGGAACTACTCCAGTCCCTGATTGGCATGCTCAGTGGCCCCATTGGTCTGGGGGTGGTAGGCAGAAGAAAAGGACAATTGGACGCCCATCTGTTCACAAAATGCTCTCCGAAATCTGGAAACGAACTGGCTCCCCCGGTGGGACACCAGAACTCTAGGTACCCCATGCAACCGAAATACCTCTAGCGAAAACCACAGCTAATTCTTTGGCAGAGGGAAGGCCACGGAGAGGCACGAATTGAGCCATTTTAGAAAACCTGTCAACCACCATAAGTATGAAGGAATACCCTCTAGACACTGGCAATTCTCCCATAAAATCGATGGAAACGTGAGACCAGGGACGTTCACCATCAGGTACTGGTTAGAGTAGGCTCACAGGGAGGTGCCTAGGGGTCTTGGCATGGGCACAGGTGGTACAGGCATTGGTAAATGCAGCACAGTCTGCCCTCAGAGAGGGCCACCAGAAGATTTGTGAGAGAGACCATATTAATTGATCCCTGCCAATATGCCCAGCAGCTTTAGAGGAGTGGTAAGTTTCAAGTAATCGAGTGCGGAATGGCTCATCAACAAAACACTTGCCCACTGGGGTTTCCGGAGGATCCGTAGCCTGAATGGCCAGAATCTCTTCCCCCAGTGGCGAAGTGATACTCGTACGTAAGGTGGCCAATATACGATCAGGCTGTATAATGGGTACTGGGACCTCGTCCTTATCAGTTTCAGGCTCGAATTGTCTAGACAGGGCATCAGCACTAACGTTCTTGGAACCCGGCAAGTAGGATACAATAAAATGAAATCAGGAAAGGAACAACGCCCATCTGGCCTGGCGAGAGGACAATCTTTTATCTTCTGATAGATAAGTCAGATTTTTGTGGTCAGTGAGAATCAATACTGGATTTTTGGTGCCCTCCAATAAATGACGCCATTCTTTCAGATCGAGAATGATAGCCAGTAGTTCTCTGTCACCTATCTCATAGTGATTTTGGGCCACAGACAATTTCTTAGACAAAAACCCACATGGTCTGAGAGTACCCCCTTTCACTGGTCGTTGAGAGAGTACTGCCCCAACCCCAATCTGTGAGGCATTGACCTCCAACGTAAACGGGAGAGATGGGTTGGGGTGGGATAACACCGGAGCAGCTGCAAATGCGGATTTCAGTGTCTCAAAAGCATATTCGGCTGCTTCAGACCATTGGGAAGGATTAGCGCCCTTATGAGTAAGGTCAGACAATTGTTTAACAATCGTGGAAAAGTTTTTAATAAACTTTCTGTAATAATTAGCGAACCCCAGGAATCTCTGAATTGCTTTAAGCCTTTAGGCCGTGGCCATTGCAAAACTGCAGCAAGTTTCTCCTGATCCCATGGCAATACCCTCCTTGACAATTACGAACCCCAAAAAGGGCACACTGGATCTATGGAACTCGCATTTTTCCAATCTGAAATACAATTTGTTTTTTCGTAGGAGGAGCAACACTTCTGACACATCCTTGATGTGTTGTGACAAATTATCCGAGTGAATAAGTATATCTTCCAGGTAGACAACACAGGTATCACAGTGCCTGTGATTCTCTTGTCACTCTCGCTTGTGGTACACTCTGATTTGCTGAGCCGGTTTGGCCCGCCCCTGGTGACCTTTTTATGCCTGGCCTGGGCACCTGTAAGATGCCCTTTTGTGGTGTTTCTGAGCCAGTATTGCTGTTGCTGTGTTCCGGATTCTTGTGTACCGACTTGGCTTGTCCTGACTACGCTCCAGTGTTCCTGATTGTGTTTGACCCGGCTTGTCTGTGAACCACCTCCGTTTCCTGACCTGGCTTGGCTGACGTTCCTGCTCGTGTGTGACCCGGCTTGTATGAGTACCTCCTTCGTGCTACGACCCGGCCTGGCTGACTTCCTGCTCCATGATCGACTACCAGCCTGTTCCAGTGACCTGCCTGTTCCTGTTGTCGCTGCTGCAACATTCTTCTTCTGCTGTTGCCGTTCATCCAGCTGCCGTGTGACCACTCCAGCCTTGTGTTGCCTCCGATCAGTGCAGTGTCCCGTGCTGTCTTGCAGAGCTGTGCTTTCTTCCGTGAGCCTCCGTACGGTTGCAGAGCTTCGGTACCATACTGAGCCTTGTGTTTAAACGTGCATATTAACCCTTGCAGTGCTGCTTTACTCTCGCTACCTTTAGTCCCCGGTATAGAGCCTTACTCGCTGTGCTACGTCTGCCGAGTCGGCCGCTTGATGGACGGCGACTCACCCTATCTACTGCAGAGTAGTCACGTTAAGTTGGTCCGGTAGGGCGCCATTGGCTCTTGCTCTTATGTTAAGTTTACAGGTGGACATCATCTGTGGCTTCTGGGCTCGTGTAGCAGCAAAGGGAAGGCTCAAGCTCTGGCAGGTTCTCGTTGTATACGCCCGTGGGGGCTATTGGCTCTATTACCGCTATTGTTGGTCTCCGGTTATACGCCCGTGGGGGCTAATTGCCAGCTCTTGCATTTCAGGTCAGTTTCCGTTACGCCAGTGGGGGCTATCCACACTCGCACTCGCAGAATCAGTTTTCCCGTTGGGTATGCCCGTGTGGGCTATTTCGGATTACTGTTCTGCTTAATCCACATTTGGTCACAGTTTGGCTAAGGCATTTATATTTCCAGAACACTGTGTTGGCTACTTCTACTCAGCACCTCCCATTACCACCTTGGGCGTGCCAAACCTCCACATCTGAGACTGACTGATTAATGCACTTAACCCTTTGGGGACTGAACACCATTATCTGTGTAGAGATATTGTATGTCACCTATCCAGTGTATTGATCCTTTGTGTTATATCAGTCATTACCGTGTATTTATTTCTTGCTGCCTGTAGAGGGCGATCGTTTGCATTATTTTCTATTCAATAAAATTGTGTTTAATTTTACCAACTGGTCTGAGTGTTCTAAAAAACCGTTACAACAGGACTGCAGCATATCCCTGAGGATATCATTAATCAATTCTTGGAATACTGCGGGTGCATTACAGAGGCCAAACGGCATAACTAGATATTCATAGTGCCCGGATCTAGTGTTAAAAGCCGTCTTCTACTCATCACCAGCTCTGATCCGAATCAGGTTATAAGCTGCACGTAGGTTCAGTGTCGTAAACATTGAGGAACCTTTTAACCTGTCAAATAATTCGGTGATGAGTGGTATCGGATAAGCATTCTTAGGCATCAACTTATTTAGGCCACGGTAATCAATACACGGTCTTAGCTCGCCATTCAGAACCCAGCCCCAGCCGGCGAGGTGGATTTCCTGATGATCCCTCTCTTGAGGGCATCCTCAATATATTCCTCCATAGCTTGGTTCTCGCCACATGACAATGGATACGTACGTCCCCTAGGGGGTACCAACCCGGGGGCAACTCAATAGCGCAATCATAAGGCCTGTGCCGGGGCAGGGTACCAGCCTCTCCCTTACTGAAAACATCATTGAATTGTTGGTACACATCTGGCAATGAAGGGGAGGCGCACAGAATCTTAACCGGGTGAGATACACAATGCTCCATACAATATTGGGATCAAGCCGAAATTTCACACTTTTGCCAATCAAACTGAGGATTATGCAACTGCAACCAAGGAAATCCCAGAATGACTGTAGTGTGGAGAATTGATTATCTGGAACTGCTGTTCCTCTTTATGAATAGCCCCAATCGTCATAGGTAATGGCATAGTCTCAAAGGTAACCTGGGCTGGTTCTAGTGGTCTGCCGTCAATGGCTTCAATGGCAAGAGGGGATTCTTTCAACCAGCGGAATCTTGTGCCGTTCAGCAAAGGCACTATCCATAAAATAACCGGCTGCGCCGGAATCAGTCAGGGCTAGAATCTCCACTGAGCGATCTGCCCACGAGAGTACCACCTGGATGATGGGTTTCTGTATGATCAAACCTTGGGACGGTTGAACACCACCTAGGGCCTGTCCCCCAAGGTACCCTAGGTGCGTTCGTTTCCCGGACGTACAGGACAGGTTCTTAACAAGTGCCCAGTTTTACCACAGTATAAGCATAACCCCTGCCTCCTGCAGTGTGCTCGTTCCTCTTTAGTTAACCTGGTAAAACCTAATTGCATAGGTTCACCAGATTCCCGTAAATGGTCATTGGGTTTAGGCAATGAGGGAGGGGTGGGTGGGCAAAACGAACTGCTGGACCCACTGCTTTTTGAACGTAACCTACGGTCCTTAGCCATAAGTCTCTCACGGATCCGAGTGTCAATTAGAATTGCATAATCAATATATTCGTCCAGATCATTAGGCAACTCTCTAGCTGCAGTTTCATCTTTAATATGATCGCCCAGACCTTGAGCAAAGGCTGCCACCAATGCCTCATTATTCCAACCTACCTCTGCTGCTAGTGTGCGGAATTCTATGGCATAATCGCCTACAGTCCGCTTGCCCTGTTGTATCTCCATTAGACATTTAGCAGCAGAGGCGGTTCTACCAGGGATCTTGAATACTCTCCAAAATGTTTGCACAAATTCCCTGAAATTCTTTGTGCAAGGTTTTTCACTCTCCCATAAGGGATTGGCCCATGCCAGGGCTCTACCAATCAGTAAGGATATCATAAACCCAACTTTACTGAGATCATTAGGAAAGGCATGAGAGGTTAATTCTAGAAATATCCTAAGTTGGTTGATAAACCCTCTGCACAGACTGGGTTCGCCATCATTTCTGAGTGGCAATGGTGCGGAAGTGGTTAACCCTTTGACTGCATCCACAGAAGTAATGGTATCATTCTCCGGTGTCGAAACTGGGGAGATCACCGGACTCAGGACAGACTTGTCCGTGAATGGTCTTGTCGAGAATGGTCTGTTTGGCCAATGCCAACTGATCCAGGTGCTGCTCATTTACATCCATCCTCCAATGGATGTTTTGTGCATTACCCTCACTCTTATTGTCTGAGGTCATGGCCCTTTTGTACTGTCACGGTTTGTTTTGACTCTCAGACACAGAGTTAAGATAAAAACACAACTTTATTGAAAAGTTAATAAGAACCCTTACAGGTCCTGAACACATACATATGTACAGACACACGACAGGTTCAAGCAGTACAGCAAATAACAATACAGTATAGGTAGGCTCTACCGGCCTTGCCAAATACCAGGTAAGGCAGCCTGGAGACTGGCAGAACGAAATGAAGTAGGCTCTACCGGCCTTATCAATATACCGGGCAAGGCAGCCTGGAGACTGCTACAACAAGATGAAGGAGGCTCTACCGGCCTTACCAATATACTGGGCAAGACAGCCTATGACCAAGTGACTCAAAGTATTGGAGGCCCCACCGGTGCAATAACGGATGTAGCATCAGCAACCGGTGATATAGAGGAGCGAACCGGTAAAACGTACTGGACAACTAGGGAGGCCTTACTGGTGCTTTAAAGATGGTGACACAAGCGACCGGCGGTAAGTGTGGCGCAAACCAGTACCGTGTACTGGACGAACTAGGAAGCCCTACCGGTGCTTAACAGAGGCAACAAGCAACCGGTGTAAGTGTGGAGCAACCCAGTACCGCGTACTGGATGAACTAGGACGCCTTACCGGTGCTTTAATGGAGGCAGCTAGCAACCGATGTAAGTGTGGAGCAAACCAGTACTGCGTACTGGACAACACGAGGCCCTACCGGTGCTATAATGGAGGCAACAAGCAACCGGTATAAATGTGGAGCAAACCAGTACCGCGTACTGGAAGAACTAGGAAGCCCTACCTGTGCTTTAACGGAGGCAGCAAGCAACCGGTGTAAGTGGAGCAAACCAGTACCGCGTACTGGACAACACGGAGGACCTACCGGTGCTATAACGGAGGCAGCCTTAGCAACCAGTGCAATTGGAGTTACAACAACGTAGACATACAATGCCAATACGGAGGCCAGAAGCCTAGTACCAGTGGTACCCCCAAGGAGGGAACCAGTAATCAGAATGTCGCCAAGGCGACAAAGTGAAGAGGAATGTATCCAAATCAGGATCCAGGAGCAGGAACGCCAGCCAAACAGGAACAGGATACCGGAGCAGCAACCACAGCCAAACTGGGTCAGGAACGGAAGCAGGAACGTCAGCCAAACCGGGTCAGGAACTGAAGCAGGAACATCAGCCAAACCGGATCAGGAAAGGAGGCAGGAACCACACAGGAGTGTATACTGGCTCTCTGGGTAGGTACTTTGATGCTGGAACAGTAGAGGATTCACACAGGCCCCAGTAGACACAGGAAATCATAGGCAGGTATCACTGACATAAAGACACCACGAAATGGCAGTGAAAGGGTGCAGGAACCCAGTCTATATAGGCAATACTGGGCGGTCTAATCACAGGCAACCAATGGAGTGCTCCCACAGCTAACTGACAGAAAAAGCCAGCAATCATGGGCACCATGATAGAACCGCCTGGCTCGCCGGATGTGTCTCATTCAGAAAGGAACGAAAATACCGGTTACGCTTAAGCGGTAATTTCTTCTTAGGGACCAAGGGTAGAAGAGGACTCTTACCCCCTGTGCCGTCGCTAATCAATTCCTTAAGATCAGGCCCAAACAAGGAGGTACCCTGAAAGGGCAAAGAAAGCAAGGCTTTCTTGGAAGCAGTGTCAGCAGACCAGATCTTGAGCCAAAGGGCTCGCCTGGCCACCACAGATGTAGTGGAAATCCTAGCCATCATGCGGACGGCATCAAAGGTGGAAGCAGAAACACAGTGTTGCGCTTCAGAGATATTGGCAAGAAGAATCAATTTCTCCGAAGTAGGCGCATCCTGATGGACAGCCGTGGTGAGTTGTTCAGTCCAAACTGCAATAGCCCGGTTAACCCACGCAATAGCAAACGCTGGACGCATAGCGGTACCAACAGTGGCAAAAATGGACTTGAGGGAAATCTCAAGTTTCTTGTCAGTCCAGTCCTTCAGAGCAGATGCATCAGAGACTGGCAAGGCAGTAGATTTAGATAGCCTGGAAACAGGTGCATCCACCTAGGGGGGGATGAACCCACTTAGCAAGTGCAGCTTCAGAGAAGGGGTAAAGCTTGGCAAATTTCCTGGACACAGAAGCAGTCTTGTCCGGTGATTTCCATTCCTCAAAAACCAGACGGTCAAGAGTGGGGTTAGGTGGAAAATAAGTAAGGGGCTTAGCAGGCTCCTGAAAAACATCAGAGGGATCAGAAGGAACTTCCTGAATGTCACGGACTCAATAATGACAAGAGGACAAGTACTGTAGGTAACGCACTCTTTATTAGGATATGCACGTACACAAAGAACGGCAACAGCAATAACAATACAATATGGCAGATGTAACGAAGGCTAGCTGCTGTGGAAGCACAGAGCTGAGCTCCTGAAGACAGGGTAGAGATAAGCTGCCTCAGGTCCGCACCTGATGATCACACAGGTATGCATCTGTACCGACAAGGTTCAGAGAAAGGCTACAAAGCCACAGGTACGTACCTGGACAGACAAGGTACAAGGAAAGGCTACTACACGCAGGTCCGCACCTGAACACCCAAGGATCCAGAAAAGGCTACTGCGCTACAGGTCCGTACCTGAACGCAGCAGTAGATGAACCGGGACACGAAGACTTCTGCCGGGACCACCAGGAGTACCCTACCAGTTATTCACTGGAGTGTTGGTATGCTGGGTGCGCAGTGGACAACCCCGGGTAACGTCAAGGTGGGTAGTCAGGCAAACAGGAGCCCCACTGAGCAATACTGAAACAGCCGCAAGTCGTACCAAATAGGTATAGGACTAGCCAGGGTCATACACAGAGCGGGTAGTCGGGCAGAGCCAAAGGTCAGTATCAGAGACGGATAGTCAGCCAGGCCAAAGGTCATACACAGAGGCGTTAGTCTACCAGAGCTGCAGGTCCACACCTGAAGGAATGTCAGCCAAGCCGGGGTCATACACAGAGCGGGTAGTCATACAAACCAAAGGTTGGCACCAGAACGGTTAGTTAGACAAACCAAGATAAGCACAAACCACTAACCAACTGCACTGGACACCACGAAAGGGCAAGTGAGTTAGTGTCCAGGCAGTTTAAGTACTCTAAGCTCCAACCCAGGAAGGTGGAGCACTGTCACTTTAAGGGCTGCACACGTCACTCAAGTAATCCCCCAGTGACGTGCGCCGGACTCATCCGGTCAGCAGAGGGAGCCAGAGCTGTGCAGAAACTACATGCACAGGAAGCTGCATCCGGAACGCCACTGGGACTGGCTGCCAAACGGGGCACAGAGCAGCCGGTTCCCTAGAAGGTAAGCGTGAACACTTACACTGAACCAAGGGAATGGTTAAGGCGGCCTTGATCAGACCCTCAGCAGAGAAGTCAGGATCAGCTTCAAAGGGGTCCCCAAGACACCTAGAAGACTCCAGAACCGAACAATCCTCAACATCCGAATCCAAAAGTAGTTCCTCCTCAGAGTAATCTGAGACATCAGGTGCCTCCTGAGGTTTAGGCAGGGAAGATCTGATATTAGAGTGGGTCTGCCATGTCTGAAGGGCCTCCTGTATCTGGGATGGGAAGATGTCATCAGACAATTGGAGAACTTTGAATTAGAGGAGGGCGATATATTGGTAACAGCGGACATCAGTGCCCTATATACTACCATCAAACATCAAGATGGTTTGTTAGTGATCAATAAAAGTTTTGAGAAATTTAATTTACTTAGTAAGGGTCATAGGGAGTTTATACTTAATAGTATTGCGTTTATTCTCAGTACTAATTATTTTATGTTTAATAAACAATTTTTTAAGCAAACTAGGGGCACTGCGATGGGGAGTCGCTTTGCCCCTAGTTTTGCTAACTTATTTTTGTCGTATTGGGAGGATTTGTATATTTGGGATAATACGTTTTCGCAAAATATACTAATATATTGAAGATATATCGATAATATTGTTATGGTTTGGAGGGGAGGAGTATTAACATTGAATTCCTTTTTTGATGTATTAAATGTCAATGAGTTTGGGCTCAAATTTACTTTTGAGTATAGTTTAAGGGAAGTAGTATTTTTGGATTTATGTCTTTTTGAAGAGGGGAGGATTTTGACCCGTACTCACTTTAAACCTATTGATCAGAATACATATATCCCATATTCCAGTAACCACTCTAAAATATGGTTAGATAATATACCCAAAGGGCAGTTCATGTGGATTAGCAGGAACTGCTCTAAATTAGTAGATAACTGGAAACAAGGAGGTTTACTGATACAGAGGTTTATTGAGAGGGGCTATGACCTCAAAAAAGTTTATGAAGATTTTTTATTTGTTTTATATTCGGATCGTTTTCAGTATCCTAATGCTAATATGAATTGCTCAAAAGAAGATCATGAGTTTAGACAAATTCTTGGTGAACATTCTTTGGTAGACCCTATGAAGTTTAATGCTATGAATGAGAAGAAGAATGATATTCATGGACTGATTGAGTCGCTATTGTGTATAAAGGTTATTTTAAAAAAACAGAGTAGAATCAAAAATGGAAATGTAAAAGAAAAGGTTAAAATTGAGAGGAAAAATAAAAATAAGTATAATAAGGAAATATTAAGGAAGGAAGATATAAGAATAAATAAGTCCCCTTATAATAAGAAGTTAAAAGTTAGAAGGAAAAAGAAGTTTAAAATTAATCAAATAGGGGGTGAGATTTGGGAGAAGGTGAATGAGGAAAGAGATCAGAAGTATAATTTGGTATTGAGTACAAGTTTTTTTCCTCAAGTGCATTTAGTCCAAAAAATTCTGGATTGTTTTTGGCCCATTTTGAAGGAAGATTCTTAAAGATATTGTTCCAGAAAAGGCAAAAATTGTATGTAAAAAAAATCCTAATTTACGCAATATCTTAGCACCTACTGTATTGCGTATGCATAGAGTAAGAAAGAATAATAGTATGAAGATTAATAAGAATTTGAGTTTATGTAGTGAGTCACCAGTGCAGGGTTGGCACTATTGTGGAAGATGTTCCACATGTGCCTATTGCACCAAAAAATTTAACACATTTAGCGATCAAGAACAGAATGAATATCTCATAAAGGATTTTTTAACTTGTAGTAGCATGGGAGTTATATACCTTTTGGAGTGCCCATGTGGTTTGAAATATGTGGGTCGGACTAAGAGAATGTTCAAAACAAGAATTAGTGAACATAAGAGGAACATTAAAAACGGCTTATCTACTCATTCATTATCACGTCACTTCTTGGAGGTACATAATCGGGATCCTGAAGGGTTAAAGGGTTTTGCCTTTGATATGGTAAAACCAGACCTTCGGGGAGGTGACTTTGATGTAATATTGAATAAACGAGAAGCGTACTGGATTTATACTCTCGATATGCTAATACCGAAAGGGTTAAATGAGAATATTGAATTAGGTTCCTTCTTGTAATGATCTTGATGGTAGGATGATTGTATGAATATATATTTTTAATATTTTTAATATGATGTTTGTGAAATGGTTTTCCAGTTGTATGTCTGATATAATTATTATATATACATATTTCAGGAGGTATATGACCCGAGAGGGTTTCCATAGTTTATGGACGAATTTGCAATGAACCACGGGATTAATTTTATGTTTTATATAGCCAGTACCTCTTAATTAGGTGTATGCTCCAATTTTTGTCTGCTTGATAAAACACTGGTTTCTGTGTGAAACGCATTGCAGTGGAGAGTTTCTTTTATTTCCTGGCCAGGAGATTTATACCAAAGAGAGAGATACTTGCAAATTTTATGTAAGTGTTAATTTTTTTTTATTCAATGTAACTTGTTTTATATAGGTTTTAGCTATGTGTGAACACTATAAGATTTAATATATATAACAAGTTTTGTCGACATTCAGATAGCTATACCAATGTTGCAGTTAGAATATTGAGTATGACCTTTTTTATTATGTGACATTTTATGTAACATTAATAAAGAATATATATATTTTTCAGTAATACTGACTTCCTTTGAGTGGGTTATTATATTTGGTGCTAAGATATTGCCCTATTGTCCTTATTTTATTTCAGATGGTTCAGATGTTGTGGAAGAGATCGGCGCTAGACTCTTGTTGTATAATTTGCCATTGATTTAGAGAAGAGTTGGATTCTCCTATAGAGTCAAATAGCAGCAGGACTCATCCGGATACTGTGGACTAATCTTGAAGGTCGATTGGTTATATATTTGACGAGCCTACAGTTACAGCTGAAGCGCCTCCACTTGCGCAGTGTGTTTCTAAATACAGACTTATCTGGCAGGCAAAGGGTTAATCTGCAGAGGAGAGAAGGAGAGTCCAAGCCCTGCGTAGGATACTTGCTAGAAACGCTCACAAAATGGCTGCCACGGCTGGGAGCCAATCAGAAAATAGGAGCGAAACAAATGCTTATGGGAAATGTAGTTTTTCCCAAAAAAAGTATCCCAAACAGTGCCTGAAGCCCCCTGAGCCTCCCAACACACTTGAACTATAAACCGGATGATAGAGCAAGGGTAGACAAGTAAAATGAGCCATCTCTGAAGTCGCTAGGTTAAATGGTTGCAGAGATAAATCCCAAACAGTGTAGTCCCATAGAGGTGAATGGAGCAATGGCGTCTATGCGGTAAAGAGAGCCTTAAGGGCGCAGTACACAATTTTACCAAAATTAAAAGTATAACATGAAAAGGTGTAAAACATCAAGGGAACATGTGTAGACACCCAGGAAACACTAGTCCAGTAAGAAAAGTGCCATAAACCCCCCCAATAAAATGCCAAACCAGCAGTGAAAGGGTTAAGTTTCCACATAAACCTGCTCCAAACACCCAACAGACATGCAAATATACCCAATGAGTGCAGGATTGTACAGTAGGAACTCCAGAACACAACCCGTGTGCGGAGGGGCACTGTGGGACAAGTGGACCAGCAGCACTCAAAGGGTAGCTCACATTTCCTGCAGATCTTCTAGCTTCAGATTACCATGCAGCAAGAAGTACCTCAGTGGGTAACTCCTGGGGAAGCACTTGGAATCAAGATTTTCCCCCTCAGGGCTCAAGGTCCACTGGAAGCACCTGGAAACTGAGCTAGCCACATTGAAGGGCATTGTTAGTCATTGTAATCCGCCTAATGGTGGTATTCCATATCTAACAGAAAATAAAAAAGATTCTAAAACTATAGCAGAACTGTTCTCCACCTGGTGTTGTGGCACCAAAGGAACAAATCTTGCTGGAGCTGATTGGCTAGCTGCAGCCAAGGAGGCTCCACCCCCTGCATACACTTAGAGAAATGTTCCTGCCTACTAAGGGGCGGATTGCCTCCCAGAGTTACCAGAGAAATTGTCTTTTCACCCCTTGTATGCTGCCCGTCTCCCAGTCAAATCAATGGTAATTTTGGGGAAATGTTTTCATTTGTTCTGTATGCTGCATTTGGTTTGCTCCAGAATCACTTAGCTTCTTTGTAAATGTGGCACACAAATCTCACAGGATATGCACCATAGGGCTCACTTGATATACAACACAGGGCACACTGGATGTACACCACAGAGCTAACTGGATAGAGCAAACAACACAGGGTTCATTGGATAACCAACGGGACACAGGTACGGCTCCAGTGTTAATTACCGGCTGTACCAGGAAAATACCAGCCGGGTGGGGGAGCTGGTGAGGGTTGTAGCCAGCGACTCTACCCCCATCTGTCCTGTTGCTCCAAGCCTCAAAGCCTGGGGATGCAAACGGATCTTATGGTAAATACATACCTCCTAACATTTCAAATTGACAAAGAGGGAAACTTGTGTTTTATGGGGTGTTGCAGGGGGTGTGGCTGGTGGGTGGGGCATTACCGAGAATTTTTAGGCTATTTCATGACCTACTGATACCTCATTGTATAACCTAATAAATGACTTATAACAAGACCAAAGTATTTTATTTACACAGACTAATTTATAAACACAAATACTGATGTTTACACAAACAATAATGTGAGTTTTATTGCTGTGGAGCAATATGATGCTCTTATTTACACACCACACAATCTAATCTCCTAAAAAAAGGGACATCAGGGTGGGAAAGAGGGACAGGGGGATTTGGGTCTAAAAGAGGGACTGTCCCTCCTAAAGAGGGACACTTGTGAGGTATGTAAATAGCATGTGCTTATATGGACAGCATTTAACCCTCTGAGTGCCAGAGGGGCAGGGGTATCAATACCCCTCTGACACTCAAGGGGTTAATCCTTACAGTGCAAGAGAGATGTGCAACGCGTTGCACAGCTCTCTGGCACATCAAGCATTAACATATTTGAGCATCCGTGACATTCAGAATCAAATAGTTAAATGCTGTTGAGCAGGGCTCAGAGGATCTTAGCACACGGATAGGATCGCTCACCCTCTCAACCGCTGTTGCTTAACTGCTCGTTTAATAACGTTTTCAATGTTCATGGAAGCTTGATGATCTCTCTAGTCATATATTTGCATTTCAGTCCTACCGCTAAGTATGATGGGAGGTTTAATGCATTCTATCAGGCAAATCCTAAATGCCGTGACATGATAATCGGTTGTGGCTAGTTCCTATCCAGTAGAAGGACCCTGTCCTTTCCGAGGATAGGAAATATCTTTCTCAGTGTGAGTGAGCTAGTTCCTATGGTGCTAAAGGACCTTTTTGCCCCCTAGTGGTCAGGTCCTGTATAGGGATTGCAACTAGCTGGCTCATACTGAGAGAGCTAGTTCCTATCCTGCTAAAGGACCCTTTTAGCCCCCTAGTGGTTAGGTCCTGTATAGGGATAGGAACTAGGCAGCTCACAGTGAGAAAGCTACTTCCTATCCTGCTAAAGGACTGTTTGCTCTATAGTGGCCAGGTCCTGTTAAAGGATAGGAACTAGCCAGCTCACAGTAAGAAAGATAGTTCCTATCCTGCTAAGAGACCTTTTTAGCCCCCTAGTGGTTAAGGTCCTGTATAGGGATAGGAACTAGCCAGCTCACAGTGAGAAAGCTAGTTCCTATCCTGCTAAAGGACCTTTTTAGCCCCCTAATGATTAGGTCCTGTATAGGGATTGGAACTAGCCAGCTCACACTGAGAGAGCTAGTTCCTATCCTTTTAAAGGACCTTTTGCTCAATAGTGGCCAGGTCCTGTTAAGGACAGGAACTAGCCAGCTCACACTGATAAATCTGTTCCCCATCCAGGTAAAGGACCTATATGCCTCCAGCTAACAATAGTCCTCCACAGGGATAGGAACTAGACAGTTCACAGTGAGAAATCTAGTTCCTATCCAGCAAAGGGACCTTTATAGCTCCATCTCACACAGGTCCTTTACAGGGATAGGAACTAGATGGTTCACAGTGAGAAATCTTGTTCCTATCCAGCAAAGGGACTTTTATAGCTCCATCTCACACAGGTCCTTTACAGGGATAGGAACTAGACAATCCACAGTGAGAAATGTAGTTCCTATCCAGAAAAAGGACCTTTATACCTCCAGCTAACAATTGTCCTTTACAGGGATAGGAATTCCTAGTTCTTATACTGATAATGAACTTTTATTGATTGCAAATTTCTCAACAAATAAAGGGAATGATTTTAACTCTTGTGGAGCACAAGACAGCGCTCACTGAGATCTGAGCTTGCTACATACATAGGCCTTGTGGCTCACGAAGACTGGATGTTGCTGGGTCTGACAGGGAGATCGAGTTGCTCCCAACCTGGTAAAACTGTAGCAGTGAGGAAAGTGGGGGACACTGTGTATAGGGGGGATACATGTCAATGTGGAAAGTGAAGAGATGCAATTCCTGGCAGTGGAGAAATTGGAGTGGGCAGTATATATACCCGTGGAAGGTTGAGGGAGGATATATGGCACTGTGATTAGATACAACACCCATCTTCATGTTACTGTTTTTAAATAAATTTCACAGAAACATTGTTGATGTTAAGATTTTTTTTTTCTCTTCAGCAGTATCATCTTATACCTATAATTATTGTTTAGTTAATGGGTACTGATCTGGTTTGTTTCTGACTACAATATTCTTCCATCTGTCCTTGACTCATAGAGTGGGATTTTTACAGGAATCTGCAGTCGCAAGTGTCGGGAGAGTAAAAAAAGTTGCAATGGCTGTTATTACATTTATAACATCCATTGCACCTGTTTTATAAATCAAGATATTTGGCTTCTGAAATGGAGACTTTGCCACCCACAGTTTGGTGGAGATTATAACAGCAGTTTTAGACTTAAACTAGTAAAAGGGGCACAGCGTTGCCCGTGGGGATTAGGTGGTTTGAGTGCTTGAGGGGTATTGAACGCATTAGCTGACAATGCTTTGGTACATTTGCCGTAGTGAAATGGTTCAAAGTATGAGAGGCAAAGATGTATCCACGCAGTGTAATGTGTTTGCATATTGTCTTTGTTTTGTTTAAAACCCTTCAGTGCCAAAGAGGTATCAAAGACATTTAACTGCATGCATACGTCTTTGGCTGCCAAGCTTTTAACCCTTTCACTGCCACAAAGTTACCCAAACCATTGTCAATCAGTGCTTTGTATAGCCCTCAAATGATCTAATGTCCACGGGTAACGCCGTGGCCCTTTTGCTAGTGTAGGTATATTTTGTTTTATATTACACAAGAGCAGCCTCAATGTACGTTCAAAGACCAAGAGCAGCCTCCATGTACGTGGAAAGAGCAAGTTATCCATTTTAACCCTTTCAGTGGCAGAGGAGTACACAATGCATTTGAAGGCAATGCATTGTATACCCCCTGGCACTGAAAGGGTTAATGATGAAATGTGAGACCCTTCTAACTGACTCCTTGTTGTCTCATTGGGTCCCCGGCCTCACACCACTTCAGTGTGTATGTTTTGCACTGCTTGATTACAATCTGTGATTTCTGCCTTCAATAATAGTGTAATTGTATATTGGTATATGTATATAATTCTACTATATGCTTCCCCTACCTTTTTCTATGTGCCTTCTGCCCCTTCTCAGATGTGCTAGCCCAGCAGCATGTTGCTGAGCACGCTACCGGCCTCTCTCTCCCCTTCTCTGCGTGCTCCACTCTGGCCTGTCATTCTGCACACAGAGACGGGGCAGAACGCACTCCCTAAACAGAGAAAAAGGTAGGGGAAGCATCCATCAGAATTAGACAAATATACCAATATGCAATTAGACTATTATTGAAGGCAGAAATCACAGCTCGAAATTAAGCAGTGCAGCGCTCATTAACATTTAGAACTGATGTGCAAGTCTCTGCAGGTTTATTTTACTTACGATCACCTCTGCGCTGCACCCAGCCACCTCCTAACTTTTTGTGTACCAAGGTAGAAGCAACTTCTGCACTACACGCACCCACCTTTTAACTTCTTGATTGCTGGGGGAGGGTGGTCAATATATAATGTGTCATGGGTATGCCTCAGTCTTATGTGCCGGGGGATTGGGGGCAACATTACTGGGTTTATTTTACAATCGGCATGCTAGGCTTTGGCGGCCACATTCATGGGTGGTACTTGTACAGAGGCAGGCTTGGTGTGTAATGGGTGGAGGGTGGGAAAACTGTCTCCTGTCCTCTGTGTTCTCCTCTCCCTGAGGAAGAGGGCAATGCTGTTGAGCTCCGGCTGCTCCTTGTGTGTAGTGCCCACAGGCTGATGGGTCAAGCGCCTGAAATTGATCTGTGCCATGATGTGGCTGCATCTGCCCGGCACTTCACACTGCCCCCACTGGTGGCTCTTGGACCTGGCTCTCCCTCCCTTCCACTTGGCGGGCGGCAGTACAGTTGAGTACTGTTGTTCGAGTATCTGCAAGTGGAGGTGAAAGTTATTGTTCTGAGATGGAATTCGGGGAAGCGGAGTTACTGCGATGTTAACCATTTCAGTGGCAGAGAGGCAGTCAATGCGTTGCGTACCCCTCTGCCACTCAAAGGGTTAAACTCCGCTTCTATTCTATCTCAGCACAATAAGCTTCATCTCCACTTGCAGACACTCGAACAACAATACTCATAGTTGCTTACCTCTGCAGCACTCAAATTATTACCAGCAGGATAACCAGGCACTGTGTGTAATGGGGAAAGACCCGGGAATAAGGTGCAATCGGGCCACTTGGTTATCTCCTTGTATGAGAACATGAACAATAAATGTACGACTGAGTGTGGAGCGGCATGAGTCGGCCATTTCTCTTTTTCTTTTCAGCTAGATACTGGGGGTGGACGAACTCCTTACAGTGATATATTGTTTTTTTTCAGAACTAATTGAGGTTTGTCGTGGTACCTTACATGAAGAGAATTTTGCATTATGCAAAAAACTATGATGTCATAATGACAACCTACAAATTTACTTATTATTGTGTATCAAAAACACTTACCTTGATTGTGAAAGTTTCAATTATTTGAAAATACCATGAGTCCTCAGAGTAAAAAAAAAATACGAAATTTGTATAGTTTTACCTACATCCATGGCTAGCGCAGAGCACTAATCACCAGGAGCACAAAATGACAATTTCAACTTTATGAATGAATATGCGCATTCTAGGTCTTTTGTGGTAAAACTACCCTAAAACAGTGGAATAACTATATATTTCTGGAAAGTAGACAACCTGCCGCATCTAATGAGGGGTGACTTGCCTTCTTATCCCAAGCCTGTTGTGCCCAAAATTGTTCAAGAATTTGGCACTATGGAGAAAAAAAGGCACTTTCTTACATTTCTCCCCCTCCAAATATACTGAAATCTGTGAAAACCATGGAATTTCCAACTGTATTCATTAGCTAGTGCTATTAGAAGAAAAACGACACCCCATTGGTATGAGTTGACCAACGTTAGGGGGTGCTAGAAGTATAACACTACACCTACTACAACCTCGCATTTTTCTAACATTTTCTCAAACCTGACTTGCCTGTATGAAATTGGCTATAACAGAAGTGAAGAAAAACTGCACCATTTTGGAAAGAAGATAACCTGCCGCATCTAATGAGGGGGTCACTTGCCTTCTTACCCCAATACTGGTGTTCATAAATGTTTCCAGGAGGAGATATAAGAAAAAAATGTTTTTTTTTTTTTACATTTCTGTCCCTTCAGATGTAGTGAAACCTGTGAAAACTATGGGATTTCCAACTGTATTTGTTAGCTAGTGCTCTTAGGAGAAGAATGGCACCTCATTGGTATGAGTTTACATACCATGGGGGGGGGGGCGCTAGAAGTACAAAACCACTCCTGCCACAACCTCTGATTTCTCTAACATTTTCTCAAACATTCTTGCGTGTATGAAAATGGCTATAACACCTTCAGAAGTGGAGAAAAGGTAGATAAATCATACCATTTTGGAAAGAAGACAACCTGCCGCATCTAGTGCGGGGGTCACTTGCCTTTCTACCCCTAAGTTAGTGTGCACAACTATTTCCAGAATGTGGTGCTACAGAAAAAAAAAACATTTGTTTTTTTTACAAATCAGTCACTTCAAAGATACGGAAATGGTTCAACACCATTGGGATTTCCTACAAGGACTTCCTGCTAGCCTACGAAAAATGGTACCCCACTGCTGTGGGTTGACTTACCATATTGGATGCCAGGAGTGTGGCTACCAGAGGAACAAGGATGGGGAAGCAAACAGTGTATGTGTGACTCTATGGTTATCAGTGGTCAGTCACTGAACACGAAGACCTGTGACTGGCAGTGAAACCAGGTGGGGGGGAGACGAGGGGTCAGGCAGTGTATGTGGGTATATCTACCAATGGACAGTAAGCAAGAATGGCAGTGGCGGTGGGGGAGGTAAGATAGTACATATAGGGGATCTGTGGTTACCAGTGTGCACTGTAAGTCCCCCACATACACAGATTCCCAGCCTGAATCCAGTGTGTACTGGCACTTGGGTCTACCAGTAGGCAGTGGAACCAGGCTGGGGGGTCAGACTGGGGGAGGGAACTGCCAGTATGCTGTGGAACTAGGCTGGTGGGTAGGGTACGGGGGGGGGATTGGAGGCACTTTGTGTGTATGCTGCAGGGGTGTCCAATGCACTGGACTCCCTGCTGCACACAAAGTTATTTTTTATTCATACCTCGTTGGGAAGACGGTATCAGGAACACTCCTGGTGCCCCCCATCAAGATCTAAAAAAAAAAAAAATAATAATAATAATAAATAAAGTGTGTGTGTCACAGCGGGTCCAACGCGTTGCAAAGCACTGCGTTGGACCCCCCGACACGTGCAGGTTTTTACTCCCCCCAATATTTTTGTGTAGACCTCATTGGGGGCATCAGAACCCACACAATGAAGTCTGAATAAAAATATAAAAGGGGGAAAAAAATAAATAATCCTGTGTGTGCCACAGGGGTGTCCAGTGGATTGCAAAGCAATGCATTGGTTCTCTCTGGCACACAGAGGGTTATTTTTTTTATTGCTAATATTATTAGCATTGAGAAGAACTGTGGTGCATGGAGGGTTTTCAAATATTTTATATTTAGACCTTGTTAGGGGGCACCAGGACTCCTTCTGCTGCTACCCCAATGAGGTGTAAATAAAATATTTGAAAAAAAAAATCCTTTGCCACAGGGATGCATTGGATCCATGTGGCACACAGAGAGTTAATTCCCCCCCCCCATTACTTTGTAGTCAGTGCTTGTTTGGGGGGGGGCACCAGGACCACTCCTGATGGCCCCCCAACAAGCTCTGATTATACAGAAATGAAAAAAAGCCCTGTGTGTGCCACAGGAGGGGGGCTGCGCTGGACCCTTCCCTCCCCCGTGGCACACACAGGGTTAATTCTTTTTTTCAGTTTTTTTTATTATTATTATGAAAGACCTCATTGGGCGGGCATCAGGACCCCTCCTGACCCCCCCAATGAGGTCATAATAAAAAAAAATGTCCCCAACATTCTAATCCTGTGAGTGCCACATGGGTATGCGCTCATAGGGTTACATTTTTTTTTAAATTAATTTTATAAAATTTATTTTCAGACCTCATGGGGGGGCATCAGGACCCCTCCTGGTGTCCCCCAGTTATTGATCTCCCAGCCGATTGTGCTGGGAGATCAATCTAGCGACTGCAGGAGAGCAGAAGCTCTCCTGCCCTTCTCTCCTACCTCTGGTAGGAGTGAACACAATAGAGGAAAGTCACCTAAAGTCACTGGTGACTATGTCACTAATGACGTTGGGAGGCTTCCCCCAATCCCGCACACTCCTACCAGGAAGTTCGGGTAGGAGAGAGGAGGAAGGAGAAGCGCTGCTTCTCGGTTACAAATATTAATCTCCCAGCACGATCAGCTGGGAGATCATTGGGGCATGAGTGCCAGGCATTTTTTTTTTTTAATGCGGCCACTGCATGCCTGTTATACCGGCTTATGCAGTGACCGCATTTAAACTGTACTACGTACGAGCTTGGCACAGCAGGTACTGCTGTCCAAACTCATTTGTTTTAAGTGATTGGCACTCTATGGGTAAAAATCCCCTCATAATGCCCTTTGATCTTACACCTGTGCGGTCACTAATCAAACTTATGGTCTCTCTCACTATTCACTCACAACCAATCTTCATCTGAGCTGCAGAAAGTCCCGGCAGTCTGTAGACCTTCTCTAGAATATTTGTAAAACTTGGTGTACCCCTGTTGTGGCAGCAAATAGCACCACCTACTACCAAAGTAATCATTTTTTCATAGTCAACCATATGCTTTACAGATTAAATACTTTTTTTAAATAAAAAACAAACAAACCTCCTTTTGCAATGGTTCACTGTTTATAGGCTGGGGTAGGCAATTTTGTCCCTTATTTTACAAGGACTGTAGTGGCTTTTTTTTCCTCTTATGCCATTTCATAATATACATATGATTTTTGTTTTTCGCTCCTGGGTACTAATGTGGCCTTTAAATGACTCCAGTATTCTTCCATCTGTCCTGGACTCTTAGTGCCCTCTCACCATAAACCTGTGTAAACATCTGAGCAGGAGAAGAACTCAGCCATTGGACCATTTTTTGGATATTCTACCTTGCCTTTAGGACATTTAAAAATACACAGCTGTGCTGGTTCCCACCACCTTTGGACTTGTCCACTACACAATACTCCGCAGGCAACATCTTATGCCTGGTCTCCTATTTCACAAACCACACCTGTTACTATGTGGACTTAGTCTATTGGATTAATCTACCCATGTGACTATAAAGTTATTGTTTGGTTGTGGCTAAGTGAGATAGACATGGTTTCCCACAGAAGAAAACAGTATAAGCATATAGATTAAAAAAAACAGATTTTAATTTCAATATCAAATGTATTAAAAATTGAACATGAATAAGTAACATTATGAAACGTGTACAGTTGTTGCTTTATTATATTATTTTCCCATACACACATTGTGAAGGTCTCTTTTAATCACAGACTTGGCATCTGGTCTAATAAGGATATCCATTTAGTGCTGTGGAGGAAGGAAAAACAGGGTGAATGAACATGGATATAAAAAATATAAGATAAATAAATAAAAATATATAACAGGATTTAAGTCTTACCTGTTACATTTTTTTCTCTTAGTCCATATAACTTACAGGTACCATGGGGTGGCAACAGCTCCTCCCTGTAGGCTGCAACTATTCTAGAAGAAGTTGGGGGTGGAGCCTCCCCTTCTTCCTTATTGGGCTACCCCACTAGCCCAACCCCAGATAGACTTGAGTCAAGCCTATGAAGTAGGATAGTAAGAAGGAAGAAAGGAAAACTCCTGTGAACAATGGACCTAAGAGGACCCCCGCATCCAGCACCAGGAGACCCAGCATGGTCAATTTCACTGGGTGGGAGACCTGTAAGCTATATGGACTAAGAGAAAAGGATTTAATAGGTAAGACTAAAATCCTATTTTCTCTGTTGTACAATATAACTCACAGGTACCATGGGGATGTACCAACATTAAGCTCTCAGGGTGGGTAGTGAAGGAAAGGACCATGCGCCAGTCCCCATGATATACCAGAGTTCTCATGGACTATCCAGGTCACGGAACAGCCCAAACAAAACAAGTGTCAACAGGCACTGATTAACAGAAAACACAGCACACAAGAACAAGAGCCAACAGGGCTCAAACAGTTAAAGAGCTATAAGGCACAGGAATGCAAAATGATCCTAGATAGGCAAAACTTACTCCGGGACTTTCCTGCCAATGCTGGCTTCAGCCAAAGCCAGAACATCAACACAATAGTGTTTGACAAAGGTGTGCACAGAGGGCCACGTGGCCACCTTGTACAGCTGATCAGCAGAAGCCTGATTGTTGTAGGCCCAGAAGGTCCCAATTAGACCTGGTGGAGTGTGCCGTTATACGGAAAGGAACTGGTTTCTTTCTGAATTTATAAGCCTTGTGAATGGTAGACAATCCAGGACGCAATAGTGACCTTGGACGCAGCCATACCTGCCCAAGGACCCTCAGGGATGACAAACAAAAGAATCAGTCTTGTGTAAACACTCGGCACAGTTCACTTAGAACTCGAGGCAGCAGCCCACATCAAACAAGTGGAGATCCCTCTCCTTGTCAGATTTGGGGTCAGGACAAAAGGAAGGCACAACAATCTCCTGACTGATGTGAAACTCAGAGACCATCTTAGGAAGAAATTCCTGGGAGATAAGAAGAACAGCCTTATCCTTATGAAATACCAGGAAAGGTGGTTTGCAGAACAAGGCCTGCAGTTCAGCAACTCTGCAGACAGAGACCACTGCCAGAGATTTTCCACATCAAAAGACACGGAGGAATGGTGGACAAAGATTCAAAGGGAAGCAGCTGCAACTCCCAAAGCCAGGTTAAGGTACCATTGGGGAGTGGGAGCCTTATAGGCAGGGAAAGCATGAGCGACGCCCTGAAAGTAAACCTTGACATCTGGCAAGATGGCAATGCTTCTCTGGAAAAAAAGACAGAGAGAGCCAAAGTCTGAACCTTCAAGGAGCTAAGACTGAGCCTTTTGTTCACATCGTCCTGTAGAAAGGACAGGACCACCGGAAGATCAAACTCCTGAAAGGACTGGTCCCTGTCAGCACACCAAGACTGGAAAACGGACCAGACCCTATGGTAGGCCTTGGAAGAAACCGATTTCCTAGCCTGGATCATAGTGGAAACCACCTCAGGAGAAAACCCCTTTCTTCTTAAGAGGGAGGCTTCAACAGCCATGCCATCAAAGCCAAGTGCTCCATGCCCTCCCTCCAAAGGTAGCCTTGTAGAAGGAGATGAAGTCTGAGTGGTAGTGGAAACAGATCTTGAATGGACAGAGCCACCAGCTCTGGTCCAATAAGGGGCAATCAGGATGACTGCCGGATTGTCCATCCGTATTTTCCTCAGCACCTGGGGATGAGAGACAATGGAGGGATGTTATAGGCCAGGGAGTCCACAGAAAACATTAGAGGATCCCTCCAAAGGAGCAGAACAGTGGAACTTTCCTGTTGTCCCTGGTAGCCATCAGGTCTATCTGAGGATTACCCCACCTTTGCACCGACAGGTCAGAAATGTCTGGGTGGAGTTCCCAATATCCTGGGTCCACCGTTTGGTGGCTGAGAAAATTGGTCAGGATGTTGTCTACCCTTGGCATGTGCATGCAGAGATAGCTGGAACATGTTCTTCTGACCAGGCTATCTCTGCCCCACTTCTTGTGCCTCCTTGCTTTTTGATGTATGCCACAGCAGTGGAGTTGTCCGACTGGATGCGGACTTGACAGCCCCTCAGTGGAGAGGACCAGTATACCAGAGCATGATGAATTGCCCGGAGATCCAGAACATTGATGTAATGCAGAGTCTCCTCTGCAGTCCATCTGCCCTGAACCCCCCAGGTGACCCAGGACAGCTCCCCAGCCCCTGAAGCTGGCATCTGATGTCACAAGGGTCCAGTACTGAATGACAAAGGGTGTCCCCTTCTCCAGGTTGGACCTGTCCAGCCTGACCTCTGGAGGGAGACACATCAGTCTAAGAGATCCGGAGCAGACTTATCCATATTTAGAATCCACCCATGGTGGATGAGAATCTGAGAAAAGTCATGGACGTGCTGGTCCAGGAGATCCCTAGGCGACACCTTCAGCAAAAGGTCGTCCATGTAGGGAGTCACCTGAATCCCCCGGGTGTACAGGTAGGCAATCAATGCCCCTAAGACTCTGGCAAACACCCGAGGAGCAGAAGCCCAAAGGGCAGAGAGATGAATTGGAAGTGCCCAAAGGTGCAGGTGAATCTGAGGTACTTCTGGCTGTCCGGATGAATAGGAACATGCAAGTAAGCTTCCTGGAGATCCAGAGAGGCCAAAAATTCTTCCGGACCATAGCTGCGACAACAGAGCGCAAGGACTCCATCTTGACGCTAACAGTCTCCTCAAAAGAGTTGAGATCCTTGAGGTCCAAGATGGAGCGACTGACGCTTTCCCTCCTGGGCACCACAAACAGGTTTGAATAAAAACCTAAATCTCTCTCTTGAGGAGGAACTGGAATCAGGATTCCCTTGTCTAAGAGAGTCTGAACTGCCTTGTTGAAAAGAAGCTGCTTTCCTTGGCCCAGAGGAGTTCTGGACTGGATGAATCAGAAGGCAGGAAAGGAATCCTGTACCCTCCCAAAACCACCTGCAAAACCCAATGACCCGCAACAGAGTTTGCGCAGGAGTCTGAAAAATGGTGCAGCGTCCACCCACAGGGAGCTGTGGACCAGGATTCTGCGAGTCATGCAGGGGCAGACTTGCCAGACTTGGGGGTGGAGTGCTTGGAGTGCCACTGCTGTCTGGGCTGTTGGAGACTTGAGGCAACAGAGTGCTCTTGCCTCCAGTGGCCTCACTGATAATCTGCTTCAATTCAGGCCCAAAAAGAGATTTGCCCTGACAGGGTAGAGAAATTAGTGACTTTTTAGATGAGAGGTCCGCAGACCAAGTCTAAAGCCACAATGTGCGTAAAGCAGAAACAAAGAAGTCAGAAGCCTTCACAGCAACTTTGACAGTATCAAAAGAGTGTCAGTGACATATGTCTGAGCCTCCCACATTTTGGCCAATTAGGTCCTAAATAGGGACGCTGATATTGATCGCCTCAGTAAGTTGCTCGCCCCAGATGGCAATAGCTCTAGAAACCCAAACAGAGACCAAGGTAGGCCTCAATGCAGCACCTATGACAGCAAAATTTGACTTCAGGATAGCCTCCACCTTTCTGTCACTCATGTCCTTTAATACTGTGGCGTCAGCTAAGGGTACAACAGTAGACTTAGAAAGTCTAGAAATAGGGGGATCAACCTGAGGATGTGTAGCCCACTGAGTCAAAGCTGATTCAGAGAAGGGGTATAGCTTGAAGAATCTCTTGGAAAGAGAAAGGCACCTATCAGGCCTGGTCTGGTCCACAGTGGGACTGGGTTGAAATACAGTAAGAGACATCTTTACGCCTGTGAAATACGTCAGAAGAAGACTGGCCCTTATCAGGGGTAGTAGTGACCTGCAGGGTCGTTAAAACTGCCTTGATGAGACCCTCAGCTGAGGGAATGGGTTCAGCCTCAAAGGGGTTGCCATAAGCATAGGAAGAAGCCCCTTCCTTACACTCCTCTTCTTCTGTATCAGCCTCAAATGAATCCTTTTCAGAGGTTTCTGAGAGATCAGGAATTCCAGGGTCCATAGGGGCCACAAACCTGAATGCAGTGGGGGGTTTCCAGGAATGGAGGACCCCTTGGAGGGAAAGAGGAAACTGTGCCATAGGGCCCAGGTGGTGTAACGGGGGCCACAGTGCATGAGGGACATAAGTGACTTAAGTATTCTCTAGGGAGCCCCGTTTGGCATGAGGTACAGTAAGCAAGGGGGGGTCAGAGATGCCAGAGTCCTTAGCCTTAAATCTAGCCCCAGGTCCCTTTGGATCCGACATCCTAACAGGAAAAGTGTCTAAAACAGTATGAGAAACCCAAATACTGTGACCCAGATTAAGAAATCACATCATAAAGGCCCAAAGAGTACTTATCTGGCAGGCAAATATTTAACCTGAGAAGGAGAGACAAGCCTATGCTTGGGATACTCCAGCAAAGAGAGAGAGAAAATGGCGTCCAAAATTGCAGCCAATCAGAAGAAAGCCTGCGAGATGGGCATTCTGAGATATATATTTTTGTCTCTTTGCTGCAACCTAGCAATGCTTGAACCCAAACACGTGGGGAGTTAAACATACTATTTTAAGTCCTCCTGAGAGAATCTTTTTGGACAGGCATGGTGATACAATGAGCACATGCACGAAGTGGATTGGCCTGCAGAAGGGAAATATAACAAACACTCCCAGGAGGAAAGGGTGCTCACACATACGATAGGTGGGTGGTAAAGACATATATACAGAGACATGAGATACAACACTCAATGATGGGCGGACATTAGATTAGAGTGACCACATAACTTTTTTAAGTTATGTCCTGTACCAGGACCGTCATGGGTAGATTTGCCACAAGGACCCATGACGGACCCAGTAAGTAATGGGTTAGAATCTCCCATCACCGCTGCATGGAGCGATGGGAGAGTGCGGGCTGGCTGTTACTAAGTGCCCCGATACGAGGGCACTTAGTTTCAGCCACTAGCAACATTGTAGCAACATGTGATTCGCTTGATTAGCGAATCTCATGTTGCAAAAGCAGAATGACAGGGACAGTGTTTACAAACACTGTCCCTATCACATCTCTCTGCCTCCCTCCATCTCACACACTGCTGAGGTGAAGAGAGACAGACACATCTTGTTAAAGTGTTCCAGATCCTGTTCCAGCATTCCTGTGGAAAAAACCCTGTTTAAAAAAAAAAAAAAAAAAAAAAAAATCAGATTTAACCCTTTGACCACTGTAATTGCAGTGATCAATAAATCCCTCCCCCGATCACTTTAATAGTGATCAATTGCTGCAAATCAGCTTTTTGCTGATCTGTGGTACTTCCCCATCCCCCTTGTATTTTTTTAAAATTTAAAAACATTTTTTTTTTACATTTTTAAATTTTTTTTTTTTTTTAATAAAAAATTGATTTTTTTTAGCAAATTTTAGGGTTAGGTAGGTAGTTTAGCTAGGTAGGTTTAAAGTACACTGCGTTAGGGAAAGGTTTAGGCTTAGGATTAGGAGTAGAGTAGAAAAAAAAAGATTTTATTTAATAATTGATTTTTTAAAGATTTTTAGAATAAATAATTATACTTTATATAGGTAGCTGAATTGGGTTAGGTAGGTTCAGGGAATACATGGGTTAGGGTAAGACTTATGGATAGATTTAGGTTTAGGAGTAGCGTAGGAAAAAAAAAGTTTATTTTATTTTAAAATTGAGTTTGTGCTATAAGCTAGTTAAAGGGATAGTAATACTTAAAATGTAAAAAAAAATATGTTGTAGGGTTTATCCCCCTGAGTAAAACAAGAGTACTCCCACTGCTGAAAGGTGTTTCATTCAAAAGTTATTAATTTTCAAAGTTGAATTTTTTAGGTGCAATATCACAGTGGCCTGAAATTGTACAGTGGCGCTGTTGCTACACCATCCTATGGAGATTTATGGTCAATTGACCAGAGCTGTCCATAGGATCGTGTAGCAACAGCGCCACTGTACAATTTAAGGCCACTGTGATATTGCACCTAAAAAATTCAACTTTGAAAATTAATAACTTTTGAATGAAACACCTTTCAGCAGTGGGAGCACTCTTGTTTTACTCAGGGGGATAAACCCTACAACATATTTTTTTTACATTTTAAGTATTACTATCCCTTTAAGTAGTTGGTTAGGTAGGTTCAGGGAATACGTGGGTTAGGGTAAGGCTTAGAGATAGATTTAGGTTTAGGAGTGGTATAGAAAAGAAAAATTATCATAGGAATAGTGACTGTTTTGAGTTAGAGTTAGGTATAGTATTTACATAGTAATAGTTAAGTAGTGACTGGGTAGTTATTTAGGAGAAATTAGAAATGTATTTAATTTAGGGTAGGTATTCATACTGCAGTGAAGGTACAGTGTAGAAGAGGCATATGCCGTTTTGGCGTCTGACTCAGAAGCCACAGACACTGCTTCAGACTTTGATATAACGCAGTTTTCAGAGAGTGAGAGCAGCTCTAGTGATGATGCTGGGCCTTTTGTAAAGAAAAGATGTACTGTCCCAAGAGTTGCCCTGGCAACTGCCCAAATACCTGCCAAAAGACCTCCCCAAAGAGATCCCAAAAGACCTTCCAAAAGTGCTGCCCAAAGAAATGCCCCAAGTGCTTCCCAAAGAAATATCCCAAGACCTGCCACTCCTTCTGATCCTAATGAATTGGTATCACCAACCAATTTATGCCCACAAATCCCAGAATTCACAGGCAACCCAGGAATTCAAATTGATGTGGAAGGATTTACTCATGATCATTTTTTTTTTGTCAATTAAAGTTTATTGATTTTCCAAGAAAAAATTGTACAGAATGAAATATGAAAAAATATAGAGAATACAAAGAATAAGAAAATGAGACATTGAAAAAAGGTAAAGAAGAAAAAGGGAAGGAAGAGAAAGGAGGAGAGGGGGAGGGAAAGCACGAGACACACGGTAGAGATATACAATAATACCAGTAGTGTTACACCTACTCCAGCACAATACAGAGTGAGAACATTTTCAGGCGTTATATCATATACAATAGGTAATGCATCAAGATAAAACTATAATTCTTGAGAAACACTTTGCAATTGAAACACTGGTATTCCAAATCATTCTAGTTCCCGGAATCCTTGTTTCCATCGCGATCTTCCCCACCAGAAACCAGCAGCGAGGCACGAGGGAATGTGACAGAGTAGCAAATTAAGCCAGGAGAGTCTCATGACACCAATATTGGAAAAGCGGGGCTCTCCAAAGACAACATCCACCTCAGCCAAACCCCATTATATCTGTCGATCTCAGCAGGAGAGGGAGAAGCCAGATCTGCCATCACCCTAAGTTCCTCCACCCTCTCCACCCAGGTAGAGAGGCTTGGAGGACCAGGCTTCCTCCAATTCAGTGAGACCAAGCTGTTAGCTGCCACCAACAGATGTGAAGTCAAAGTTTTCTTATATTGAGAGAGAGAGAGAGGAGAGAGAGAGAGAGAGATATGATGTAATAGAAAATGCTCCGGTCTGAAAGCAGGAGGGTGCTCACTGAGGTGCTGAATTATCCTGTGAATCGACCTCCAATAAGTTACAATCACAGGGCACCCCCACCAAAGATGTAGGAGGTCACCATGTCCCCCCCACACCTCCAACAGCGGCCATCTCGGGAAGGGTCAATGCTGCGCATGACTACTGGGGTCATGTACCATCTAGTCAATTTATATGCTGATTCTTGGTATTTCGTGGAGACCAAATCTTTTATGCGCTGCACACATAATCTGTTCCCACTGTCTTGGGGACAAGGTGATTCCTAGGTCTGTTTCCCATCGCCTCACAAACAACTGAGTCCCATGCTCTCCTCCAGTCAGCAGCAACACATACAGACGAGATAATCCATGTCAAAGCGGCGCAGTCCGAGTCCACTCCTTCTCAAATAAAGTGAGGGATCTAGATAACTGATGCTGCTGTACTGTGGAGGAAACATAACGACTCAGGCGATTATATCTAAACTGGTTCAAAAAAGTTGGTGGTCTATCGCACAGCACTTCACTAATTGGCAACAATTTGCCAGCTTCCAGAAGCTGAAATAAGTGTGTATAGGGCACCTGCGTGTGAGGAAATACTTGACTCCCCGGTATGCCAGTCGAGAAGTCAGGGTTATGCACTATGGGAGTCAAAGGTGAAGGGAAGGTAGACAAGGCATGCTTAGCCACGGTCGAGTTCCACACAGTCAAGGTTGCAGCTATAAAAAGGGCACTTTTTCAATTCCGGGTCCCGTTTATCAGGACGTAACCACATAGCAGTTTGTATGGACCCTCTGGTCTGAAAGCAGTCTATGCTGACCCATTGCTTACACCCGCGTCAAGGAACAACCACGGCAAGGAAATATGTAACATCTGAAACAAATACAAGAATCGCGGCAGAAGGTTCATTTTTAGGACGTTAATCCTCCCCGTCCATGACACATGAGGCAGTGCCCAGGACGATAAGTCCGAGCAAACCTTGGACAGCAGCGGGATAAAGTTAGTCTGATAAAGCGTCCCAGGTTCTGGCGTATGCCATACCCCCAGGTATTTGAGCCAATGAGAACACCATCTATAGGGGAATGATTCCTGGATCAATTCCCATGTACTCCGCGATACCGAAATCCCCATGACCTCTGACTTTGACATGTTAATCTTGAGGTTAGATAAAGCTCCATAATCCAGAAGCTCACGCTGGAGAGGGGGAAAAGAGAGAAGGGGTCTAATAATCAAAAACAACATATCGTCTGCAAATGCGGCAATCTTACAATGAGAGTCCCTCATGCGAATCCCATGAATATCGTCATTGCTCTGGGATTGCATTCAGTAAAGGCTCCAGGGTCAACACAAACAAGAGGGGCGAGAGGGCATCCCTGTCGAGTCCCATTCTGCATAGAAAAAGGTGTTGAGAGAAGCCCATTTACCCTCACACATGCTGATGGTCCCTTGTACAATGCCGAGATCCAGGCATGCATATGCAGACCAAGGCCCGTGTGTTCCAACGTAGCCATCAAGAAGGGCCAGTCCACCCTATCGAACGCCTTCTCGGCGTCAGTGGATAAGAGCAACAAACCAGAGTCTCCCGAGCGCACATATACCATCAAGCTGAGTACCTTGATAGTATTATCTCTAGCCTCCCTGCCAGTTACAAAACCAGACTGATCCGGATGGATCAGTCCCAGCAAGTGGGGTGCCAGATGTAGGGCCAACATCTTCGCCGATAACTTCACATCCGTGTTCAGGAGCGAGATAGCTGGAACGTAATTCCCCATCCCTGCCCTCCTTAGGCAGTACCGTAATGGTAGCTCGAAGAGTCTGTTCATGTAAACTGGACCCCCTAAGAACCTAATTGAACATGTTAGTCATAGGGCGCATGAGTTCCAAAGGAAAAGTCTTGTAGTATTGTAAGGACAATCCACCAGGTCCAGGTGCCTTACCAGCTTAAGCCAAGTGCAGAATATCATTAGTCAATGCAACAATCTTCCGCGTCTGTTCCCGTTTCCTCTCAGTACCCATCGCAATGAAATGCCCGTATGTCACACTTTTGTGCGCCTCCCACACTACAGGCAAAGTGACGCCAGGAGGGGGGAATGATCAGACCATGTCAAAGGACCTATATCGACCGAAAGCAAGGAGTCCAAATCCCTATGAGACAAGAAAATATAGTCAAGTCTGGAGAAGGAGTCATGTGGGGAGGAGTAGTAAGTATAGTCACGTGCAGTCGGGTTAACCACCCTCCAACTGTCCATCAGCTGATGACAAGCCAGCGCTGACTGCATGCCCAGAAGAAGACTAACAGGCATGCTCGAAGCACCAGATGAGGTGCCCAAGGTGGAGTCCAGAGCCACATTGAAGTCCCTCCCCCAGCACCAACACCCCCTCTCGAAATCCCTGAAGTTTCAACAGTACCATAGTTAGAAAGGCTGACTGTCAAGTGTCATTTGCAATGGTATAATACATATCATGAATCTACCCTTCACAAAAAGAAAGCGTCCCTCGCTATCTTCTAAGGTCTCCACATCAGTAAGCAGAACACCTCTAGAAATCAAAGTGGCGACCCCCCTAGCTTTCGACCGGGCATTATTACTGTAAAAGACCTGAGGATAGTATTTATTAGCGAGAGATGGATGTTTATTCGCCAGAAAATGAGTTTCCTGCAATAAAGCAAATGACACATGGTGAGACCTAAGGTCCCTCAGATTTGAACGCTTCTCTGGGGTATTAAGACCCCTTGTGTTCAGCGAGTAAAAATTCAAAGGTGTTGGAGTGGAGCTCATGTTGCCACCGTGTGTCAATGGGTAGAGCAAGGAGCACTAATAGGGTCAAGGGTAAGGACAGAGGATAGAAAATGGAAACAAGATACAAAATAGAAGAAAAAGAAGAAGAAAAAAGTACTTAGTCCAAACCACTCCATCTACACTCAGTGGGGCACTGCACCAAACACCAGCATTCCAGGAAAAGAGCAAAGACCTGGTGTTTTAAAACAGGCGTGTAGTCCTCGCGAGGGTAGGCAGGTAGCCATGAGCCAAGAGCAACGCCTTCATTCCACTATATAACCAGTGCACAACGGAGTGGGCAAAGTAATAGAAATCAACGCATTATCCGTGCCCAGAGGCCAGCTACTACATATAAAGCAAATAAGCAGGACAGGAACATCAAAAACACATAGATGAAAAGCCACAGAGCTCAACTAATGACTCGCGTCCCAACTCCCCCCTCCCCACCCCCAGCACCCAAGGAGGAAGAGCCCAAGGTCCATCATATCTGTGCCGCAGAGAACACCCACAGCCCGTGCATGCGTACCTCTGGTTACAGCCTCCCAAACATCCCCAAGGCCTAGAAATCCGGCCCCATACCCCCTCCCCAGCCAAGGAATATGGCCAGGGCAAAAGCACCCCATAGGTCGCAGTTGTCGGGGATGCCAAAATGCTGACTACAACACTGATAACCGCAGCATACAGGTAGTTCCCAATAAGTGCGACCCGGGAGCACAATGCTTAGACATAAGCTGTACAATTGCGGACTATCCCCTATACCTGAGAGCCTTCAAAGGATGATCCCGATACTCAGGGTTGTCTCTTGAGCCATATGGCAAACTGCTAAAATCCCAGTGTGGGTAGGGACCAGGGATACTAACTACCCGGTCCGTATTATAGATCAGTTACTATACTCCAGCAATAGGAGCTATGGGAACAGAAAGGGAGATAGAAGGATCGGCAGACATAGCTATTATTTAAGCAATGGAGACTGCAAGTAGTAGCATGTGAAAAGCGCCCTGTGGGCTAACTCCATATGCTGGAGGGCAGGGTTGACATGTGCCCACCGCTAATATCTACTGTCTGGGGATCACACTAATATACTATTGCAGCGATCTCAGGGGCAGTTCAGTATGCAAGCTCCGAGGTATGCCAACCCCCCATACTTCAAGCCCGCAACCAACAAGGCCCCCCGTCATAAACCAAGAATAAATGTATAACACCCAGGGCCCTCAAACCCTCCCACCCCAAACCCCTAAATTAATAGTACCAAGTCCCATAGATATTGTCTTGGGTCACCAGCTACACATAGTCCACAGTAAGGGGCCAACTTGGGGCTAGGGAAAGGCATCCCAGTTGCATGCCACTGAAGATCCGGTGCGTTGACAGAGGAAGTCACAGAGCGCGGCAGACCCTTCCACAGCTTCCTCCAGCAGACCATGAAACATCAAGCGATCAGAAGTCCCATGGAAGAAGGTAAGTACAAATCATTGTTCTGTTACTCTTCAGGGGTCCAATCCCTTCTTGGAGCATGCATCTCCAAGGGGCTCAGTGCTCCATGGGGAACAAGAGGCACCAGGGGCGGACTGACAGGACCCAGGGCCCCTGGTCCAAAAAGAGTTCTGGGCCCCCTGCCCTATGACATCATTGGCCCCTCCCCGTGACATCATTGGCCCCACCTCCCACTACATCCTCTGCCCCGCACACCTACCCTCCCCCCCTCACACACTCACTCTTCTTCAACGCACTCTCCTCTCATCCAGTTTCTTAGTACACAAATTAAGATACTCCCTACCCCCAGCACCAGGCCATCCAGTATCCCCACACACACACACACCCAGCACCAGGCCATCCAGTACCCACACACACACACACACACAGCACCAGACCATCCAGTACCCACACACACACACACACAGCACCAGGTCATCCAGTACCCCCCCCCCCACACACACACACCCAGCACCAGGCCATCCAGTACCCCCACACACACACACACCCAGCACCAGGCCATCCAGTACCCCCACACACACACAGCACCAGGCCATCCAGTACCCCCCCACACACACACACCCAGCACCAGGCCATCCAGTACCCCCCCACACACACACACCCAGCACCAGGCCATCCAGTACCCCCCCACACACACACACACAGCACCAGGCCATCCAGTACCCCCACACACACACACACCCAGCACCAGGCCATCCAGTACCCCCCCCACACACACACCCAGCACCAGGCCATCCAGTACCCCCCCACACACACACACACACAGCACCAGGCCATCCAGTACCCCCCCCCCACACACACACAGCACCAGGCCATCCAGTACCCCCCCACACACACACACCCAGCACCAGGCCATCCAGTACCCCCCCACACACACACACACAGCACCAGGCCATCCAGTACCCCCACACACACACACACCCAGCACCAGGCCATCCAGTACCCCCCCACACACACACACCCAGCACCAGGCCATCCAGTACCCCCCCCCACACACACACCCAGCACCAGGCCATCCAGTACCCCCCCACACACACACACACACACACACACAGCACCAGGCCATCCAGTACCCCCCCCCCCCACACACACACACAGCACCAGGCCATCCAGTACCCCCCCCCACACACACACACAGCACCAGGCCATCCAGTACCCCCACACACACACACACCCAGCACCAGGCCATCCAGTACCCCCCCACACACACACACACACAGCACCAGGCCATCCAGTACCCCCCCCCCCACACACACACAGCACCAGGCCATCCAGTACCCCCCCACACACACACACCCAGCACCAGGCCATCCAGTACCCCCCCCCACACACACACACAGCACCAGGCCATCCAGTACCCCCACACACACACACACCCAGCACCAGGCCATCCAGTACCCCCCCACACACACACACCCAGCACCAGGCCATCCAGTACCCCCCCCCCACACACACACCCAGCACCAGGCCATCCAGTACCCCCCCCCACACACACACACACACACACACAGCACCAGGCCATCCAGTACCCCCCCCCCCCCACACACACACACAGCACCAGGCCATCCAGTACCCCCCCCCACACACACACACAGCACCAGGCCATCCAGTACCCCCACACACACACACACCCAGCACCAGGCCATCCAGTACCCCCCCACACACACACACACACAGCACCAGGCCATCCAGTACCCCCCCCCCCCACACACACACAGCACCAGGCCATCCAGTACCCCCCCACACACACACACCCAGCACCAGGCCATCCAGTACCCCCCCACACACACACACACAGCACCAGGCCATCCAGTACCCCCACACACACACACACCCAGCACCAGGCCATCCAGTACCCCCCCACACACACACACCCAGCACCAGGCCATCCAGTACCCCCCCACACACACACACCCAGCACCAGGCCATCCAGTACCCCCCCCCACACACACACACACACACACAGCACCAGGCCATCCAGTACCCCCCCCCCCCACACACACACACAGCACCAGGCCATCCAGTACCCCCCCCCACACACACACACAGCACCAGGCCATCCAGTACCCCCACACACACACACACACACACACAGCACCAGGCCATCCAGTACCCCCCCCCCACACACACACCCAGCACCAGGCCATCCAGTACCCCCCCACACACACACACCCAGCACCAGGCCATCCAGTACTCCCCCAACACACACACCCCCAGCACCAGGCCATCCAGAACTACTGGCTTACCTGTGCTGCGTGGTGGTGGGTCAGTGTGCTGCTAATGTCAATGTCACTGTGTCTGTCACTGCTACGCTGGTGGTCCTTCTAGTGAGTCTGAGTCCCCAGTGGTTCTCCTCCTGTCCTGATCCTGCTGCCTGTGTGTCCTCATGACCTCACGTGATGTCCTGTAGTGGGCTCTGCTGCTGAGTCCCACAGTCCCCGCCCCATCACGCTCCCCTGTGGGCCTCCTGTAATTACATCAATGTGCATGCTAGTTGCTACACGACCATTTGGCCTGTGCAGCGTGCGCATTGAACAGGAAGAGACTCAGAAAGAAGCGGACCTGAAGCTCTTGCTGCCAGCAGCTGCCAGAGTCAACAACCCCAGCACAATGAGTCTGTACTGGCAACAAGCGGTTCCGGTGGATCGGAAGATCATGTTTCCCTCTTACTTCCGATCTTGTGTTGGAGCAGGAAAGGGACCTTGGGGAATGTGGCATGCAGCACAGCAGTGACCGCACAGTGACGGTATACATAAGAACTGTGTACTACTGTACTCTGCTAACTTACGCTGCTGCCCTCAGCCTTAACCCTTTGGGTGCCAGAGGGGTAGGGAACGCAGTGCAAAATAATGAGTTCTGTACCTCTCTGGCACTCGAGGGGTTAATGAAGGCAGGCAGCATGACGGCAGGGCAAGGGCAGTATGTTTAAAACTGAGAGGCCTCAGTCAAAAGCGTAACTCAAAATGCAGGGGCCCCCTGCAAACTCTAATAAGGGGCCCCTGTGCCCCTCCCCAAATATGCTCCACCCCCAATCAAATTCCCCACCTATAACCATAAATAACAATACAAAGAGTAAGAATGATCTAGATTTCTTTAGTGCACATTTACTAAATATATACATTTTAAAAAACATAATTACTTACATAGGTTCTAAACTGGCAAAGTGCAATCACTTGAGCATGGGCGTTCAATGTGCGGCCAGTGGGCCAAATATGGCCTGCCTAACCCCAGAATGAGGCCCTCCTGAGATTTAAAAATATTTATTTTTTACCCTAATTAATTAGCACACATGAACTAGTGTGCCAATAAGACTTAAGTCCCTGCCTGCCAGTAATATACAGTTCAAGAATAGATATATTTAAACCCTAACCCTGGCTGTATTACAGTTTCAATTTATGTTGTAGACTCTAACAAAGTCAACATTATACCGTAAATTTAAAACACTGACAAAGTCAGGGTTTGGTTAGGGTTCAGATATATTCAGTATACTGCTGTATACGTTACTAATTATGTTTAAAAAAGTATTGACAAAGGTTAGGCAATCATATGAATCCCACTTCTGTACTTACTTCTAATACACCAATAAACAGTATATTAGTGAATATGTTAGTATAGAAATGTGGTTTTTATGACTGCCCACACCTGGATAATACTTTTATTTTATTTTTTTGTATTTTATCTACTAACATATAAACAAGTGGAACACTGCATATATTTAATCCCTAACCCTGACTGTTAGTTTTTTTTTAATTTGTGCTGTTTTTTTTTACTTGGAAGTGCCTATGATAGAACAGGACAACTTTGCAAAGACAGCAGTCATCTCAGAGTGAGACAGATAGTACAGGGCTGGGCAATGTGAGGCCCTCCATCTGCTGTCAGACTACAACTCCTACCATTCCCTGCCAGCAGTTGTACTTTGACAGCAGCCAGATTCATTAATGTTGCCCATCCCTGAGATAGTAGGTAACACCTGACTCTCCTCTGTATGGAATTGTGGCTATTCAGCCTGAGATTTGGGTCAAAACCTTGAGTTTCAGGGTGAAGCCAGAGAGTTCCCAGGTGTGCTTGTTACTCAATCTGCCACTCTCCTCATAGCCTCCGCATTACATCAGTCATTCTGCCTCAGGGCCACCATCAGAAATCATGGGGCCCAGGACAGGTGTAACAGAGTCCCCACCTTTCCTATTACCTAAACCAATTTTGGGGTCCAAGTCAGATGGGGAGATGAACCTGGAAAAGGCCATCCTTTGAAAAAGGTAGCAAACACTTGTCTTCAAGAGCTATCAAAGGTGTAGATTTTCTAGATATTTGTTTCAGCACTGCTGAGCTAATTAGTTAACAGATGTACTTGTACTCCGCTGTATTTGCTTTATTCTACAGCTATTCAACAAAGTACCACCTTCTACCTGTACTTGTACTCAGGCAGAGATATTCTGAGCACATGCATTGTTGGTTGCTCTTAAGGACCAGGGATGGCTTCCCTGTTGTGGATCATTGGCTTGGTCTGGCACAGCTGGTTTTCCTGCACCATATAACTTCTCCACTGAAAATTACTGGTTTTTCTTAGGAAAGCTAAGCCTTACATATATCACTGTCATTTTGCCATTAGTACACTTTGGCCTTGCCAAATGCTTTCATACTAAACAGGGACTGGCCCTTATTGCCCAAATTAGTACAAGTTGGTGCAAAAGAGATGCCGACCAAAAAATGTTTTAAGAAATCTTTGATCCTAGCATATCATTGCAATTAATACACTTTGTTCCTAGGAGGGACATACACATAAACATGTCACTGTCATTAGTCCGCTTTGGTTATAGGTAGGACTGACCATAAACATCATGTTCATTAGTACACTTTGGTTATGGGTAGCACTACCAATAAACATGTCATTGCTTTTAGCATACTTTGGTCTTAACAGAATCTGTGCCATAGTTGTCACTGCCATTAAAAAAACTTAGCTTCTAGGAAATACTGATGATCTCTATTTTGTTAAATCTCTAGTTCACAGTATAGGAATATAAGCAAGAATAGCCAATAGCCAAGGGGAGTGCACAGGTAATAAAACAGTGCACACATGGGAGGGATTGAAGTGGGGGTGAGAGGCCAAGACTGAAGAATGTAGAAGTGAGATGTACATAGCAGCAGAGGGTAGAAAAGAGCAGAAGACGGTTGAGAAATTAAATGTATGGAGGAGGAAACAACCAGAAAGAAAGAGGGTGAAGAAATGTGAGAGGGGGTGAGTATTAGGGAAGTTGAAAGACATTTGCAGAGGAGGGCCAATATACCTCTTATCTGGCAGACTTCTTGACTGTTCATAGTGGCACATACTCCAACACAAGTAAATCTTCTCCCACCCAATAAATGACACGAACGACTGTTGTTTGGACAGTGCTGGAGGGTACAAGAATTATGATGGGGCCCAGGCAACGTGTCTCAGATGTGATTAATATTTGAGAAAACTCCTTCAACTAAATATAACATCTGGCTGCTCCTACAGCTCAGCACTCTGGCATTCAGAGGGTTAATCTGTTTCATGTCATTAAAGACAGATGAGAGCAGAGAGAAGCACCCGGTGTCTGTGACTCGATTTACATTCAGCCCTTTCTCGGTGCACTTAGATTGAAACAGGCTTCAGGTTAGAAGGGGATGAATGTAAAGCGAGTCAGACAGACACCGAGCCCTTCGCTCATCTTTCTTTAATGACAGGGAAAAAATTAACCCTTTGAGGGCCAAATTAACCCTCAAGTGCCATTTCATTTGAAGTATGTTTGGACGTGTGTTGAGAAGGGGTTCAATACAAAGTAAGTCAGTCAGTTTCTCTCCTTTCATCTGTCTTTAACCCTTTGAGTGCCAGAGCGGTACACAATGCATTGCTTTGCTATGCAAGGCATACCCCTCAGGCACTCAAAGGGTTAATGACATGAAACAGATTAACCCTTTGAGTGCCAGTGGCACGCAATAGACTGCAATTACAGTTTCACTAAAAGGGTTCAATCATCAGAGTTGTAGATTAAGTTGAATAATAAATTATGCAGAAAAAAAAACATTTTTACACGTCACACTGTGCTATGTGTTTTATGCACCTGCATCCAACTGGTGATAGCTGCTAATGCCCCCCTACCTTGTGCCATTCCCTTTCTGCTGGGATATTGCCTGTGATGTGACAGGTTAAGACCTTCTTGCATTGCTGCTGCTTGAGAGCCGGCTGGCTGATCCCATCCTCGTGTGCTAGGCTGCAGCTGTCCTGCACTCCAAATGCTCTCACTCAGGCTCATGCGTCAAGAGACTGAGAGAATAGGAAGTTCAGGACTAAAGTGCTTAACCCAGTGATTGCTCTTCACATTTCTCTGGCATTGTGCATAAAAGGGTTAAGATGTATCTGCAACCTGTCTCCACAATTGTATTGCTGTTATTTAAGTACATGCTGGACCTGGCGTCAGATATTCAATCTTATCAGCCTAGCACATCAAGTGCACACTATGTCTTTGTCCACGCTGGTGCTCAACGGGTTAAAGCAGTGACAGAAACAGAAGGACAGGTGTCTGAGTATCAGTAATGGAGCTCAGTGTTGTCAGAAACTGTTTTTATTCAGATGCATCAGTGTCATCAGTCGCAGGAGTGTCTGTGGACATTCAGATACCTGTTCATCTGCTCCTGTCACTACTTTAACCCCCTGAATACCTGAGGCATAAGTAAGGTATTGCTTTTATAATATGTTACATTTACCTTGTGTATGGCAGCAACAAAATCAGAGCTCGCAATAAACAGCAATGGCACACCCAAAACCAGCGGGGGCCTCCGCTACACCTCAGTGCCTCACAGAGAAGTGCACAGTGCGGTCGGCCGCCAGTAGCAGCTTTACATAGGCGCAGGCGGGCCCCTACAGACAAGCCACATTTGTGCAGGAGTCAGGCATTATTAATAGAGGAGTCAGACAGTGACATTGTAATTGGCGGTGGCGGGCCCCCCTCGGTCACGGGCCCTCGGTCCGTGACCGAATGCCCGAATGATCAGTCCGCCCCTGTCCACGACCTGTATTCCCAGATCAAAGAGCAGTCCCACCAAATACGAGAGTTTGTGCCACCCTCTACTCCACATCTCCAGCAGATATCTTGAAGAGCCGCATTCATTCTCAACAACCAGTACAATGCTGGAAACAGTCTGGTCATTAGTTTATAGTAACCCTCCTGTGAGGTAACATCCCATGGCAGGAAGTGTGGGAAACAGTGTGGCACGCCAAGTCCCCCGCCCCCCTCCAGAGCCAGAATCCAATTCCTGACTCCAAGCTCTTGTAAATGTTGGAAGACACGCGTCTCCTGGCTCATGACCTAATTTATAAGGTTTGGATAGGGTTTTAATATATTTCTGAGGAGAGACTGGGAACTGCTCCGTTGATGTTATGGGGCTGGACAGGGAGCCAGCCCTCATCAGCCCCGCTATATAGTGTCTCAGCTGCACATATCTCTGTAGCTCTAATTTAGGAATGTCACAATGTTTTACAAGGTCCTGAAAGGGGAGAACTTTATCATCTGCAGTTAAGGATTCTAGAAATGTTAAACCCCTCTCCCTCCCAACATCTAAAGGCACTCCTGTACATCCCCTGTGTGAAATCTGGATTTTCGCAGATACTGAGGGGTATATAGATGGCGCCCCCCCCCCCCAGCAAGTGTAGATCGATCAGGGAGCTGTCGAATTCTGCAGATTGGCTGGTAGGTGTGTAAGCACATCCCAGTCAGTTGGAGGCTGCCAATTTATTTTGAACAGACAGGCATATAAAAATTCCTGCAGTCAGATTCCGGCAGTATGTCAGTGGCCCGAGAGGTAGGGAGTGGGGGCTATGCAAATGCCTTCCGCTGCTAGCATTTTTTGGAATAAATTTATTTTTAAAAGGACACTGAAAAACATAACACCGGACAAGAAGATGCCACCTATGCTTAACCCTGTCGCATCTATGGGGGACTTTATTTAAAAAAACAAAACCGAACTTAACCCCTTGATGACCCTTGATGGTCATAGTACGTCAAGGGTCGATTTGACTTAATGACCGATGACGTACTATGACCGTCATCGAATTCCGGGCTCCCCCCGTGGCTGCACACTGTTCGGGGAGTTGAACGCAACGGAGCAATAAAAAAAAAATTGCTCCGTGGCCGTTCAGTCGGGTCGCAGTGCAGATTCCCTGGTCCTTAAGGGGTTAAGGAGTGTGTTTTTTTTTTTTTGTGGTTTTCTTTTATCCATTACGTTGGTACATTAGAACTGTCTGTTACAGGGATTTGAGCCCCAGGACACAAAAAAAATATCGACCTTGGGAAAATATGCAGAGTAACAGGCTACAAGAAAACATTCTGTGTATCTTCATGATGAGAAGAACAGGTACAGCAATAACACATTTATATATCAATTGTGCCATGGCCCACTCAGGATAAATGGTAAGACATTGGTCTTCCACTAATGGGCGACCAACAAAAAGGCACATTAAATGTTTCCTTCCTGAAAAGGGAGACATTCTGATGTTGCAGGCTTACATGTCGAGGCACCAGAATGTCACCCACATAAGTGTTGCATCGGATTGCTGTCACCCTTCTCCTTCGCTACCACGTGTACACTGTCCTCCTGCATAAGTGTCAAGTGCCATTTTATTGGTCGCATTGCTCTCACCATCATCTTCCCCTACATGTACCGGAACCCACAGGGTTAACAAACATCCTCCCCCTCTCCACATTGCTTAAAACCTGCCCTTTTTGCCACTTCCTACCTCGGTCACTCTGTTCTGCCTCTGTATCCTTCCTCTGTAATAGTTTCCCTGTCCTCTGCTCACTACATCACATATCACCCTCCCACCTCAGGGCTCTCTCCCCATGGCTGCTCCTCTCCACTGTAGAGCTGGTTCTCCCAGCTGCACGCAGAGAAGGGGAGAGCTTGGTGCAGCCCTCAGCCCGCCTCTGGCATGGCCTCCACTCAATACATCTCATAACAGCCTTCCTTGGTATGCCGGGGCCAGACTGAACACTGCACCAGGCTCTCTCCCCTTTTCTGCGTGCAGCTGGGAGAACCAGCTCTAGAACAGAGCAGCCATAGGAAGAGAGCTCTGAGGTGGGAGGTTGTTAGGTGCTGTAGTGAGCAGATGATGGGGGGGAAACTGTTAGAGGAAGGACACTGAGAGGCAGAACACAGTAATAGAGGTAGAAGGTGAAAAGGGAAGACTTTAAGCAATGTGGAGAGGAGGAGGATGTTTGTTAACCCTGCTAGTGCTGGTACATGTAGGAGAAGACTGATGGCAAGGGAGAGAGCAATAGGACCAAAAAAAGGCACTAGACACTTAGGCATGAGCACAATGTACATGTTGTCAGAGACTTTGTCCTGGGGGACCATACAGGGTTAATTCTAATTCTACAAATTAGCTGAAATTCTGTTTAAAATGTGTTCAAATTACATCATATGTGAACAATGAGCCATTAGTCCAAGGTAGGGAGTGAGAAATAACTGACCGACATTTATGATGATGAAATGGGTTTTGCCAGACATTCTTAGTATGAGAAAAATCCTCCTCTAGGAAAACGTCTAGGAATTGACAAATTTATATGACGTTTCATGCCCTCTTACATACATCATTGATGACATAAAAGCTGATTATATGTAAGAACTTTAAGTAGAGTAAGAGCTCCACCTAGAGTCTTGAGAGCATTATGACTGGGATTATCCGCATTCCTTGAATAATTAGGGATATATTAATATCCAATCAGGGCAGACCGGTGATGTCACGGTATAATGAGATGGCTCTTTGTCCAATCATTGGAAAAAGGTGGGGATAACTGATAAGGCAAAAATTGCAAATATAATCCCCAATTACTCTTAGTTAGGGGTCTTTGGACTAAACTTAACTGGCTGAAAGAGAAAAGGGCTCTTGGTGACTTCCTGAAGGCTTTGCTGATCCTGCCATCTCACAGAGAAATACAAAGAAACTTTGATTGGTAACTATATCATTTATTCATTTAGATTCAATTAATCCAGAATTTCACAATTTTTCTTCTGTTTGAAGAAATATAGTTTTATAGTTGTCTTAAGTGGACTGGCCAACCATTTGGGATAATTTATAATAAGCTAGATTTAGCTATTAAATTCTGGAAATAATAGAATCTATATAATTATTGGGAAATGTTATAAATTGCCAATCAGTGTAATACAGTATATAGCGTGGGTTATTTATATTAGCTAATATTAATCTTGGTATTCCTAGAGTAATATTTTGTGGTTCTGGGAAGATGATAATAGTTAATATTTGATACAGGATATTCTTTGAATCCAGTTATTAACCCTTTAACCGCTACTTGTCTGTTGTTAGTGGTGTTTTCTTTGGAATTCTCTGTATATGTGCCAGGCTTATATTTTGTAATTAGGTATTAACTCAATAGACAAAATAATTGCTGGGTGTGGCCTCTGTTTTAAACGTCTGTATTAACCCTTGGAGTGCCTATAGGTTTTATATAGGTTGCTATTGTCATAATATATGTTGACTGAAGTTGGTTACTTTATAGACATATGTTGCATGAAGTAATTCTAAGTAGATTATTTATATAATCTTTGTTTGACTATATTAATTGCAATTTATATATTTTTATTCAGAGGTATTCAATATTGAATTCAGTAGATAATTAAATTATAGAGATTTAAAATCTGGGATTTTATTCCAGCTATTCCCTAAATTTGTTTATTATTGATATATGATACAAGGAATTGTTAGAGGAATTCTTTAATTCATCTCACAATACACCTTACATCATAATTGGCATAGTCTATACAGTTTCTGGGGCAGAGGTATTAAGAAACCCTGCAACCAACTGTATTATATTAATTGTAACAATCAATTAACCTATTCTATGCTGCTGAATGCAATTATTGTTGTTATACCTCTGAATATACCTATAGGTGGTTAACCCTTGCACCGCTGGTAATCTTTATGATAATAAGTCTGGTTTGATTTTCTGTGTACCTATTATAATTGCTAATCACTTATATAGTTCATTGTTGCTGATATTTATATATACATTGTATATTGTATTTTAATAAAATAGATATATTTTTGCACAAATATGAAGGATTGATTCTTGTGATCAATTCGTTACTGTGAAGTAGCGTGTCAATACATATTAAAGATAAAGTTCTCGAATTATTTTATATTGTCATTTGCCTATTTAAGTGAAGAAATCCAACCTGAGTGGTTCTCTGTTTAACCCTTTGGATACCTTCATATAAATAGCCCGACAGATTTTTGGAGGTCCCACCGAGATCTTTATATAGGATTGACACATTTGTCAAATAATTTTATTGACAGATATATTACACAGTAACCTGTTTGTGCTTAAACATGTCTCAAGCAACTTCTTCAGTGTCTGATCCAATGGAACAGAGACCAGAAGAAGACATGAAATGGGCTGTAGAAGGGAGGTTAATTTATGCCATCCATTCTCGCCTCAAAATTAAGACTGATGCCCAACAATGGTGCAGTGACATTGAACTACGAGTGGTATCCCAATTTGATAAAATGTGGCAGCCTGATAGCTTCTATTATCAAGCATTGAATAGGTGTATAGATCAAACTAAGGCAAGGGATTTGGACACCCAGATTTTATTAATTGTGCCTGAATTGTTAACTATTATAGGCTTCCAGAGAAACAAATTGGAGGCTTATCAAAAGGGTGTAGAGCCACTAAAACAGGCACTAAAGGATCAGACTGAAAAGATTTCTGAGTTAGAGGAAGAGGTGCGTAAGTTTGTCAAAATTGCAAACTCACAAGAAGAGCATATTGAGAATCTCCAGCGCCAGGTAAATGGGCTAGAGAGCAGGCGTAAAACAGCTCTTGAGGAAATGTGGTCTACAAAAGCACATAATACTGCCCTTAATGCTAAAATGTGTGATCTACAAGGTGAGATATACATTTTGCAAGAACACATTAGGCAACTCCAATCCCATTTAGCCAAGCGGGTTCAGGAGAATATAAAATTGCGAGAGCAAGTGCTGGTATATCAGACCAGTGATAATGCCCCTAAGGGGGATAAATCAGTGGATCTAGATATGTTTAATGTCTTGTCTAGCCAGATCCAGGAATTGTCAGAAAGAATGCAGGCACTTACTGCTTCTGATTCTGACCATACCCCCTCTGAGATGGGACAGGATATTAGTCCTGATAAGGTAGTTCAGACCCAACCAGCTATATCTAGTAGTCATCAGGATTACTCACCTGGGAAGGAGGGGGATGTTAGTCCTCAGAAGTCACACTTTTTGCTGAAGTGTGATGATGAGGGTAACATCCCAGAGCAAGACACACACCCTGCACCACGGAGTCTTTTAACAGGCCACAGATTACCCTCTAACAGGGAGTCAATGTTCAAACCTAACAGGAGGCCAATGCCCACATTAAAGAGGTTTGAACAGGAGGAACAGTCACCTTTAATTGAAGGAACTAAAATAATAAGATTTCTGAGAGATACCGTGCCAGTTTTCCACAGAAAATCTAAAATATCCATTGTGAGTCATTTAGACCGTTATACTGAAACACTTGCATCTCTAGGCCTTCATTCTGACCGTCATAAAATGGATTATGTGCCTTGGGTTTTTGAGGTTTCAGAGAATTTCTTTTTTAGTTCTTTAGCTGAGATGGGTATCACTACCTGGGAGGAAACAGTGGAACAGATAATCCTAGCGTTTGGTCCTTATAAAACTCGCCATGAGGCTAAATGTGCTATATATGCGCTAAAATGTAGGCCAGACCAGGACCCCAGGCAATTCTTGTCAGAGCTTAAATGTGCATATATCCTTGCCGATAGGGACGCAGATTTTCATTCCTATGAGTTCAGGGAGCTATTCTTTAATGCTCTGCCTAGATACATGAAAACTAATCTAGCTAGGGATTATTCACCCCTATTATCACTAGATTGGTTACTCACTCAAGCTATGAAGCTGTATAATGCCCAGCAGAGTGAGAATACCCCAGCTAGGGACAAGAAGCCTGCCTCCCAGTGTGTAGCAGAAACATTGGTTGAGGAGAGTTTGCCCTTTGAATCTGGCAAGAGAACCTATGCAGAGGTGTTAAAATCTCCACAGGTTCATAAACAGGCGCCAGGACAGAAGGGACCTGCCTCTGTTAGTTCCCAGGGGTCTAATAATACAAATGGTCAGAAACCATTTTTCAAGAGATCCCAGGGATACAACAAAAACCAAAATAGATCTAAATTTCCCAGGAGGTTCAAAAAGAGTAAAAACTCTAATAATCAGGGGGCCCAGCAAAATCAGCAGAATAATAAGTCTGATTCTGGGAACCAAGGTCAGAAGGAAGTGAGTCTTAAGGTCCAGGTTAACAACCTAACAGATATGATGGCCAAAATGATGACCACTATGGCACAACTAGGCCAAAGTCCCAGTTCTGATACCCAGCAGTGATCTAACCCTTTTTTAGGGACAGCCCCAGGAGTGGCAACTGCCACTCAATAACAGAACAGGGTAATGGTAAGCAGGCCTTAGGGGAAAAGAATAACATTGCTTTACCCTATGTAAGTCCTATAAAAGACAATAATATTTTAACCAACAGGAATGCTAACACATTTTCTTTACAGGATGTAAATGCTTTGTGTGACTCTAACATTTCTTCCTTATCTCACCCACAGCCAAGTACACATAAGTCCATCCCTGATGATGTCACTTCTTTTCCCTGCATTTCTCCAGAACAGGTTGAAGGAGGAGGAGGAGTGAAGGGGGATGCTGCAGCTGTACAACATGACCAAGTGGTCAGCAAGACTGCTCCTGTAAATTCAGGAATTAACCCTTGCAGGCAGTGGAGGGATTATAAGACGATCTTACATCGTAATTATTTATGCAAAATGCATGAATATGAAGGAAGATTTTTATTGATGTTACATTGCAGGGGCTTGATGACCTAATCATTTCCAGTCTCCTGGATACAGGGTCACAAGCTACCATCTTATCTAGCTCCCATTTCCATCAAATTATGGAGGAAGCTTCTGTAAAGCCAGTGTTAAAGGCATTTGATGGATCCCTAATAAGCGTAGGAGGTAACCCCTTAAACGTATTGGGAACCACATGGTTACATTTTAAAATCGGTAACAAATCATTCACACATAAGGTCATAGTAGTTGAAGTTCCCTATAACAGGTTAATTATAGGTGCCGATCTACTGCGACGATTAAGTCCCGTCATAGACTGTGTGAATAATGTCATCTGGTTGCAGGTTAAAACCCCAATCAATTATGAGCGGGCATTGCAACGCCCCCATAGAAATGATCATGTGGTAGAGGAAAATAGGGATACTATTGAAATTCACTTTGTCAATAGCCAGAACCCTAACCTCACTGTTTTACAGATACCTGATACTGAGTATATGGAAGGTGATATCTCCATCAAGGCATTACCAGAACAGATTCAGAATGTGAAGCTAGAAGGCGATGTTTTAACCATCTCTCTTCACAGATCACCCTCTGAACCAGCAGATCCAGAGAATCATTCTCAATATCTGACGTCAATTGACAATACAGGGGGTGAGTTGTTTGTTCCCTTACAGGTTAAAGACTTGGGGAGGATTAAACAGGCCAAACTGAATCTGAAATTGGAAAACAGTTACATTAGTAACAGCCTACTGATGGAGGTAAGAGATCCTATCCTTATTAAGTATCTGGCGCCATATGATGAATTGGTACATGACCTAGATGACGATGCTATAAGTTATAACGTTGTTGCGAGGTGTCTGTTATCTATATCTCTAGGTGACAGGTCCGCCAAACATGTTTTTCTTGTAGTGGAGAATCCCCAACACCAGATGTATATTGGCAACGATTTAATACATCGTTTTGCCACCCAGATTGATCTGGTGAATAACAACCTATGGACTAGGTTAGAAGGGAACCCTTGTGGATTTCAGGATGACTTAAAAGCCCTGAAGTCATGTCAACTGTTGCCATATGCAGTAAAGTTACAGGTAGATAATAAGGTCACTTTACCTGGTGGGGCAAGTCAGGTCCCCATATCCTTGCAGGTTCGTAGTGGTCAGAACATTGAGAATCCTGATGCATTAATATGCCTCTCAAATAAGATTCAACAATTAGGAATTTCTGTATCACACACCCCTATGGTGAGTATTCATAGAACACCAGTCCACATAGTGGTAAATAACATAACCCCACACAGTATTACCTTGGAGAAAGGAACTGTAATAGGTTATGCTCTGAATTCAGAATACTATACATTTGGGTTTCAGAACCAAGTAATAGGCCTACTACCTGATAATTATCTGTCTGAGGAGCAACTTGTTGAGCAATTGTTTTACTCCCTTCCAGAGGGACTGTTTTCCGTTCAATCTGTGTATCCATATAGCCCTGATACAGGTACATGCCGGATTGAAGAATCCTCTCTGGTATTTGAGCACCAGATGGAGGAACCAGAGACCCAAGAGTATCTGGAGGCTGTGGATAAGGTAAGAGTAAATGCTCATGATTTATCTACACAGCTTGAGGAAACTTATGAGTTAGGTAAGCCTGAAGCATTTCCAGGTTTTAATGAGCTAGTAGAAGAGCAAATCTCTCTAGCCGATGCGTGCTCTGATGATTCTGAACGCCAACAGCTAAGGGAAATACTTATGGAATTCCAAGAGCTGTTTGCCAAGGATTCTTATGATTGTAGTTTAACAAACCTACACGTTGCCCGCATACAAACTGACCCTAAGTTACCTCCTGTATATGTCAAACAGTACCGTCTTCCACTTGTGTCCTATGACTCATTGGCAGAAATTATAAGGAACCTCAAAGAGAGGGGTATTATACGGCCAGTGCACAGCTCTTATAATAACCCAATCTTGGGAATCCTTAAACCCAATGGTCAATGGCGTTTGTGTGCTGACTTAAGGCAACTGAACAAACGTGTATATATGTCCGGCTGGCCGGTGCCATATATTGATCAATGTTTGGCTCAGATGCAAGGGTCCAAAATTTTTACAGCAATTGACTGTGCCCAAGGGTACTGGACCATTAAAGTCAGTGAGGAAGACCAATACAAGCTAGCTTTCACTTTTGGAGGAGTACAATATGCCTGGGTTAGAATGCCTTTTGGGTATATCAACTCAGGTCATAAATTTGCCGTTTTTATGCACAAGGCTATGCCTGATGCTATGGCTAGGGGGACTCTCTGCTATGTGGATGATGTCCTAATTAAAAGTACTACCTTCCAAAAGCATATCACAGAAATTAAATATGTATTTAATCAGCTAAAGGAAGCTGGTGTTAAACTGTCGCTCAAAAAGGCACAGATGTGCCGCACCAAAGTTAACTTTCTTGGTCATGAGGTGACCACCGAAGGGTTAAACCCACAAAGAAAGAAGGTGGAAGCGATAGTTAAATCTAAAACACCAACTAATCTCCATGAATTGAGATCCTTCCTAGGCATGATGAATTATTCCCGGAAGTTTATTGATAATTATTCAGAAATAACTAAACCATTGTTGTTGTTATTGAAGAAAGATCAACCGTGGATCTGGGGTGAAGCTCAGGAACATGCCGTATCTGAGCTCAAGAGTAGACTCACCCAGGCTCCTTGTCTGGCTTATCCAGAAGGAGGTAAGCCATTTTTTCTTGAGACAGGATTCACTGATCTTAGTCTCAGCGGGGTTTTGTATCAAAAGCAGGATAACCTGAATAAGGTTATTGCTAGTGTTGAGCGAGCATGCTCGGCCGATGCTCGGATCGGCTCGAGCATCGCTCTGCTCGGCACATGGCGGTACTCGTATGAGTACTGCCATGTGCTCGCCCGCCATGTTCGGGTGGCGGGGATCTGTGCCGAAGGAGGCACAGATCTGAAGACGCTCCGCTGGACCACCAGGGACTGGAGGTACGGGGGCATTGCGGAGATGAAGGGGGCATTGCGGAGATGAAGGGGGACAGTGTGGAGATGAAGGGGGACATTGTGGAAGGGGGACATTGCGGAGATGAAGGGGGCATTGCGGAGATGAAGGGGGCATTGCGGAGATGAAGGGGGACAGTGTGGAGATGAAGGGGGACATTGTGGAAGGGGGACATTGCGGAGATGAAGGGGGCATTGCGGAGATGAAGGGGGCATTGCGGAGATGAAGGGGGACAGTGTGGAGATGAAGGGGGACATTGTGGAAGGGGGACATTGCGGAGATGAAGGTGGCATTGCGGAGATGAAGGGGGACATTGCGGAGATGAAGGGGGACATTGTGGAGATGAAGGGGGCATTGACCAGGCACCCTCCCCTCATCAGAGCAGGGGGTGTCTGGTGTAATGTTCGTGTCGCCCCATTGAAGTCAATGGGGCTCGGGTGCTCGGCCGAGCACTCGAGCCTCCGGCGGTGCTCGGTCAGAGCACCCGAGCACCCGAGCATCGGGGTGCTCGCTCAACACTAGTTATTGCATATGCTAGCAAATCCCTGTCTTCCGTGGAAATTAAATTTAATGACTGTGAGAAAGCTTTATTGGCTACTGTTTGGGCATTACAGAACTTTCGGAGTTTTATTCAGGGTGAGAAGATCATCATTGAAACCGCTCATCAACCTTTGCAGTATTTGCAAAGTGACCGGATAAAGGAAGGACACCTCTCCAATAGTAGGATAACCGCTTGGACTTTATCCCTACAAGGATGGCCATTAGAAATTAGGTATAAGCAAAACAGGAAGAATCCTGTAGCTCAAGGACTCGCCGAACTCCATGATTGTTCAACACCTCACTCGGAGACTGATACCAGTGGAGACTATTACCTTGAGGAACAATTGCTTTCCCCCTATAAGGCATTTGACGAAAATTATTGCACAACCTTACCAACCGCGTACATTGACGGGTGTTCCTACCATGTCACTACTGGCACTGAAAGAAAACTGGTGGCAGGTATCGGGATTACCTGGACAGGTGAGTGCCCTAATTTATCTAAAGGATATAGTCTAGGACCACAGAGTAGCCAAGTGGCAGAGCTCTGTGCTGTCTATAAGACAGTCCTCTTAGCTATTGAGCATAACATAAAGGAGTTTGTCATTATAACTGATTCTAATTATGTTCGCCATAGCTTTGTAGAATACCTCCCAGGTTGGAAAAGAAGCCATATGCTCCGATCCAATAATAAACCAGTGAAACATGGTAAATTGTTTTGTGAGGTTGACAATCTCGTAACATCAAATGGCCTTACCATCTATTGGAAAAAGACCAAGGGGCATTCTAAGGTCCTAGGCCCTGAAAAACAAGGTAATGATCTAGCCGATCAATTGGCTAAAGAAGGCGCCCTTAAGGGAGAGGCCTTAGATATAGCCCATATATTGGGTCCTGTACAGGTAAATGCCGTTACTAGGCAACAAGCCCGTAACGAAGCAGACACCCCGGTAGCACAGTGGATTCAAAACTCACCTAGTTAGGACTTGATTACAAGTCAAAAGGGGGACCCTATCATAGGGCTATTCTATAAGCACATAGAAGACCCTCTAAACCACCCAATTTCTGAGGAAGACTGGGTGGGAAAAGAAGACTTAAGGATCTTGATGAGATCCAAGGCCCAATTCCATATACAAGATGGTCTGTTAATCAGAACTTCTAAAAATGGAATACAACAATGGGTTGTACCTACTGCATTTAGAGGTTTAATGCTTCAACATGCTCATGATGCACCTACTTCAGGTCATCGAGGTGACAAAACCACATATGAGATTCTCCGTGATTATGCCTATTGGCCTCATATGCTTAAAGATGTACAAACCTATTGTCAAGGTTGTTTGGTGTGTTCCCAATTCCAACCATCTGGCCCCACTCATCGTGCACCACTACAGAAGAGGGGGATGTCATTACCGTGGTCGGATATTCAAATAGATTTTATAGGACCAGTTACTAGGACGGCAAGGGGGAACAAGTATATGCTAACAGTTACTTGTCTGTTCACCAAATGGGTTGAATGTTTACCCGCAAACAATAATACGGCAGAAACCGCCGCTGCTTTGTTAATTAACCATGTGTTCTCCAGGTTTGGCCTACCGCAGAGGATTGAATCTGACAGAGGTAGTCATTTCACCAGCGAAGTGATGAACAAACTTTGGAAACTCTTGGGGGTAAAACGTAAATTACATATCTCTTACCGTCCTGCGTCAAGTGGTGGGGTGGAGCGATATAATCAATCCATTGTTAACATTCTCAAGAAGTTTGTTAAGGAATCAGGTAAGGATTGGGATCTTAAACTACCCCTAGTTCTCATGGCTATTCGGGCTACTCCCAGTGCAGCCACGAAAATGTCACCATTTGAATTAATGACAGGTAGAAAGATGGTCCTACCCCAACACTTGCTATACCGTACGTCCGATCAAAATCTAATTAATGCCTCCACAACACACCAATACATAGACCAGTTACGCAAGCATTTACAACATGCATTTGCATTTGCACAGAAAAATCTGGAGAAAGCAGTGGTAAGTAATAAGACTTACTATGACCTAAAAACCACCAAAAGGGAGTGTGAGGTAAATGATCGTGTTTATCTGTACAATTTTGCAAGAAACCAGGTAAAAGAAAAGAAATTCTTACCCTCATGGAGAGGACCATATATCATTACTGATAAATTATCTCCAGTGGCCTATAAGGTTTCTATCCCTATTAATGGTGAAATTGTAGAAAAGCGGGTTCATATAAACCAATTGCGTGCTTGTCACCCTAAATCTCAGTTACAGATCATAGAAGGAGAAGCGGAAGAAGAACAAGGATCCTAATAATCATCGGATAGATGAGTATCCTTGATTGTACAAATGACATTGTCATATTTTGTTCTCTTGTCTTTTGTTTCAGTGAAACGTCGCTCTCTCTTTTGTCGGTCTGTGTGGCATGTATGTTTCCCACTAACATTCTAACATATCTTGTCAACAAATGGTTTTATGCTCTATGATTCTCTGAAAATGTTGTTATGCTAATTTTATTTTTCCTTTTAGCAAGGTTTTGTTTGTAGCATACAGCCGAGGGTCATTCTTCTATAAAAGGGGGAAGAGTAAAGACAGAGAGTGTTAGTTTATAATAGTTTAGCTTAAGGCTAGCAAGGGCCACAAGCTAACTGGTGCAAAAACTATATACAGTAATCATAACAGTACCATGGTCATAGGGATACTGAATGAAACTGTATTGTCATGTATGTATGCATGCAACAAATGTATCAATATGAGATCATTCATGTGTCATTTCTTTTAGACCAAAGAGTTCTTAAAAGACTAAGGTCGAGTGACAGTTGCCATGGGTACGGACGTCAAGACCAAGGCCGTGATGTGGATCATCCTCCTTCGATTGCTGGAGCTCCAGCCAAAGCCATGATGTGAATCATCCTTCTTCTGTGACAGGAGTTCCGGACACAGCCGAGAGTGGTTCCAGTACCTTTATCAAGAACCATTGGGCCAGAGATGCCGGAGACCATCCTAACAGAGAAGAATTTGGATCCTAGAGGAGTTCTGCCAACCTGTTTCCATAAATCACCATCCAAGAAAAATTTGATATTCTCCCACCACCTGTTTCCACAACTGGGAGTCTGATATGATCTGTGTGCCTTTTCAAATCAAGCCAAAACTATGGAGATCCTTGAGTAGGCCAAGCAACTATTCGTATTAGACACAACGTCTTCCTATCAACAAAATAGGTATATGGATTCCCTAATCAGACTGATTGTTCCAGTTATTGAAGAGAACAATAAGTGCCTCGTCTTTTGGGAACAAGCCGATGCCATTAAGTAGTTGATGAACTGAAGCGAACTGTATTAACTTCGGAGACGATCCCAGTCACAGGACGAAGATGACAACAGTCTCCTCCAGTTTAGCAATAATATTTTAGAACTTTTATCAAGTTTAGAAAATCTTTTGCTAAAAGGGGGATTATGTCAGAGACTTTGTCCTGGGGGACCATACAGGGTTAATTCTAATTCTACAAATTAGCTGAAATTCTGTTTAAAATGTGTTCAAATTACATCATATGTGAACAATGAGCCATTAGTCCAAGGTAGGGAGTGAGAAATAACTGACCGACATTTATGATGATGAAATGGATTTTGCCAGACATTCTTAGTATGAGAAAAATCCTCCTCTAGGAAAACATCTAGGAATTGACAAATTTATATGACGTTTCATGCCCTCTTACATACATCATTGATGACATAAAAGCTGATTATATGTAAGAACTTTAAGTAGAGTAAGAGCTCCACCTAGAGTCTTGAGAGCATTATGACTGGGATTATCCGCATTCCTTGAATAATTAGGGATATATTAATATCCAATCAGGGCAGACCGGTGATGTCACGGTATAATGAGATGGCTCTTTGTCCAAACATTGGAAAAAGGTGGGGATAACTGATAAGGCAAAAATTGCAAATATAATCCCCAATTACTCTTAGTTAGGGGTCTTTGGACTAAACTTAACTGGCTGAAAGAGAAAAGGGCTCTTGGTGACTTCCTGAAGGCTTTGCTGATCCTGCCATCTCACAGAGAAATACAAAGAAACTTTGATTGGTAACTATATCATTTATTCATTTAGATTCAATTAATCCAGAATTTCACAATTTTTCTTCTGTTTGAAGAAATATAGTTTTATAGTTGTCTTAAGTGGACTGGCCAACCATTTGGGATAATTTATAATAAGCTAGATTTAGCTATTAAATTCTGGAAATAATAGAATCTATATAATTATTGGGAAATGTTATAAATTGCCAATCAGTGTAATACAGTATATAGCGTGGGTTATTTATATTAGCTAATATTAATCTTGGTATTCCTAGAGTAATATTTTGTGGTTCTGGGAAGATGATAATAGTTAATATTTGATACAGGATATTCTTTGAATCCAGTTATTAACCCTTTAACCGCTACTTGTCTGTTGTTAGTGGTGTTTTCTTTGGAATTCTCTGTATATGTGCCAGGCTTATATTTTGTAATTAGGTATTAACTCAATAGACAAAATAATTGCTGGGTGTGGCCTCTGTTTTAAACGTCTGTATTAACCCTTGGAGTGCCTATAGGTTTTATATAGGTTGCTATTGTCATAATATATGTTGACTGAAGTTGGTTACTTTATAGACATATGTTGCATGAAGTAATTCTAAGTAGATTATTTATATAATCTTTGTTTGACTATATTAATTGCAATTTATATATTTTATTCAGAGGTATTCAATATTGAATTCAGTAGATAATTAAATTATAGAGATTTAAAATCTGGGATTTTATTCCAGCTATTCCCTAAATTTGTTTATTATTGATATATGATACAAGGAATTGTTAGAGGAATTCTTTAATTCATCTCACAATACACCTTACATCATAATTGGCATAGTCTATACAGTTTCTGGGGCAGAGGTATTAAGAAACCCTGCAACCAACTGTATTATATTAATTGTAACAATCAATTAACCTATTCTATGCTGCTGAATGCAATTATTGTTGTTATACCTCTGAATATACCTATAGGTGGTTAACCCTTGCACCGCTGGTAATCTTTATGATAATAAGTGTGGTTTGATTTTCTGTGTACCTATTATAATTGCTAATCACTTATATAGTTCATTGTTGCTGATATTTATATATACATTGTATATTGTATTTTAATAAAATAGATATATTTTTGCACAAATATGAAGGATTGATTCTTGTGATCAATTCGTTACTGTGAAGTAGCGTGTCAATACATATTAAAGATAAAGTTCTCGAATTATTTTATATTGTCATTTGCCTATTTAAGTGAAGAAATCCAACCTGAGTGGTTCTCTGTTTAACCCTTTGGATACCTTCATATAAATAGCCCGACAATGTGGTAGGGAAGGAGAAGGGCGACAGCAATCTGATGCAACACTTATGCAGGTGACATTCTGATGTCTCGACACTTAAGCTGCAACATCAGAATGTTGCCCCTTTTCAATGAGGCAACATTTTTAATGTGCCTTCCCCCCCCCCCCAGATCATTGTTTAAGTCTAGAAAAGATACAATAAAACCTGTTATATCACAGTACATAAAATAACAAACTTTGGTATATCTTGTAATAAAACACAGGTTCTCCATGTAATAGTCAGCCAACCTTGCAGATTCGCAGATTCAGATCTGTTTAGGAGATCTCATAGCCACGTCCTGTCTCCATACAGCTGTTTTATAAGTCATATAATGGAGACCCCTGGATAAAGCTAAATTTATTATGGTACAGAACTGGGAAAGTTAGGAGGAAGAGATGGCAAAGTCTAAGCAGGAGTAGGAAATGGACTCCAAGGAGAGAAGGTGGTAATGTTCTAGGTGAACAGATGGGACAACAGGAAACGTAGAGAGGAAGGCGGAGAGTATAAAGTGCAAGATTGGGGGGTGGAGGAGACTCTGGGCTATGTTCTCATCCACCATGAGAAGATTGATTTCGCTATATGCACCTGAAAGCTCAAGTGAGTGTTCCCTGTACCAAGGCATGTCTGGATTTGTCCCAGTGCAACCAAACTTCCCTATAGTCTTGTTGCCTGTGTAGGTTAAATGCATGTAGTTTCTCCATGTCTCTGAAATGATTCACCCTTTTTTGCCATGTTTTCACAGCTGGTGCATTCAGCTTACCAGTGAAGCAATATACAAACGTGCCGCTGTGAGCATAAAGTGCAAAAGGCTAAATTTCTTAGCAGGAAAAGAACTGTGTAATGAAAAAAGGTAGACCAGGGTCTCTCGGGACCAGTAAACCCAGGCCCTCCAACATTACGTGGTTCACTATAGAAATGTCTTCCACTAATGGGCGACCAACCATAAGACGCATTAAATGTTGCCTTGTTGAAAACTGAGACATTCTGATGTTGCAGGCTTAAGCCTTGCATTGGATTGCTGTCACCCTTCTCCTTCACTACCACATGTATACTGCTCTCCATCATAGTTGTCTTTTGCCGTTGTGTTGGTTGCATTGCTCTCACCCTTGCAATCGCTATAGTTTTCCCCTACATGTACTGGCACTCACAGGGTTAACAGGCCACCTCCCCCTCTCAGCATTGCTTCAAACCTTTCCTTTTTGCCACACCCTACCTCTCTTCCTCTGTTCTGCCTCTCCGTGTCCTTACTCTGTAACTGTTTCCTGTCCTCTGCTCACAAGATGGCATACCAACCTCCCACCTCAGGGCTCTCTCTCCTGGTGGCTGCTTAGCTTTATAGCTAGTTCTTCCAGCTGCACACAGAGAAGGTGGGAGAGAGCCTAGTGCAGCCCTCAGCCCGGCACCGGCATGACCTCCGTTCAATACATCTCATAACAGCCTTCCATGTCCTGCTGGAACCGGACTGAATACTGCACCGGGCTTTCACCCCTTCGCTGATTGCCGCTATCAGAACCAGCTGTAGAGCAGAGCAGCCATGGGGGTAGAGCCCTGAGTTGGGAGACTATAAGCGATCTAGTGAGCGGAGGTCAGGGAAACAGTTACCGGAAGGACAGTGTGAGGCAGCAGAGAGTTAGAGGTAGGACATGGTGGTGGTGTGGGGGGGTTTAAGCAATGTGAAGAGGGAAAAGATGTTAAATATAGGAGTGCTGGTACATGTAGGGAAAGTCTATAGTGATGGCAAGGGTGAGAGCAATGTGACCAACAGGACTGCACTCACTTATGCGGGACCACAATGTACATGTGGTAGTGAAGGAGAAGGGTGTCGGCAATCCGATGTGACGCTTATGTGGCAACATTCTAATGTCTCTACACTTAAGCCTGTAACATCACAATGTCAGCTTTTTCAACCAGGCAACATATTTAATGCACCTTTTTTCAATCGGTTAAAAAGTTCTTCGCTGCTTAAGTGTATAAGGGGATAAGTTGTTAGAAATCTATTATTCAGACCCCTCGTACATAAGAGGTTCCAATACTTTACTGTTCTTTCTCACAGTAGTAGTGGAGACAGCATATCCCATCCAGTGGTTGTTGACTTGGGGCCACCACGGGCTTTCAGAGCTGTGTGCACGGTCCAAACATATCACATAAGACTCGGGTTTCTGCAGTATTTCACAAGATGGACTGTAGTATGGTCTCCAATTGCTTGGGCTGCACAGATTCCAGCATATTTTTGCAGGTTATTCCTGGGGCCCATATTGTCAAGGTTGTCCAATGTATACATTGTTAGGCAGATCCTGCATGTCCACCACTCTGGCAGCGTCTGCCATCTCCCTTAAAGGGGATGTATCACTTTATTAAAAGTTTGCTTTATTCTGTTAGTCTTAGTTAAAAAAAAAAAAAAAAAAAAAAAAAAAAAAGCACAACATTGTTGATATAACTAAGACTAACAGAATAAAGAACTTTTTTAATAAGGTGATACATCCCCTTTAAGTTCTGTTCTTGAAGCTGTCACAAATTATATGTAGGACTAATGTCTCCTGGCGCGCGTGAATTTCTCTATTTTCTCCCGGGGGCAACATCCAAGGAAGGATTGTATCAGTCAGCCTAGGCTTCTCCGTTTGGGGTACCTGAGATAGGTGACTTAGAAGTGCATCTCCTTGACCTGTGTAGGATAGGTAAGGTGAAATGTAACCTCTGGCCTTGCTTATATAAGGACTCGGCACTTAGGATTTAGAAGGCTCTCAGGTCGGTCCGCGGACCAAACGTACTGCGCGTCCATCTTAAACGGCAGTTTGCTCTGCCCCCTTAATGTACCTTTTTGCTGGTCACCCATTAGTGGGTGACATTTCAAAAGGATACTGCAGTGGTTCACTATAGAAATGTCTGCCACTAATGGGCGACCAACAAAAAGGCTTAAGTGCCAATCCTAAATGTCGCCCTCATGTCATATTGGATTGCAGTCACCCTTCTTCTTCGCTTCCACATATACATTGGTCCCTCATAACGGTCAAGTGCCACTTTGTTGGTCATTCACATTGCTCTCACCGTTTCCATCATCTTCCCCTACATGTACTGGCACTCACATTGCTTAAAACCTTCCCTTTTCACAACCTCCTACCTCTGTTACTCTGTTCTGCCTCTGTTTCCTTCATCTGTAACAGTTTCCCCATCCTCCAGTCACTACATTGCATAACAGCCTCCCACCTCATGGATCCTCCTGTGGCTTCTGTGCTCCAGAGCTGGTTCTTCCAGTAGCCCTCAGCCCGGCTCTGGTATTGCCTCCACTCAAATCTCATAACAGCCTTCCATGGAATGCCAGAGGCAGGCTGAACACTGCTGGGCTTTCTCTCCTTCTCTGCATGCAGTTTGGAGAACCAGCTCTAGAGCAGAGCAGCCACGGGGAGAGAGCCTTCAGGTGGGAGGTTATGCACTGTAGTGAACCAAAGATGGGGAAACTGCTACAGAGCGAGGACACTAATTGGCAGCACAGAGTAACAGATGTAGCAAAAAGGGAAGGTTTAACCCTGTCAATCCTGTGAGTGCCTGTACACATAGGGGAAGACTATATAGTGATGGCAAGGGAGTGCAATGCGACAAACAAGCCAGCACTTAACAGTTGTGCGTGCGAGCAATGTACAAGTGGTAGTGAACAAGGGTGACAGCAATCTGCTGCAACACTTATGTGGGTGACATTCTGATATGACACTTAGGCCTGCAACAGAATGTTGCCCTATTCAACCGGGCAACATATTTAAGGTTTATTTTAGATCTAAAATGAATTCTTTTCAATTGTGTTATACTGTCAGCAGTAATACCACTCTAGATCTCAAGGTTAAGTTGAGAATAGTCAAGGGTGTACAGGCCCCAGCATTAACTAGTGACTTCATGGCATAGCATCTGTACCTGTCAAGCAAGTTTGTGTGTGTGTATGTGTGTGTATACACACACTAATATATATATATATATATATATATATATATATATATATATATATATATATATATGTGTGTGTGTATATATGTATGTATATATAATATTACACTTTAATATTCATTATAGGACTCACAGTACATCCATGTTTGAACATATGCAGTGGATTCTAGCTGAGGACTGTTTTTTACACTATAAAAGTAAGCCTTTAAGGTTGAGAGAGAGGGTAGGAGGGACACAGCTGACCATCATGCTGTCCCTATAACATCATTAACCTCAAATACTGAACCATCTTGTACCATCTGTTCCTGTCATCTTTGCCAAATAAAAGGAAAATTCTACAAATTCTGATTTTCTCCGGCTGTGGTCCTTTTAAGAGGTAATGAGAGACTTTAACCTTTCAGTTTGTATACTAAATGAGAGAATTAACCCTTCAAAAGCAATATGCAGTTTAACAGCTTACTGTCCGTGTTGCATGTAAAGTTTCACGTCAAGAAATGACGCATTTATTTGGCCGCGTCATTTAAAGTGTTACAATTATTTTTGCCTCGTAAAGTGTTACAAATTCTACATTTCGTGTCTTTACGAATAGCTCATTCACCATATCGTGCGTGAACATGTTGCAGCATTAATGATGTAAAATTTGGGTGCAATATATGGATGTAATATGGGTGCAATACTGAAGAAATACTGACGCAATTTGGGTGAATTAAGGATGCAATATGGGAGCAATACTGATGCAATATGGGTGCATTTTTGTGATGACCAGTGAGTGCTAATTTTGTGCCCACTGGACATTTTTTGTCTGGCTTTGGTTTATAGCACAGTTTATAGAATTGCAAATGGTGCTGTCAAAACCACCACCAATCGTTCTGAAAAATAACGGGGCTAATAGAATCAAGCTCGTGGTGAGATATAGATGTGAGAAACCAACCAGTGAGAGAATCTGCAATTCATTAAGATCTGTTCGGCATGTCAGAGCTTGGTGCATAGGCTCCATAAATTAACATCCCTATTGGACAGTTTATTGCACCCTAATGCAAGTCCTTCCTGGATTTTTCATTAACTTCTTCAGTGCCAGAGGCGCGGGCAACTTCCTGTTCCCTGCGGGCCAGACACTTTTTCAACATTTTTGCTATCCTTCTGTTTAGGCTTTATTTCCTCTGGGGATTTTTAGTTTCATATGGAAAACTATATATTTTCAGAACGAATTGAGCTGTCTCGTGGTACCGTACATGAAGAAAATTTTTACATTGTGCAAAAAGCTATGATGTCATAATGACAAAAAAGTGAATTTACTTATTTTGCTAAAATCACATACTATGTATTAAAACCACTTACCTTGATTGAAAAAGTTTCAATTATTTGAAAAAGCCCAGAGTGTGTGGGGAGGAGAAAAAAAAAAAAAAAAAACCAAATGTGTATAGTTTTACCTATGTCCATGGCTAGTGTAGAGCCCTAATCACCAGCAACGCAAAATTACATTTTCAACTTTATAAACTAAAATGCGCACTAGAGGGCTTTTGTGGAAAAGCTTCCCTAAAACAGTGGAATAACTATATAAAACTATATATTTCTGGAAAATAGACAACCTGCTGCATCTAATGAGGGTTGACTTGCCTTGTTACCCCAAGCCTGGTGTGCACAAATGCCTCCAGAAGGTGGCACTAATGAAAGTCATTTTCTTACATTTCTGCCCCTTCAAATGTACTGAAATCTGTGTAAACCATGGCATTTCCAACTGTATTCATTAGCTAGTGCTCTTAGGAGAAAAATGACACCTCATTGGTACGAGTTTACCTACCTCAATGGGTGCTGAAATTATTTAGATATAAAAATAGATATAAAAAATATATAATTCATTGTCCTTTGGGGTGCCCCGGGGGGGGGGGGAGGCACACGTGTATTTGCTAGTGGTACATGGTGTGCCGTCATGGTATTGAGAGGGTTAATTAAGAATTTTTCTTATTGAAAAAGTGTGGGTGTTATCTAGCTGTACACTTTTTGAGTTTTATTTTAGAACAACAATTATATATATTAAATATATATATTATAAATGTTTTGTATTTCTTGTAGATGTTTGTATACATTTTTGCGTGTGCAGCTCTATTTGGAGGAGAAGAATATGCACGAATGTTTACCTATCCGTTAGGGTAGGTGAAACGCAGAGAAATGGAATGCATATGTCACTTCCGCTGGAGAGTAGGAAGAATGTCACTCTTGCGATTGTGGCATTTGAGTTCCATTGGAATGCAAACATATCAAAGGAAGTGACAACTTGTGAAAGGTAATGTGAATGAATCTAGTTATATATTCCAGTAATATGATCAGATTTGAATATTAAAGATCAAAGCATTTTATGATTATGTATGTCATTTATGCGAACCACCTTATTGTTTGAGATTGGATGCGCCTTGTGTTAGGAGTAAACTGCAATCCTCTGTTACTATCTGTTGTATTAAGTGCTTCCAACTAGTAGATTAAAGATTTTTCGTGGGATCTATTCGATTTGTTATGTGAGTGAGAGAGAATTAAAATTTAATATAAGGATTTTTGTGCAATTTAGAGACATGTTTTCATTATAGGTATATATGTCCTATAGTTACTATTGTTGATCGGATGATGGACGAGACTTCCTTTTTGTGGGTTAATCTTGTATTTTAATTCTAAGTGTGTCTTTGTGTAATACAATGTGTATATTTTGTATTTTATCTTTGCTTATATTATGATTTTTTTATATTGTAACTTTTAACCTCTGACCTATGGTGTACTGTGATTATCCAATGAGATGTTAGGGAGGGAAATTTAAATCTTAGTTTGGCTGCTGGGTTCTCTTTTGTATGTTGACCAGTTGGTTTGATAAAGTGGTTTAATACCGCGGAATGTTATTGTTTTACAATTGGTCTTTGATTTTCTTTTCTTTTATGTAATAAATGTATATATTTGAGAGAGATCCAGCAGCTGTCTTTTCCTTCCTTTGAACTTATCCTCTGGAAGTAGCAGTTTTTCTGGGACTGGAGGTGTCTGTGTGGGGACAGAGCAATATTCCCTACATGCATGCTTAGCTGATTTTGACATAAGTCAATTATCAGCCTTCATTTTTGTGAGTATATTTCCTGTTTTTTATTTAAAAGTGATATTTAAAGATTATAGGCACTATTGGACGCCCTCTCTCCCTTTTCTTTTCCTTTCTATGCGCTTCCTCGTTTGGATGTTGGAGAGGTGTGGCCCGTGATATAACTGCCTACTACCAGTGAAAACCTTTGGGACTGTTTTGAGATCCCTACAGCTCGTTTACTTGGTGGACACAAGTGCCACACTAAGCTTTATCATTTGTGAGTATATATCAACATCCTGTATTAACTGATAGACATTTTAACATACTACACTAGAAGCGCCTCCTTTCTGTGCTTTTTTTTTTTTTTTTGTACTGTAAAAAAGTTATGAAGCAAAGTGTCTTGCCGGAGATGGAAAGGTTTTCTGACCGCATGTTATGGTTCAGTACACTCAAATGGTAGATGTTGGTAAAAACACCATTTTATTTAAAGCACACAAGGCATAACGTAACCCTTATGGGTCCAGCATATAGCAATATATAACTGACACAGGACCGTTTACATTAGCAAGTTTAACCCACACGGGTCCAGTATGTACAACAGAATACAATACTGACACAGGTCAGGTAAATATGATTGATACAGTGTATTAGTCCATAGATCCCAGTGGAGCCACTAACTCAGTTGCCCAGATAAGCGGAGGCCCAATGTCGCCTATAGACAGAGATAGTGACAGGATGGCAGCAAAGAGCAGGCAAGATCACCTGAGCGGGAGGTTGCAACGGTGGACGCCCACCGGAGACTACAACTGCGTGAGTCAGTGCCAGGAACGTATGCCTGAGACCGCCACCGTGTGCCCGTGCCACCCCCGAAGGGGTTAATGAACGCTATGGTCTTAATGTGGAAGGCAACCGGAAGCTCCCAACTGAACCAAGAGCGAAAGACCAAGCAAACACGTATACCGGTGATTAGGATGCCAGTGGTGAAACAAGTAGCGACACAAGGCACCACCCCCGGAAGGGTTAATGAACGCTATGGTCAGAATACAGAAGGCAATGGGATGCTCCCAACTGAACCAAGAGCGGAAGACCAAGCGATCAAGTGAACGGTGTGGAGGATTAATGGCACTATGAGACTCAAACCCACGGACTGGACTATAAACGGTAACGTAGTACCGTAGCTCTGTGGTGCACGATAACGTGAGAGAAGTGCACAGATGATAGCAACAGGCACTGACAGGATCTTCACACAGCCAGGCACGGAAGGAGCAGGAACTACAGCCAAACAGATTCGGTACACGGAGCAGGAACATCAGCCAAGCCGGGTCGGTACATGGAGCAGGGTCGTCTGTCTCGCCGGGTTGGTACAAGGAGCAGGAACATCAGCCAGGCCGGGTCAGAACAGGAAGCAGGAACGTCAGCCAAACCGAATCGGTACACAGGAGCAGGAACAGTAGCTAATAGTGTAGTCAGGCAGTCCGGGTCATACACTGGTATCAAACAAATGGAACAAGCGCTAGGCATCAGGTACACCACGGAAAGGGCAACCCCTAAGTGATAGCCCAGAGTATATAAAGGCTGTCTCTGGGAGGAGCTGTACAGCGCAGCCAATGAAAAGGCACCAGGAAATAAGCTTGTCAAAATGTCGGTAGAATCACGGGAGCCGTGATACCGCATTTCAAAAATGTCCACAATGTGCATTTTATTGTTTATCGAAGTGAATTTTGCGTGACAGGTTGAAATCTGCTTCATCTGACCTGTAATAAAGAAGTTATGAAGCAATGCGTTTTGCCAGAGATGGAAAGGTTTTCTGACCGCGGCCCTTCATTTTTTTGAGAAAAAAGGGAGAAATTTACTTACCGATATTTCCTTTTCTTCTGTGTCCCCCCACGGCGACAAGAACAAAATGGTTGCCCCTCCCTCCAGCTGGCGCAGGAACCAATGAAAAAATGTTTAAAACGGGTCTCCCCGCTCTGTTTTGTCAGTCCACTTTTGTCAAAGCTGAAAAATATTATATGGAGAGGTTAATACACGGGTGGGTGCGCTGTGGGGGACACAGAAGAAAAGGAAATATCGGTAAGTACATTTCTTCCTTTCTTCTGTGTCCCCGACACGGCGACAAGAACAAAATGGGGTATACAAGAGCAGTACCCTATCCGGGTGGGAATAAATTATTAGGGTAGCTCCAGCATCCCACCCTGCTTCCTAAAGAAGCTTTGCAATAAACAATAGCCAGACATAACTAGGGTAGTAAATCTTACCCATTACCTTTGTGGCTGCCTGTAGTATTGGCCTCGCAAATTGTGCATCTACCGATGCTTGGACATCAAGCTGGTAGTGACGAATGAACGTGTTCGTGGAGGACCATGTAGCAGTTTTACAAATCTCATCTGGAGATACAGCGGCCTTCGATTCCCAGGATGCTGCCATGGCTCTGGTGGAATGGGCTTTTAGGTTTTTTGGAGGAGTCTTCCCTGCCTCCAAATACGCCATTTTTATGCATTCCACTATCCACCTGGCCACTGAGGCCTTTGAGGCTGCTATGCCCCTGAATTTATCCTGATGTACAAAAAGGGAATCTGATTTCCTGAATTCTTTTGTCCTCTCCACGTAAGTTGAGAGATTTTTTTACTAGGTCTAAGTTATGTAGAAGAGGATCGTTAACGTCTTGCGGGTTAGGACAGAGTGATACACCACCTTCTGAAGATTCTCCATATCCTGAAGTAAATTTTAGATGTGGATGTTTTCCTTCCGGCTATTATAGTGTTGATGACTGAGTCTGACAGACCTTTTAACTTCAATGATGTCCTCTCAGCCTCCATGCCATCAATCTGAAGAACCCTGGAATCTGGTGAAAGATAGGACCTTGATGAAGAAGATCCTGTCTGTTTCGTAGCTTCCAGGGAAGATCCACCAGAAGGTTTTTCAACTCCGAATGCCAGACTCTCCTTGGCCAATGCGGGGCTATCATAATTATGTTGGCCTGATCCTTCTTTATTTTCTTTAGGACCAGTGGGATCATTGGTATTGGAGGAAATATGTAGGCTAGATTGAAATCCCATCTTACGGACATAGCATCTACCCCCTCCGCTAGTGGATGGTATTTGCATGAGAGAAATGCACTGCATTTTGTATTCTCGCTTGTCGCCATTAGGTCGATTGATGGTTGACCCCATCTTTTTACAATTTCTTTGAAGACTTCCTTGTTTAAGGACCAGTTCCCTTGGTCCAGGATATTTCTGCTTAGAAAATCCTCTGTTTTGATCCCCTGGAATGTGGGATACCGATAATTGTGTTAGATTTAACTCCCCCCATCTCGAGATCCTCTCTGCTTCCTTGCTTAGCAATGGGCTTCCCAGTCCTCCCTGATTCAGGATATACATTACTTCTACAATGTTGCCTGACTGAATCCTGACTGACCTGTTCCTCAGGTACTTCTTCAGGCTTGTCAGGCAGAGGAATATTGCTCTTAATTCCAGAATAGTTTTGTGTAAATCTTTTTTTCTGGCTCCTTCCAGCTTCCTTGTACTGAAATCTCCCTCCAATGACCTCCCCAGCCTACCAGGCTGGCGTCTGTGGTGACTTTCCCATTTCTGATCCAGGAAGGAGAAACCCTTCCTCAGGTTCTTTAGGGATATCCACCATTTTAGATGTTTCTTTACCTTTTGGAGTCAGCTTGATCTGTTGAGACATGTTGATCGAATCCTTGTTCCAGTGTTTTAGGAACCATCTTTGGACTGGCCTCATGTGAAAACGAGCCCAAGGGACCACTTGAATGGATGAAGCTAAGGCCCCCAACAAACTCATACAATCCTGTGAGGTCTGGATAGACTTTGAACTGAAATTCTGTACTCTGGAAGAGATGTTGAGGATTCTTTGAGACAATGTTGCTCTGTTGTTGATGGTGTCTAATGTGAGCCCCAGAAAAGTTAGATATTGGCACGGAGTCAGCTGGCTTTTCTCCTTGTTCAGAATCCATCCCAAGGACTGTAGATACTCTTGAATTCTGATTACCTGTTGCTTCGCTTGATTGGGATTGCTCGCTAGAAGCAATAGATTGTCGAGATAAGGGATGATCATTATTCCCTCCCTTCTTAATTGTTCCAAGGATACTGCCAGGATTTTCGTGAACACCCTTGGGGCTGATGACAGCCCGAAAGGAATTACCTTGAACTGCCAATGTTGGTGGGCCAATTTGAATCTCAGAAATATTCGATGAAATTCTCTGACTGGAATATGATAATACGAATCTTTTAGATCTATTGTCGCCATCCAGTCTCTGGGGCTTATTGTTCTGAGGACTGAGGCTACTGTTTCCATTTTTGAAGGGTTGATATTTTATGAACTGATTCAGGTATTTTAGATCTAAAATTGTTCTGTAGCCTCCATTTGCTTTGGGAGTTAGGAAAAGGATATATTAGATAATTTTTCATTCTGGTGGTCTGGAACTGGCTGAATGACACTGCTTTGTTCTAGTGTTTGAATTGAGCATATTAATTCTTCCTTTTTCCCTGGGTCCAATGGAACTGGGTATGATTTGAGGATGTTTTTGCTTGGTCTCGTGCCGAATTCTAGCGGATACCCTGCCTCCAGGTTTTGCAGCTCCCATTTTGTCTGTGGTCTTTTCCTTCCAGTGGGGTAGAAATAGCTGAAGTCTGCCCCCTACTGGACCTGGAGACAGGGCCCGCTGACCCTCATTGTGATTCCTTCTTGACTTTGTTTCTTCGAAAGGACTCCTTCCTGAAGGCTGGCCTAGTACCCTGAGACTGTGATTGTCTTCTCTGATCATAGAACCTGCCTTGCTGAAACCTCCTGCTTTCCTGAAAAGACTGCTTTCTTGTCTATAAGGAAGGTCTACTAGGAGATCCTCTGTCTTCGGTCTTGGGGAAGAAACGGACTCTTTCCTCCCGATACTTATTTAATGAGATCTTCCAGCTGTTCTCCGAATAGCATGGTTCCAGTAAACGGCAAGGATATTAATTTTGCTTTTGAAGAGGCGTCCGCTCCCCAAGCTCTGAGCCATAGGGCATGGCGTGCAGACACCGAAAGGGATGATGATCTTGCAGCAAGCTTGATGGCGTCCATAGAAGCATCGCATGTAAATCCCACTGCATCTTTTATGAAAGACACTTCCTTTATTAGTTTAGATCTAGATACTGAATTCTCTATTTTCTCTTCTAGTTCTGTTAACCAGATTCTGATGGTTCGTGATATGCAGGTTAGTGCTGCAAATATTTTTCAAAGACTGGCCTAGAAAGGAAAATGTTTTTTCAGGGCACTATCTATCCGTCTATCCATGGTGTCCTTGAGTGAAGACCCATCTTCTATCCATAACGTTGTATCCTCTTCCTTAAAAGGGTATATTTTTTGGAATTTTTTTGACATTGATACCCTTTTGTCTCCTTTATTCCATTCTGCTTTTATCACTTCTGAAACCACATGATGAACCGGGAATACCTGTACAGGCTTTTTGTTACCCAGAAAAGCTGTATCCAAGACATCTTGTTTAGTGTTGAGCGAGCGTGCTCGGCCGATGCTCGGATCGGCTCGAGCATCGCTCTGCTCGGCACATGGCGGTACTCGTACGAGTACCGCCATGTGCTCGCCCGACATGTTCGGGTGAAGAGGATCTGTGCCGGAAGAGGCACAGATCCGAAGACGCTCCGCTGGACCACCAGGGAATGGAGGTACGGGGGCATTGCGGAGATGAAGGGGGCATTGCGGAGATGAAGGGGGACATTGTGGAAGAGGGGCATAGACTCTATGCCCCTCTTCCACAATGTCCCCCTTCATCTCCGCTATGCCCCTCTTCCACAATGTCCCCCTTCATCTCCGCTATGCCCCTCTTCCACAATGTCCCCCTTCATCTCCTATGCCATAGCGGAGATGAAGGGGGACATTGTGGAAGAGGGGCATAGCGGAGATGAAGGGGGACATTGTGGAAGAGGGGCATAGAGTCTATGCCCCTCTTCCACAATGTCCCCCTTCATCTCCGCTATGCCCCTCTTCCACAATGTCCCCCTTCATCTCCTCTATGGCATAGGAGATGAAGGGGGACATTGTGGAAGAGGGGCATAGCGGAGATGAAGGGGGACATTGACCAGGCACCCTCCGCTCATCAGAGCAGGGGGTGCCTGGTTTAATGCTCGAGTGCTCCCATTCATTTGAATGGGGCTCGGGTGCTCGGCCGAGCACTCGAGCATCAGGGGGTGCTCGGTCAGAGCACCCGAGCACCCGAGCATCGGGGTGCTCGCTCATCCCTAATCTTGTTCTTTGTGCTCTTCTGCATGACCCAGTGTTTTTCTCATATTTTTTAACAATATGTCCATTTTGTCAATGTTGAATATTCCTTCATCTTCAGTAATTTCCCCCTTTTCCTGGGAGGAATAGGCCGACAGAATCTCTTGTATGCTATCTGATTCTGCTTCCTCCATCCTGTTAGAGGTTCCCTCCTCAGGATCTTCCATTATTAACCTTTTCTTTTAAGGCTGCATAGCTGAAAATGTTTCCTGCATGGAGGATTTCATCCATGACAGGAATACATTAAAAATATGGAGACCTAAAGCCAAGAATGACTCATGGCGCTCTAATCTCAAGGGGTGTCCCCTCTAATCTCAAGGGGTGTCCTCTGGTCACCTGATCAGGCCTTGGAATAAATAGCTCACCACAGAGATCCTTGTATTGACCTCTCATATTTGTACAATGTGATAAGGTCTCCTCTTAGTCGTCTTTTCTCTAGAGTAAATAAACCAAGTTCGTTTAGTCGTTCCTCATATGTCTAGTCCTCCAATCCCTTAATTTTGTTGCTCTCCGCTGTACCCTCTCTAGTTTCTAGTATATCCTTTTTCAGAACCGGTGCCCAAAGTTGCACTGCATACTCAAGGTGAGGTCTTAATAATGATTTGTATAATGGCAAAATAATGTTATCCACTCTTGCTTCAATACCTCTTTTTATGCAAGACAGGACTTTGTTTGCCTTTGCTACTGCTGTTTGACACTGGTCACTGTTTCCAAGTTTGTAGTTGACAAGGATACCCAGGTCTTTTTCTAGCAATGAGTCAGCTAAAATTATTCCATTAAGTTTATAAGTAGCCTTGGGATTGTTTCCTCCCAAATGCATGACTTTACACTTCCCCACATTAAACTTCATATTCCACATTTTTGCCCAATCTGACATTGTATGTAAGTCCCTCTGTAGAGAGAAAATATCCTGTTCTGAATTAATGACTTTGCATAATTTAGTATCATCTGCAAATATTGATATTTTGCTTTCTATATCTATTTCCAGGTCATTTATAACCATGTTAAAAAGCAGCGGACCCAATACTTAACCCTGAGGTACTCCACTCTCCACTTGAACTGCACTAGAGAATTTTCCACTTCCAACCACACACTGTTCCCTATCCTTTAGCCAGTTTTGTATCCAATTGCAAAGGTTATCTCCTAGCCCCAATTTCCTTATTTTATACACCAGCCTTCTGTGTGGCACTGTATCAAATGCCTTTGCAAAGTCTAGATATACTACATCTACTGCCTTGCCATTGTCTAGGTTGCTGCTTACCTCCTCATAGAAGCTGAAAAGATTAGTTTGGCATGATCTATTCTTCATAAAACCATGTTGATTCATGCTAATTTTATTTTTTGTGTTGTAATCCTGAATATAGTCCCTTATTATCCCATCTAACAGTTTTCCCGCTACAGAGGTCAAATTCCCAGGTTCTGTTTTATTTCCCTTCTTAAATAGAAGCACTGTTAGCTCTTCGTCAATCCTGCAGCACTGAGCCTGTGGTAATAGAATCTTTAAAGAGTAAATATAGGGGTTTTGCTAACACTGCACGAAGTTCCTGAAGAACCCTTGGATGTATACCATCAGGACCCGGTGCTTTGTCGGTCTTAATTTTGTTCAGTCTTCCCATGACATCTCCTTGAGTTAACCCAAGATCTATTAATTGTATTGTTTTATTTGTTACTTGCGGAAGCTCTTCTACCATTCCTTGATCCCTTGTATATACTGATGCAAAGAAAGTGTTTAAAACATCGGCCTTTTCCTTATCCTCACTAACCAATTCACCCATCTCATTTTTGAATGGTCCAATGCACTCCCTCTTAAGTTTTTTTGCTATTTATATATTTAAAAAACTTTTTTGGATTAGTCTTGCTTTCCCTTGCAATTCGAGTTTCATTATCTATTTTTGCTACCCTAATTGCCTTTTTGCAATCTTTGTTGCACTCCCTGTATTTCAAGAGATTGTTCAGTTCCTTCTGACTTAAATAATTTGAATGCGTTTTTTTTCCTTGCCATTTCCTTCTTTACATGTGCAGTTAACCACATTGGCTGTGACTTACTTCTTTTGCACTTGTTCCCCATTGGTATATACTGTTGGGTACATTTCTGCAACCTAAATTTGAATTCTGACCATTTTTCCTCAGTATTTTTGCCTTTAAATAAAATATCCCAGTCTATGTGTTGCATTGAAGCCCTTAACAATTTGAAGTTAGCTTTTTTAAAATTAAGAGTTTTGGTTGAACCTATACATTTTTGCTTTGCCAGACTGATCTCAAATGTAACCATGTTGTGATCACTGTTTCCCAAATGTTCTCTTACCTTAATATTGGATACCATTTCTGTGTTATTAGTGATCACTAGGTCCAATACATTGTTATTTCTTGTCGGCGCTTCCACCATTTGTGACATGTAGCTTTCACGAAGTGTGTTCAAAAACCTGCTATCCTTAGCACTCTGACAGGTCTCATTTTTCCAGTTGATATCTGGATAATTAAAATCTCCCATAATTATAGTATGCCCAAACTGGGCAGCTTTCCTCATTTGCAATAGCAGTTGGGCCTCATCATTGTCATCGATATTTGGTGGTTTGTAGCATATGCCCACCAACAACTTTTTTTTACCTTTCACACCACATTTAGTCTCTATTTCTACCCACATGGACTCCACAATTTGGCCAGTTTCCTCACTAATATCACCTCGCAAAACTGGATTTAGCTCTGTTTTCAAATATAAGCACACACCTCCACCTTTTCTATTAATTCTGTCTCTTCTAAACAGGGAATAGCCCTCTATATTTACAGCCCAGTCATGTGAATCGTTCCACCATGTTTCTGTTATTCCAATTATGTCCAATTGCTCATTAACCGCCAGCAATTCTAGTTCTCCTATTTTATCTACCATACTTCTTGCATTCGCTAGCATACAATTTAATTTTGAAGTCTTTACATATATTAATCCCTACATGCCTTTTTTTCTTCACCTTCATTTACTAGGAGTTCCTCCCTACTGACTAAGTTTTTCCCCACCCTTTCTCCACCCCCCTGGTCATTTACTTGGACCCAGTTCCTATCTGCTCTATCTACCCCATTTTTGCTATCTATACCCCCCCCTTTCCTAGTTTAAAAGCTCCTCCAAGCTTCGTAGCATTCTCTCCCCTAACACAGAGGCTCCTCTACCATTTAGGTGCAATCCATCTCTTCCATATAGATTGTACCCAAGAGCAAAGTCTGCCCAGTGTTCTAAAAACCCAAAACCCTCCTTCCTACACCATTGCTTGAACCATGCATTAAGCTCCCTGAGCTCCCTCTGCCTACCTGCATTGGCGCATGGCACAGGTAGTATTTCAGAAAATACTACCTTAGAGGTCCTTGCCTTGAGCTTGCACCCTAAATCCCTGAAATCATTCTTTAGGGACCTCCATCTTCCTCCTATTTTGTCATTGGTTCCAATATGTACCAAGACGGCTGGATCACTTCCAGCCCCTCCCAATTATCTGTCAGCCCTGTCCGCAACAGGCCGAACCCGAGCACCCAGGAGACAACATACTGTTCGGCATTCACGTTCCTGGCGGCAGATTACCCTATCTACCCTCCTATTAATAGAGTCCCCTATTACCACCACCTGCCTTGGTTTCTGTCTGCTCTGCATCCCATCTAGCCTGGAAGGAGGACTGTTCCCCTGGCTGCTAGAGGAATCAGCCCTCTCCAGTGTTGCCAATTCTGAGCAATTCTCATCATCTTCACACAATCTTGCAAATCTGTTGGACTGAGTCAGCTCATATCACGGTCCCCGTGATTCCCTGTCAATCTCTGTATGTATACATTTGCATTGGAGGAGTCTGATTGGCCCGCCCAGGATGTGCCTTTATATGCTGAGGCTTGGGCACTTGTCAATTGCCCTTTCGTGGTGTTATGTTGCTGCGCCTAGTTTCTGTTCTCCAGTGTCTCCTGTGTACCGACCCGGCTAGTCTGACTCTCCTCCTGTTCCTGCTTCGTGATCTGACCCGGCTCTGGCTGACGACCCTGCACCGTGATCTGACCCGGCTCTGGCTGACGACCCTGCACCGTGATCTGACCCGGCTCTGGCTGACGACCCTTCACTGTGATCCGACCCGGCACTGGCTGACGACTCCACTCCGTGATCCGACCCGGTTCTGGCTCCTGATCCTGCTCCGTGATTGTTCCACTCTCTCCGGTGGTGTTCCTGCGACTCAGTCATCCGGTTCCGGCTACTGCTCCTGTCCGGTTGCTGCTCCTGTGTACTCCGGTCGCGCTGGCGACCTTCTGACTGTTCTCAGCTTCCTCGCTCATTACGCTGTAGCCGAGGTTGCCTGCCTTGTTCTCGTTGAGCATTGCTCTTTTCAAATGTACCAGATTAACCCTTGCACTGCCGGTAGCCTCCTATTACGTGCCATTTGATATATTGCCAAGCTCCGGTGATTCTCTGAGCCTTTACACTTTTGAGCCTCCGCTTTACGCTATACCAGTCCTTGCAGAGCTCCGCTGGTTCGATGCCCGGTGAGCATCGTGGTCACGCTGGTTGACCCCCGGTAGTCCATTCGCTCTTGCAACAAGGATCTTGGGTGACACCGTGTGGGTGTCTGGGCAGTACCTCATTTGCTCAAAGTGCTTCATCCCAACTGCACTACTCTGTGCATCGGCTCTTCATAGCTTGGGCAATTCCGTTCTACTGTGGTCTCCCAAGTGCTGGCATATTTCCGTGGCAGACGCAGGGTTACCCGATACTCATTCAGGGCGATTTCTATTCTGGTTACATCAAATTGGCAGTGCAATCCTCATTAGCCCACTGTGGTACGGGCTCAGCTTAGAGCAACAGGGGCTCATCCTGCTTATGCTTCAAGAGTGTTACAGCGCTTATCCTGAGTTCCTGATCTACATTTAAAGACTGTTACCATAGACTGCTATATATCTCCTGGGCGTTGGCCAATCTAGTCTGAGCCTTACCAGTTGCTCCACTTATCCCTCTCTGCACTACTGTTTGTAGTTTACTCCATCCTCTGTTCATATTGCCTGTTCTTACCTCTACTAGCCCCTAGGGGCAGTATTGTTCTTTTTTTTTTATTTCAATAAACTGTGTTTTACGTTACAACCTGGTCTGAGTGTCAGTAAACCGTAACAGCTCAGAACTGGCCTTCCTCTTCCTCTGCCCACTACCTCTGTGAGTTCTAAACTCCTTTCCAGGTTTTCAATGTCTCGCAATGTTGCAATATTTCTCTCCAAATCCAATATCTTAGCCTCTAAAGAGAAAATATGCTCACACTTGGCACAGCGGTATGACCCCTGGAACGATTGCTCCAAGTGTTCAAACATGTGACAAGAAGTGCACTGCGTGAGATTGGCTAACCTGCTATCACGCATGCTTGGTTTTACAATTCAAATAGCTTTATATTATCCTCTAATGCTCACTATATGGTAAGTAACCAACCTTTAAATGTGAATGCAATAAATCCTTTGAAATGATAGTCACCTCAGTGCTCTGCTGATTTCCAACTCCTGCTTCTATTCTAACTCCAGATTCCTTCTAACTCTTCACCTGGAACCAGTCATTTGTAATAGCAGTCTCCCAGAGCCTGCTCCATAGAGCTAATGGACTGTATTTATAGTAACTAGCAGCCAGGTGAAATCCCTTAGCAATCAGCCCTAATCACACAGGCCAAAGAAAAACCCAGTAAACAGTGTATTTAACTCTTGCAATACCCACACAATTTTTTTTTTTTTAAACTTTAATAAAATACCAATAAAACTCCAAACACACTCTTATGTACTTAACCAGATTCCTTCTAACTCTTCACTTGGAATCAGTCACTTGTAATAGCAGTCCCCTGTATTTGAATCCCCCTGTTTTAAGTTCACACACTTCTGCACTTACACACTGATGCAAGATTCACACGTTCAGGTATTCACTATGTATCTGCTATTTATTCCAGGAATCCACCAATTACAAACACAGCAATTAGTCACTCCCACCACACCAGACTTCAATTATTTGTTTCTCTCACAGCAAAGAGAGGGAAAACAAAACCCAGAGATTTTTTTAACCTCTCCTTTACCGCACTACACCACACACAATATACTTATTCTATTTTTTCAGCAAGTATCCAAACTCAGTCTTTCAGGGCACAGGTCACTGCAGCTATGAAGCAGTTATGAAGCAAATCCTTTTGCCAGAGATGGAAAGGTTTTCTCCTGCGGACCTTCATTTTTTGAGAAAAATTAACATTTTCAAAAATGTCCACAATGTGCGTTTTATTGTAATGTATCCAATTCATAAAAGTAATATACTCACAAGTATATCACTCTGTAAGAAACATACGTCTCCACTGAGATTCTGGCTGCACCTCTTCCTCATCCACAATCAGGAGATACAGAAACAGAAAGAAAAACAGAGGGCGCCCAATAGTGCCTGTAAATGCAGTATTGATCCAAAGATTAGATTTAGAGAGATATTGTACTCACACTTTGTAGATGCTGGTTATACTGGCTTATGCCCCAACCAGCTACACAGCCTGTGGGGAATATATAATCTGTCCCCACTCAGATTGTCCAATATTTGGAGATAAAGAGGAGCAACAGGAAAATATGTAGTCCTCCAGGGTAAAAATAGAACTGGCTGCTCAATGTCTAAAAAACTTTTATATTCACAATTTGTTTTTAAATAAATAACAAACCAATTGTAAATAGTTAGTAACTCCAATAAAGTGACGTTTCGCAGTTTAAAAACTGCTTTATCAAACCAATTGGCTGTTGACAATATATCAAATACAATAAAAGAAAAAAAAAAAAAAATTGGCTTGATAAATTTTTGAAACTTTTCATTTTTTTTCTCAAAACACTAAGGTCGGAGGACAAAAAATATCTTTAAATCTCCAGAAAACGCTTTGCTTAATAACTTCTTTTTTACAGGTCAGATTTAGGAGCTTTCAACTGCGTCACTCTATATTCACCTTGAGAAACAATAAAACACACTTTTGGAAATATTTGAAAATGTTCATTTTTTTTCTCAAAACACTAAGGTCCGCGGTCAGAAAACCTTTCAATCATCTGAAGAAAATGCTTTGCTTCATAACTTCTTTTTTACAGGTGAGATTTAGGAGCTTTCAACTGCGTCACTCTATATTCATCTTGAACACTAAAAAATACTTTTTGGAAATTTTTGAAAATTCTTAATTTTTCTTGAAACACTTTGGTCCGCGGTCAGAAAACCTTTAAATCTCCAGAAAACGTTTTGCTTCATAACTTCTTTTTTTACAGCTCAGATTTAGGAACTTTCAAATGCGTCACTCTATATTCACTTTGAGTAGCAATAAAATGCACTTTTTGGAAATCTTTCAAAAGTTTCATTTTTTTCTCAAAACAAACACTTTGCTTCATAACTTCTTTTTTCAGGGCACATTAAGTGGGGTTCAACAGCGTCACGCTATATTTACCTCGAGAAACAATAAAATGTACTTTTTGGAAATTTTTGAAAATTTTCATTTTTTTTTCTCTCAAAACACTATGGTCTGTGGCCAGAAAATCTTTCAATCTCTAGAAAACGCTTTGCTTCCTAACTTATTTTTTTATAGTCAGATCTAGGAGCTATCAACTGCGTCACTCTATATTCACCTTGACAAACAATAAAACGCACTTTTTGGAAATTTTTGAAAACTTTCATTTTTTTCTAAAAACACTAAGGTCCGTGGTCAGAAAAATCTTTAAATCTCCAGAAAACGCTTTGCTTTATAACTTATTTTTTACAGGTCAGATTTAGGAGCTTTCAACCGCATCACTCTATATTCATTTGAGAAACTATAAAATGCACTTTTTGGAAATGTTTCATTTTTTTTCTCAAAACACTAAGGTCCGCTGTCAGAAAACCTTTCCATCTCCGGAAAACGCTTTGCTTCATAACTTCTTTTTTTATACATCACATTAAGTAGGTTTCAACTGCGTCACGCTATATTCGCCTCAAGAAACAATAAAACATACGTTTTGGAAATTTTTGAAAGTTTTTTTTTTTTTTCCTTCTCTCAAAAAACTAAGGTTCACGTTCAAAAATCCTTTCCATCTTTGGAAAACACTTTGCCTCATAAAGGCACAATCCAATAATTTCAACTGTGTCACTCTAGGCTCATTTTGTGAAACAATAAAAAGCAAAGTTTGTCAAAAAAACCTTTCCATCGCTGGAAAACTCTGCTTCATTACTTTTCTTCAAGAGCTCACTTTAAATTGCTTTCAAGTGCATCATGCTAGGTTCAGCTGGAGAAACACTAAAATGTACATTTTAGAAATTTTTAAACACCTTAATTTTTAACTCCAAAAACTAAGCTCTGTGGTCAAAACACCTTTCCATTGCTGGAAAACACTTTGCCTCAAACATTTTTTTTATAGAAGGCACATTCAGTTTCTTTCAACTGTCATGCTAGGCTCAACTGGAGAAACAATAAAATGCACAATTTGGAAATTTTTGAAAACCTTTATTTTTTTTCTCAAAAAACTAAGCTCCGTGGTCAAAAAAACCTTTTCATCACCACACATTCAAATTCCAACAACTGAGCCACTGTAGGTTCACCTGGAGAAACAATAATGTGCACATTTTGGAAATTTTTGAAGACTTTCATTTTTTTTTTCTCAAAAAAACTAAGGTCTGCTGTCAAAAAACCTTTCCATCACTGGAAAATGATTTGCCTAATATCTTAATTTCTAAACTGCGTCACGATAGGTTCATCTGGAGAAACAATAAAATGCACATTTTAGAAGTTTTTGAAACCTTTACTTTTTTTTCTCGAAAAACTAAGGTCCGTAGACAAAAAAAAACCTTTCCATCTCTGGAAAATGCTTTCCTTCATAACTTTTTTTTTTTTTTTTTTTAAAGGTTACATTCAAATGCTTTAAACTGCATTACACTAGGTTCAACTAGAGAAACCATAAAACACATTTTGGAAATGTATGAAAACTTTCATTTTTCTTTTCTTGAAAAACTAAGGTCCGCAGTCAAAAAAAAACTTTCCATCTCTGAAAACGCTTTATCTCTTAATTTTTTTTTTGATGTCACTTATAAATTCTTTCACCTGCATCACACTAAGTTCACCTGGAGAAAAAATAATATGCACATTTTGGAAATTTTTAAAAAAAACTTTATTTTTTTTCTAAAAAAACCCCCAAAACCTAAGCTCTGCGGTCAAAAAAAACCTTTCCACCGCTGGAAAATTACTTGCGCCATAACTTCTTTTCTAAATGGCACTTTCAAATTCCGGGACCTGCGTCACGCTAGGTTCACCTGGAGAAACTATAAAATGCAGTTTTTGGAACTTTTTTTTAAAACCTTCATTTTTTTTTTTTTTTTTCAGGAAACTAAGGTCCGCAGTCAAAAAAGCCTTTCCATTGTTGGAAAACAATTTGCCTCATAACTTTTTCTCTAGTGGTTGCATTCAAATTCTTTCAACTGTATCACTCTAGGTTCCCTTGTAGAAACAATATAACTCACATTATGGAAATTTTTGAAAATCTAAATTCTAAGTTCTGTGGTTATCCCCTTAAGGACCGGCCACGCATGCATGCGGCCGTTACTTAAGGACCACTGACCATTTTTTTTTTCTTTTCTAGAATCCGATTCCGGCCACCCTGAATAGCGTGCAGCCACACAGGGAGCCCAGAATTCTATGACGGTCCAGGACCGTAATGGGTCCTTAACAGAAAACAAGCCATGACGGTCCTGGACCTTCATGGGTCCTTAAGAGGTTAAAACACCTTTCCATCTATGGAAACGCTTTGTTTCATAACTTTTTTCTAGAGGTCACATTCAGATTCTTGAAACTGCATCACGCTAGGTTCACCTGCAGAAACAATAAAACCCACATTTTGGAAATTTTTGAAAAATTTCATTTTTTCTCAAAAAACTAAGGTTCGCAGTCAAAAACCTTTCCATCTCTGGAAAACGCTTTACCTTATAACTTTTTTCAAGATGGCAAATTCAAATTCTGACACCTGCATCACACATGGTCCACCTGGAGAAATAATAAAACGCACATTTTGGAAATTTTTGAAAATCTTAATTTTTTTTCTCAAAAAACTAAAATCTGTCAAAAAATCTTTTCATCGCTGGAAAATGATTTGCCTCATAACTTCTTTTCTAGATATCATATTGAAATGCTTTCAACTGCACTAAGCTAGTTTCACCTGGAGAAAAAATAAAACACACATTTTGGACATTTTTGAAAACATTCATATTCTCAAAAACTAAGCTCCACGGTCAAAAAAAATTTCTATCTGTGGAAAATGCTTTGGCTCATAACTTCTTTTCTAAAGGGCACATTGAAATTCCAACAATTGTCATGCTAGATTCACTTGGAGAAACAAAATGCACATTTTGGAAATTGTTGAAACCCTTCACTTTTTTCTCAAAAAAAACCCTAAGGTCCGCAGACGAAAAACCTTTCCAGCTCTGGAAAATGCTTTGTTTTATAACTTTTTTATAAAGGTCTTAATGCTTTAAACTGAAGCACACTAGGTTCAATTGGAGAAATAATTAAACACACATTTTTGAAAACTTTAATTTTTTCTCAAAAAATTAAGGTCCGCAGTCAAAAACCCTTCCCATCTAGTGAAAACGCTTTACCTCATGACTTTTTTCTAGTGGGCACATTCAGATTCCGACAACTGCATCACTCAAGGTTCACTTGGAGAAAAAATAAAACACACATTTTGGAAATTTTTGAAAACCTTCATTTTTTTTCTCAAAAAAAAAAATAAAATGATCTATGGTCAAAAAAACCTTTCCATCGCTGGAAAACGATTTGCCTCATAACTTATTTTCTAGATCTCACATTGAAATGCTCTCAACTGCACCGAGGTAGATTCACCTAGAGAAACCATAAAACGCACATTTTGGACATTTTTGAAAACCTCCATTTTTTTTTTTTTCTCAAAAACTAAGCTCTGCGGTCAAAACTTTTTTCCATCTCTGGAAAATACCTTGCCTCATAACTTCTTTTCTAAAGGGCACATTGAAATTCCAACAACTGTGTCACGCTAGGGTCACCTAGAGAAACCATAAAACGCACATTTTGGACATTTTTGAAAACCTTCATTTTTTTTTTTTTCTCAAAAACTAAGCTCTGCGGTCAAAACTTTTTTCCATCTCTGGAAAATACCTTGCCTCATAACTTCTTTTCTAAAGGGCACATTGAAATTCCAACAACTGTGTCACGCTAGGTTCACCTAGAGGAAAAAAATAAAACGCACATTTTGGAAATTTTTGAAACCCTTCACTTTTTTTCTCAAAAAAACTAAGGTCCGCAGACAAAAAAAACCTTTCCATTTCAGGAAAATGTTTAGTTTCATAAATTTTTTCTAAAGGTCATATTCAAATGCTTTAAACTGAATCAAGCTTGGTTCAACTGGAGAAACAATAAAACTCACATTTTGGAAATTTTTGAAAACCTTCATTTTCTCTCGAAAAAATAAGGTCCGTAGTAAAAAAAAAAACCTTTCATTGCTAGAAAACTCTTTACCTCATAACTTTTCTTGTAGAGGTTTCTTGTAGGTAGTTTCAACTGTGTCACACTAGGCTCATCTCGTGAAACAATAAAAAAAGAACAGTTTGAAAACTTTCATTTTCTCTTGAAAAACTAAGCTCTGCAGTCAAAAAATCTTTCCATTGCTAGAAATCTCTTTGCTTCATAACTTTTCTTCTAGAGGTCACTTTAAATTGCTTTTAAATGCGTCATGCTAAGTTCACCTGGAGAAACAATAAAATGCACGTTTTGGAAATTTTTAAATGCCTTAATTTTTTTTCAAAAACTAAGCTCTGCGGTGAAAGCACCTTTCCATTGTTGAAAAACGCTTTTGCCTCATACATTTTTTTATAGAAGGCACATGCAATTTCTTTCATCTGTGTCATACTAGGCTCACCTGGAGAAACAATAAAATGCACATTTTGGAAATTTTTGAAAACCTGCATTTTTTTTTCCTCAAAAAAAATAAGCTCCGCTGTCAAAAAAAACCTTTCCATCTCTGGAAACATTTTGCCTCATAAATTCTTTTCTAGTGGTCACATTCAAATTCTTTCAACTGCACCATGCTAGGTTCACCTGGAGAAACAAATGCACATTTTGGAAGTTTTTGAAAACCTAAATTTTTTTTTTTTCTCAAAAAACTAAGGTTCATGGTCAAAACACCTTTTCATCTCTGGAAAACTCTTTGCCTCATAAAGGGTTTTCCAGAGATTTCAACTATGTCATGCTAGGCTCATCTTGTGAAACAACAAAAAACCACAGTTTGAAAATTTTTGAAAACTTTTATTTTCTCTTGAAAAACTAAGCTCTGCAGTCAAAACATCTTTCCATTGCTGGAAAGCTTTTTGCTTCATAACTTTTTTCTTCTAGAGGTCACTTTAAATTGCTTTCAAATGCATCATGCTAGGTTCACCTGGAAAAACAATAAAAGGCACATTTTGGAAATTTTTAAACACCTTAATTTTTATCTCAAAAACTAAGCTCTGCGGTCAAAAAACTTTTCCATCTCTGGAAAATACTTTGCCTCATAACTTCTTTTCTAAAGGGCACATTGAAATTCCAACAACTGTCTCACGCTAGGTTCACCTAGAGAAACAATAAAACGCACATTTTGGAAATTTTTGAAACCGTTCAATTTTTTTTTCTCAAAAAAACTAAGGTCCGCAGACAAAAAAACCTTTCCATTTCAGGAAAATGCTTACCTTCATAAATTTTTTTCTAAAGGTCATATTCAAATGCTTTAAACTGAATCATGCTTGGTTCAACTGGAGAAACAATAAAACACACATTTTTGGAAATTTTTGTAAACATTCATTCTCCGGAGTTTTTGTTGCTTTTCATTTGTGGAGCAGTTACCGGAGTGATCTGAGTGGAGACAGATTTAATTTTCTCCACAAGCTTTTGAGCTAGGTCTGGTATAAGCCATTTGCCAGCATACATTTTACGTGAGTATATTTTTATTATATACTATTGATGTTCTCTGGAGGTGTTCTTTTCTAGGGGTCACTTTCAAATTCTTTCAACTGCATCACACTATATTCACCTGGAGAAACAATAAAACACACAGTTGTGAAATTTTTTAAAACCTACATCTTCTCTCAAAAACCTAAGCTCCGTGGTTAAAAAAAACAAAAAACAACTTTCTCTGGAAAATGCTTTGCTTCATAACTTTTTTCTAGAGGTCACATTCAAATGCTTTCAACTACACCACGCTAGGTTTACCTGGAAAAACAATAAAACACATGTTTTGGAAATTTTTGAAAACCTTTATTTTTTTTTTTCTCAAAAAACACCTTTCCATCCCTGGAAAACACTTTACCTCATAACATTTTTTTTGTACAGGGCACATTCAAATTCTTTCAACTGAGTCACTCTAGCCTCACATGGAGAAACAATAAAACACACATTTTGGAAATTTTTGAAAACTTTCACTTTTCAGTTTTTGTAAAATGCTTTGTCTCATAACTTTTTGTCTCGAGGGTTCATTCAAATTCCAGCCACTGCATCATGCTTGTTTCACCAGAAAATTCAATAAAACTCAGTTTGGAAATTTTTTAAAGCCTTCTTTTTTTCTCAAAAACAGATCTGCGTTTCATGGTTGACGGTGAGGCCCACTGTGCCAAAGCTGCCTAAGAAAAAATACTATTTAGTGAACCATTTATTAATGAACAGTCTTTTATCTGGGGTTATCCACTCCATGGAGTTCAGGGGTCAGCCTCATAGGAGTCCCCATAAGAGTAGGAAGTCTATATCATCATATTCCCCTTTCACATCTTCTTCTTCAGACAATTCCTCCTCTTAGGAGGCCCCTAGAATCTGAGGAATACTCTTAGATATGGAGAGCAAATATGTTAATATAGTGGGGGCTTCCATGACTGAAGAACCCCCTGCAGAAGAAAGTAGGGGATTTGGGCCACTGAGAACAAAAGTGTTGTGACGCAAGCTAACTCTTGATCGGTGCTGGAGTACCCCGAAGGAGTAGTGGGGATCACAGCCAAGAGGGACAGAGGGATCCTGAATATTCTCTAGTGAGCCCGATTGGCATGAATAGCAGTGATGGAGGTAAGGGACGATTCTGAATCCTTAGCCTTAGATTTACCCCCATGTCCTTAGACTCCAACATTCTGACAATAGTGTCCCAACAAGATATGTCCTAAACAAGTTTTCCCATAGAAGTCAATGGAGCAAAGATGGTGGCAGGCAGGCTACCATTCTTAAAAGGGACACTATAACGAATCATTCAAAATTTCTAATGTGATCCCCGAGACCCAAATACCCAACGGGGATGAAAAAGTAAAGTACAAGAGAAGGGATGGTGAAAACAGACCCCACAAAACCTCTGAAACATTAAAGTAGCCATAATGGCAAAGAATGGGTTAATCCTTATCCAACTCACATCCATCTTTGCTCCAAATCTATCTATGGAAGTAATAAACAGTAAATTAAAATATCCAACAGGAGTTCAAGAGCCTGTCCAAGGCTCAGAAGAGCTGTGTTATGGGGAGGCTCAGAATTTGGGACAAATGTGGACCAAGGCACTGAAAAGGTCAACAGTCTTCTGTCTTCAGTTTACCTTTGTAGCTTAAAAAAAAAAAAATAAAAATAAAAAATACAGAGCCCCAATGGACTCTTCTGGGAGGGTAAACTTGGTAGTAATAGTCCCTCCACAGGGCTGTAAGGGTCTACACAGCAGCTGCACACTGGTCAGTATACTCCAGGAAAGCCCAGTAACAGTAACCTGCCTAATGGGGGGATTATACAGCCCCACATCTAATGTGTAAAATAATAAAAAACACTAATAGAGTGAATCCTGCCTTCCTTCTTCAAAGCTGGATAGATGAATTCTGTGTAATTACTGGATGATGGAGGGTTGATCTGGAGGAGGATGAGCGAGTCTTCACCCATAAGACTCTGTCTTTTAAGATGTGTCCTACCCTCCAAGAGGAGGAACTCAACCCCATGGTACCTGTGTTCCACAGTGAACGTAAGAGAAAAATTTGTGTACTTACAAGAGTGATGTAAAGGTAATCCCTTTTAATGGTCAACTGACAAGGCAGGGAACAGAATTTCCTGTGAGATAAGTGCTGATGAGCAACCTTTCACTGAAATAGTTAAAAAAAAAAAAAAAAAAACTAATTAAAACAGGGCAGGGCTGCATGGTGCCTCTATATTTCCAACACAGTAGTGTATAAAACAATGCTCATCTTAAAGGGATAGTAATGTTTCATAATAAAAGCAGATGTAATTAATCATCATAGTATTTGGACTTTGGAGAGTGTTATTTCAATTCTGTCAGAGTTGTAGTTCAAGAGTAATTCAATGACAAAGTATCCCCCTCCCGCCCCTTTTACTGATGTAACACTGCTCAGTCAGAGCAGAAGGGAGGTGCCCAGGTAGATAGCAGAGAGGGACAATCTTCAATTAAGATAAGGGAAAAACCTGAAAAGCTTGTCAAGGGGGGCAGGGCTTTCATTGTTTTCATAGGAAGAAGTATGTCCCCTGCTGTTATCGGTCTGATCTTACAACCAGATTCCACATCTGAGAAGAGATAGCTTTCACTAGGTAAAAGGGGAGGGAGGGGAAACTTTGCTTATGTATATCTCTTAAACCATAAAGGTTTGAGAGATGAGACATATCATTCTTCGTGTTTTTTTTAATGCCTATAAAATAAAGTTAAAACGAAGTATTACTATTCCCTTTAAAGGGAACACTGGTATGGTAGAGTGTGGAAGCATTCAGGACACTAATGTTGATTCTAGAGGTATGTGTTAACTTGTGCCTGAAGAGGGACCATGGCATCTTAAAATATTTCTTTTGCTACTCTCTCTGATGTACCCATTAAAAGGTATAGCCTTTACATCACTCTTTTGATTCTTTCATTACAGAAGTACTTTGCTTCCTATGTGATATTAGATTGATTCACTTAAAATAAGTACTGCACTAAATTTTATTTGTATTAAAGATAAAAAAACAGGTGATTACACTGATATACAAATAAAGTAATATAATAATTTTGCATTATTTCGCAATGTGCTGCATACCCCTCTGGCACTCAAAGGGTTAATGTAATTAGATGATAATGTGCTGCAAGAGTATAAAAAGATGCCCCTAGTTTTAGACCTGTATCCTCCCCATACTAGACCAGTTCTGCACACAAGTCTCCTGACTATGCATATGAAATGTAACATTTATTAATTAAAGTATAGAACAGTTAACTAAAATCTTGCTTTTAGATTATACATTTCACATTAAAACAACCATCTCCTGAATGTAGATCCCCATATTCAGAGATATTAAAAACAAATATTGCTGTTAGGCGGCACTGCCTAATACAGATCTATAAATGTAATACAGAAGATATGATTAAAGTAACAACATTTTCTTTCAATTAAGTGCACATGCACTGAGTGTTGGCATTAGTGATTGGTTGTATTTGAATAGTCACTTAATATATGTTCAAACATGTATTTACATTCCATATTCAGTCTTTGTCATCCACAATATACAGAAAAAAGGTAAAGATTAGTAAAAAGCCCCTAAAGTTCTGTATATGAGCACAAAATTACTTGGTACTAGAGCCTCAACTGTTATGCAGGAGATTATTAGACCTGTATTGTGCATTCAGCCTTCAAGCTAGTTCTGCCTGAAGAAGATACCTAGTTGTAACGAAACCTTGCATCCTAGAGCCACTCAGTTAGCCAATAAAGGTAATTTCTTCACTAATAGTCTCTTGCATTTTATAAGGCTAACAAAGTAACACTCTTTACTCCGCTACCATAGGATTCAGTAGGTCCCCAAGTCACACCAATAAGATTCATTTTTGACAGTTTTCGCAGAACTTTGAGGCACCACTCAAGGCTATACTGGAATGATGATCGCATTAGGCAGAACATCAAAGTGATTCCTGAACCAAGCAAATTAGTTCAACGAGTCTCATCACTTTATGTTCTCAGCTTAATCAGGAACAGAAAGTTAACTAACCACTGCATGAGGTTCATATGAAGATACTTCCTGTTTCTATTAATATGACAACCGTTATAAGATCCATTAGTGTGTCTAATACGCTTGCCTCCTATCCTACCACTGACTGGCTAGTTTACAACCCTATTATTAGTTCCCATAAAGGATCTTGGTATAATTCTTCATCAAAATAATGGTTTTATATTTACCTAAACACTCTACATAGATGAGAATGATGTATGAATGAAATATATCTAGATATAACTAAATATATGCGATTTTAATTTATGATCATAAATAGTTGTATGTGAAATAGAATTGGGGTTATGCACTAAGGTGTGATAAAGAGGTGATAAAATGGAGATCTCATTTCTCCAATTCCTATGTTATTCTGTGGAGCCTAAAATCTCCAAACCTGGAGAAATGGTAGTGCATTGGCTTCAAAGATTAACAGGAATTGGAGAAGTGATATCACTGGAGAAGCCATCTTCACTTTATTGCCTCTTTATCAAGCCTTAGTGTATAACCCCCAATATAGTTTGAATCCCCAAATACCATAATCCAATGCAATTACCATTGTAAAAACAGAATCCATATACATTAATTTCCAATAAAAAGATGGAACATAAAACCTTCATGAATTCCATGAGGGCTCTTAGTATGCAAATTATAGATCCATTTAGCTTCTCTTTGAAGTAAACTTTTATTAAGGTATCCTTTTCTCTTTGTGGGTTTTACTTGATGAGTTGCTTGACTTTTCAATCCAGCAGAATCACCATTATCTAGTGGATTCACATGTCTCACTACTGACTTGGACCTTTTCCCTTTTTAGTCCCCCACATGCTCTAAGATTCTCTTGAGTTTTTGTCCTTTTGTTTTGTTAACATATTATTTGACACATTGACAAGTGATTAACTATATGACCTCTAGATTTACAATTCATTAAATATTTTATTTAAAACGTACTTGGTGCCTTATCGTTACCAAATGTTTTTGACCAACGAATATGTGAGCAATACAATCATTACATGGGTATAAACCTTTAATATTAGATTGTAATTTGTGTTTCCTCTCAAAATGTGCACCAATTAAATATTAAATATGAAGTAATCTAAAAGTTACATTTGATTTTCCATCCAATATTTCTCACAGTTCTGTACAATTTGTAAGTATATGCCAATGTGATAATTGACACTTATCTCTTATTTTGTCCTTATATTAATACCATTGCTAAATCCTGCTGCTTTCTCTTGCATAACATAGCTAAACTTTGTCCCTTCCTCTGTTCCTCCATAGCTAAAATTCTTACACAAGCACTCCTCCTTTTCCTCAAGGACTACTGCAACCTTCTTCTCTCTGGCCTTCCTGGCTTCTAACTGCATCCTCTTCAATCCATACAGAATGCTACTGCATGAATTACCCTATTGTCACCTATGTTTATCCCTGACCCCCTCCTCCTTAAATCTCTCCAAAGGCTGTCTATTAAACTCCGGATCTCTTACAAAATTTTGCTTCCCTCATTCAAGGCTCTTCTCTCCTCTACCCCTTCCTACATTTCCATTTGATCTCCTGGTATACCCCATCCCGTCACTTACGATCAGTCAATGACAATCTTCTCTCAGCTCCTTTTGTGACTACAGCCCTCTCACATATCAAACATTTTGCTCTCATTACTCCTTATCTATGGGATGCTCTTCCTCCCACCCTGCTTCACTTCACCTCTCTTATGGTCTTCAAGTCATGATTGAAACTACACTTCTTTTACAAAACTTAAACATGCTGGAAGGCACTGTACAAGGCTCTTTATAAATGATTTACTATGTCTCCTATCCCAACCTGAACTCCGGCACTGTATTCAGAACTTTTGGGAAGGGACCTCACTTCCAGTGTTTCGCTATGCAAAGCACTTGTAATCCTGTATTGTCTAAACCCTTAAATTGTAAAGCACTGCGTACACTTGTGGAACTATATTCATTCATTCATTCAATGTTGTGTCAAAATTTGTCTGATCATTCTGTGATGTTTGTTAAATGTTCCAATCAACCAAATGATTGAAGCATTCTGTGGGTGATTAGTAGAGGGGTTAAGTAAACCTTTTCTTTCAAAAAAAGAGCTCTCTGATATGCTCTTTTCAAAATGTAATTATACGTTTTTCTTTAAACATACTCTTAGAGCATCTGCTTCATGTTTGAAGTTCCACACTGAACTACAAAGTCATTTATATCTTAGGTATTAGCCTGTTAGTATGCTGTTTCACTGTAGGGTGGCAACTTGATGCTACCAACAAACTATTTGTTGCTGTAACGCTCCATACAGTGTGGTTGTATCTTCTTCACCTCTTTTCAAATGGTAATATCAAAAAATGGAACTTAATCACTCTGTAGTGGTGGTAACTTTTAAATTGATGGTATTATTATTTAGTTTGTTAACAAACTCAAAGAGTTCTCTGTTGTCAGTCTATATTAGTATAATATCATCTATCAGAATGCAATGCATTCTGTATATTTCCTCATCTCTGAACATCAGTTTGTCCTAGGATGGGAGGTAATTGTGTTGAATGGATGCATCAATCCATCGTATCACATTTGCCATAATAATTAAAACAGGGAGTGTGGTCAGATGAGCCTCCTGCACCATTGACATGATTGGATGGTCACAACACACCTTCAGATCATGTGACTATACACACTGATTTTAGGGTTTAAAAACAGCACAATTAAGTGGTTTAGTAACACTCTGCCCCTGATGAAACCATGAATGTGATGTTGAGAAATGTTTCAGTCTAATTTGCTTAGTTCAGGGTTCATGTTGAGCTTTTGCCTAATTTGATCATTACAGTATACCTGTACATGTTCTCTTCAAGCACCTCGATACCCGTACAATATGATCCAAATGTTCTCTTTCTGATGTGTCTTAGGGAGTGGGACCTACCAAACCTCATGTAGCTGGGGTTCCAATACAAGGGAAATTAATGTGGATTTATAGAGCTCTAGGGTTTTTTTTTTTTTTTTTTTTTAAACTTATAGTTGCCTTTTTTCTGTATGTGGCAGATGCAGGAGACTGTTTATGGAATGTATATACATTTACGAGCATATACTAAGTGACTGGTTAAATACAGAAAACCAATTACATTCACAAACTCACAGTGCATCTATACTAAGCAGAAAAACAACTTTTGTTACTACTCTTTAATCAAGTTTCCTACATTATATTTATGGATCTGTATTTGGCAACACACTCTAACCAGCAAATTTTTTTTTTCAGCATCTGTGAATGTGGGGATACCATTTAGTAGGTGGTTGTTTTAAAGTGGAATTTATAAATTAACAGTGCAATTTTTGGTAACTGTTCTCTAATTAATAAAGGGTACATTCTATATGCACACGGAATCAATAATAGTCATGGGATCCATATGCTGAATTGTTCTCTTTTAGAATAGGCAGGATACAGCTTGAAACACCAGGGACATCTTTTCTCTATACTGTATCTCTTCTTTCCATATACATAACAAACCAGATTCATTGTGTACTGTAATGAGGAAATCAAAATGGATAATGTGGTTCCACATGACCTATATTTAAGTAAATTATTTCCAATCTTGTAGGATAGAGTCCATCATGGACAAAAAGAATAAGGAAAACCCACAGCACCACAGAGGTTGAATTCAATATATCAAAATGACCATTACTTAGAATGAAATGTTTAACCCATTGAATTCTAGAGAGATCTCCAACACATTGCTTTACAATACATTTGAGACTTATATAGCATTTAAGAAGTTATAAGCTCCATTGAAATCAATGGGAATGCTATGGGTTTAGAGACCTGTAACATTCCAGTGATTAAAAAAATATTTAAATCAAAGAGAATTTGGGGAACTTGTATTTGTCACACATGGTGCAGTAGGTTTGACCTAAGATTTATATACATTGTCTTAAAGGGATAGTAACAGTTCATGTTTTTAAAATTGCATTTTGTAGTTACTAAAATAAGAAATTAAAAGCCCCCAGTGCCATAAAGGTTTGAGAGATAATTGTATTTAAAGTTCCCCTCTCCCTGACGTCAGCGCTCTAGCTGACTGCAGGGGAATCCGGTCCCGGGACCGGCTGAGGCTCTCCAGCAGAGCCGAGATTACATTATTGAGAAAGAAATCCTTCACTGGAACGGTCTACAAAGTGTGCTAGCAAACCAAGGACCCTTTGTAGACCATTCCAGTGAAGGATTTCTTTTTCAATATCTCGATCTCGGCTCTGCTGCAGAGCTGCCAGCTGGTCCCAGGACCGGATTACCCTGCAGTCAGCTAGAGCACTGATGTCAGGGCAAGAGGAGGGAGGGGGGAATTTTAAATATGATTATCTCTCAAACCAAAGGTTTGAGAGACGGCACTGGGGGCATTTAATTTCTTATTTTAATAGCTACAAAATACAATTTTGAAAGAATGATCTGTTACTATCCCTTTAATACATAAGGCCCTCTATTTTTATAGGAGTAAATGTCATATATATATTTACCTAAGCCTAGGCTGGTAGTGTTCGGTTAAAATTACCATTTTTAAAAGCTGAGTTTATTTGTCAGTAGCGTCATCTTCATGGAGAAATGATTCACCCTATTGTGTCAATGGTAAAATATTAAAATTATTTTTATCTAGACTGCACAGTTTATTTCACTTTTTCACCTGCATACAGCATATCTGAAAAAATAGCACACTGCATGAATAATGAGCATCAAACACCTTTTTACATATAAATAACTTTATTTATAAAGCCACAGTTTATCCTGTAAAGTTTTACCACAATTGTAAAAAGAAGACAATTCTTAGGAAAACAAGCTGAAAACATTTGTATTCATTGAAAGGGATAAGGGAGTTACACAAAGCATATTTATAATAGATATGCATATATTTACTCAGATTTGCAATAAGGATGTTTTGGGGTGCTGCAGAGTCAATTCAACTAACTCATTTCAGCAGGCAAGTTGTCAAACTTAGCAGCTTTCTCTAAACTGAGTTCCACGATATAAACAGAGTAAGGGCAGAAAACCTTTGACACCTCAGTTGTTGGAGACCACAGCTCCATCACATCATCCCCAACCAGCCAATTCCTCCTTGGGTATGACTGGAGTTGTGCTCTCCAGCAGCTGGTGTGTCAGTAGTTTCCAATCCCTGAAATAGATGTTTCAATCACTGCTGGTTATAATTTGTAACCAAGTGTAAAATGAAGGAAAATCGTCACATCCTGTCCCAGTGACAATCAGATTTCAGAAACCTGTTCATGTCCAGAGAAAAGTGTTTCCTGACAAAAGGGGTTGACAAGAACCATTCCAGTATTGCGATAATCTCCATTGGCTGGTGAGCGAGGCTCTGACAGATGGTCCTATGGAAAAGATAAGAAAGGTCAAAATGCAGTCACATGGTGCATGTTTCAAGTACAGGGAAATATTCAGTGTAGATGGCAAAACTTATGTATGCTATATTTTCTTAAAGGTCATCTTTACAACTGATTTACTCTTACATATTGATGCTTTGATGTACAATCCTGTTTTATCTTCATTATCAAATTTAGGATATGGCTACAGTTTAAGATGTAGTAAGAAAAGTATTATTCATTGCCAGTTAGGCTTTAAAATAGACAAGTTTAGTTTGTTTTGACAAAACATTCAAATCTGCCTGTATCTTGTAGAAGACATTTGTCTGCAAAACAAGTGATTTTTAAAAAATTAACTTTAATGTTTTAGTGGCACAACTTGGAATTTTATGCTAATTCCATGCACAGTAAGTAATTCCGCTTGACCCCAAACGTATCTCTTGTTGTGCTATTAGAGATGCCACCAGTGTGGGGGCTGTGTCCAGATTCCTTCATAGCACAGTCTGTTTAATACTGGCCCAGAAAGAAACTAATTAACATAAAGTGTCACACAGTGCCACAAACCATTAAAGGTTAAAATCGATTTATAGCACAAATAAATGGTACAGAATATAGACAGTTTTTTAATTCTAATTAATATCAAAAGGTATTTTATGTCTACAGGTCCACTTTAATTAACCCTTTATGGACCAGAGGGGTGAGCATAATATGTTGTGTACCTCAGTTTTCCTTAAAAGGCTAATGTGAGAAAATATATACAATAATACATTGTATATAATACATTTTATACAATACAATGTATATATTGGTCTTCATGCGGAAAGAAAAGGATGAACAATGTTGGAGGAAACCAACCTCATCATAGGGGACAAATAATATTTCCCATAGGTATAAATGGGTTTTTAGACCGTTAAAGGGATAGTAATACCTGAAAATAAGTTTATTTTATATTGTAGCCCTTAAAAAAAAACCCATGAAAGATGATATAAGTCTTTTCTCCCAAACCTTTATAGTTTGGGAGATATTCATATGTAAAATATAGTATAGTTCACTTTTCCTTGCTGTTTCAGCCAAGTCTGCCATCTAGTGGACAGATTTGGAATTCGGTCCACATAACAACCGGGAGCTCCTTAGCAGTGCCGAGATCACGATCTTTGAAAAGAACTACTTCATTGGAACTGTGTAACAAAGTGCGCCTGGCTTGAAAGCACACTTTGTAGACCATTCCAATTAAGAAATTCTTTTTAAAGATCGTGATCTCAGCACTTCTGGAGAGGCACTGCTGGTCAGGCGACCGGATTCTAAATCTGAAGGGTGGAGCAATGACATCACTCCAGGGGAAACTTTACTTCTGAATATCTCCCAAACCATAAAGGTTTGGGAGATAAGACTTATATCATTTTTCATGGTTTTTTAAGGGCTACAATATAAAATAAGCTTATATTCAGGTATTACTATCCCTTTAAATGCTAGAGATGTCCCCAGTGCATTTCAGACCTCTGTAGCATTCAAGGAATTAAAAGACCCATTTAAATCAATAGTAATTTGGGAAAATGTTTATTTGACTCCTATAAATCAGTTGGTTTGCCCCATAAATGTTTATATTTTGCTTTAGGTCCATGATATATTCCACTTTCATTAAAAACTCAGTTGAAATGTCTCTTGCTCATTGCCTTACTAAAACGGTTTAGCAATTCTCTCATTCTACTAAACTAGTGCTGGACAATAGATAAGTAATCTTAAAGGGATGTTGATGGTGTGAACTTTTTAAAGTGGAAGTTTCACCTTAATTCAAGTTTCAGTATTTGAAAACTGCATTCAAATCTGCCTATATATCATGTTAACAAAAAGTCTGTAATTAACAATAAAAGGGTAATTTAAGTACTTTGATTCTCTAGGTCACGTGATTCATGTTATCAGACATAAAACTTTCAGCATCCGTTTCTAATTTTGTTTTTAATTGTATTCATATTTCATCTTGTTTTTTGATTTTCTTGTCACTAATAAAATGATTTTGCATTTTGTCATTTCTCCTGAGTAGAGTACCTAATTTTAGAGACTCGATTTTTATAGAACTGTTTTTTTCTCATATCATTCCTTATTCATTGTGTTTATCAGACATTATAAAAAAAAAACAAAAAAAAAACAACATAAGATTTATGTAAATATAACTTTTTTTTTTTTTTTTTTTTTTTTTTTTAAGTAGTTTATTTAAAATGGAGTAAGGCAAACTCCAGCCCAGACATTTTGCTATTGCGAAATACCAATGACTAGGAAGAACATCATACAGAGAAATTACTCATTTATTAGGTTACCAGACATGAGGCAGAAGAAGAGAAAATGGAGGACTTCTGGTCACATAACACATGCTTCCTTATCAAAAGTGAAGTATCGTTTCTAACATTTTTGTTTAAACATATTTTATGTAAGATGTCAGTGCTTTCAATATTGCCAAACTCATGTATAGCTATGATACTGTAGTATTTCTGTGTATGACCTTGGCTACAGTGTACAGCCCGCCCTGACTGTTGTCTGAGACTCTAGCTACAATACTTGCTGTAAGCCATGACTTTGATTATGAGGCAGTCTGCCTTGACCATATTCTAGGAAACTACTATTCTACTGATTCATGTTCTGGACAGTTCCCCAGGACTTTGCATAATTTATCTGTAATCCACCTACACAGGTCCACATCCAGTGTTGTGAATGGCCACTGTTAAAGATTTGTCTGATATGGAACTTGCTGATGTAGGATAGAACACAGCCCAAAGATGATTTCTGGGAGATCATAAATTGCCTCTCTATCTAAGAACAGCAGCTTACATGATTGCAATCTCTTCAGACCACAGCATCAAGTTTTATGCACTTTAGCTAACCCCATTGTGTCACTGCTTTCACCAGTTTAGCCAATAGCCTTCTTATGACTTTTCTGTGGAAGCCTGCCTGTGCCATAGCTGTGGATCTCTGAATCATTATTCAATTCAGAGTTGCAGCTGTTCATGGTTGCTTACTATCACTAGATAGTGGCCTACATCATCTCTTTTCTTTCTCTTGAAGACTTGGCTTGTGTAATTCTACATTCCTCAATTTCTCCTCTGACTTCATATAAGGCATTCTAAATAATATTTTTTTTTTTTTTTTTTTTTTTTATTAAATATACATTAGTGGTTGCCTCCTGGAATAAACTACCAACATTTCTTAGTCTAGGATTACACTGGTGATAACACAAAATTTTGAAAGGTGCACTATCACCAGTAAATAGAGAAATAGGCAATGTAAAGTCCCAGTGATAATCACTTAAAGGGATAGTAATATTTCACAATAAGAACGGCTCCAATTAATCTTCATAGTATTTGCACCATGGAGAATGTTATTTCAGTACTGTCAGAGTTGTAGTTCAAGAGTAATTGAATGATAAAGTATCCCCCTCCCACTCCTTTTACTGATGTAAAACTGCTCAGAGCAGCAAAGTGGTGTCCAGGGAGATTGCAGAGAAGTACAATCTTCAAGTTAGCATAAGGGAAAAACCTGTCAAGGGGGGCAGTGTTCTCATTGTTCTCACAGTAAGAGGATTGTCTCTTGCTGTGAGCTGTCTGGTCCATGAACCAGATTCCATATCTGAGGGGGGTGCCTTACACTAGGTAAAAGGGGTTGGAAACTTTAGCATTCAATTACTCTTGAACTACAACTGTGACAGTATTGATATAACACTCTATATGGCTCAAATACTATGAAGATTCATTGGAGCTGCTGTTTTTGTGAAAAATTACTATCCTTTTAACTGCTTCACTGAGTAAAATACCGAAGAGAAACTTTTAATTAATGTAGCGATGCTCCAAGTAAACACACACAAACTCCAGAATAATCCATGATGATGTATCAGTCTGATATGAAACACATTGGAAAGGGCGTCCAGTATTTTCAGAACTGATTAGTTAGCCAATGTAGAGTCCAAGGATAAAGGGGACCTCTGCCCGCTTCAAGAAGACCTCTCATCAAGAGTCCTCAAAGAATGACCAGAACTGATGTCTGCCTAATTGGGATTCAGCTGAAACCACCTACAAAGGGGATTTCTTATTATACAGCAAATTGTTTCCACTAGTACATCAGTGAAATGTATCCAAACATCTAGTAGAGGGCAGCTGAGGACAGGAGATGGGAGAAGCCACTTACCTTGAAGTTACATCTCCTCATATAGATGGAAGAGGTAACCCATACTACTTAACCTTCAGTTTTTAGTAATTCTTCCAGTGTATACACAACGCTTTATCAGACTCAGAGACTATCATAATCATATATTCATACATATTCCATCCACTTTTTCATATTTATTTTGACAAGTTTTATATGTTTAAATATATATGATGTGTGTATATGTAATATTGTTTTTATTTTGTTTTTACGGTTATATTAAGTAAACTATATATTTACCTACAATCCATTTGTTCATCTTGGTTTTATTGCCTCTGTCACTAGGGTATTTATTATATATATATTTGGTTTATGTGACACAGCACTCTCCCATTGATTAGTTTTCGATTGGTTTCGCTATAGAATTGTGCACACATTTTGTCGGGATTGTAGCTTGCTCTCATTTGGGGCTGTATTCATACTGGCATATTAGTGTTTTTATTAATTAATTTTTCAAGCAGAGCACCTTATTCTCCATGTATCTTCTTGTATTACTTCAAGGTCAGGGCCTGGTGGTCTGGATTGCCAGAATCAACTCTTAAAATACAATTCACAATAACAGTCCCATCCCCTGGGGCTTAGTTCCACAAGTATACATAGAGTTTATGCCAAATGAGAAAATGTAAGAAGAAGACATGAGGAAATATGCATAAAGACAAAAGCGTAGCAACTCTGGAGTATACCAACTGCACAATAGGGAACAAAAAACCCCTACAGTTAAATGAGGCCTATAACCCCTTGAATGGCAACAAGTTCTCCAACTCTATACAAAGTAATATGCCAGAAACCTCTCTAGCATTCAGAGAGTTAAAACCCAGTTTAAACTAATGGAAATTTGGGGGATTTGTACTTGATCCCTGTGGTGCAGTTAATTTACCCCAGAATTCTTCCTCTTTTACCTTTCTGCAAATGCACATATTATTCAGCAGAAAAAGATTGTCTTTCATTTTAAAGACCCATTTCCCACTTTAGGCACCTCTCCTTAGTGGCAGAGAGGTATATGTACAAATGCACCAGTGCAGCCAACAGCTGCATTGATGGGTATGCACTACAGAGTATGATGGCTGCAGTGCATACTGGAGGACACACTTCAATGCCAGGAAGCCCTGCACAGCCAGTTTCATAACATGGGTAGAGAAACTAACAAGTGGCAGCACCAAAGTTGTCTATGCCATGTAAATACATGATGTAAACTTTGGTGCTGACTTGAGGAATGCCCCAAAACACCCATAGTCTGTACTTCCCTAGGCAAAATTGACATTAGGGGGAAGCTTTATGAGGTACTAAGCTTATTAAATTAGCAATAGGCAGGTGCAAGGAATACATAGCAATTCCTGTGTCTAAATTAGCATGGAATCACTATGGTACATCCATCCCCTAGAGAAATAAATACTGAAATTTCATTCATATCATTAAACACTTGGTGGAAGTAGACTAGAGTATTGTAGTTCCTCTTGTAAGAGTATATGCTCTCTACTACCACCAGTAACATAACTAGTCACTGGAACGCCCTGGGGCTAACATTTTTGATCCCTAATGCAAAAATATTTCCAAGCAGGCAAAACTAGAACCTATTGAAACCTGGGGCACTTGGAACCCTCTTGGATACTGGGCCTCTGGCATGACTGCTCCCTCTGTAACCCTCTTCAGTTATACCACTGATTACCATCACTACTATGGATATCAGCCTTTTGTAAAACTTAGTAAAACTATAAACAGTGTGTAGTTTCCTAATATGTATGTGTGTGCTTTCAAGGCTGGTCTTGACTATGCAGAGGTCCCTCCTGAAAACTGATTTCTTATAGACACAGGTGGTATCTCAATTTTCTACCTTAGGTGCAGATGTGAAGATGGCCACCTGTTCACTGACATGCCCATAAACAAAATTAGAGAATTCTGCACAGGAATAGATAAGAATATATATAAAGATATGTAGACCAGTGCACCAGTTCTTTGTACAACACAGGTATTCCATTGACCTTGGGTGACTAATCTGGAGTATATATAGTATACATGTATTTGAAACTTGCCTTGTCAATCATTGTCTGTGCAGTGACTATGATATTTAGTCCCTATATCAACCATCGCCTGGAATATACCACTGCACAGATTCATGTTCTAGACTCAGTCCTCCAGAAAACTCCAGAATGACTTCAGTTCGCCTTTGTACATCAGACTCAATAAATCACTTTTGATGCATTCATTTTTGTATTTGGTATCTACCTCCTCGTTACTTTGCTTGTATCCTGTGCTGTTTGTTATGCTACTCAAAAACACCAAATGAAATATCAAATAATTTTCTTCAAATATTTATAGGTGTGGATTGGACTACATACACATAATTGTGAAAATGTTTAATTTGTGTGATTAATTTGCTTTTTTTTTTGAGACTACAGGGAAACAGATGTGTTCTGAAAATATCCTTTGCAATATGTTATTAACATTTTTTGCTAAGCAATGTGTATTTTATATATTGTGGAGCAAATTTATTTTAGGACATTTTATTAATTTCATTTTGTTTTGTTAAATCTCCAGAGGAATGCCAAGCTCGTGTGTCTTTGTAAAATTCTACCTTAGTAATGCAGCAAGCTAGCTATATATACAAACAGCACTGTCAGAATAAAGTATTTTATATATCAGTCTTATTATTTTAAATAGTCTCACTACCAGTGTTGCTACTGTGCTCTTAGTGGATCATTTATCAAATGCCTGTAGTGAGACCAGCGCAATCTGTAGCAAGATACATTCAATTACACTTTGAATTGATTTACACAGCAATGGTTCTTTCATTTAACCAGATTAATAAATATTCAAACAAGCTCTAGAAAGCAAACAAAAATGTATGATCAATTATGTGCTCTGTTTGCCTACTGTGACTTCACTGGGTTCTTAAATACACTATTTTCTACACTGATTATTGGTAAAAAGACAGAGAGAAAATGATGGAAAAAATAATAGGGGGTGAGAGGTTGAGTGAAAAACTAGAAAGGAAATCAGAAAAGCAAAAAGGATGGGAAAAAATAGCAGAGATGGGGAAAAGACAACAGAAGTGGGGAAAAGAGGGCATGAAAGTCAAATAATACCATCCACCGAATTATATTTTCTACTAGTGTACAAAATGCAGCATAACAGTCATATCTGGTGTTCTGTAATTTTGGTTTCATCAATTTTTAATGATTTATTACCAAATTTCTGTAAAGTTGACCTGTCAACCTAAGATAAATTTATGTCTATAAGCTGTACTAGTTTTTCTTCTGTAAAATAAAATATTTACATTTTGACAGCACAGTGTGATAATGCAAATTCCTTGCACAGTATGCTAATTAGCTATGTTAGAGACCTAATGTATCACTTACTGTGGTATTAAAATTACCTCAGTGCTCTGTAATATTGACTCCGCAAATAATCTGATTAGCATAAAGTGCCAGACTGTTCCACCAAAAAGTAGTGGTTAATTGCACAAACAAAAGAGAAGAACAGAAAAAAAAACAATAGTGCCTCTAAGAGCAACCTTTCTTCACAGTTCAGTGCTTCCTGTGCAATTCCCCCCCCACCTTTTGGATGAGTACTCACAAGAGATGGAGGCTCAACCAGCCTCTAGGTTTAACCCCTTAAGGACCGGGAAAGTCTGAGGTCGTTTTCCCTTAAGGACCGGAGCAGTTCTGACCTTTTTGTCTATGTCTTTGTTCAACAGCGTTTTCCCTCTAAGTCTTTTATTCCACCCCCATAAATTATATACTGTTTTTTTAAGCACAAATAGGGCTCTCTTTTGATACCCCACTTATATGTATAACCCACTGTTTACTTTATTAACATTAAAAAAAATGTTTTTTCTCTTGTGATCAATTGGGCACAAAGGGTTACATTTTTATGGAGACTGCATGAAAGGTATGACCGGTCAGTCATACCTACAAAATGCGAGGTTTAAAGTGGCCACTGTTCCCCCTGGGTGAAAATCCCCATGTCCCTTTTTCCCCCACCCTATTTTGTCACTTTTTTTTTATCCCTGACATTCGGCGGTGTGTATAAGTGTATTACATGGCTCCACAACAATCACACTCCCAGTTATGTTTATTAAGATATATTTTTTTTTAATAAAATATTTTTTGGAAAAAAAAAGTTTGTTTTGTGTTTAAAAAGTGTATTATTGCAGGTCAGAAATTGACCTGCATTTAGCAAGCCTCCAACACCAGCAGTGAAGGGGTTAAACCCCCAGGTGCTGGATTTTATTTGACCACTAGGTGTCTCCTCTCTACTTCTCTCTCCCTTTCTTTGATAGCAAGGGAGACAGAAAAAGAGGAGACACACAGAGGTAAGCATGCGTTGTGTGCTTACCTCTGTCTCAGAATGCCTGTACATGTGATCACTGATACAGCGGTCGCATGAACCGACAGAAGCAAGAAGGGCTGAGACTGAATGTCCCGGTCTCGGAGCGCTCAGTCTCAGCCTGGAATTAATGATAGCAGCGTGCAGGAGGAGCAGGAGGCACGCTGCTATCATTTAAGCCATGACGGTCTAGCACCGTCATGGGTTGTTAAGGGTATAACAACCCATGACGGTGCAGGACCGTCATGGGTCCTTAAGGGGTTAAAAGCACATCAACATTAGTAGAACCTCTGTGTCTTCTCTCATATAAAAAACATGTATGTCCACATTAATGTTGCAAAAGGGAGTAATACTTCACAACCTGGGCTATATTTACGCCTCCATTTATTGGTAGTAAAAAAAGAGCAAAACAAGTATAACCAAATATAATAAAAATGCTTCACATATTCTATTGTTACACCCTTCATGTTTTGTCAAAAGTGACTTCATCAGGGAAATACATACCTTTCAACATTTCAAATGGCTAAAGAGGGACATGTGTGTTTTAGGGGGTGTTGCTGGGGGCGGGGCTGATAAGTGTGGCATTAATGAGAATTTACTGATACCTCTTTGTGTAACTGAATAAATGATTTAGAACAAGACCAAAGTATTTTATTAACACAGAACAATTTATAACGCATATACTGAAGTTTAAACAAACATTAACAGGAGTTTTACTGCTGTGGAGCAATGTTATACCCTTATATACACACCACACAGTGTGATCTAAAAAGAGGGACACCGGGGTGGAAAAGAGGGACAAAGGGATTTGGGTTTCAAAGAGGGTCTGCCCCTCCTAAAGAGGGAAACTTGGGAGGTATGGGAATATCTTAACTGGTCAAAACAAGTTATATTTATACCTCTGATCCATTCTTATGCTCTTAGCGCTGTTACACTGTTTCTGTTGTTCTCATTTGTTTCTGCAGCTAATTGGCCTACAAAGTCACGTGACCAAGAAACAGCAGCAGGTAACTGCAGGAGCATGGATCACATAAAAAGGAACAGGAACTTTATATTGGGACTTCCTATTTTAGTAACACTCCTGCTATTGGATATTAGGAATGTGTGTGCAATGCATTGGAGATGTTTGTAGCATTCAGTGGGTTAGTTTAGTTATTAGGAGGAATTACATCTGTAGGAAGTAATCCTTCAAACAGCAGTCATATGTGTAGGGCAGAGCCCGCATTTGTGGGAGGGGCTGTAGGTCCTTAAATACGGACCTCAGACTTCCCCTTGGGGCGCATCGCCAATTGTGCGTTCTCTCGCCGCCGGACACGGAAGTAACATCCACTTCCGGTTTATTGTCACGTCGCTAGTACGCTGCGCAGGAGCCCCTGAATACCGGGCTGAAAGGTACCGGACTTCCCTGCACCACAGCAACCGTTCTGGATGCTGGGTGTAGGATAGTCCCATTATTATTCATCCACAAGTGTATATGATTTAAAGTGGTATGTGGTGTCCTTAGTAGGCTACAGACACTGTTGGGATTCTATAATGTGTGAGGTGAGGCTGATTTGCCGAGTAAGTGGTGCAGGTCTGTCGCAAACCAAGTACAAGAGAGGGATTCCATAGAAATTCTCGTTTATTTAAACTGGGCTCTTCAAGGGATAGTAATACTTCGTTTTGTCTTTATTAAGCTCAAACGTAGAATGTGTTGAAGGGATCTAGTACAAAATAGTATTGCACTCAACAGATGCCCACCTTGGGCTGATTGAGGTTAAGGGGTTCCTGCTATTGGTAGCATATTGAGCTAATTACTATATGCATATCGGTGGTAATTCAACTTATCAATGGTAGTCTTTAACCCTTTCAGTGCACTTTACATTCATTTTACGTCTTATGTCAATTCTTTGCGACCATGTATAAGTATACCATTGTTCCTTGCGGTTATTCCACGGTAGTCTCTGGTTTATTTCTTTTCATGCATTTAGCATATGTAAGCTTCCTTACTTCATTGTGCTCATTACTATATGGTTCCTCATTACTGCAGTTAACCTTTCAGTACTTAACTTAATGTCAAATTCGTAATGTCACTGTTGAACGAGCTGTAACTATATAATGGTACTTTAGTTGAGTATGATTTCCTGTGCTTACATGTATTATTCCAGGGATTCTCCCCCCCCTTTTTTCTGAATTTCCTGGTACAGCTGGGTCACAGCAGCTACAACCTCGTCTAGTCAGGGCAAGTAGGTATACCCAGCTTCATACCTACATCCCAAGATTTTGTCTAATCAGAATCTTACACTATTGATTGCTGCTCACAGGTTTATGAAACCAAAGTATTGATCTCCCGCAACTATTCCTTGGCACGTTCATTGGTCATAGTCTCATATTTAACTCAAGGTATGGAAAAAAAAAAAAATATATATATATATATATTTACATACTTTCTACCATCTCATTTATCGGCTCTATCTCTTAGGCATCTGTCAACACAAGCAAGGTAAGAAGTCTTACTTACAGTGGGTCACACACATAGTTACTCCACATGCAGGGGTGACTTCTTGTCCCTCTTACCACACTCACCCGAAATCCATGCTCCAGGTTACTATGCCTTATGGGTCTGTACACTCCTACTCTATTCACTCACCGATAAGTCCATTGCACTTAAGGTTGGAGCTGCCACGCGGCCGTACAGGCTTTTCGCATCAGCGGGTACCTTATTAGCCTAGGCCGCGCATGGCAGATCCAGCTCTCTTCCCTTCACTTGGGCACTTCCCTGTTCCCGCTCGTTTCATCACTGTCACTCTGCCTGCCAAGGGCTTAGGCTGCAGCCAGGTCCTTCACGTTACAGCACGCTTCTTTCACAAGGCTTAGGCACTCCCTCGGGTACACTGCCCCCCCCCCGCAGCATCCTAGTTCTCTCTTCACTTACCACTTTCCTTCTCAGGACCTGAGGCACTTCAGTGCACATCTCAGATCCCTCTCCTCTTCACAAGAGGCTGAAGGTCACATAGACCGATACCTCACCTCTTCGCAGAGGCCGGAGGTCCTGTAGACAGATACCTCACCTCTTCGCAGAGGCCGGAGGTCCCATAGACAAACACCTCACCTCTTCGCAGAGGCCGGAGGTCCCATAGTCAGATACCTCACCTCTTCGCAGAGGCCGGAGGTCCCATAGTCAGATACCTCACCTCTTCGCAGAGGCCGGAGGTCCCATAGTCAGATACCTCACCTCTTCGCAGAGGCCGGAGGTCCCATAAGCAGCATACCTCACCTCCTTGCAGGGGTCGGAGGTCCCATAATCAGATACCTCACCTCCCAGAGGCCGGAGGTCCCATCAACGTATCTCACCTCTTCGCAGAGGCCGGAGGTCCCATCTATCGATCCCTCACCTCTCACAGAGGCCGGAGGCCCATAACTGATTACTCACCTCTTCACTAGAGGCCGGAGGTCTCATCTCTTCGGGAGTTCTTAGGTACCACCGTCAGGGATCCCTTAAGTAGATACCCCTCACCATGAAGATAGGGGTTCCTTTCAGATTTTCATCCATAGTCAAACTTTCAGCAGCTCCCCAAATTGTAGCTAATACAATCCGGTAATAATTATTCAGAATGTTCCAATACTGCTTTCTCTTGTTTCACAGCCTCATGGAGAACGACAATCAACCACCATCTGAAACAGAAGCCCCCGTCACAGAAAACCTGGCCCCCCCTCCACAAAGCCCCTCACTCCGCGGATGGACTGTGGGAAAGCTGATGGCGGAATTGACTCGCCTTCACATCCCATTCCCAGCCTCTGCTCGGAAGGCAGAGCTCTATAGACTCCTGATGGCTTCTTCTCCCCCAACTCGGTTACCCCCCCCTCCCCTTCACCTTCCCCTCAGCAGACATCACAAATTAATGAGCAATTCAGTCATATCACCCACCTTCTCACTGAAATGGGGTCAGCAATTTCAGACATTCAAAAGAGAGTGTCCTCTCTAGAACAAGCCGCACGTCCTACGAATCAGGAATCCCAACCCGTAGAACCCACACACCCAGGTACTTCTCTAGCCACTTGCCCTAAAATTTCTCCAGCCCACATGATCCCACCTCACATTAGAAGGGACATCATAGAAGGGAAAGAGGTTAATTTGGTGTCCCTCCTGATCGCTTCTCAGGATATATCCGATAGCAAAATCATTAATTGCTGTGATGTCTCAGTTACCCTCAAAGCAAAAGATCCCAGATTGTCCAGGAAGCTCTCAGTGGCGGAGTTCGTTCTGGCCTTTGGCGTCTACAGGGATATTTTATGCTCGGCATTCCCTCACAGACGTCAGGAGCTAGACCACTATCTCCACTTGGTGGTCGACTTGACGCATAAATACGGGGGTAGTACATTCTACGACTATCACCGGTCTTTTGCCGCCAAGTCGGCCGCCGCTTTGGCACAGTTCAATTTTATGTTGGATTGGGGTAGCCTGGACACTGAATTATTTTGCAGGCACTTTGCCGGCCTTAAAGCTCCATTATGCCAGCATTGCCAGTCCTCCTATCATTCTTCCTCCCTCTGCCCCTCGGCTCCCTCAAATAGTTGACAGTCAATCCAATCCATCCCACCCGCCAATCTACAGCTAAATCAGCCTAGTTGTTCATCTTCTCCACCTTCATATGATAAACTTGGCCGGCCCATCTACTATAACGGAAGCACCCCCATATGCAACAACTTTAATTCTAAGGGGTGTTTCTTTAGCGGGTGCAGGCTATCTCATACTTGCTCAAATTGCAAAAAAGCCCACTCCAGAACCATTTGCCCCCGATTCAATCACATTAATAAAAGTTTGGGTGGAATATACATCGCAGTGTTGCAGTCTCTCCTCATTTCTCACCCGGATTCCGCCAAAATAGAGTACATTCTAACTGGATTTAAAGAAGGCTTTCACACCGGTATCATAATCTCCCCTTCCACCTCAGTTGAATGCCCCAACTTAGTCTCTGCCCTCTCAGACCCATCAGAAGTATCTGCCCTTCTAGCTATTGAAGCAGAGAACAATTTTTTAATAGGCCCTTTCCCTTCCCCTCCTTTTCCCATCTGGAGGATCAATCCGTTAGGTCTCGCTACTAAGAAATTCTCACACAAAAAACGGTTAATATTAGACTTGTCAGCCCCCCACTCTACCGTAGTCCCCAGTATAAACTCTTTAATTCCTCCTGAATCCTTTTCACTTCAGTACGCCACCATAGATCATGCAATTAGCCTCATTAAACAAGCACTCCCAGATTGCTGGTTAGCAAAAACAGACATTCAAAACGCATTTAAGCTCCTACCAGTACATCCGCCTCTATGGCGTCTTCAGGGTATGAAAAGGAAGGGCCAATACTATTTCGCTACCACCCTCACTTTTGGCTGCTGCAGCAGCCCCAAAATTTTTGACGATTTTGCTGACATCCTCTGCTGGCTCTTGCTAAACCACTGTAGATGTCCGGCAGTAATTCATTATTTAGACGATTTTCTACTCATTGACAACCATTCATCTACTAACAGTCTCGAAAAACTTATAGAGTTATTCAAGGCACTAAACATCCCAATATCCAGTCAGGAAACTACCGGCCCTTCTAAAACCATTGAATTTCTTGGTATTACCATAGACACCAAAGCCCTAGAGACTCGCATTCCATCAGATAAATTACATAGAATTAACTCAACCATTCAGAATGCATTAACTAAAACCTCACTGTCCAAAGTAGAGCTTCAGTCTCTCATTGGCCACCTTAGCTTCGTTATGAGGATTATACCCCAGGGGCGCTCATTCATCTCCCACCTCATTTCTCATCTTTCCACAGCCTCCCAGCCGAATACCACAATACAGTTGCAACCTCCAGCACTCGCAGACCTCCGCATGTGGACAAACTTTCTTAAGCTTTGGAATGGCCGGTCTATGTTTCCCCCCTCTCCCACTACATGCAGCCCCTCAGTGTTTACAGATGCAACAGTGGACATGGGTTTTGCAGCTATATGTGGCAACACTTGGTTCGCTCATCAGTGGCCTCCAGAGATTGCCAACATATCAGCTGCTAATCACACGCTGCTGGAAATTTACCCCATAGTAGCGGCTGCAGAACTTTGGGGTGACCAGTGGTCAGGGCAATCAGTCATCTTTCACCCCTCAAGCTTAGCCACATGTAACCTCATCAAGAAAGGCAGATCCTCGGCACCACTTATTTCCCAATTACTCAGGAAACTCACATGGCTTTCATTACTCCACAAATTTTTCATTCACACCTCCCTAATAACAAACCAAGACAATGAACCAGCTAATCAGCTCTCCAAATCTCATTTGCAGCTCTTCATCAGCAAACACCCAACCATAGCCGAGCAACCATCAACCCCCCCAACCTTCTCTCAACTAATCCTGCCATAAACTCTCTCCTGATGAAAGCTTCAGAAGTCATCAACCAAGCTTTGGCCCCTAATACGAGGAAGGCATACAACAGAGCTTGGGAAGCATTCAGGATCTTTACTGCAATCACTAAACCTGACGACCCTTACTCACAGTCCACCATACTGGCTTTTGCCACCCACTGCCACTCGGGTCTTAAGCTATCTCCTTCCTCTATAAAGGCATTCCTAGCTGGAATACAGCACCATCACGCATTACGTCATCCGTATCAACCGTCAATACTATCATATTATAGCGTTAAGCTTTTCCTCCGAGGAATCTCGAACTCTCATCAACTAACTCCACGCACTCGTCTTCCCATTACAGGTCACATTTTCAAACGTATTTATGAATTTATTGACACTAAACCTTTTCAAGCACAAACTAACATTGTTATTCAGGCTGCAGTATGCCTGGCCTTCTTTGGCTTCCTCCGTCCAAGTGAATTCTCCTCACGCACGAGATTGGACAATTTTGTGCGTAAGGACCAACTTGCACACCACTTGGATCATTTCACACTGTTCATCTCACACTCCAAGACGGATCAATCACACACCGGTCACTACATCCCATATTTTGCTACTAACGGCCCTTGGTGCCCTTACAAAGCCTTAACTAACCTCACTAACCTCATTCACCCACTTCCCAATGATAGCCACTTCTACCACTCTCTTCGGGACCACTCACTACATCCTCTTTCACCTACTACATCCGCATCATTCTGTCTCGTTTGGGGTATAACCCTAACCACTACTCGGGACATTCATTCAGGATCGGGGCAGCCTCGGCAGCATCCAGAAACCAGGTTCCGGCTCACATTATTCAAAAGCTAGGAAGATGGCAGTCTGCTTGCTTCAATATGTATATACCTAACCCAGATACTGAAATCCGTAGAGCTCTCACCAACCTAACAAAGTGATGTCATCTTTGCGCAAGCATTAATAAACAGTTAACAGCATAGTCTCTCTTGCCTCTTTTAGGTTACCTGCGCCGCCTCATCCCCGGTGGTCACGGCAGGCCAAGGGGAGATAGCAACCCCCAGGTTTCATTCTACGGAAGCCCCGACCACAAGTGTAGGGCATAGCCCGCATTTGTGGGAGGGGCTGTAGGTCCTTAAATACGGACCTCAGACTTCCCCTTGGGGCGCATCGCCAATTGTGCCCCCCCTCCAACACCCTTTTGTTCAAAAAGGTTCTAAGGTAGCCTCTTTTAGGTTACCTGTGCCGCCTCATTCCCGGTGGTCACGGCAGGCCAAGGGGAGATAGCAACCCCCAGGTTTCATTCTACGGAAGCCCCGACCACAAATGTTTTTATATATCTTCTTTTCATTGTACCTGCAGTTGCCTGCAATGGCTGGTCCCCACTTTAGATCTTTATTTAGCTCTTACCTTCTCACAAAAAAACATAAGTTATGTCAGACTGATGCCACCTTCTACACCTTCACCAGGAAAGATGAAGATGTACTTAGAAAAATCAGAAGGGCACACAGATCTGAGAGAGAGTGTATGCTGCAGCCACCACCATGTAAAATCTTGCACTCAGGCCCTAGATACTGGCCTAAAAAAGGAATGGACTGAGGTCCACTGAGCACTCATCACCTCATAACCTTACCAAAGGTATTTGTAATCAGATGTGTTTGCTGCTGTCTATGTGCATTGACAGGCATCTTTGAGTCAACACAGGCAATCTGGAGAACATTGAGCTTGATGAACACCACCTATAGACCTTATGTATAAAGGCAATCCAACTGCACCAGAAGGTAAAAGCAATAATTTCCTAAATTACAATGTGTTGGAGACTGCTGGCATTCAAGAGGTTAAAAGACCATACAAATCACTAGGGTTTTTTTTTATTTGTCCCCTGTGGTGTAGATGATTCTCTCCCAGAATTACTGCATGTTGCCTTTATACATAAGGTCATATGTATGTAACAAGTGTACATCATAAAAATAAAATGAACCCTAAAGAAGACTTTTTAAAAATGCAGTAACAGCGAAAGAGGGATGTTGGTACACTATGAAAAGCATTGCATTTTTTGGGGAGGGGTTTGCATTAACCCTTTGACTGCCAGAGAGGTATCCAATGTATTGCATTGCATTGCAATGTGCCAATGCATTCGATACCTTTCTGGTACTCAGATCGTTAGCCCCTTGGATGATAAAGTTATCTCCATCACCTTATTTTATCTATACATAGGAGGTATCTTTAGCATCCAAAGCATTCAATGATGGTGACTGTGGGGTGATTATACAAATATGAATATAATTCTTGTAATTAATCAAGCCTTGGAATTGATTTTCTAGCCCCACACCTGCCTAAGCTACTTATTCCAACAATTATGTCCTAAACCCTGCTTGTGTCAAGGGGAGGGTAATGGGATAGTATTTAGGTTTTTCAGGGTGTTCCTTTCCTCTACTCCTTGATCAAAGCTATGTACTAAACAAGAGATAGAGAAAAATGGTATGATCATAAGCCACTTTCCTGGGTATGCTATGGGTCAAGTGTAAAGGGCTAGCAGGCATACAGGTCTTAGCAAAGACAGAGTGTGTGCAAGGATGCACAAGAGCAATCATGCACTATAGTGCATATCCTGAAGTGCAGCCACTGGCATTAGAAGATACCACCAGTAAAGGTGTGTTGGCAGATTTGTACGTTCCCCCCATGTGTCTTTTTTCCAACACATAGACTTTAGAGCTGCAGAGAGTCTCTTCTGAAGAGATTAATGTTTTAGCTGAAATCATTAGCATTGTGCCTTTACCTCAGAAGTTTCCAGGGACTGAATCTCTCGAGGCAGCTCCACAGCGTGCTTGTTGAAGTAGTCCATGGTTATTGCATTATTCCAGTAGCTCAAGTTATTCTCTGGGTTAGAGGCCTTCTTCTTCCTCCTCATGCAGCAAACAGTCAACAGGACGGCTGAAGACAAAGGTGATATATAATGGGTTACCAGCAAGTAAACATGAATGTTTATACATTTACATTTTTCTCCAAGCTAGCAGCTGTGAAACTGTTTCCTTTGGTATAGGATGCCCTAATAAAACCCTATATATGTAATGAGCTAAGCCATAATGACCATTGTTTAAGCTTGAAAGGTGAGAGGACAGTAATATTACTAAGCTGTCAGATACATGATATCAGTCTTTCTTAATAGAAGAGTAGTGATTACATTATATTGCATTCGGTCCTGTCTATCATTACAGGATTTGGAAGAAATACAATTTTAGGTTTATTTGAATGTGCTTTTAACCATTTGAATGCTAGAGAGGTCACACTGCAATGCAATGGAGACCTCTAGCCATCAAGGGATTAAAAGTCCCATTTGAATCAATAGGAATTTTTAGACATTTTAATTATTCTCTACTGTGACTCAGTTTAAGACAGAATTTCCCCATTTTTCAGCTTCAGTGACTATGTAAACAGGACATGACCACTAGTCATTATGCAACAAAGTCTGTAAACTGCCACGGATAACAGCCTTTCTCAGTAGAAGAAGTGTAAGTATGAACCTCTGTACAGCTGATTTTCTGTCTTTGATCATAGGCATAAAAATAAGGGGGGACAGGGCTTTCATTGTTCTCATTGAAAGAAGATTGTCCCCTGCTGTTATCTGTCTGGTCTTACAACCAGATTCACATCTGAGAAGAGATGGCTTACACGAGGAAAAAGGGGCGGGAAGGGAAACTTTGCTTGTGAATATCTCTTAAACCATAAAGGTTTGAGAGATAAGACTTATATTGTTCTTCATGTTTTTTTAACGCCTACAAAATCAAATGAAGATAAAATGAAGTATTACTATCCCTTTAAGTACCAGAGAGGTAAGTAATGCATTTCCTACCCCACTGACACTCAAAGGGTTAAATCTCAGGACATCTTCCCCTATAGCACAAGCAGGAAACAGAATAATCTTGCATTGATTTCATCGGCACCTGGATAGTAAGCAAAAGCGCAGAGGAATGGAATGCCCCAAATACTCCCACACCATCCTCTCCTAGGTACAAGCAGCTTTGAATAGATAGATATACTGTAGGGCTTTTCCTGTTGAGTAAAATAAGAGAACTCCCATTGCCGAGAGATGCATATTTCCAGAGTTATTACAGTTTAAATTCATGTTTGTTTTACATTAGCAGTTCTCTCTAGTGATCAATGGCGTGATGCAGGAAACGTGCGCAACCGCTATTACCCATGTGAAAACCACTAGGGAATAGGTTTGCACATGATTTTGTTGAATTGCGCATGAAAATTCAAGATTATCAAACGTCTGCGTATATTTTTTTGTGGGCGTGGCTAAGATTAACGAATCTGTGTGAGTGGAATAGCGAATGCGCCTAATGCAGGAAGTGCTATTGCGAATGTATTTATACGTCTGTGTACTGTTGTCGTAAAATTGAATTTTTTATGCGCAATTCAAGAAGCGTTCAGTATTTAGCTTCCTAGATTAGAACATGTGCAATATCTATCTGCGCACAAAAATGCCTTTACCCAATGCGAACGTTTCTTGCATCTCGCCATACATTCCAATTAGTTATTCTGTTACATTCTAATGGAGAGGAAAGTCATTGACAAGCAGTTCTCCATAGAATGGGATACAAACTGCCAAGTCTCTTCCTGTCAGAACTATCAGGAAATAAACATAGTAAATTCACTTTCTGGTTATTTGAACTGTTATAAATTTCGAATAAAACAACTGACAGCAGCGGGAGTGTCCTTGTTTTACTCAGCAGTAAACAGATTTTCATAAAAAAAGTTTACTGCTCCTTTAATGGGATAGCTTAGTACATAGACAATAGTCAGATGCAGTACAGAAAAAAAAACAATGCCAGCATCTATTTATTGAATAATAACATTACTTCAAGTATCTGTAGAACTAAAGTACGACTTTCCACATATGCACTGGAAAATCCTGATTAGAATTAGAATCAAAGATGTTTTAACAACTTGAAATATATGATATTTAAAAGTTTATAAACGTATTTAAATGTTTAAGTGTTGGTGTTTCTTCTTTTACATATCTGGGAACTTCTTTGACTGGCCCCCCCGGACGGGAGCCCTGTGATGTTGCTGAAGGCGGAAAAATGACACAATTCGGGTTGTAAAAATGGGCGGCGCTTAATCATGGGTGGGGACGGGACATAAAAAAACAAAACAAAAAAATGCATAGAATAGATGGGGAAGGAGGAGAAAAGGCTGTGGAGTGGGAGGAAAGGAGTAGGAAGGAGCAGATGTGGGCAGAGTTTCATGAGAAACTCTCCATACCCGAAGAATCAGACTCTGCCCCGGAGACATGGTAATTCAGAGTGAAAACCAGAGTCTCCGGGGCAAATCCGTAGAGTTCCCAGCTATGTTCATTTAGATCTGAAAACAAAGGAAGGGATAACAGACCATGGTATAGGTAGACCATTGATAGTTACAACATTGGGAGAAAATACATTACTCTGTACATTGCTCTGGCACTTATAACAAGTATATTGAATAATGTTTGAAAATGTCATTAAGAATCAGGCAAAGCTGATACTGAGATATCAGACCAATATTCAACTAGCGTTAAGGATTTAACCTTTTGAGTGCCAGAGTGGTGCACAATGTTTTGTAAAGCTGGGCAGAACATACCAGTCTAGCTTTTGGACTACAGCTCCCATCATTCTCAGCTGCTTCTGCATGATTGGGGCTGAAGTCCAATAATTGTTGGAGACTCAAGATTTAATCCTCTGGTGCCAGACAGGTATGAAGTTGGATACCTGTCTGGCACTCAAAAGGTTTAAGGATTTCAGTGATTGGGTGCTGGCAGGTCAGTCAGAGTCACATGGGGTTATGCACTAAGGCGTTATAACAGGTGATAAAGCAGAGATGGAATAGGGTAGATAAGCCAAATGACAAATGATTTAGGGTTATTAGAAGAATGTACAAGAGTGTGGCAGCTGCAGTTTAATGTTGATAAATGTAAAATGATGCTCTTGAGACATAGAAACCAAAGGAAAAATATACTATTAAGGGTACTGTGCTGTCAGAGACAGATGAAAGGGATTTGGAAGTAATTATTTCTAATGACTTAAAGGCAGGCAGGCAATGTAATAAAGTGGTGGGGAATGCAAGCAGGGCACTGGGTTGTATAGCTAGGGGCATTAGTAGCAGAAAAAGGGAAGTGGTCATGCCACTCTACAGATCTCTAGTTAGACCTCACCTAGAGTATTGTGTACAGTACTGGAGACCCCATCTCCAGAAGGATATAGATACTCTAGAGAAAATTTGGAGAATGCCTACTAAAATGGTGACTGGTTTACAGGAAAAGAAATATCAGGATAGACTAAAGGATCTGAACATGTATAGCTTGGAGGAGAGAAGAGAGAGAGAGGGGATATGATAGAAATATTCAAATACATGAGGGATTCAACAAAGTGCAGGATGGAAGTACATTTCAAAGGAGTGAAAATTTTAGGACAAGAGGCCATAGTCTAAAACTAGAGGGACACAGGTTTAGATATAATGTAAGAAGGTTTTACTTCATTGAGAGGGCAGTAGATAGGTGGAACAGCCTACCAGCAGAAGTGGTAGAAGTTAATATAGTGACAGAATTTAAGCATGTATGGGATAGGCATAAGGCATAAGAATAGACCAAATAAGGTTTGAGGTTTTTACAGTAGGAAAATGGGCAGTCCGAATGGTTATTATCTGCTGTCAAATCTATGTTTCCAGTGATATGACTTCTTTGGTTTCTGTGTTATTCTGTGCAGCCACACTCGGATCTCCAAGTGCATTGGCTCCACAGAATAAAACAGGAACTGGAAAATCTTGATACCTAGTACTTAGAGACTCATTTGTCAGGGTTTTATTATTTTCTATAGTTAAGAAGTGATGTCTCAGCCTCTCAAATTCACTTTTCCTTTCTCTTTTACACCCACCACTGTGTATCACTGAGAGAAAAATTCCAACATAAGGAAACCTACTTTTTCTTTTAGCTCTCCAACAGTTGAGTGCATTGGCAAATTCCTTCATCTATAACTAATTAGATGCTGCTCAACTCACCCAGTAATCATCAATGTTATGGATTTTTTTAAATATTTTTTTGACCAGGGAAAAAAAAGAGAGGAAAAAGGCAGACCTTTCGGGTGAATGCATATTTTATTTAATGACACGTTTAGTGCCCTGAAATATTTTAAGAGCACATGTGGTTCAAAGGAACACTAGCACCTCCTTATAATAACCTCTCACGTACCTTACCATAGACAGAGAATCCAGGTGGCCCCTATGAACTTAGGGTAACCATATTTCCTTTTTGCCATTCAAGGTCAAGAAGATAGTGGCAAAGTATTTTTCATTTCTAATGTGACCACGTGGGTAGGGTCACGTGATATCATCCCGTGATCCTTAGTGGACAGAACACATTGGGACATAGGTATAAAGATAAATGCAGAGCAATTCTGAAGCAAGAAACACTGCACTATTTGTAATAAAGAAATATTTCAGTTAAGTAAAATTACATTTTTAGCAATTGCATGGTAGAGAGGTATTCAACACATTGCACAGCAAAGAGCTGAACACGTCTATAGTATCCAGGTGGTTATTTAAATATTGTATAGTTGTTTTGCCTCAGAAGTTCTTCACTTTTGCTTTTATACACAGGTCCTATTAAAGCAAAACCAGACCATCACATTCTGATGGGATTTATTTAATTCTCTCAAAGCCTATCTAGTCTAGTATAAAGTTAACTCCCTGGATGCTAGAAGTCTCACAATGCATTGTGTACCTTTGTGACAGCCAAGAGGTGAAAATCACAGAGCCCTAGTGCCTTGGCTTCACAGTCTCTGACATCTCACGCACCAGCCAGCCAATAAGAGAGAGGCATCATGACAACAGTCTCCACTCTCATTGGCTGGCAGGGCATGTTGTTAAAAACAGGCACTGGAGTGCCTGTTTACACAGTCCAGGCACTGGTATCCCATCTCTGCTGCACCAGTGCTTGTGCTTCTGAAAGTGGGGTAGCACCACAGGCAGCAGAGTAATGAAAGCGGCACAGCAAGCAGAAATTTTTTATGCAGCATTTCATACATATTCATGCATCATTTGTAGGCGTCTGGCTGTGTTTGTGGCTTGCAGGAAAGGCAGTGGCCGACCATGGTTTCTTCATTCCGGGGTGTGTGTGTGTGTGGGTGTGGGGGTGAGTCGGAACACAGGACCAATACATGAAGTAAGAAACTATCCCGGACATTCCAGGACACGTGGTCAACCTAATTTATTGTTTAAGAGATAACATCTTCAGTCACTCCTATATGGAGGCAGACATGATAGTTGCTGCCAGGTCTCAAACTCCACCCACTGCACATGATACATTTCTGTGACTCATGTACAGTGGGTAGAGTTTGAAATCCAGTAGTCCTGCTAGCAACTGTCATGTCCACCTCTATAGACATAAATTCCAGGATGGATCAAAGATGCTGGGATGGGTATAAAAATATGATTCCTAGAGGGCATAATATTGTAATGCTAATTCTCCATCACTATCTATAAAGCAGTAACATATTTAGAAGCTAGACTACTTTTATTATAAATTCAATGTAATGGATCAGTTGAATAAGCTGAAATGATTAAGAACTCTGTGCTGAAACTAAAGAAAATGAACAGTCAATGAATGTGATGCATGACAGTAAAAGGCACAAAAATGCATTTCTTGCAATAGCTTGGATGCTAGAGACATGTCCACTGCAAAGGCACAAAAATTGAGTATTATTGGGAAATGCAGTGTAACAACTGAGTATAACAAGAGAAAAATACTTAGAGCATAAATTGTCTTAACCCTTTCAGTGCCAGAGGGATACTCAACTCATTACTCTGCAATGTGTTGCGTACCCCTCTGGCACTGAAAGGGTTAACTCTTTGCTAGTGATGTCTCCAAAGCATTGCATTACAATGTCTTAGCGATGACTCTAGCATCCAAAGTCTTAAACAGACTCCTTTGTATGTAATAAAAACTTTCAGAAGTCTCAGTTAACCCTTTGATTTCCAGAGGAGGTGTCAAATGCATTGCAATGCTTTGGACACCCCCCTCTGCCACTCAAAAGGTTATCAGGGATTAATAGAGAAAATGGATAATTTGCTGAATTGTATCATATAAAATATGCTCTTTTTATACTTTAACCCCTCAGTGCTAGAGGGGTACTGAACGCATTGCTCTGCAATGAGTTGTATAGCCCTCTGGCACTGAAGTGGTTAATACGCATTTCCAAACAAAATTACTGGAGTAATTCTGGGTCAAACCAAGTGCACCACAGAGACCAATAAAAATCCTAAAAATACCTATTAATTTAAATGGGGCTTTTAACCCCTTGAATGCTAGACAGCTCACAGGAAGCTAAAAGTTCCATTACCTGTCTGAGTGCCAGAGAGGTATCAGAAGCATTGTAACACCATGTATTGGATACCTCTCTGGCACTCAGTGGGTTAAATCAATGGGATTTGACTTGTTGGTTTCTCCTAGAATTTCTCCAGTTTTATTTTAATTATAGGGTCTTACTTGCACAGTTCAATAGCTACTGACCTTGTAATACAAATTATGGGAAAAGAAATTTATTTATTCAGGTAAGTTACATGGTACGTAGAGGACGTTATCATTGGAAATATACAAGTGTGGCTTTTCTTAAAGCTTCAAACTATTGGTGCCAAATCTAGGGCAATCTTTTTTCTCTGGGTTCTGCTGACGTTTCCTCAGTATGTACGCTCTGCATGTTCTCTGTTTTCTGACATCAGCAAACTAATGAAATGAATGCGCTGCCTGCATCTGACTCATGGCTTTCTTTTATTTACCTTGCCCATTATCCTACATTTAATCATGTTGCTATAGTTACAGTTTTTTTTCTATCCCGCTACCCTATGTTGGAACAGTCATGAATTTTAATGCTTTCATGTTGTCCCAAGTCACAACAGATATAAATTACTACGACCTTATGTCTAACCAGCTTATCCCAAGAATACATTCAAATTACACTTCATAAATTATGTAACTTAAAAAAGTGTGATTTCAGCTGCCAAAATGTGAGCAGTTGTAGTTTAGAGGAAATTAAATATTGATATAGAATACTGTGTACAGGGCTTAAAATTTGAAGTCCTTTGCTACTAGCCAGACCTGAAAAGTTACTCTCCACTGCAAGCCATTGCATACCCACCAGAGCTGAATTTCTACTCGCCAGGGCTGAATTTTCACTCGCCATTGGCTAGTGGCGAGTGGAAATTTTGAGCCCTGCTGTGTATATAATTAACCTCCTATTATTCACCTACAGAGTGAGGAGTTGGACTCTTCTTGCAATACTCAATATATTGCACTGATTTTCCTACTAAGGAAAACAAAAGTTATTCCCACTTCTAAGAGATTCTTCATTTAAAACGTATTGGAAACCCAACTTTAATTTTTCTGATAGTTTTTGGTTTTATGGTCAATGCTTTGGTCCTACACCTGGATATCTACCTGTTATATGTGTAAAAGGAATGTGCATCTGGGCATTTAAGCATGTAGTATCTGCCAATCATTCCTTTTCTCATAATAATAAAATAATCTATATTAAGGGTTTACTATCCTCTTAAATAAAGGAGTTTACCACTTTAATAAAAATCCACTCAATATTTTGAATACTAATCTTAAAATATGCAGAGATTGATAAAGATTTTAGCTTTTCTTTTAGTCTTGCTACTATTCTTTATGGGCTCATGTGTGCCTCCAGCAGGTGGAATATTAGAAATGAGAAACTGTGGGTCAAGACGCGCATATGGTTTAGGGACAGGTAGATGAGCTGATCCCTATCATGTTCAAAACACCTCTCCTGCAGTCTGTTATCTAAAGAGGAACACATGGAAATCAGTTCTTCTAGCGTCTCAGTGATTTCCTGATGAAACACTTGATCTTTAAGCCATTCTGACAGTCCCCTCCTGAAAGTTGCCTTTAATCCTCCAATCTGTGTCATAAGTAAGCACTCTAAATCATATTGTGACAAGGACTCACGCCCCTGTAGTTCCAGTAGTGCTGTCTCAGCTTCTTTCGCCCTAGGTAACAAGCACTGACTTTAAAGCAGCAAGAAAGGAATCAGTGTCATTTAAGAGGGTAGACGGTAGATTTAACATTGAAGACAACCATTCCAGAGCTTGACTATTAAACAAATAAATCAGAAAAGTAATCATAGATTGTCGAGAAGAAAAAAATATCAGGACTTATGGAAATATAAGAAATTCTGATTGAAAAAAATCTATAATTCCTTTGGGTTACCATTGACTCTCTGACAGTGGCAATTTTAGAGGTTGACTAGAAAAGCTGGGAAGAAGTAGGTGGAGAAGGAGTTGATACAGGAGCAAAGGCCTCAGGCATATATTGCATAACTGCAAACCAATAATGAACCCTGTTTCTGATCTAATTTCACAATGTAACTAGAATGATGATCATGAAGAACTCCCTATACTAACACTGCCTTAGACATCTCCATTGGATCTGCAGATGTGGCGCATTCCAAATCCTGTTGCAGCTACCTTATAGAAGGACTCAGGACATATGCAGAGTGAGCCTATCCAACACTACCACTAAGATGCTAGAGAGCAGCACTTGAGTTTGTTGCTAGGGAGGGCTGATGTCCCAGTCTTGCTGTGGCCTTATTCGAAATAAAGGTACTGGCCACAACGTCAGATACTTCCTTACCGGATGAGTCAGTGAGAGGTCAGGATGACCGAAGCTGGGGCGTACAAGTGGCAATGCTGGAGAGCATCACAGAGCAGCAGTACAGGGAAAGCCAAAGTAGATCAGCTAGATAGTATTAACAAGAAACAGAACAAGGGATAGTCTGAGTAAGTGGCATGTCTTATATTGGTATGAGAAACTAACTTTGTAAGAAATACAGAACACTGAGACAAGATATCAAAACACAAGATGTCTCTGATATATGATATTCTCATAAACAAGAGAACATATCTTAAGTGAAGGAATACTAAAGGGATTCAGAATAGAGGAAACATTTCAATTATTAGAAATATACAAAGCAAATTGTTGACAGCTGCATTGACAAGGAGGAAATGTATTTATTTAGAAAAAGTTTTACCAGGAAGAATACATTGAGATTTCTCTAATTTTCAAGTATGTCCTGGATAGTTTTTAGTAAAGGGTTACATATTTACACAAACTAAGAAACATTATACTCAGAAATAACTAGCAGAACAGCAATAACAATAGCAATACAACTGACAAGTTAACTGAATGGCTGTAGTATAAAATAATAATTGGTGGATTAATAATACTAAAATATTTACTGTTCCCTGATTGGTTGAGCTTTGTTTCCCTTGGGCTTTGTGTATGACCTGGCTTGTCTGACCATCCATTCTGGTGATTACCTGTTGCTCTGTCTGACTACTCTTTTGCAAGCTCCCATTGTGTAGTGGACACCCAATCTGGTGCGGACCTGTGGCACTGGCTGACTACCTGAACTGTGTATGACCCGGCCTGTCTGTCCATCCAGTCTGGTGTTGACCTGTGGCTCTGTCTGACCATTCTCCTTGTGCGTTCCGATTTGGCTTAGACATCATTTCTGGTGCAAACCTGTGGCTTTGGCTGTCTACTCGCTCAGTGTATGACCTGGCTTGTCTGACTACCCACTCTGGTGTTGAATTGGGGCTCTGTCCACTGTGCTTCCAGCATACCAACGCTTGCGTGGATATCCTATCTGGTGCAAAACTGTGTCTCTGGTTGACTACTCGCTCTGTGTATGACCCGGATTGTCTGACTATCCTTTCTCGTGCTGACTAGGGGGCTCTCTCTGTTTCTTCCGTTTGTTGGTCCATGCTCCACAGACACCCATCCTAGTGTGGACCTGGGGCTCTATCAGATTCCTAGACTGACTGCAGGCTGAGTCAGTGCTAGTCCTTTGGGCGTTCCGAATTACCTTGAGGCTCCAGTGGGCTGAGGCCTAGTCTCGGACAGTGTGGTGGATCTATTGGAGGACTGCTTGCCTCTTTGATCACCCTCTGTGTGTTATCTTTTTATGTGCATTACTGGTATTATTCTAATAAAAATTTGTTTTACTTTACCGTACTGACTCCTGGTTTATTCCTGGGAACTGTGACAGTGCGCAAGGGCCATGAATATGGACGGTAATAGTAATTCAGCTTTTCAAAGCATCCTGGATAGGATGGAGACACAAGATCAACATACTGATCAATTGTCTTTTGCCTTACAGTCCTTGTTGCAGTGCACTGCACATCTGGAACAAATAAACCCACAAATGGTGGCCTCCCCCCCTCCACTCTTGGCACTGGTGGTTCCTACCTCTCCTGATGCAGGCATGATCAAGTGGTTGTCTGGTTCTGCTCAGCCCCCACAGTGGTATGGTGGAGACCCAGAATCGTGTTGTGGGTTCCTCAGCCAAATTGGCATATATTTGGAGATGGTGCCGCATGCCTTTCCAACTAAACGCAGTAAGGTCGGCTTCCTTATCTCTCTCCTCACGAGCAAGGCATTGGCATGGGCCAATCCTTTATGGGAGACTGATAAACCAATTGAGCATAACTTCACATAGTTTGTGAAGTCGTTCAAAAGTGTGTTTGACATGCCAGGCAGTGGGAGGACAGAAGGAGACCTACCCCCAACCCTGACCAGAAGAGTGAGGGGTATGTGAGAAGCAGAACCTTCCAAAAGACAGTGCAGCCTCCACCGCTGTGTCCTGTGCAGACAACCAAGTTTCTGTGAAAGCAAACAACTACAGTGATTGCTCACAGAAACAGTCATGAATGAGAGTTGTCTTGTTAACTATGGAGCGGGTGTTCAGTCGAGCACAGGAGAAGGGGAGAAAAGATGGTGAAAGTCAAGGAATGTTTATGAGATTTGAGGGGTTAGAACCCTTCGGGTAGCGGTGGGAGGACATGGTAAACCGTGGTTGATAACAGGTAGGTATGGGGTTTGAGCCTGCAGCAAGCAGAAGGATAAGACAAAAGGCAGAAATATGGGTGTGGGACTTGTTGTTTAGGAATAGGGAAATCAGAGGGAGAAGGGGTTAAAATCTGGAGAAGTGTTTAAGAGTAGACAGGTGTGATGGGGAGGAGAGAGGGGGAGATGTGGATGTAGTTTGAAAAGTCAGTGGGAGAGCTGAAGCTGATAAGAATCCTGGGGAACACTGAACATATAACAACAAGGTAAATAGCAAATGTGAACATGGTAAATCAGTTCCTGGTGCCAGAAGAAAATGTCTTTGCTGATTATCTTCCTACAGCTGCTCTTTACAGGTAATGCAGGAGTTCTGGTGCCTTGTGTGTTGTCCTCGTTGTTGAACTCAGTTGTTAAACTCTTGCTGGCTCTTTAAAAGAGGGGCACTTAGGAAGAGGGGATTCAATGCTCTACCCCCCAGAAAATGCTCTCCCCCATAATGTGTCCAGATATATAGGCCCCAAAATAGTGATTAGCAATCAAACTATCAGCATATCAAAGGATTGATTGTAAGGCTGAAGGGAAATGGAAGGTGTGAGAGGGAATTAACTCCTCTGCAGGGTAATGCAGTCAGACAGTCTATGAGTTGCAATGTTGATAAATTAGTTACACAAGATGTTAATATCTGTGCATACCCAGATTAATTGCTCAAAATGCACCAGGGACACAAGGGTTAAAACAAGACAGATAGACTGTTCAGATTTTTCATACCTGTCAATGAGAAGAGAAGAGATATGTGTCACCCAATAACTCAGTTGTTAAACTCTTGCTGGCACTTTAGAAGAGGGGCACTTAGGAGGGGGGAATCAATGCTCTACCCCCCCGCACTCAGGCAGCTGAGGTAGGCTGGTAGTCTCCTTCTTCCAGGGGCTTAATGATTCAATGGAGATGAAATCGAGACCCATGATTTACCTAACATACTGGATGAGTTAATTTCGTGCTGTAGTATCCTTAAAGATAATAGACTCAGAGAACGACCTTTGTTTAAGGAGCACCTGCGGAGGGATCTGGGCAGACTTTCTCCTCATAATACTGGCCCACCCTATCCTCCCTCACCCCCCATACCTCTTGGACTTGTCTCAGAGGGGGGAGAACCTATGCAGGTGGGTGCTACCTGACTTTCGAAGGAGGTGAAGGCCTTCAGGAGGAGGGAAGGACTATGTCTAGGCAAACCAGGACATATGCTGAGGTCCTGCCCAGTACGCCCAGGAGACGCTTGCACCCAAGATCCTGTCAGGGACAGATCTTGGGAAGCATATCGGAGTCCCCACAAAATTTTTCTGACAAGCCCATGTTGAGGGTGTGCATCTCCTGGGGGGGACAAGTCGGTCTCTGTCCCAGCACTACTCGATATGGGTGCTGCGGGTTGCTTTATCAATGCGGAATTTGTGGCCTGTAAAGAGTTTCTGTTGCAGTCCTGCTATTCTCCTCTGGCCATGGAGGTTATTAATGGTAGACCCCTGCTACCATTTCACATTACACAGGAGACCACTCTGTTAATCCTGAATGTTGGAGCTCTTCACACCGAAACCCTGAAGTTTCAGGTAATTAACTCCCCACATTACACCATCGTGCTGGGGTTCCCGTGGTTACAGAGGCACAACCCTAGGATGGATTGGCACACGTGCAAAATTTTGGCCTGGCCTCCACAGTGTTATGAATCATATCTCTCCTGTCCTGTGAGACTGACTAATACTACCTCTCCAGCATTATGTGAGGAGTGCTTACCATTTAAGGAGGTGTTTAGTGAAAGCCAGGCCGGGGCCTTACCACCACACAGGCCATATGATTGTGCGCTGGAGCTTGTGCCTGGCACATCACCTCCTAGGGGCTGTGTCTATCCCTTGTCAGTAGAGGAAAACAGAGTCATGGAGGAGTATGTTTCTGATATGCTGGCCAGAGTCATCATCCGTAAGTCCTCATCTCCGGCAGGGGCCGGATTTTTTTTGTTAAAAAGAAGGACGGCGAGCTACGTCCATGTATTGATTTTCGCTGGCTTAAAAAAATATTGGTTAAAAACGCATACCTGATTCCCCTAATTACCAAACTCTTTGACCGCATCAAAGGATCTAAGTATTTTACAAAACTTGACCTAGGAGCTGCCTATAATTTGGTTCAGATAAAGCAGGGTCACGAGTGGATGACAGCTTTTAATACACGTAATGGGCATTATGAATATTTGGTGATGCCATTTGGCCTCTGCAATGCCCCAGTTGTCTTTCAAGAGTTCATAAATGACATGCTAAGAGAACTCTTACAGGGTTGTGTGGTGGTGTACTTGGATGACATCTTGATTCACTCCTCATCCTTGGAGACCCATTGGTTGGATGTATCCACGGTCTTGAGCCTACTAAGCAAAAACAACCTGTATTGTAAACTCGAAAAGTGTGGGTTCCACAAACCACATGTGACATTTCTGGGGTACATTATCTCTGCATCTGCCTTCGCTATTAGACTTGTGCACTGGCAAAATTTTCAATTTAATTCGAATTCAGACAAAATTTTCTTTTCTAAATCGGATGATCCTAATTTTGGACCAGACCTATTCAATTGTAACTAAATTCTGATCCATTCCGAATTATTCGGCCGAATTTAACAAGGGTTAAATTGTAGCAGTGTGCCTCCGTGCATGCTGCTATCATTCTTTCCAGACAGGGTGTGCATATAGAAAAAGATCCATCCCAAAAACTGGCATTGTCATACATTACCAGTCTGTGCATGTCACCTCTACTCCAGCATGGGATGCCAGTCACAATCCAAATTGCATGTGTTCGAACATCAACAACCCATGCCTGTCACATTCAATTTAGCATATGGTCGAACATCGAAAACCCATGCCTGTCACATCCTACTCAACATAAGTGGTTGACTCGAACATCGACAAACTATACATGTGACATTCTATGTTAGTACATGGGTAAAGGTTAAGGTTTCATTTTCTGGTACCAGCCTCCTACCCTACTGTCCCTCTTTCGTACCCAAATTTCTCTCTCTCATTTTCCTACCCTGATTTCCCCTCATATCAGATCAGTCTATGTGTATATACATTAGTGTTTCATACTACGTCAAGAATAAACACATCAATGTTTGTTTAAACTGCTGTATGTGTGTCTAAATTAGTTTGTGTATTGAAAATACATTAATCTTGTGCTAAATCATCAGCTCACTTACCCAAAGAGTTGTCAATAGTTTATGAAGTTAACTACAAGGTGACCGGAATATCCCACCAGTCACACCACCAGCAACATGTATATATGATCTCTGTATATCCATCTCCCTTCACCACTTTAGGCTGTAATCTTTCAAACACAAACCCCACTTTTTAGTATTTCATTCTCCTAAGCAATCTTCATCCTGCATTGTCCAAACCCTTAGCTACTTTCACCCTTTGAGTGCCAGAGTGATATCCAACACACTGCTTTTCAATGCATTGGATAACTCTCTGACACTCAAAGAGTTAAGTAATTTGTTCACATACACCAAGGGCTGGCAAGAGCTCAACCAATAGGTAGAAAACCATGCCCCATGCACCGCTAATTCAAAATAAATTTCCCCCATCTTTGACCATTTATTTTCCAGTTAGCTACATGCTCTGCTTGTGTCTTCCTAGCTATCACTGTAAGTACAGTAATGTTATGTACAGTATACATTGGAGTTGTCGCGTAGTAGTAAAGTTCAAAAGAAACTGAACGCGCCGGGCCTGGAGCAATCAATTGTCTCCCCGGAATGATCTCAGATTGCCACACATAATTTGTCGAACATCACGAACATATGTCTGTCACAGTCTAACCTGCATAGTGCGTCGAACATAACCAAGCCGTCCGACCCCCGCCTACCCTGCACAGCTTGTCGAACAAACCATCTTGTCACTTCCTGCCCCTGCTTAGTTTGTGGCATCATGTCGTATCTTCCTCGAATCATATTGGATATATTGAGATGGCGTCACCCATTCCAGCTCCCGCTTTCAAATATTATTGGCCCAAGTTTCGAACTCTTATGATTCCCATTGCTGGTTGGCCAGGTGACTTACTAGCAATGTAAAAAAGTTAAAGATGACTCTATGACCTGGAAAAAAAGGTGGGGAATACCCCCAAACAAGAACCAGCCCCCAAAAAACAGCCATTTCAGAGAAGCAGCCACCATCTTGAAAGAAAACAGAGGAAGAGCAGCAATGGCCAGAGGAAGAGAAATAACCTTCAGTATGGAGGAGAATGAAGCACTAGTGGGGGCTGTTATTCTCAGCTCTTTGGCCCATTGGCAGCTTCCACCGCAGCAGTGGATAGGAGCGAAATGTGGGATACTGTGGTGGAAGCTGTCAGTGAGGTGGCAGTGTCCCCACACACATCAATCAGGTGCAGGAAGCAGGTATACGACATTAGAAGGCAGGTGCTATGGAAAAGGGTGAGGATGGAGGTAGCGAGGTCATCTGGGGCCTCCAGTAGACCTGTTCAATTCCATCAGTATGAACAGGTCCTGGATGGCCTCATTGCAGCATCCTGCTTCAGGTGGTGATGAGGCTGTTGCTGGTTCATCACATGCTAGACCAGCTCCCATCACCCCTGTAGCAGGACCAGTGGAATCCTCGGATGCTGAAGATGACCATGCTCCTGCATCTTCCCCTGCCCCTACTGCACCTGTCTTCCCTGTCCACGTGCCTGCTCCTGTTCCTGCTGATGTACGTACCCATTCTCCATCAGCTGGAGGGAGTGACTCTTCCTCTGGTCTGGTGATTTGCATGAGTTCCGCCAGGAGCAGTGGCAGTGATGCCCCCTCCCTGCATGCCTCAGAGTTGGGTACTCCAGTGCCAGACATCTCCGCAGCTGAGGAGTCAGTCCATGCTGACGTGTTTTCTGGTAAGTAATTATATTCTGATGCATGTGTTCATGTAATGTTGTTAACCCTTTGAGTGCCAGAGGGGCACGCAATGCATTGCATGTGTCGTGCAACCCTATGGCACTCAAAGGGTTAAATATCTACCACTGAGCAGATAGATGTGCAATGTATGGTAAAGCACTGCAAATCACACATATCTGCTCTGTGTAACTTAATCCTTTGTAATGCAATGTCCACGTGTATGCACTGTAATGTAGTACTTTGTTATGCAATGTCCATGCATGTGTGTACTGTAATGTAGTACTTTGTTATGCAATGTCCATGTGTGTGTGTAATGTAATTTAGTACAGTTTGTTATGCAATGTCCGTGTATGTGTAATGTAATGTAGTACAGTTTGTTATGCAATGTCCATGCATGTGTGTACTGTAATGTAGTACTTTGTTATGCAATGTCCATGTGTGTGTGTAATGTAATTTAGTACTTTGTTATGCAATGTCCATGTGTGTGTGTAATGTAATGTAGTACAGTCTGAAGAGCTGCTGGAGCTAGTGAGACAGCAGTTGGAGAATAAGGGAGGATACTGGTTCCACTCCGTTCTATAAGCCCTGCTGACTCTGTATGTTTGGCTCCCACTGCCTGAAGATGGTAAGGTGTCTGACACGCAATACAGTTGCTAAACTGGCCTGGAGGTTCTATCCCACTGACAGTCTCCCCCTCATCCCTGTATCTGTGCTGCGAGGCCTTTGCTTTAGGCTTTTTGCCTAGTTTGTGGACTTGGAGAATCCCTTCAGTCCTTACTGCTATCCATATCTTATTCTCTTATGACGTTATTTTGAATTTATATATTATATGTATATATTATGGTGTGCTAGTGCTGTGAGTTTTTTTTCTGCTTCATCAGCAGTTAGAAGTTGTCCCAGTGGTTTGTTGGATTTTTAATGACAGCCAGTGCAGATGGTTTGCCTCAGATGATTCAGGCATAAGGGCATCTTCTGCAGTGAAGCACATCCCTCCCTTAAATGCTATAAGAAGGCAAAAGCTGTCCTCCAAGTCGAGCAACACTGTGCCCTCAGAAAATGGCAAGGACCCCAGCGAGTAAGTCTGGAATGGTGCAGTGGTAATGCCTCTACTCCAAGAGGGAGCAGGCAGAACTGTTCAAGCTGGGCTTCAGGGAGGATTCTTGGATCCCTTTTACCTCCCATTCAAATTTTCTTTGCTTTTGAGATTCTAAAATTGGTTAGGGTTAATCTTGCTTTAGCCCAAGAAAAGGATAATAGGGATGTCATACGGGGCAGGATGGTGGGCCCTTTTTGGATAGGGGTGCCAGTAGCAGAGTCATGATGCCTGTACCTATCTTACAGTCAAGAATGGCTCAACAGCAGATAGGAAAAAGACCATCCTGACTGGAAGTAGATTCCAGCAGGATGGACCCAGTAGTTTAGTAGAGATTGGTCATTTTAGGAGTGGGTGGTCTTTGGTGGGTTAGGTTAAGTTGCAGAGTGTTATTTAGGGAGGTCTCTTGATGAACTACTTCCTCTCTGGACCTGTCCAGGTGGCAGCTTCCCTCCCAACCTCCCTTAACCTTCTGAGTGTCTGAGAGGTATCCAACACATTGTACTGCAATGCATTGGATACCTCTCTGGCACTCAAAGGGTTAAGTTTGAGGTTTTGGAGATGAGTTAACTAACAATGTTATTTTCCGTATGTTGTTACTGACATGTTATTATGTGTCTAGTGTAGCTTTGTTAGGGTACAACAAAGTAGGCTGATTAGCTTATTTAGGATAGGAAGTAAGATATAAGCAAATATCCTATTGTCATATTTTGCATTTTATTAAATAAATATTGTCTTGGCAGAGTGGCCAGGCAAAGTGGCTAATCTGGTTAATTTGACTTGTATGAGCACAGGATGGCAGCCTGACCTGGTTAGGGTTTAAATACTCACTGCCAAGATGACTGGCATTGGCTACATGCTCTCCTTGCCTGTTGCCAGTTGGGCTGGTGCAAAACATATGTCTGTCTAGTTAGTGATTTATATGAAAAGTTGACGGTTATTCTGAAGGCTGGACAGGGTTCTGGCCAACTGTGCCACGGCCGCTTACCTCCATTTAGGAGGTATGCTTTCTGGAACCATTTAAATTTTGGAAGCTAGGGGAGAGACTTAAGTTCCTACATAGGTAAATCTGCTCCTATACGAACTGATATGCCAAAAGGCAGCAATCACATGATCTCTTTTCTTCACTCTACTTGATGACTAGACTTCATTGAATAACATGACAATCTCAAAGTCGGTTGTTGACTGTAGAATTTACTCAGCACCTAAAAAGCCACAAGGATCTATTTAATAAAAAAGCGTTATTAAACTGAAGCACAATCTGCTGATATCAATTTATCATCATAGCTGCACCAGTATTTTACAACTAAACCCATATTTATTTAATGTAAAGATATGTAACTTAAGATGCATTGAGTCATTCTCCCTGCATTGTCTGTCAAACAGATGGCCCCAATACAGGAGATAAAGAAAATGACAATTGATTTGAATGGGGTTTTTAGCGCTTTGAAAACTAAAGAAGTCTCCATCCAACACATTGATTCTAAATCCATTGGAGACCTCTCTCACAGCCCAGTTGTTGAAAACCCTTTAAATGAATGGAAACTCAAGAATTTGTATTTTTTCCCTACAGTGCAGTTGATTTGATTCAGAATAGCTACACTTCTTCTTACTGAATCAGCCACATTGCCTATTGCTGCTTCCCAGATGTACAGTGACAAAAAGTATGCTGACACATATAAATAGACTGTAGTAGTAATAATATTAATTATATTATTAAACTAATAAATATGCATCATACACTACAGCTCTGTAAAGGCTCCCCGCTGCTGGCTATAGTGAATATTTGTCCTTGCTTTTCTGCTATTAAAGTAGCAGTAAACATTTATGAAAAATATATGTTGTATGAATTTTTCTGCTGAGTAAAACAAGATCTTCGCTGCTAGATCTTTTTATAATGCATCCTGTAGGAGAGCTCAAGCCATTGACTACAAATCTCCCTAGTGAATTACAGGAACAGCACCACCTTGTGATCGTAGTAGAAAAAACACAATTTGATGTTACAGAAATATTTCACACTTAATTTCTAGCATCTTGCTAATAGTGGAATTCTTGAAGCTACGAATTGCTCAATGAGCAAGTAAAACAGGAGGATTTCCTTGCACATTAGCTATTTACAGATTCAGGATCCGACAAAGTAAGTCAGCTGGATACCCCAAAAAGGAAAGTGTCACAGAAAACTATAAAATGGTCCCATAGAAGAGGCACTATGCATTGCATACCCCTCTGGCACCCAAAGGGTTAACAGGCTGGTCCTTCTCTGCGTCCTGCTGCTGACGCAGTCATGCACTCCGAAAGCACAGAATTATCCCAGTACAGAACTCCCAGCATTCTGTGGATTCGGGCAGTCTCTACTGTGCATGACGGCTTCTGACAAACATCCTAGCGAATTATTATATAGGATGTGTAACAAGGTACAACATTCTACAGGAAAATATATATAGAAAGACTACTTATGCAGCTAAAGAAGAGAAAAAAACAAAGGGGCGTCTCATAGAGTAGTATATTAATATATACCAATTGATCCCAGTACTTTTATGAGGGTACTCACGTATAAAAATGGTCTATAAGACAATTATATGTAAGACAGACAAAAATCACAGATGGGAGATTTTAAATACCCACTCCCACTTGGGCTCGCTCCTCCAGTGTATGGCTCAGTCAGCTGTTCACACAATCCAACAGATTTCACACAGAATGCTCTCCCAGGTGGACCCAAATATAAACGAGATAGAGAATAGTGCAAGCAGAAATTCTACTGTGCAGAGCGCTATTATAACACATCTATGGTATCACATGATAGTGCTCATTGGGCTGGTCCTACCGTTGTTCACAACACACTGGCATGGGTAATTGCATGCATGGAGTTTTTATCAGCTTGTCCCTGCTCAAGCAAGAAGGGTATTTTTTTCCTCCACCTGATACACCAATTGGCATTCAAAGGGTTAATGAAAATAAAAAAATTATATATAAAATAATAATTGGTAGAGAGCATGCTGAAAAAGTATATATAGCCATTTATTAAAAAGATATCCTAAAAATTGTCATTAATACATGTACAAAAGACATCAAAAGATTAAAATAAGCTCATTGAATGTAACGTGTTTCATAGTGTTAAGCCTGCAAGTTTATCAAACTCCAATGAAGCTTCCAACAAACAGGTAGGCTCATGGAAGTTTGATAAAGTGGAAGGCTTAACGCCACAAAATGCTTTACATTCAATGAGCATATTTAAAACTTTTCGTGGGTGATCAGGGCCGGATTTGCATCTCAGGAGCCTGTAGGCACAGAAATCTGAAGCGCCCCCCCTCGTGGGCCATCTGTACTGGACACCTCCACAATGCTCCTAATCTCCACGTTGACCCCCATCATCTCCACATTTCCCCCCATTAGCTCCAACTTGCCACCATCATCTCCATATTGCCCTCACGTTGCCCCCATCATTTCCATATACCATATTGCCCTCACATTGCCCCCATCAGCTCCATACTGCCCCCATCATCTCCATATACCATATTGCCTTCACATTGCCCCCCATCAGCTCCACATTGCCCTTACATTGCCCCCATCAGCTCCATATTCCCCCATCATCTCCGCATTGCCCTCACAATGCCCCCATCAGCTCCAGATTTGCCCCATCATCTCCACATTGCCCCCATCAGCTCCATATTACCCCATCAGCTCTATATTGCCCTCACAATTCCCCCATCAGCTCCATATTGCCCCTATCATCTCCACATTGCCCCCCTCAGCTCCATATTGCCCTCACATTGCCCCCCATCAGCTCCATATTGCCCCACATCAGCTCAATATTGCCCCATCATCTCCATATTACCCTCACATTGCCCCAGTGTCCGTTTCCTATCACTTCCCTGGTGGTCCAGCGGCAAGAGAGGTCTATGCCTCCTCCTTCTGCACAGAGCTGTAGCTGCTGGATCTCCCGCGCGGTCTTCAGTAATGCAGAGCGCAGGGAGATGATGTCATCTCCCAGCGATCTGTATTATGAAAAAAACCAGATGAGGAATCTCGGCAGCTACAGGTCTGTGCCGAAGAAGAAGGCACAGACCTGTCTTCATGGTGTCGGACGGGGAAGTGACTCAGGTGAATTTAATTAAAAAAAACAAACAAACGAAAAAAAAAAACACCACACACATGATCCCAGTGACAGGTGCCCCTCTGTTGGGTGAGCCTGTAGGCAGATGCCTACTCTGCCTAATTCTAAATCCAGTCCTGTGGGTGATCATAGGTGAACTCTGTAAAAAACAGACAGCGTGCTCGGCTCATTTTCTCATTGTGTTTGTCCAGACTGCAAAAAGTTAACTGAAAATCAGAAGTAAGGAGAGACGATTCAATAATCTCTCCTCCCTACCAGGAGGTTAGAGTCTCCTGGATGAGGACTGGAATGCCAGTCACAGATGAAAGACCTCCCAGTCTGTTTAAATGGTGCCATGGATGAGATGCACCAAAAGGTTGTTGATTATAAATGGTGCAATGGTCCTTAAGGTGTTAAATAAATGAAGATTTATGTTTAAGCTTTTCTTCAATTAACTGATTAAATACTAGAAATGTCTCCAACACATTGCAAATTTGCTGCACCATTCACAGATTTTTAAGAAGATGTTATTTTTTCTTCAGGAAACATTTATTTAGGAAGTCTATTTTTCAGCTGGATGGGTAAAATGCATTTTTAACTGCTTATCTCTTTTTACTCAGTATGGGACACTTTTGACTATTGACTACAATTTGAATTTGTTTAATTTATTGACTAATAAAATTATGCTTTTTTATTGCTTACAAACATGTACATTACATGTGATAAGCCTTTTGAGGACCAGAGACATTCACATTGAATGGCAGAAGCAATGAGCTACTCAACCCGCTCAGTCCTCAAAGGCTTAAATGAATAAAGGCCCAAAAGTACAGCATTCTGATCTCTGCTGGTCAGTAGGTTCTGTTCCCACTGTGTGTAGTATTGACATCCCAAGGGGACAATGGTCCCTATCCACTTCTATAAAAATCATTGCAGATACCTCACCATTCAAAGTATGCAATGGGCGGTGATTTGGACATTAGTGCGCTGAAAAAGTAGACCTCAGGCCGCAGTGTTAGGCAATTTAGTGTGGTACCATGGTTACCAGTGGAACAAGTCTCACCTCCCTCAACAACCCTTCATGCTGCAGAAAGCCTCCCTCCCCCACCCACCCTTCACACTGTGGCTAACTTCCAGGGCCCTCAGTGAGTTTCCTGGCTGCCACACAGGAATGAGGCATCCTCAACAATGAGCCAGACAGTAAAGACACAGAGATTTGGCATGGCCTGAGAGAGAGATATCAGGCATTGTAGTGATACTGTATCTACCAGTGGAACAAAGCTGTTCTGTCAGGTACTGCTGTGTGCTACCAGTGGAACAAGGCTGGATGTCAGGTACTGCAGTGTGCTACCAGTGGAACAAGGCTGGGTGTCAGGCACTGTTGTGTGGTTTTGTAGCTATCAGTGGAACAAGGCTGGGTGTCAGGCACTGCTGGGTTTTTGTAGCTATCAGTGGAACAAGACTGGGTTTTTGTAGCTGTCAGTGGAACAAGGCTGGGTGTCAGGCAATGTTGTTTGGTTTTGTAGCTATCAGTGAAGCAAGGCTGGGATGTCAGACAGAGTAGAGTGATTCTGTGGTTTTCAGTGTAGAGCAGATTATCATTCCCTTCCTCTTCTTGTATCAAGGGCAATACAGTTATTCTTTTGCTACCGTATTACAAAGAATATGTATTTTGTTGTAATAAGATCAGTGCCCAGTAGGTGGCAGCAGACTCTTGTAAATGGTTTAATACTATAAATAGCTTCAGCCTGCAGATGAAATTCAGTCATACATATTCTATATCAGAGCTTTATTGTCATATTTTCTTAACTTCATTTATAGCTCACAGTCGCATATTTAATTACACAGACTATTGGTAATTATTTACAGTGGGGTGCAGCTGTTTCTTTATATGCCGAGAGAGAGCAGCTGGACCTCACTGATGAGGCACAAGAAGGCCAAAATGATTGTCTGTGGTTACCTGCTTCTCTCTTTCAAAGCAAAATTGTCTGGAAATTTATGGTTGGACTGTCATCTGGGCAGGATCATTATGATGTGTTTCAAGATATTTCATATCTGAGTATGCACCTGTGGCTGGACTGTCTTTTCTGGCAGGATTGGTATAATAGACTTCAGGATCTTATTAATCTGTGTATAGTATCTGTGAGCTAAAAGATGTTGCGCCATGTCTTGGACAAAGTCCTATACAGCCTTATGTATATATATATTGCAAGGATTGCTTCTAGTTAAGCCTCTATGACCTTTAATTTGTATATTTATGACATTACCCTTGAAGCACAACTAATGCTATATAATCTCCCCACATTTTTCAGATAGACATGAAATAAACACAGATTTTACTGTCCTAGGAGAAATAAACTTGTAATTGCATCCCTTTCTCTTTTTCTCTAATTGGAACTATTGTATATTGTGCACTCAAGTAGCAACCACCAAAGCAATGGGTTCCCCTCTGGGGTTCCCCCATTTAAACCTTAGAAATGTTTATTTGCCCCCTATGTTGCATTAGTTTTCCCCAGAGTTGCTCATCTTCCTTTCTGTACATGGCCTAATGGACCTTAAGAGCAAAAGAACTGAGGATGATTTCCAGGGCAAACCAACTGCACCACAGGGACAAATACGTATTCCCAAAATTACCATTGATTTAAATGGGGTTTTTAAATGTAAACCCTTGACTGCTCTCTGTTTGAGACCTCTATATCATACACACATGGGGATAAAGGCCCAGGTTAACTCAGTAGGAATTTTTACCCCCATCCCCAACCATGCTGCAGCTGGTTTGTCCCAGAATTGTTCATCTTTTGGTTCCTGCATTGCACCCTGTCATGTTTCTTTGGCGATATCAACCTGTTTTTACAGAATATGGGACCAAACCAGTGTTTGACTTTGCAAAGCATTTGTAATCCTGTATTGTCTAAACCCTTAAATTGTAAAGCTCTGTGTACACTTTTGGTGCTACATAAACATACTCATTTATTCATCTAAAGGCTCATCTGCAAATATTCTATACAATGACAGAATATCAGTTATATAAAACTTACATGTATAACTAAGATACTTACAGCATGAGGATATTGGCACACTAATAGCCAAAAAGATCCAAGCTATATCCACTTTGCTGAGGCAAATGGTTTCTCTGTGTTGGGGTTGTCCACCCTCTTCAGTTACATGAGAAATATTGCCAGGCACACCAGGTTTCCAAGTTCCAGCAGGGACCAGCCTGTTAAGAAAATTCCCAGTTGCTGTTGATCCAGCTGTGGAGATGGGCAATAAAACCTTGGTAGTTGCATCTGTTGACGGAATGTTCAAAATGGTAGCATTGTTTACTACAGTATGTGGTAAGTTGGGAATATCTTTGCGGACCTCTGGCATAAATGTGGGGATCTTACCATCAAAGTAAGTCTGCACAGATGATGCAACTCTCCTAATGTCCAAAGATGTTGTATTCCTTCCTTGTCTAATTGAGAACAAGGAGCCATTTCGGCTTAACACATCCCAAAGTTTAAAGTGGTTAGATTTAAAAGGCACTGATACAACGTCAGTGTTCTTTGACATGGTACTTGAAGAGGTAGGTGAACCACCACTTGCTTGTTCCTCTTGGCTAAGGCCCTGTGATTTGCCACCACGGAGGAGGGAGTCTTTAAGAAAAGCGAGCATTGCACTGCTATGATCATTGCTTGTCGTAGTTCTCACAGGAAGAGGTTCTGTTCTAAGGGAAGGTTCTGTAGATGCAGAGAACCCATCTGTGATGTTCCATAAGATATTTCTCTTGTTATGTACATATTCTGAATGTGTAACACCATGATTATCGGAAAGTAATGTGGTAACCCTGTGACTGTAATCAACCAAATCACTGTCAACTACAGAAACAAATGTTGTTCTCTCTGCAGGTTGTGAAGAAAATTGAACTCCAGACTTTGTAGGCTTGTGAAGTAGACCAAAACGTTGACGTGGTATCACCATTGCTGAATCTGGGGTTGATTCTCCAAGGAAGTGGTAAGATGATGAAGGGGGGGTTGGCTTCTTAACAGCAAATATATTTTCCTCTGCCACTGCCAGGATAAGTAGAACACCTGTAACAGATGTAATACAATAATTTTAATGCTCTTACATTTTATAACAAAAATGAAACAATTAAATTAATAAAAATATGGGTCATCTGGTCTACAGACCCTTCAGGATAACAAGGTATTATATTCAACCCATAAAGCACATATATATTTTTTAATAGTTGAACATAATTTGAACTCCAAGGCCAGATAGAATGGGTGCTATCGAAGGAATCTTAATGTGATGGGAGTCTCAGCTGTGCTGGGCATGCACTGACACCCAACCTGTGTGTGTTTGTGCATGTGAGCATACTCAAAAATGTCTATAATGCATGTGTGCACATGCACCTGTGTGTCTATAATACTCCCAGGTGATTTAGCTCTGTATTGGCCAGTTTAATCAAGACAAGAACGTTTTTGCTTTTCTATGTTATAGGTTTCTGTGCCAGGCAACAGTAGATAGGGCTGAGAGAAGGTGATGTATGAACTGGGGGTGTGGCCAAAGATGGGGATGATGGAGGCTAGGGGGCTTTGCCTAATGTGTCTGAAATGTAAATCCAACCCTGATGGACTGACAGCTGTAAATTCCAACAACAGGGAGGCTGATGTCCCAAGATGAAAAGGGACAATTCTGGGGCAAACCAACTGTACCACAGGGGAATAATAACATTTAAAAAAAACATTGATTTTAATTGGGATGTAACCACTTTTAAAGTTATAGGGGTCACAACTCATTGCAAAGCAATGCAATAGAGACACAGCTAGCATTCAGGGTATTAAAAGCCCCACTGAAATCAATGGACATTCTTATTTCTTCTCTGTAGCGCATTTGATTGCCTCAGAATTGAGTTATTCTTGGTATATCACCTCAGGAACTAGGTGTATTTAGACACAATTCCTGATAGAGTGAGAAACATTAATAACACTCTTACAGCTCTAGAAGGGTGGGGTGTCCCTGCTTTATGCAGCTTTCTGTTGCTAATCAAGCACAGACTAACAATGATGTAAAGTGACATTGAGTTAGCGGGAATACATGGGAGAACTCTGTATGTGGGAGGTAATTACATTATTATCATTGATTTCAATGCATGAAAAAAAGTTGACAGGAATTCCCACACAAAGCTGTTTCTGTGTTTTTTTTGCATGTTTCTTGTATGAGGCAACAAAACAACACCTCTCTAGCATTCAGAGGGTTAAAATGCCTATTTCAACTTTACAGGAATTTTTAATTTTACACTATGGTGAAGTTGGTTAACTCCAGAATAACTCCAGTTTACTTTTACAAATATGGGCCTTGGTGTTTACTAAAAACCATGGACGGGAAAAAGAGTGTGAGGGGCAGAATGGAGGAGGAAAACAGGCATAGCGGTGGAAGGTTAAGCGGAAGGGGCCATATGAATAAGCAAACAGGCGATGAGGCAAAGGGGAAGAGAGTGAAGTGGTGAAGGGCAGGGTGAGGGGAGGAGAATATGTTTATGATGCTATAGTTTGTTTAGTGATGATTTGGCCATGAGGGTGCAAGGGGCTTTGCTCATGGTGCAATCACTGCCAATACATGAACCAGTATTCTGCATAGGCCCTGCCCTCAGCCATTCCATTGGGTGCAGAGTTTTACATAACTCTTCCTTCTGCCACCCCAGGGCATGGCTGACAGCAAACCAGAAACTGCCTAAAGTTTTTTTACCAATGTGTTGTCCCAGACCATACGTATGGCTGTGAAACATGGACACTAAATGCCAAAGCCATACAAAAATGTAAGGTTACTCAGAGAAATATGGTACATTGAATTCTGAACATAACACAAAGAGACAGAAAAAATGTATACATGGACTAGTCAGCGAACAAAGGTCTATGACAACACTGAAAAAGTAAAGCACCTAAAATGAAAATGAACAGGCCACACAGCAGGAATACCTGACAGTAGATGGACAAACACATTTAATAATGGATTCCACTTGATACTAAACATACAAGAAGATGACCAAAGACAAGATGGGTAGATGACATTGCCAAATATATTGGTACACAGTGGCAAAAAAAAGCACAAGACCGAAGCTGTAGGAAACTTATCCTGCAGTGGATCAACTTCACCTGAATATTATATTGTGTGTGTGTGTGTGTGTATATCTATCTATATATATATATATATATATATATATATATATATATATATATATATATATACAATAAGTGGATGGTAACCCTTTATTTTGACTTTATATATTCTACTTATATATAATACATAGAACATACACACACAAACACAATATTTACACAGGCAAAAAGGAGGATGCACTGTCATCTTTTTTCATGAAGCACTATTTGGTGTAACGAGTGGGGTCCCCTTCTCTACATTCGGCATTTAAGCTTTAACCACAATTACAAGGACAGAGGGTGATCCAAGGTCCCTGTCACTCTTCTTGGTTCAAAATGGCTTTACCCTTAGCCAAGTGAGCACAAATGTATATGTATATACATAAGATATTGACTTAAATTTTTTTTGTGGAGAGCGTGTATTACCTTCCATTGTCCTAATGCAACTCCCCTGATTTTATCCACTGTCTTTGCCATATTATGCTCTTTCTTCTGCCCTCTCTAATCCAGTTGTCCCTGCTCTGCAGAGAAGAGATCCATAGGATCCCTCTCTCCATTTACTATGTAACAGGGGAAATTTACAAATCCAGTGATGAAGCTCACTTTCTGCACTAGCATATAGTGCATATCCCTGCTTTATTGCATAACAGCTGACACACACTGCTGTTATTAAGACTTTAATCGAGCAAGCCCTGAACACCCTATATAATGCATGGGAAAATCGAATGAAGTTATACCACTTTCCACTGTGCCATGTTAGGACCATATCAATCAAGGAGCAGAGAAAGGGAATACCCCTAGAAATGCCATACACTTTCTAACTGTGTTGCTGTTGGCACAAGCAACTCATGTAGTGTTATGTTCCCAGTTATACTGATAAACGTCTTTGCTTTACACTTAAAGGAGAACTACCACCTCTTCAAGAATTTAACTTCAATAAATCCCCATCTGGCGACTAGCAACTTAGTAGCGCTAGTCTCCAGAATTATTACCTTATTCCAAAGAAATATGCATTGTTCTGGGGCTGACAGCAGGATGGATCATGGACATCTTGCCATAATGACGTCCGTACGCCTGCGCTGTCAGTTCCTTTCGGAGCTGGCCGGCTCCTAGCAATGCCTCTTAGACCCGGCTGGGACTGACAGTGCAGGCGCGTGGATGTCATTATGGCAAGATGTCCGCTATCTGTCCTGCTGTCAGCAACAGAACAATGCACATTTCTTTGTAATAAGGTAATAATTCTGGCGACTAGCGCTACTAAACTGCTAGTCGCCAAATGGGGATTTATTGAAGTTAAATTCTTGAAGAGGTGGTAGTTCCCCTTTAAATACCCTGGACACATGCAGGTCTGAAAATACCTTGTTTATTCAACAGGAGGAGTAGGACAATAGGGCAACAGGCCCTTTACGGGGTTGAAACATTGACAATAAAATACAATTCAACAAATAAGTCATGAGAGTGTTCTCCTTCTACATGGCTATTGCACCATTTCTTGTTTTATAACTATTTTGGTAGTAGCACCCAGGCATTATTTTTTGCAATATCTTCAGTCAGTTAGGGAGTGCCTATTCCTTCCATTTATATGTATGTGTGTATGCACATGCAATAAATCTAATTTTATAAAAGAGTCTGGAGTAATTCTATAGAAAACCAAATGCATCGTGGGGGAAAAATAAAAATTCTCCAAAATTAGATTTATTTCAATTGGATATTTAATCGCCTGTATGCTAGGGAATTCTCTCAAGAATTCCAACGCAATGATTTGGATATCTCTCTAGCATTCAATGGGTTAAAAGACCAATTTAAATCAATGAGATTTTTTTCATCCTCATGGTACATTTGGTTTGCTCTCCACTTCTTTGTAGTACATCAGCCACACTGTCACCAATATAATGATTCTGAACCACAGAAAACATTTATAACCATTTGCTTCTTAATGCATTGCATTTCTGGTAATTTAAAGGTTAATGATTATGTTGGTCAAGAGTAAAGGATATTTACATGGTACAGTGCCTTTAAAGGAATGAATTAACTTATTTTTATGGCATTCAATTGTGGTTGTTTAACTCCCTTTTTGTGCTATCAGTTGTTCACTTGAGCTCAAAAATGTGCAATGCTACTTTTCTTTTCATTTTGGATGTTACTATGGAAACTCTGTACAGAAGAGTATATCCTCCTTTTCATCTTAACAATGGGAGTGTGGATAGAGCAATGTTTTTTCCCTCTGGCTCCCAGTAAATGAAACTAAAAGTAAAAATGGTTAGTTGTCTAAAACAGTGGTTCTCAACTCCTGTCCTCAAGACCCACTAACAGGCCAGGATTTGATGATTTCTTTGTTAGAGCAAATTCTTAGCTCCCAAATGTCCCTCTTTAAGACCCAAATCCCTCTGTCCCTCTTTTCCACCCTAATGTCCCTCTTTTTATGAGATCAGACTGTGTGGTGTGTATATAAGTGTATCACATTGCTCCACAGCAATAAAACTCACATTATTGTTTCTTTAAATGTCAGTATATGTGTTTATAACTTAGTCTGCTTAAATACAATACTTTGGTCTTGTTATAAGTCATTTATTAGGTAACACAAGGAGGTGTCAGTAGGTCATGAAACAGCCTAAAAATTTTCGTTAATGCCCCACCCACCGGCCACACCCCCAGCAACACCCCATAAAACACAATTGTCCCTCTTTGGCAATTTGAAATGTTGGGAGGTATGGAGCATAGGTGAGTGAGTCTCTGATCACCACACCTGTGCTCTAGCAGAGAAATCCCTAAGTCCTGGCCTGTTAGTGGGTCCTGAGGACAAGAGCTGAGAACTGGTCTAAAATATTATTCCTGTCCACCTACCAATGGGACCAATTAGACTTAAAGTAGCAGTAAACTTTTTTTAAAATGTATTACGTATTTTATGAAAGTGTTATAGTGCTTTTCCTGCTGAGTAAAACAAGATCACTCCCACTGCTGTCAGTTGTTTTATTCAGAAGTTACAAATGTTCAAATAATCATAAGTGAATTTACAGTGCATTTACTTCCTGACAGGAAGTGACAGGCAGTTTCCATCACATTCTATGGAGAACTGTAAGTCACTGACTTTCCTCTACATTAGAATATATCAAGAGAACTAATTGGAATTTGACCACTAGAGTACACTGCTAATGTAAATAAACATGGTTTTAAACTGTAATAACTCTGGAAATATGCATTTGTCAGCAGTGGGAGCACATTTATGTTACTCAACAGGAAATGTCCTACAGTATATGTTTTTTCATAAAAAAAAGTTTAATGTGCCCTTAAACGAGAAATAACTTATTCTACTAATAACCCTCCACTTAACTTCACTATGGCCAGATAATACTAAGCCCATGTGGATTTTTCACTGCTTCTTGGCTCAGGAGAAAAGGGGGGTTATGCATTAAAGTGTAATAAAGAGGTGATAAAGTGGAGATGACTTCACAGGAGAAGTCATCTCCACTTTATCACCTCTTTATGACACCTTAGTGTATCTCCCCCAAGATCTTCAATCAGTCTTAGATGGAATCAATAAGAAGCATAGTGTGGAAACAATTTAGGGGACACTCCTAGATCAAAAGAATTGTAGGGGATGCATGGTGCATGTGTTGCATGTTTGACATGACTGTACTGCAGTGCATTTCACATTTCCACTGCACACACTCTGCCATCATTAAGACTTTAATGTCAACAAGCTCTAAATGCCTCCCCTTGGAATCAAGAGTAAAGTTAGTACATAATGTAAAACAAGGGAGAGAAGAATGAAAGACCCCAAAATACCCATACATTTCCTCACTGCCCTCCTCTTGGCGCATTCAGCATTAAGTGTAGAATTTTCTGATTAAGTAGCTTAGTAAATTAGCTTAAAGCGGGCCTAACACTAAGAGATTGGTTGAGGCACCTAGTTTAGTATGGAACCATATTAGTATATCCTCTCCTTTTGTTTTGCAGTGCATGACACCTATTCCTAGGTCGCAGTTCCCGTTTAACCCCTTCGCATCCGATGACGTACCCAAACCGTCACGCTGGTCCGGCACTTAAGGACCAGTGACGGTCCTGGCACGTCATGGAGTTCAGGGCTCCTGGCGCGGCTGCATGGCGCTCCAGAAGCCCTGATCCTGAAGTGATAATTAAAGAAAAGCCCCGTGGTCAGCAAGTGCCGGCCGCACGTGAGTGTGCCGGTCGTTAAGGGGTTAATGACAGTTCATTCTCTGGTCCTTAAAAGGTTTACCCAAAGGAACACCCTAGTGTATTGAATGTCAATAACTAGCAATAATTTGATTTCATACTAATCTAGAGTTTAACCCCTTAACGACCAGCGGTCGCGGGGTGTGTGGTCCTTTAAGGACCTGATATGGAATTTCGGCGTGCCGCCCCATGTGACTGATCACGTGGGGTGGCACGCCGAACTGAGGGACTGAAAGAGATCGCTCCGGCCTTGGAGCGATCAAATTCAGTCCCCGGTATTACTCACCCCGCTCCTTCAGGAGTGCGGTGAGTAATAGTACGTGACGTACCAGGACCGTCACTGGTCCTTAACTGCCGGACCAGCGTGACGGTCCGGGTACGTCACCGGACGCAAAGGGGTTAAAAAGGTGTAGTTTTGTTACTCTTCATTAGCCATAAGTTATTTTGACTCACTCACCACTGCATATTTTCTATTCTGTTCATAGTGATAAATGTGGCTGCTTTAAAGTTTAGTACAAAGAGCAAGCACAAAGCTGTTTTCTGCTGTCAGAAAGAGCTTCAACACAACTGCTGTATTTCTTAGACCATTTTTCATAGACCTGCAGCTGGGTTTGGAACATTAATTAAATCCTTAATCTTCAAATTTGTGCTGAGTCCTGAAATGGCCTGTGATGCAAAAAAAAAAAAAAAAAAATTAACCATTTTGGAGGAAACCAACTGCACCCTAGGGGACAAATACAAAATCCAATTGACTTAAATTGGGCTTTTAACCACATGAATGCTAATGATGTATTCAATTCATTACAAAGTAATGAACTGGATTCAAGAGGTTACATTCCCTGCTTAAACCAGTAAGATTTTGAGAAATGTTTTATTTGTCCCCTGTCATGCAGTTTAAGTGCTCCAGGACTGGACCATCTCTTCTTACTACATCAGCCTCTGAGTTAAAAGAATAGTAATGTTTCACAATAAAAGCAGCTCCAATTAATCTTCATAGTATTATGGCCATGTGGGCCATAGAGAGAGTTATTTCAATACTATCCTAGTTGTAGTTCAAGAGTAATTGAATGATAAAGTATCCCCTCCCGACCCTTTTTCTGATGTTACACTGTTCACCTCAGAGCAGCAAGACTGTCCAGATGGATCGCAGAGAGGGAAAATCTTCATAAGGAAAAACCTGTCAAGGGGGCAGGGTTTTCATTATGCTCACAGTAGGAAGATGGTCGCTTGCTGTGAGCTATCTGGTTCCAGGACCAGATTCCACATCTGAGGGGAGGTGGCTTTCACTAGGTAAAAGGGGCGGGAAGGACATACTTTATCATTCAATTACTCTTGAACTACAACTCTGACAGTACTGAAATAACACTCTCCATGGCCCAGTTACTATGAAGATTAATTTGAGCTGCTGTTTTTGTGAAACATTACTATCCCTTTAAAGTAGACTTGTCAAGTGTCAACATTCTCTCCTCAGTGGGAGCATTCATCTAGACACAATTTCAATGATTGTTAGCTTGTCATCTAATTCAAATGAGCTAGGCCTGGCAGGCAGGGATTAGCTGGAGGAAGGAGAGCTGTATGGAATGTTACTAGAATAGGGATAAGGGAGAGACAGTACAAGTATATCTAAGTGTAGTAAATTTATTCACAATAAAACTTCCCGTAATAAATAAACAAGTGCACTTGTGCATAAAAATATACAAAATAAAATAAAAGCATACCTAATAAATATCACAATGAACAATACTTATTTAAAGTACTGAGTAATGGTGAATAAAAATGATTAGTATTGATTACATAGTATAAAGATGCTGGAATGGATATGGAACCCCCAATGGTGGAGGAAAAAATAGGCTATTTAACCCTAATAATTAGTTCACAATGTCAGTGTAGGCTAAATTAGTGGTAGCAAAGGGTTGCAGTAGGAGAAGATTTGTGATATGAATGATATTGGCCACTTGAGACTGGAGTAGTTCAATGGCTTGTGGGTATCTTGGATCAGTTAATGATTAAGCGTCTAGTATATAGATAAAAGATGGCCCCTTACTGGAGAGTTGAAAGTAATAAGCTCTGCTACAATACATCCAAGGTAGAGCTGAGCTTCTGTCACTGGATCCTGTGTGGTTGGCCCCTTACTTTGTCTCTATGATGAGTCTGTGTGCATCTTAACCAATCCTCTCTGGTACCCGTCTATCTGCCTTCTCACTCCATTTCACTGCCTTCTCACTGCGCTTCCTTTGGATTCTTCTCCCGTTAGTTCAGTCTGGCATCCCGTTCTTCAGGGTTGCTGAACTGGACGCCAGATTGAACTACCAGGAGAAGAATCCGAAGGAAACAGAGTGAGAAGGTAGCAGGATCAGGATGGGTACCAGAGAGGATTGGTTAAGATACGCACAGACTCATCATAGAGACAAAATAAGGGGCCAACCACACAGGATCGAGTGACAGAAGCTCAGCTCTACCTTGGATGTATTGTAGCAGAGCTTTTTATTGTCAACTCTCAAGTAAGGGCCCATCTTTTATCTATACACTAGATGCTTAATTATTAACTGATCCAAGATACCCACAAGCCATTGAAATACTCCAGTCTCACAGACCCAAGCGGCCAATATCATTCCTATCACGAATCTTCTCCCGCTGCAACCTGTTGCTACCACTAATTTAGTGAACTCTAATTATTAGGGTTAAATAGGCTATTTTTTTCCTCCACCACTGGGGGTTCAGTATCCATTCCAGCATCATTATACTATGTAATCAATATATATCAATATATATTGTTCATTGTGATATTTGCTCTGTCCGCTTTTATTTATTTGGTATAATATTATGCAAGAGCGCGCTTGTTTATTTATTTACTACGCAAAGTTTTATTGGGAATAAATTTATTACACTTCGATATACTTGCGCTGTCTCTCCCTTATCCCTATTCTTTTGCATGTGACTCCTATTCTGGATTGAGAATCGCATCACTCTTTCGGGACCAGCAGCAGAGAATATGTCTGGGGGCCCAAAACAAGAACATTTCTTAGGGATAGCATCTTTAGTATTGTTTCTTAGGGGGCTTTTACCTTCCTCCTTCTTTTTGGGTGACTTTCCGTAAAAGACTTCTTGTGGACAATTGAATACTAGTATAATTACTTCTGTCACTCTGGTTTACAGACTACTAGGACAATACTATAGACATACCCACATCTCAGTACACATTTTAGATATCAATAAGGGTATAATACCATTCTGTGTGGTGCTGCATTTTTCCCCTTTTTCTTGGAATGTTACTAACTGGCCAGCATGACAACCAGTACTGTCTGATATAATGACTAAGAATTAAACATAAATATATCCTAAACTACGGTTTTCAAAATAAATTTGTTTGGTATCAAAAGATGTGAATTTAAAACATCTTTTATAATCTCCTTCTTAAAAAGTGACAGAGCCACTTTAAATAGGCTATGTTTGACTATCTAAGTCTGACATATGGTAATCTAATATATTTATAGCATCACTGGTTTGTTAGTGGGTATCTGGACTGATTACTTTAGGAGTATTGTGCTCAGTCAATGTACACAACAAACTAAGATTGAATATATTATCCACTGAAAGAATATTCCTCAGTTGTCATATTATTGTTTGGAAGACCGTTTTTACATTTTGAGCCATTTTGTTAATTCTAGATGTAGTTTGAGTTACTGTATATCTTTTCAGTAGGTCTGAATGCTAAAATGCATTAACTCAGGGAGGTGTCCATACAGATTTCATGTCTATCTATTTACTTTATTGACATTGGAACTATGTTGTAGTTGCTATGTTATTCTCTTTCAAAGGTCTGCAGAACCATGGGCGTGACTTTTCTCTCGAGACTTTCTTATTCACATTATTGAAAACTGTTGTCTACTGTAAAGAGGTGTGCGCTAAAACAAAAAAAAAAACAAAAAAAAAAACAAAAGAGGAAGAAGTGTGCCAGTAGTTGCTCTACCAGAATAGTGCATATACGTACATATAATTGGACAGAAAGGTCCATTTATTTCAAGAGTAAAGTTCCACTATGAGGTGTGAAAGTCATTCAGAAAGGATCTCTTATATATTGTTACATAATATAGCAGCAATATAACACTGTATTGAAGCATCCATGTAGAAGCAGTCATAAATCAATGTGATGTTTCAAATACCATCTATAAAAATTATTAACTCTGTGTATTAATCCCACCTGGAGCCACATCAAGAAAACACACCAGCAAGGTGAAAGGTCAACAGTCTAATCTGACAGGATTTGTGAGCAACGTATTAGTTCTCTTCCTATGTCCTTTTCCCAGTGTGTAGTGTTTACGAACAGCTTTACATCTTCATGAATAATGAATACAACAACATTTAGAATTTGTGGCTTTATGCAGCAAACAAAAGGACATTCATTTATGGAACAAAGCAACTGCACCATAGATGACAAAAAAGACATTTGCAAAATTCATATTGATTTAAATGGAGTTTTTAATTCCTTAAATGATAAATGCCTCTAGCATTAATGGGGTTAAAAACTCCCATTTCTATATTTAAAATATAAAATGGCAGAACTGTGAGAGACCAAGGCAGGCATAATTATTGAGAAAATTACACGTAGACATGGGGTGGGGGTAGGGTGTGAATTTAGGTATTCACCAGTGCCAATTGTGTAACAATAAAGTTGAGGAGAAACAACACAGATGGTGCCCCTGTGCAAATCACCACAAGCAAGCTGGAATCACCATCACCAACACCCTCAAGGTGTCTACTCATAAAAGTAGATGCTGAGAGCAATCTTATGCTAGCCTCAGCATATATCGCCTCTGGGATTTATAACTGCCCCCAGGTGCAGTGCTTGGGTTACATCAACTAAGATACAGGGCTGCTCTATCAAAAAATCGCTATCCACAGAGGAAATATCATAGAACAAAAAGAAAACAGAAAGCTCCATATAGTGCAGTGTTATTTGTATAAAATGATTAAAAGGAGAATACACTATACTCACAATTGCTATACTGATGGTACCAATAGGTCTGATAGCAAAGCTCAAACAGAAAAACAACCTGTCTCTGTCAACAATCATACTTGTCGAATTTCAGTAAAGTAGGTGGCTGAACTTTCATATAAGATTAAAATTTAAAATGGCTGAAACTCTTTTACGTTTCATGGCTACAAAACTCTGACTTATCAGAGTTAATAGCCAAAACAGGCAAACATGAAAGAAGCCACCACCAGTCTCATTGGCTGGACTGGAATGAGCCATTCTGAAAACTTAAAGAATAAAAATACACATATAGACCAATCCAAGCTTCTCTAAAGTAATATGGGAATTGCACACTAACAAGAAAACTCTTCAGAAGGAGGGATGAGAAGCCAGAGAGGTCGATCTGGTCTCATACACAATAAGATACGTGATAAATATATGCATTATAAACAAAATAACAAAATTTAGCTGATAACAAAAGCTAAAAGAATATCACATAGGCAAATTGAAGAAACGCACATGAGGGAGTAAAGGACTTCAAAAGGCCAATCCAGAAAAAAATAAACACAAACCCCCCCAACAAAAGAAAAGTAAAAACATCCCTCAAATGAGTTTCTGAAAATAAAACCCAAGACTGCACATGGTACAAAATGTAATATACATATATTGAGATATTAAGCTAAAATAACATAAAACAAAATCAAATAAACCTAAACTGATTTTTATTATTAACATCCTACTGGAAGGAGCGATATATTTATTATTTGGATTATTGAATCATGCATCTGGTTACAGTTGCCAGTGAACCGGGAGAAAGGATTCACTGAAAAGAAATACACTGAACAGAGATGGTGAGATATCTCTGTATGCATTTTGAGCTATGTATATGCATATGACTGCTATATAGCATCTGAGAAAGTTGAGTGAAACTTGTTATCTTTATATATTGTGTCAATTACCACAGTGATAAGGCCTTATTGGCACCCCTTGTATTTGTGTTTTATGTTGTCGAGCCCCATGGGGGAAGGCAAAAGAGGAGAGCAGCCAGGAAAATCTCAAGTGCTTCTACACAGAGACGGTCATAGGGGAACAGTGTAATATCCCCAACAAGCTTGAATTGCTAGTGTGTATATATGTGCTAATATGTATCCTTTCAGGAATAATGGTGCTATATAAAAACCTAAAAGACAAGTATGAAAAAAAAAATATGCATGGAGGATTCTTGTTAGTGTGCCATTCCCATATTTCTTTTGAGAAGCTTGGATTAGTCTATATATGTATGTTTATTCTTTACGTTTTCTGACTTAGCTCAGAATCATATTCTTACATTTCTTTACCCAGTGGATGTTAGAAAGGTCTGCAAAGCATTTCTTTGAAATAGAGCTAAGTTATCAAGGACATAATGTGTATGCTAGGCAGTGGGATTATATGGGTCAAAATGTAGCTAGCACTACAGGCATGCAGCCCATAAAACAGTGCCAGTCGCCTGGTCATGGAATGAGAACTAAAGATGAGCACTGCCTTCACAGTTAATTTCGCAGACTGAATAACAGGACCCAGAAAAAGGTTAATGAGGCACTTAAAAGGTTAAGGAAGGACAGCTGCCATCTCTGTTCTCCAATACAGACAGAATACTGTCCTCTGGCTCAAGATGAAGATGTTTGATATGTCCAGACATGTTGAGGAAGGAGGTGCCAATGAAGAGAGGGACAGAGTTGGACAAAAGCAGGAGAGGGAGCAGAGATTGCCTGTGACAGATGCAAGCGAATCATCGGTCCAGCATAGACTGACATGCTACAGTATCTACTAGTACTGCTATGAACAAGACTTTGGTCTAGTAAGGGCACAGCCAAAATTTTCTGTCATATAAATACTTGAAGTAATAATGTGCATGGCACTATATCCTAAAGCAAGAAGACTGTGAGACCAATCATATGCCTCGATAGAACCTGACCTGGCCCTGATTAGCAGATACTGTATTCAATTCTGCTCATAGTCCTGGGCTATTTCTGGTGGTTGGGGTTTCCTTTATTTCTGTTTTCATCCTCCATACCTGGTTACACATAGGATTCATTTTGAATGCCTTTATTATTTATTTATTTTTGTATACAATTTACACTAGGTTGCTTGAACATTCAATCCAATCGACATAGTATTTGGGCCATGGAGAGTGTTATTTCAGTATTGTCAGAGTTGTAGTTCAAGAGTAATTGAATGATAAAGTATCCCCCTACCACCCCTTTTACTTATGTAACATTGCTCACCTCAGAACAGAAAGGTGGTATCCAAGTGGATCGCAGAAAGGGACAATCTTCAATGAGCATAAGAGAAAAACCTGAAAAACCTCTCAAGGGTGGAAGGGTTTTCATTTTTCTCACAGTAAGAAGACTGTCCCTTGCTGTGAGCTGTCTGGTCTTAAGACCAGATTCCACATCTGAGGGAAAGTGGCGTATACTAGGTAAAAGGGGGGGGGAGATTCAATTACTTTTGAACTACAACTCTGACAGTATTGAAATAACATTCTCCATGGCTAGGATGACCAGACCTCACCTTTAACCGGGGACACATATGAAAAATGCATATGGCAGGGCTGCTTGATTTCAGTGCAGTCCTGAAATATGCCTATTTCCTATGTGTCCCAGATTAAAGGTGAGGTCTGGTCTGCCTATCCATGGCCCAAATACTATGAAGATTAATTGGAGCGGCTTTTATTTTGAAACATTACTATCCCTTTAAGCTGTTATGTATTACAAAAATTTCAAACATCTCCTAAAAACCCAACTGCTAATGAGGCATCTTGGTAACAATATTCCCCTTGTGCACACTGACATTCACATACAAATCATTCTGCAATTCCCTTACAAAAGCCATGTACCTGCACTTATCTTTCTCCCCCTACTGTCTCTACATGTTAATACAATGAATAATAAGATTGTAAGCTCTTCGAGACAGGGTCCCTTTTCCGATGTATGATTCCCTTTGCTGCACTTTTCCCCTTCTAATGATGTAATGATCACACTTTAGCCTGAGGCTGTTATCCCTGTCTTGTATTTTTGTATTGTACTATTTTTATTTCCGTAAAAAAGCACTATACATGTATGGCGCTATAGAAATAATGGTACTTACATACATAAAACATAACTATTCCTTTATTCCTTTAAAATTATTAACCTAGTAATAAGCAGATCTTAATTTGTTAAGAAGGACTTATATGGTAGTAAGTATTTTTATGTCTATTTTTCAGCATATCATCTATTCCAGGGCTGTCCGAGTTCAGTCCTCAAGGGCCACCAACAGGCCAGGATGTAAGGATTTCCCTGATTAAGCACAGGTGAGCTAATCAGTGACTCATTCATTTTGACTGACTCACCTGTGCTTAATCAGGGAAATCCTTACATCCTGGCCTGTTGGTGGCCTTAGGTCTGAACTTGGACAGCCCTGATCTATGCTGTAGTATACTGCAAGCTAGTTATAATCTGATAAAGACATTATAATGAATAATTTTAACTACTGAAGCCTATTATACTTTGATGTGAACTAAAGTTAGACATCAACATAAATTGCATACAGGAAAATAGAACTAAAACAACATATAAATAAATATACACAACTGGTGTATGAAGAGACAATACCAATTTAAAGGAGAGAAAACACCTAATAATACCCTCCAACCCACTTACCTTGCTATGGATAACAATTCCTAATGGCCCCTATGCCCTTGAACTTTTATTAAAAAAATAAAGCCTTCAATCACACGTAAATTCCATGACATGACAGTTGCTGGCAGTTTTCAAACGTACAAAGGCAGGGTGCATGAGTCTGCTTAAACCTTTAAAGGACAGCTGGGCATGCAATGCATTGAAAAGCAATGCATTGCATACCTCCTTTGGTCTTTTAAGTGTTAATATTACCATGTGCAGTGAGCAGAGCTTGAGGTCCTGCGGTTCTGCTACCAACTGTCATTTCAGTCTCCATGGACATGCAATCCAGCACTGTTTTAAAATGTTATCGCTTGAACAAAGGAGCAAGGGGGAATTCATAAGGACCATTAGGATTTTCTTATTATAGCAAAGTAAGGGGGTGGGTTATTACTCGGAGGTGTTGGTTCTCAGATTAGGAGCTACTTTTTACTAGAGTGCAGCTTCCCTTGAAAAGGAATCCCAGCAACCACACAATAATATGTATGTCTTATTATGAAGATAAAATAATGTTTAAATGAAGTGCTCCCATTGTTTAAAATGCTTTTGTCATTGTGTAATAAATCCCAGACAATCCACTAGCAGGATGATAATCACGCTGACAGAATTAATTTATATGGTCTTTGATTAGTGGAACCATACATGCATTCTGTGCCACTGTAACAAACATAGCACAGCGAGATGCTGCTAGCAAACCCAGTTGGTGACTTATGATCATAGTGGAACAATAATCCTGGAAAGGGGTTAATTCATTTGGGCCTCACTCACTGTCACTCTTTGGAAGCCTCTGTTAGTTGCCATGCAACCATATCAGTAATGCTGCATGCAGTGCACAGAGTGAACATTACCTGCCCTGCGTGTATTTTAATTTACCAGAGAAAAAAGGAAAATAAGAGAAGGCTTGAATAAATTGTCTTTATCATTTCCAGTTGAATAAAAACCAATATACTAGCATGAGGTTAATGTGAATTACAAGATGTGCACTTCCAGAACCTAGATTGGCTAAGTACTATTTCTGTTCTCTGCTGGTACATTTACAATAAGGAGCTCAAGTGTGATATAAGAACGTCATATTGCGCAACACTCAAGACAGGATGTGCCAGGCTCAAGACTTCCCTAGCTGGAATAATGGAAGACAAGAATCAAAGTGAATAATGTTGGACCCCTCAGGTGCTACAGCGTTTGAGACTTTATAGCTTCCAAGTGATTAAACAAGCTACTTGGTTTCCAACTTTCCTTTCTATCCTGGCAGAAATCTCCTGGCCATAACTACTAACTTTAGCCAGCACCTATCTTTCCTGCTACAGGCCTCGATACCCTCAAAATATCCTAACCTTAAATGTTTATACTATTTAGTGTATAGAGTACAGATTTTGAAGGGCAACTACACATAATGGAATACTTTTCTCTTAAATTGCTTAACCCTTTGAGTGGCAGTGAAATGCATTGCTACTTATAGTAGTCCTTCCTAATGCGATTTATATACTAGTGTAAACAGTGTATATAGGACTTCACCAGATCTGTGCTGGGGACTCTGGCATTTAGAGATAATTAGTGGGTACCTGGGGAAAGTGGTTGATCCGCTGGGCTATGTGAGTTCCCTGGTAACCCCACCCACTTCACCATTGGTTACACACACTTTCATCCCTGTTTTGCCTAATTAATATGCACTGTAAAGATAAACCCCAGTTTTCCTCCTAAACCCCACAACCAGATTAATTCCTACTTCTTTTATGGCAAAAATTGCTTTATTTGGACAAGAAGTATCCAAGGTATGATAAACAACCTAGCATTGCCCAGGAAGTGTACAATTCACACAGTTATATGCAGACACTTCAAAATGCCAAGCTCAGTCTGTTTTTTTTTCTCCCTACCTCACTGTGTCTCTTGCTCTCAATCTCTCTGTCTCACTTAATAGGATGGATATACTAATATGATTCTGTGGTAAAGTAGCTAGCAGAACATAATTTATGTGTTGTGTCTGTCTGCATGTCATGTATGTACTAAAATATTAACACCAAAAAGTATCTCCTTAATGCTGCTTGTGCTGAAGGCAGTGTAGTATGGGACTATGGGAATTTTAGGGCATTTTGTTCCTCTGCCCCCGTGTTTAACCCCCATATAATAAACAAGGAGCTTTGGAATATTTATGGAACTTTACTCCATTTGCCTGAGAATACTTATAGGGAAGGAGTCTGGGTCTTGCTTGCTTTAAAGTCATAACAAGTATATGCCAGTATGCAGAATAGTGATCATACACTCTAGTCCATTCCCCAGAGTGCATGATCACCATCATCTTCAGCCATTGCTGATCCACTGCAGGATGAAGACCTCCCTAGCAAGCCTCCAACAACTTCTGTCCTGTGCTTTTTGTTGCCACTGTGTACCAACAAATTTTGTAACTTCATCTACCCATCTTGTCTTTGGTCTTCTTCTTGGGTGTTTCGTATCAAGTGGAATCTATTCCATAATTTGTTTGATCCATCTACTGCCAGACCTTCTTGCTATGTGGCCTGCCCGTTTCTATTTCAGGCACTTTACTCTTTCAATTATGTCATAGACCTTTGTTTACTTAAGAATCCATGCAAAAGTTTTTCTTTCTCTTTTTGTTATGTCTAGAATTCAATGCCCTTTACTCCTCTGCATAGCCTTTTCGCATGGCTTTTGCATTCAGTGTTCATGTTTCACAGTCATATGTAAGGACTGAGGGGACATACTGGTCAAAAATCTTTTGTATGAGAAAGAGTGGTACATTTGTCATAAAGACAGAACTACTGTAAGTTTTTCAAATGCTTGCCTTCTCAGTTTTATTCAAACACACTGCTCAGAGATGTTCAGCTAGGAATGAACCGGCCCTAGTATTGAGCAGGCTCTACTGGAAATAGGAATTGTGTCCTACCCAGGGTGCAGTATATTTAGCTCACTAGTACCTTACACAGAGAGGAAATATCCTAAAGCACATTATACTGATCCTGCCAGACTAGCAGTCCAGCCACGAAGTGTGGGGCAACTGGGCATACCAGTTTTATTCGTCACTCAGTTTCCAGCATGGTGTTTCCATCTGTTGACATTTCCTATCCAAGTTAATGTCACGGTTTATTATGACTCTCAGACACAAGTTTTAGGTAAAAAAAATCAATTTTATTGAAATAATAAATGATAACTTAGGATGGCAATAACATACATAATATATATATACAGAATATAGCACAGACAGAAGGCAGACTCTACCGGTCCTGTCAAAATACCGGACAGGACAGTCTTTAGGCTCTACCGGCCTTGCCAATACCGGGTAAGGCAACCTGCAGATGGAATAGCATAACGGTTTACCGGCCTTACCAAATTACCGGGCAAGGCAGCCTCAATAGATACACAATGTAGGCTCTACCGGCCCTGCCAATACCGGGTAAGGCAACCTCAGATGGAATGTGGCAAAAGGTTCTACCGGCCTTACCAATACCGGGCAGGGCAGCCCAGAGATAATAGCAGCAGTCAGATGGAACTGGCAAATTAGCAGAATCGTTAAGCAGCAAGGCTTTGGAGCAAACCAGCGTCCGCACGCTGGAAACAACACTGAATAGTATAGCCGTTAGGCTTAGCGAGCAAACCAGTGACCGCACACTGGAGTAACAAGCGAGAGTATAGCCGCAAGGCTTAGGAGCAAACCAGCGTCCGCACGCTGGGACCAACACAGATTTGTATAGCTGATAGGCTTTGGAGCAAACCAGTGACCGCACACTGGTGTAACAAGCGAGTTTGTATAGCCGCAAGGCTTAGGAGCAAACCAGCGTCCGCACGCTGGGACCAACACAGATTTGTATAGCTGAAAGGCTTTGGAGCAAACCAGTGACCGCACACTGGTGTAACAAGTGAGTTTGTATAGCCGCAAGGCTAGGAGCAAACCAGCGTCCGCACGCTGGGACCAACACAGATTTGTATAGCTGAAAGGCTTTGGAGCAAACCAGTGACCGCACACTGGTGTAACAAGTGAGTTTCTATAGCCGCAAGGCTTAGGAGCAAACCAGCGTCCGCACGCTGGGACCAACACAGATTTGTATAGCTGATAGGCTTTGGAGCAAACCAGTGACCGCACACTGGTGTAACAAGCGAGTTTGTATAGCCGCAAGGCTTAGGAGCAAACCAGCGTCCGCACGCTGGGACCAACACAGATTTGTATAGCTGATAGGCTTTGGAGCAAACCAGTGACCGCACACTGGTGTAACAAGCGAGTTTGTATAGCCGCAAGGCTTGGGAGCAAACCAGCGTCCGCACGCTGGGACCAACACGGAATTGTAGCAATGTCACCAACGCGACCAGGCAGAAGGTCGCCAGGATACTGAAGACAGGTGATGAGATGACAGGAACCAGCAACGATCAGTCAGGTCAGAAAACAGCAGAGAAGATCAGCAGGAACTGCAACACCAGAGACTAGGCCGGAACCAGGACTGGAAGTACTTCAGCATGCAGGAAACACTGGAACAGTAGAGATCAGGAACTCAGGAACACATGAGATCAGGAACTCAGGAACACTGGAACAGAGGCCCAGCTATCACTAGCATAGTGATAGCAAGAAGGTCAGAAACAACACGAAAGGGCACTCAAAGGGTGCCCAATCCAGGTTTAAATAGTCAATAAGAGGCGGGCTATCTGCAGACAGCCAATAGAAGCCCCCTACTGGTGACAGACAAGTAACTGCAGCCAATCACGGGCACCGTGATAGTACCCCCCTTTCAAAGACCCCCTCTCCTAGAATAGGGTTTAGGTTTCTGCGGGTAATTGGCATGAAAGGCCCTAGTTAACCTAGGTGCATGAAGGTCCGTACTATCCACCCATGATCGATCCTCAGGACCATACCCTTTCCAATGTACCAGGTACTGTACCCTTCCTCTAAGCCTACGGGAATCAATAATGCTCTGAACCTCGTACTCCTCCTGGCCCTCGACCTCAACAGGTCCTGGCACCACAGGTGTGGTAGTATAGCGATTGCAAACCAGAGGCTTAAGAAGGGACACATGGAACACATTATGGATACGCATGGATGCAGGTAGGTCTAGTGCATAGGAGACAGGGTTAATTTTGCGAATAACTCTGTATGGACCAATAAACCGAGGAGCCAACTTATTAGACGGAACCTGCAGCTTGAGATTTCTGGAGGAAAGCCATACTCTATCCCCAACCTGAAAGGAAACCGCTGGAAGCCTTCTGCGATTAGCATGGCGCTGATGACGCTGAAATGACTGACCAAGTGCCCTCTGAACTTGTGCCCATGTGGAACGGAGTTGCTCGATATGCTCATCCAGAGCTGGAATCTGTTGCGTCTGAAATGAGTCTGGAAGCAAACAGGGCTGGAACCCATAATTAATCAGAAACGGAGAGCTCCCAGATGAAGAATTGACCGCACAGTTCCTGGCGAACTCTGCCCAAGGCAACAAGTCGGACCAATTATCATGATGGTCAGTAACGAAACAACGGAGAAATTGTTCCAAGCCCTGATTAGCTCGTTCAGCGGCTCCATTGGTCTGGGGATGGTAGGCAGAGGAGAAGGACAGCTGTATGCCCATCTGTTGGCAAAATGCCCTCCAAAATCTAGACACAAACTGGCTCCCCCTGTCAGACACCAGTACCCTAGGCACTCCATGCAACCGGAATACTTCTCTGGCGAACACCATTGCCAATTCCTTCGCTGAAGGAAGACCACGGAGGGGCACGAAATGAGCCATTTTAGAAAACCTGTCCACCACCATGAATATAAAGGAGTACCCCTTCGACATAGGCAACTCTCCCATAAAATCAATGGAAACATGAGACCAGGGGCGTTCGCCATTAGGCACCGGTTGAAGCAAGCCCACAGGGAGATGTCTCGGGGTCTTAGCGCGGGCGCAGGTGGCACAGGCATTCATAAATTCGGCACAATCGTTTCTCATGGAAGGCCACCAAAATAACTGAGAAAGGGACCATAACAATTGGTCTCTACCAATATGTCCCGCAGCCTTAGAGGAATGGTAGGTTTCGAGCAGCCTAGTACGAAATGATTCAGCGACAAAACATTTGCCCACTGGGGTTTCATGGGGAGCGGACCCCTGAGAGGCCAGGATCTCCTCCCCTAGAGGAGAAGTGATACTCGTGCGTATAGTAGCCAGTATTCTATCAGGTTGGATGATAGGAGCTGGTGCTTCCACTCTGTCACTGTCGGCCTCAAATTGTCTTGACAGTGCATCAGCCCTGATATTTTTTGACCCTGGTAAATACGATACAATGAAATTAAATCGAGACAGGAACAGTGCCCACCTGGCCTGACGAGAGGACAATCTCTTGGCCTCCGAGAGATAGGTCAGATTCTTATGATCTGTTAGGATTAAGACAGGATTCTTAGTACCTTCAAGCAAATGACGCCATTCCTTAAGAGCAAGGATAATGGCCAATAATTCTCTGTCACCTATCTCATAGTGGCTTTGAGTGACAGTCAACTTTTTAGAGAAAAACCCACAAGGTCTGAGAGTTCCACCTTTCTCGTGTCGCTGCGAAAGTACTGCCCCGACCCCAATATCTGAGGCATCAACCTCTAACGTAAATGGAAGTAAAGGATTGGGGTGGGATAACACAGGAGCCGCAGCAAATGCCAGCTTCAAATTCTCAAAGGCTTTCTCAGCAGATACCGGCCAACAAGAAGGATTAGCACCCTTGTGCGTAAGATCGGACAGAGGTTTGACAATGGAAGAAAAGTTCTTAATAAACCTCCTATAATAATTAGCGAAACCCAGGAAACGCTGTATGGCTTTAAGACCCTTGGGTTTTGGCCATTGTAGGACAGCTGACAACTTTTCTTTGTCCATGGCAATGCCATCATTGCCAATTATGAACCCCAAGAATGGCACACTGGTTCTATGAAACTCACATTTTTCTATTTTACAAAATAATTTGTTCTCACGGAGTCGTAGCAATACTGCGGATACATCTTTGATGTGCTGTGCCATGTTTTGGGAGTAAATCAGTATATCGTCGAGGTACACCACAACACATGTCTGTAACATATCTCTCAGAACATCATTTATCAGTTCCTGGAAAACTGCGGGTGCATTACACAGCCCAAAAGGCATTACTAGATACTCGTAGTGCCCAGCTCGAGTATTAAAGGCAGTTTTCCACTCATCACCTGCTCGAATGCGAACCAGATTGTAAGCGGCCCGTAGGTCCAACTTGGTAAATATCGAAGCGCCCTTAAGCCTGTCAAAAAGCTCGGTGATGAGTGGTATTGGGTATGCGTTTTTTGCCATTAGTTTATTCAAGCCCCGGTAGTCAATGCATGGTCTTAATTCGCCATTTTTCTTTTTTACAAAAAAGAACCCAGCCCCAGCTGGAGAGGTAGATTTACGTATGATCCCTCTAGCAAGGGCATCAGAAATGTAATCCTCCATAGCCTTATTTTCATCACAAGATAATGGATAAGTGCGTCCTTTCGGAGGTACTGCACCAGGCTGCAATTCAATGCAACAATCATAAGGTCTATGCTGGGGTAGCAAACTAGCCTCTCCTTTGCTAAAAACATCGCCAAACTGTTGGTACACATCCGGCATAGCAGAGGAGGTGCACATGACCTTAATAGGCTGGATGACGCACTTGTCCATACAAAACTGGGACCAAGCAGCAATTTCACACTTTTTCCAATCGAATTGTGGGTTATGTAACTGTAACCACGGAAATCCCAATATCACCGCATGGTGCGGGGAATTAATCAGTTGAAACTGCTGCTCTTCTCTGTGAAGTGCCCCAATAGTCATAGACAATGGCATAGTTTCAAATATAACCTGAGGCGGTTCTAAGGGTCTACCATCAATCGCTTCAATAGTCAAGGGGTTTTCTCTTTCAATGCGTGGAACTCCGTGCAATTCAGCAAAGGTATCATCCATAAAATACCCTGCTGCACCGGAGTCAACCAAGGCCAAAACCTCCACAGAGCGTTGTGCCCAAGACAATACCACCTGTATGGTGGGTTTCATTATGCCTGACACTGGGGACGATTGTACACCACCTAGGGCCTGTCCCCCAAGATACCCTAGGTGTGTGCGTTTCCCGGACGTACCGGACAGGAATTTAGCAAGTGCCCTTTTTTACCGCAGTATAAACATAACCCTTGTTGTTTGCGATATAGTCTCTCTGCCTTGGATAGTCTAGTGAAGCCTATTTCCATAGGTTCACTTGTTTCCCGTACTGGTTCACTAGACTTCAATGCCAAGGGAGGGATGGGTGGGCAAAACATGCTACTAGGCTCATTATTTTTTGACCGTAACTTACGATCTCTGGCAATTGATCTCTCACGTATTCTGGAGTCAATTATCATAACATACTCAATGTAATCATCTAGATCAATAGGTAGATCTTTAGCAGCGATTTCGTCTTTAATGTGGTCATTCAGGCCTTGAGAGAAGGCTGCCAATAATGCCTCGTTATTCCAACCTACCTCTGCTGCCAATGTGCGGAATTCGATGGCATAGTCGCCCACTGTACGCCTGCCCTGTTGTATCTCCATAAGGCGTTTGGCAGCAGAGGTGGTTCTACCAGGAGGCTCAAACACTCTTCGAAAGGAATGCACAAATTCACTAAAGTTCTTAGTACAAGGTTTAGCATTCTCCCACAAGGGGTTAGCCCAAGCCAATGCTCTGCCAGTGAGCAGTGATATCGTGAACCCCACTTTACTACGATCATTGGGAAATGCGTGTGCCGTCAATTCCATAAAGATTTCGAGTTGATTGATGAACCCTCTGCAGAGACTAGGGTCACCATCATATCTTAGCGGCAAGGGTGCAGAAGCCGTTAACCCTTTAACAGTACCCCCTAGGGGTCTGGTATCACTTTCCGGTGTCTGACTTGGCGAGACCACCGGGCTAGAGCTAGATTGGGCAGCAGGTACCGTGCGTTCAAGGATCGTTTGAATTGCAACTGCCAACTGATCCAAACGTTGCTCGAGCACATCCATCCTCCAATGGATATTCTGTGCGTTACCTTCACCCTTGCTGTCTGAGGTCATGGCCCTTTCGTACTGTCACGGTTTATTATGACTCTCAGACACAAGTTTTAGGTAAAAAAAATCAATTTTATTGAAATAATAAATGATAACTTAGGATGGCAATAACATACATAATATATATATACAGAATATAGCACAGACAGAAGGCAGACTCTACCGGTCCTGTCAAAATACCGGACAGGACAGTCTTTAGGCTCTACCGGCCTTGCCAATACCGGGTAAGGCAACCTGCAGATGGAATAGCATAACGGTTTACCGGCCTTACCAAATTACCGGGCAAGGCAGCCTCAATAGATACACAATGTAGGCTCTACCGGCCCTGCCAATACCGGGTAAGGCAACCTCAGATGGAATGTGGCAAAAGGTTCTACCGGCCTTACCAATACCGGGCAGGGCAGCCCAGAGATAATAGCAGCAGTCAGATGGAACTGGCAAATTAGCAGAATCGTTAAGCAGCAAGGCTTTGGAGCAAACCAGCGTCCGCACGCTGGAAACAACACTGAATAGTATAGCCGTTAGGCTTAGCGAGCAAACCAGTGACCGCACACTGGAGTAACAAGCGAGAGTATAGCCGCAAGGCTTAGGAGCAAACCAGCGTCCGCACGCTGGGACCAACACAGATTTGTATAGCTGATAGGCTTTGGAGCAAACCAGTGACCGCACACTGGTGTAACAAGCGAGTTTGTATAGCCGCAAGGCTTAGGAGCAAACCAGCGTCCGCACGCTGGGACCAACACAGATTTGTATAGCTGAAAGGCTTTGGAGCAAACCAGTGACCGCACACTGGTGTAACAAGTGAGTTTGTATAGCCGCAAGGCTAGGAGCAAACCAGCGTCCGCACGCTGGGACCAACACAGATTTGTATAGCTGAAAGGCTTTGGAGCAAACCAGTGACCGCACACTGGTGTAACAAGTGAGTTTCTATAGCCGCAAGGCTTAGGAGCAAACCAGCGTCCGCACGCTGGGACCAACACAGATTTGTATAGCTGATAGGCTTTGGAGTAAACCAGTGACCGCACACTGGTGTAACAAGCGAGTTTGTATAGCCGCAAGGCTTAGGAGCAAACCAGCGTCCGCACGCTGGGACCAACACAGATTTGTATAGCTGATAGGCTTTGGAGCAAACCAGTGACCGCACACTGGTGTAACAAGCGAGTTTGTATAGCCGCAAGGCTTGGGAGCAAACCAGCGTCCGCACGCTGGGACCAACACGGAATTGTAGCAATGTCACCAACGCGACCAGGCAGAAGGTCGCCAGGATACTGAAGACAGGTGATGAGATGACAGGAACCAGCAACGATCAGTCAGGTCAGAAAACAGCAGAGAAGATCAGCAGGAACTGCAACACCAGAGACTAGGCCGGAACCAGGACTGGAAGTACTTCAGCATGCAGGAAACACTGGAACAGTAGAGATCAGGAACTCAGGAACACATGAGATCAGGAACTCAGGAACACTGGAACAGAGGCCCAGCTATCACTAGCATAGTGATAGCAAGAAGGTCAGAAACAACACGAAAGGGCACTCAAAGGGTGCCCAATCCAGGTTTAAATAGTCAATAAGAGGCGGGCTATCTGCAGACAGCCAATAGAAGCCCCCTACTGGTGACAGACAAGTAACTGCAGCCAATCACGGGCACCGTGATAGTTAAGTATACTTGTCCAATTCTTCTAGTTCTTGTCCATCTACTGTGATTTTCCTTGGTAAATTTGTTAAAGGGATAGTAATACTTTGTTTTATCTTTATTTTATTTTGTAGGCATTAAAAAAACATGAAGAACGATATACGTCTTATCTCTCAAACCTTTATGGTTTAAGAGATATTCACAAGCAAAGTATCCCCCCCCCGCTGACCCAGATCAGAAGGAAGGTGCCCAGGTAGACTGCAGAGAGGGACAATCTTCAATTAAGATAAGGGAAAAACCTGAAAAACTTGTCAAGGGGGGCAGGGCTTTCATTGTTTTCATACAAAGAAGATTGTCCCCTGCTGTTATCTGTCTGGTCTTACAACCAGATTCACATCTGAGAAGAGATGGCTTACACTAGGAAAAAGGGGTGGGAGGGGGAAACTTTGCTTGTGAATATCTCTTAAACCATAAAGGTTTGAGAGATAAGACTTATATCATTCTTCATGTTTTTTTAATGCCTACAAAATAAAATAAAAACGAAGTATTACTATCCCTTTAAACAGGACTTGTCTTTTGTTGGTATTAATCTTCAGACCAACATTTTTGCTTTCCTGTTGTAGCTCTTCATTGAGTTTTTGCAGTTCTTTGGGACTACTAGCAAATAGCATGATATTGTCTGCAAAATATAAGTGATATGGGTCATCTCTATTGATCTTAAGTCCTTTTTTGTCCCAATTTAGGGCTGGATTCTATTACAGGTTCTAATTGTATTACTGCTTTTATCTCCAGTTTTTCCCATAGACTTGAATAGGAAAATGTTTGATAAAACAGGTGTTAACATTTAGCACCTGCAATAGAATCTAGCCCTTAGTCTGCAGAATTTTTTTTTCTAAACAACCAGAAAATAGTTTTTGGAAGACTGTGTCTCCTTGACGGACGCCGTTTCCTGTGTTGATCTGGACATTATAATTTTTGACCTGTATTGATGCAGTTGTATTTTCATAAACTGATTGGAGGATATTGACGTAAGCTCTATCTATTCCTTGATTGATCAGGGTATCAATTATTGCTTGCCTTTTCATAGTCAATGAAGGCTATGCATAATGGAAGGTCATATTCATTATGGCGCTCTATAACTTGTTGCCTGGATATGGTCCATTTTACTGAAACCATTCCTGAAGCCTGCCTGTCCTTTAGGCTGTGTCCATGCTTCTTGATAGTACATTTGTGAAAACCTTGCAGATTAATGGCAATAGGCTTATTGGGCGATAGTTTTATTAGAACCGCCTTATCCCCTTTTTTGTGCAGTAGGATGACTCCTACATTTTTTCCATGTTTCTGGCACTTTGCCATTTAGTAGGTATTTGGAAAGTAATTTATCAAGGACTTTGAATAAGAGTTGACCTTCAGCTTCCCATATTTCAATAGTGACTGTTTCAGGTACAGTTGAATTGCTATATTTCAATGATTTTATTGCTGTTTATACTTGTTCTAGCAAAACATCTGGCACAGCATCAGCCTCTGGCACTGCATTTAGTTGTTGTTCTTCATCCTTATAAAAATTTGAATAAAATCATTCCACTCATTTTAGTAAATGTTGTTGAGTTTCTGCTGTTGTACCATCTTCAAGCTTTAAAGGGATAGTATTACTTAAAAAATCCTATCCCTCATATTGTAGTCCTTAATAAACTGAGTTAAATGACACCAGCGGCATCTCTCAAACCTTTATGGTGTAAGAGATAGCCGCTTTCAAAGTTTCCTCTCCCCTGCTGTCAGCGTTCTGCTGCCAGCAGGAGAATCCGGTCTCTGAATCAAGAGGAGGCTCTTCAGCAGAGCCGATATCTCGTTATGAAAGGAAAAATGTTTAATTGAAACAGTCTTCTATGTGTGCTTGGTAACCAAGCACACGTAGAAGACTGCTTCAATGAATCATTTTTCCTTCCATAACGAGATATCGGCTCTGTTTAAGAGCCTCCGTCTGTCCTGGGAACGGATTCCCCTGCTGGCAGCAGAACACTGACAGCAGGGGAGAGGAAACTTTGAAAGCGGCTATCTCTTAAACCATAAAGGTTTGAGAGATGCCGCTGGTGTCATTTAACTCAGTTTATTAAGGGCTACAATATAAGGGATAGTAATTTTGAAGTAATACTATCCCTTTAATGGCTCCTTTGTGTGCCCATCTTTCGTTTTGCTTTCTTAACCCCTTGATTTTCTTCCAGTGTCTTTTTGATGAACTTGCACATTTCTTCTTTTATGTTCTTCCTTATGGTCTTATACATTTCTACATATTCTACCCTGTTTCTATATTACCGTTTTGCTTCATTTCTCGTTGCTTTTTCATCATGGCAAATGTTAGTTTTGATATTTGGGTTGGTTCTTCTTGTTTCACAGTAGGTGTATCTGGTTGCCGTATAAAGTCTAGCTAGTATGATGGGAATGGGAGTCTAGTCCCCAATACCTGGAGGTCCAGAAGCAATCACTGTAGTGTATACACTTATATACCCAAAATAGGATTAAAGAAAACAACAGGGAGCAAAATGATAGACCTCTAGGCAGTTGTCAGACAAAGCTCATATTTCAGTAAATATTTTGATCTGTAACTGGTTACACAATGTACTATGTGTCAAATACATCTCAAAAACCTGTCATAAATTTAAATGATAAATGAGTAGGTACATACAGTCATATGCAACTATTTTCCAAGATGTAAAGATGAACATTTCAATGACAAATACTACACATTATACCTAATGAGGAGGTTATTACGGGGTTAAAAGTCACATGTAATTGGATGGGAATTTGGAGAATTTGTATTTGCTCCCTAGTGTTCAATTGATTTGGCCCCAAACTGTTCCAGTTTTCTTTGGGCCCCAAGTCTATTATATGAATAAATTCACAATTTGTACTGGGCCATTTACAAGTGCAAGTCTGGATTTGCATGTGAGGTGCACATAGGCAATGACATATAGGCCTTAACTCTACAGATGGCCACAGCTCCACTCCTCAAATCACCCTGCCTCCAGTCCCATTCACTTTTTCCTGGCACTGAACATACCCTTGGTCTATAACAAGCAAGAACTAAAAAACTATTTAATGCCTTGGTTGTCAGAGAGATCATCAGTGCATTGGTTTGCAATGTGTTGTAGATCTCTCTAGCATCCAAGGTGTAACAGACCATCAGTTCGCTATGAGCCACTTGGATAAAAAGACAATTATATGTTGGACTGTGTACATATATGTGTGTTGTGCCCTGTGCCCTATGATTCCCACCCCATTAAGGTTCTCTGTCTCTTTGCCTACTCTGGCTGCCCAGCCGCAATAATGTCCTACAGCAAGGCAGTTGGAGTCTCCTGGTTCCCTGTGAGAAAAGCAGGAGGGTGACGGGTTTAGTTTGTTTGACAGGTGGGTGGCCTGCTGATTGGTCACCAATTGCCATCCCTTGTTGCACCGATCCCCATTTGCTGGAGATTGGCACAACAAAACTGAATTATGTTACACAATGTATGTGACCTTTTGATTGGTCACTACACATTTGTTCCTTGTTGCTCCAATCTGGCAAGATTGAATTGTATTCTTTGTTTACTTTTCTATTACTGTCCTATAAATGTCCCCAGTGATCCCAAATAAAGTGTTCTTGCACAACTGTATCCTGTCTTGTGTGCTTTCTTCCAGGAATGGTCTAAAGAGTCACTTTTGAAGCCAATTCTTTCGATCCTTCTGAGTTGGACCTGTAGCTGCATCACAGAAAGAGAAACCTGGGAATGAAATCCAGGGTGGGACCTATCTCTCACTAAACGAAGGACCAAACCACCATCTTGGTTCACATCCGTTTAGATGGTTGACGCATAACGCATATTGACATATGACTTGATGGGGATCTGGCAACCCAGCAGGGGCGAGATGCAGCGATCTAAAGAAGCCCAAATTACTGGAAGTCCTAAAGGAAATGGATGAAGAGGCTGCTCGGCTGGCCTGATCCATCAGCCAACCCCGGGATCCGAGCCCCAGCCTTTGATCAGCAGCCATGGGTTCTACAGCTGAGCAACCCTGAGATGAACCAATGCACCCAGCGGTGAGGAAGGTCCAGAGGCGCCTAGACTGTTTGGGGTCCAATCCATGGCGGTAGTAAGGATCAGGTCAAACAAGAACACCTGGTGGAGTTGTCACACATTCAGGTGTTACTGTCCAACCCCCTAAGTGATTGTCACACTGATTGCAGCGATAAAACACCAACCGGGTGATCCACCAGTAGTTCAAGGCTTTTGACAACTCAGCTGATGACATCTACAGGACTTTGGGTGTCAATTTCACCTACACTGTTGGAATGGTCTCCAAACTAAAGGGCAGAACTGCAGATGGTTATTGGGCCATTCCAGATGAGTGGAGCAAGGACTACCAGTAGGTGAAGAAATGGTTGTTGGCTGTGTATGGCATTACTTCAGATGCCTATCGCCAGTGCTTCTGGGAAACCTGCCTGCAACCCAAAGACACGCACACCGAGCAGGCACACATTCTTGACAATGTCTGCTGGAATTGGCTTCAAGGATGTGGAGCCACTACCTTTAAGAACTGCTGCCAGCAAATTCTTCATGAGAAGTTTTACCATAATATTGCTCCGGAGACTCAAGATTGGGTTAGAGACCAGCAGCCCCACACCCTCATGGAGGCTTCTCAATTGGCAGACAAATATGAGGAAACCAGGCTCCAGGTTCATCAGACCATCACTATCCATGGTACCTCCTGCAATAAGTCCAGTGCCCTCACAGCTCGGACACCAGCCTCGTCTGTACCCCTGGCCCTGGCCGCCAACCTCATTATCCCCCAGCCCATTCTGTCCCCTCACCGGTCACAACTTTCTGGGCCAGAATGCTTCAGCTGCCAGCAGAGAGGGCACCTTGGGGCTCCGGTCCCCCCAGCAGGCCATTACTCTGAGAAGCCCACTGTGTTTTGGACTCCAACCCCATCTCTGAGGGAGAGTTCCTGCGAACTGAGGGGTACCACTGGCCTACCCCTGTGAAAGTTCCACAGCCTGAGGACCTAGATACCAACAAGGGCTACTAACCTGAGGTGTCCTGGTCCAAGTTGCCGTCCAGGACAATTGGAGGCACCATGTTCATCCAGTACAATTCAATGGACATCCCGCAGAAAGGCTGAGAGACACTGGTGCCACTGTCACACTGGCCACTCCAGACTCCCCCAGGCAGAGTGTTAGGCAGGGGAGGGCTGGCCTGGGGGGCAATTGCCCCCTGGGCTGGTCATATGTTTGGGCTGGTAGGCCACTGCATCTCACTAAATCTCCCAATTGCTGCTGTAAATGAAGCTACACTAGAGATACCACAGAGGTACAATCCAAATGGAGCTACACTAGTAGCATAAACCATTTCCCTGTAAGCTCTATAGTATCACTAGGTAAGCTTGACTTAAATTGTAAGTGTAGCCTCATTCAACTGTAAGCTATGTGGTATTACGTGACTTACGTCACAACATTAATACCAATTTTAAAATTAACAAAAGGGGTGGGCTGGAACAGTGGCCTGGAACGATAATAGAAATAGGCCACTTTAATGTATTTTCCCCCTGGGCCACAAATTGCCAGCCCTCCCCTGGTGTCAGGTCTTCATCTCAGTGAGAATCACCGTATGGTAAGCCACGACCCGACTCATATCCCTCAGACTTACCCACTGAGACCCAACCACCCTGACTTGGTCCCCCCTCTGCAGACTTCTGTAACAAAGTCTCAGCTGAACTTAATAGGGAAACTTTTACTTGGGAGGATGTGTTGCAGTATAGGAAAAAGCTAAACCCCTGTAGTGGCTGCCCAAGGTTCCACCTAAGAGTGAAGGGTAATCCTTGCCCTCAGTGTCTAGGGAATCCAGCTGCACCTCGCTGACGAGGCCCAACAAGGCCAAAAAGTACATCGGGGGTTTGCTGGTGTTCCCGTGCAGAAGGAACTTGCCATCATTTTGAGACTGGACCATACTTTTGGGTGGGGTTAATCTAATATGTATGTGGAAATTTCTCCTCTGTAATGGCACTAGAGAGCTAAAACGTGATGCTTCTGAGCGGTGACTAGTCATAGAACAGGCCATTGTGCTGTTGTTCATCCTCAGGAGTGTCTCACATTTTGTATGCTTATTTTGAATACTCTTAGGGGGTCTCCCTAATATTGAAGGGTAATCCAGACATGGACCTCTTGCTCTCAGTACCTAGGGAATCCAGCTGCACCTCCCTGATGAGGCCCAACAAGGCCGAAACGTGCGTTGGGGGTTAGCTGGTGTTGCCACGCAGAGGGGACTTGCCCGTCATTTTGAAACTGGACTGCCTTTTTGGGCGGGATTAGTCTAATATGTATGTGGAAATGTCTCCTCTGTAATGGAACTAGAGAGCTAAAATGTGATGTTTCTGAGCGGTAACTAGCCACAGAGCTGGCCATTGTGCTGTTGTCTGTCCTCAGGAGCCTTTCACTTTTTTATGCTTATTTTGAAGAGGGACAGTCCCTCTTTTAGACCCAAATCCCCCTGTCCCTCTTTCCTACCCTGATGTCCCTCTTTTTAGGAACTCAGAATTTGTGTTGTATCTATAAGTGTATTATGTTGCTCTACAGCAATAACACTCACATTAATGTTTGTGTAACTTCAGTATATGTGTTTATAAATTAGTCTGTGTAAATAAAATACATTGGTTTTGTTATAAGTCATATATTAGGTTACACACAGAGTTGTTAATAGGTAATGAATTAGCAGAAAAACTTTCAGTAATGCCCCAAGCACCAGCCACGCCCCCATGTACACCACCTAATACAAAAGTGTCCCTCTTTGGCCATTTGAAATGTTGGGAGGTATGGTATTAGAATGATACACTTGTCCAGGACCAGATTTTCCAGCTGACTAGAGATCCAAATTTTGAGAGCACAGTGCTACATTTTTTGCAACTATTATTATTATTATTCTTTATTTATATAGTGCCAATTAATTCTGCAGCGCTGTACAATTGGGAATAGACATACAGAGGTATTAAATAGTACAATCAGATGTGGAGAACAGAAGGATCAGAGGGCCCTGCTCGTGAGAGCTTACAGTCTAGAGGAAGGTGTAATTTGCACATTATAAACTCCTGACAGACAGAGAGCAAAATCTCACAAGACTAAGCTAAACACCAGTATAAGCGCAGAACCAGAATGCATAATGTCCTGTTTTATGCAGTGCAAATAACAGAAGGTACCAGTCTACAAGCAAGTCTGTTAGTGGGTGTGAAAGGAAAACATGTTGTTACATGCAGGCCTGGTGTTCAGCAGAGTTTAACTCCTTGAGGACCAGAAGTGGCACACACAACATCACAAAGTAATTTGTTGCACACCCCTCTGGTCCTCAGTCTGAGTGTGTGTATGTGTGTGTGTATTATATGGCTTTTCATTTGGGAGACTTTTCACAGAAAAGTTATTACAGCTCATTTTTTTTTAAACATTACACTACAATTTTCTATTGCAATCACCAAGTGTTGCTGTTCCTATAACTTACAGTGGAGAGCTGTGGTCTATAACGCAAGCTGTATCACAGCTGATAACCCACTAGTCACTTCTGAGATGAGTGACAGGTAAATATAAATGGAGCAGAATGCAATTCAACTACCTTTATTTATAAAAGTACAAAAATTAATCACAGGCTTTATTAGACCTTTGGATATAAAAGAGGAGTCCAATACATTTTATTAGGGTACATACGTGCTGGTAACTGGCAATGGAAAAATCCACTCCACACCCCAATGGGTGGAGGCAGGCACATCTACAGTATATATATGTTGTTAAATATATACATTTACAAATATATTTTATTTGGAATGTATTTTATGTTTTATGATATAGATAATTTGATTTCCTGAAAAGGAACACTGATTGATTAACCCTTTAACCCTTTAAGGACTAGAGGAGTGAGCATAGCATTGCTTCACAATGTGTTGAACATCCTTCTGGACCTTAAAGGGTTAAAATGAGGTGGACTTTAATACCTGCAACCTGGTCTCTGTTTCATTATTCAGTTGTGGTGTGAAGAAATGTTGGTTGTTCACATACATGTTATTATGACAGTCAGGACAATGTGAAGATAATGTGTTAAGGAGACCTTAAACAGATAGTAATGTATTACTATAAATTAAGATTTAATTATTCCTTATCCTTTGTAATAATGCTCTATTCTGTCACCAGTGTTCTGATCGGTGTAGTTTTAGTGTAATTATATTATAACGTGTCCCCCTCCCACCCTTTTTACAAACGTCACTATCTTCCCTAAGATCTGAAATCCGGTTGCTTGACTGGACAGAGTGCTACGAGGGACGATATTATGTCTATAAATATAGGGGAAAACCCTGCCCCCGCCTTGACAATGGAGGGCAAGATTTTCCTTATGTTGATACAAGATTGTGCCTCAAGGCTTCCTGCTTTGTTGAAAGAATAATGATGTATGTAAAAGCGGTGGGAGGAGGAAACTTCATAATATAATTACACGAAAACGACACCAATTAGAACATTGGCGATGGTACATAGAGTTATTACAAAGTGTACAGAGTAATCAAATTTTTATTTCTAGTGAGGCATTACTATCTCTTTAAACACCTGTGGGGAAACCAGTTGTACCATAGGGGAAAAATCAAGCATCCCATTGATTTAAATGGGACCTTTAAAATATTGCATGCAAGAGAGGTCTTCACTGCATAGTTTATTAATGCATTGGAGACCATAATAAACAATGTATTGAAGACCATTCTAATATACATGGGGTTAAAAGCCGCATTTCAAACAATAGAAATTAGAGACATTTTAGTTGTCCCCTGTGGTGCACTTGATTTGTTCCAGAATTGTGCCAAGTCTTCTTAGTACATCTGGTACTGAATGCTATCCGTTTTTAACAGCATCTTTATTGAAAGATGACATAGTAAAAAGCACCAGCATTACAGAGGTACATGATTACAATAATATCCAAATGTATGTATGTTATTATTTTATACAGAATTTTTCCTATGAGGACAATGTTCATGCCATGTAAACAAAGATTTAATGAGCAACAAACTTTAATTGAGCTCAGTGGCATAACTAGTCATTGAAATGTCCTGATATGGACATTTCTTTGGGCCTCTTAATATAAATATATTGTTACAGGGGCGTATCTAAGACATTATGGTTGAGTAATGTTTCTCAAAAAAAGCAGCTCTCGTTAATCTTCATAATATTTGGACCATGGAGAGTGTTATTTCGATATTGTCAGAGATGTAGTTCAAGAGTAATTGAATGATAAAGTATCCCACTCCTGCCCCTTTTACCTAGTGTAAGCCGCCTCCCCTCAGATGTGGAATCTGGTCTCTTGACCAGACAGGTCGCAGCAAGGGACAATCTCCTTACTGTGAACATAAGGAAAACCATGCCTCCCCCTGATAGGTTTTTCAGGTTTTTACTTGTGCTCACTGAAGATTGTTCCTCTTTCGATCCATCCGGACAGTCTTGCTGCTCTGAGGTGAGGTAAGCAGTGTTACATCAGTAAAAAGGGAGGGAGAGTAATTGTATGATAACGTATCCCCCTATACGTTATCATACAATTACTCTTGAACTACAACTCAGACAGTATCGAAATAATGCTCTCCACGGACAAAATACTATAAAGATTCATCAGAGCTGCTTTTTTTGTGAAACATTACTATCCCTTTAATGATTGAATTTGTAGAAAATTATGAGTGTTCTTAAAATTTAATCAGCCTTTTACTGTATGGATTTATAGGATTAGGAATATAACAAAAGTAAAATCTAAGAATTATTTTCCATATAAGCATAATAGTAGGTGAAGCTTCTCCTACAAGTAAGGAGTTGACATCACATATAAAGTGTAAATCATTTTAATCCTCATTTAAGCACAATTACCAATCATCAAAAGAGCAGACAGTATTAAGTGCTGCGCAGACATTTCCACAAATATGGTACGACAACTTAATTAAGGCAGCTGTGCATTTATGTAAAATCTGGTTCGACTAATGCAGAAGAGAATACAAGTTTAGAAGGCTAATTAAAAATTAAAAATCCTAAATCATGGATTAGACATTTCCCTTCTGGAATTACTCAGAGCAAGCTGCAGGAACTAAAATGAAAGTAACCTTCATATCGCTCCACTATGCCTAAACTGAATGCATTTCATAGTGCAGAGTGTTTGTTTGTAATCGAAATATGACATGTGTAAGTCTATATGTATTCGAGAAAGCCTAAGGCAGTGGCTCCAGTAAAAGAACATTAACATATTGTAAAAATAAATGACAATTTACCTTAAACTAGGCAGAATATCCTAAAGACCATTCTTATCTTTAAATAGTACTGTATGTTATTTCCTTGGTGGCAGACATAATTTATTATGTAAGAATCAAGCATCTCAAACTCCGTCCTCCCATTTAAGTCTTCTAGTAGGAGGAGTCTGGAACCTTTAAGTCCTTCAGAATTAATCATGTCTCCCTCCATGTCCATGATAACCAGTACTAAATAAAGATTATTTCTGGAGAATCCTGGAAAATCAGTCCGTGCATCCATTAGTGTTTTCTACCCATACTAAAGTAAATTTGAATTTATTTTAGGTTTTAGTGTCACGTTAAAAGTTCCTCTACAGTTTCAATTATCAGGATCGCCTACATGAGAATAAGTGGGTTGTCACAGTAAAATGGGTATTTGGCTCAATTATATTGGTCTTGAAAATGGCTGAATTCAGAACTGTAACCCCTTGACTGCTAGTGACATTTCCAACACATTACTCAAAAAACAGCCATCTGATTAAATCAACTTTTGTTATGGAGTGATAGATTTTGTAATTTGACATCAAACTGTCTATGCAAACTGCTGAATTTCAATAAGATTTACTGTAAATAAGCAACAACAGTTAATACCAGTTTTTGTACCCAGGGTTAGGACACACAAGCTACTACAGTATCCACTGACCTCACCATGCCCCACTTGTATTTGTGGTGCAGGGCTTTCACCCCTATTCGACACACGACCCCTCCCCTAACCCATCCATTGTTTCCTGGTCTAGAAAATACCCTTTGCCTATATTAAACCTTTCACTGCCAGAGGGGTAAGCAATGTATTGCTTTGCAATGTGTTGCGTACCCCTCTGGCAGTGAAAGGGTTAAAGGGATAGTAATGTCTCATAATAAAAGCAGCTCTAATTAATCATCGTAGTATTTGGACTTTGGAGAGTGTTATTTCAATTCTGTCAAAGTTGTAGTTCAAGAGTAATTCAATGATAAAGTATCCCCCTCCCGCCCCTTTTACAGATGTATCACTGCTCAGCCAGATCAGAAGGGAGGTGCCCAGGTAGATTGCAGAGAGGGACAATCTTCAATTAAGATAAGGGAAAAACCTGAAAAACTTGTCAAGGGGGGCAGGGCTTTCATTGTTCTCATAGGAAGAAGATTGTCTGTCTGGTCTATGGACTGCATTCCACATCTGAGAAGAGATGGCTTACACTAGGTAAAAGGGGCTGAAGGGGAAAATTTGCTTGTGAATATCTCTCAAACCAGAAAGACTTATATCATTCTTATTTTTTTTTTAATGCCTACAAAATAAAATAAAGATAAAACAAAGTATTACTATCCCTTTAGCCCCTTAACGACCGGGGAATCCGGACGCGGACGCAACTTAACGACCACGGAGCAATTTTGAACATATGGCCCTCTGTCTGGCTATTGCAAGTCAATATGCACAAAGAAGTAATTCTGGTATAAACCAGCTGCACTATAGGGAAAAAACAAAACATTGATTTTATGGGATCTTTTAATCCCACCAAATGCTAAAGAGTTTTCCCAGTACATTGTTTCTCAATTTTAGGAATATTTATTTATCCACCTGGGTGCTGATATTTTACCCCAGAATTGTTCCACTTTTTCTTTGTGAATATCATCCACTGCATCAAAAACTTAATGAAAGCTAAATGCCAAAGCAGAACAATACCTAATGTCTAAAGAGAATTTTCATCTCGTGCTAATTCAAGCCTACAAAATTCCATTAATTTATCAAAAAACTATGTGACATTGGGGTAAATATACAATGGCAATTCCAGGGTAAATGGGGAGCTGGAATGGCTGTTAAATCCCCACATCTGTCTAATGCCAATTTACTAAGTTAAAAAGCTTCCACTTAAAGGAATAATAATGCTTCACAATAAAAGCAGCTCAAATTAATATTCATAGTGTTTGGGCCATAGAGAGTTGTAGTTCAAGAGTAATTGAACTGCCCCTTTTACTGATGTAACACTGCTCACCGCAGATCAGCAAGACTGTCCCGATGGATCACAGAGAGGGAGAAATCTTCAGTGAGCATAAGGAAAACCTGAAAAACCTGTAAAGGGGGGCAGGGTTTTCCTTATGCTCACAGTAAGAAGATGGTCCTTTGCTGTGGGCTGTCTGGTCGTCCCAGGACCAGATTCCACATCTGAGGGGAGGTGGCTTACATTAGGTAAAAGGGGCGGGAGGGAGATACTTTATCATTCAATTACTCTTGAACTACATATCTGACAGTATTGAAATAACACTCTCCATGGCCCATATACTATGAAGATTAATTGGAGCTGCTTTTTGTGAAACATTACTATCCCTTTAATGCTTCTTGAACCAAGGGGACAACATTGGGACAGGCTTTAGGTATTTTGGGAAGTTCCATTATTCAGCGTCAAAATCTACACCATGTAGTAGCATAGCATAGATAACTTTGTTGCCATCACAGAGAAATACTTTGCACATGCTATGGGGCTGGTATAGATAGTAATGTTTCATAATAAAAGCAGCTCCAATTAATTATCATAGCATTTGTACTTTGTCAGAGTTGTAGTTCAAGAGTTATTCAATGACAAAGTATCCCCCTCGTGCCCATTTTACTGATGTAAAACTGCTCAGCCAGAGCAGAAGGAAGGTGCCCAGGTAGATTGCAGAGAGGGACAATCTTCAATTAAGATAAGGGAAAAACCTGAAAAACTTGTCAAGGGGGGCAGGGCTTTCATTGTTCTCATAGGAAGAAGATTGTCCCCTTCTGTTATCTGTCTGGTCTATGGACTGGATTCCACATCTGAGAACAGATGGCTTACACTAGGTAAAAGGGGCGGGAGGGGGAAACTTTGCTTGTGAATATCTCTCAAATCATAAAGGTTTGAGAGATAAAACTTATATCGTTCTTCATGTTTTTTTAATGTCTACAAAATAAAATAAAGATAAAACAAAGTATTACTATCCCTTTAAGTGCAGACTGCTGGTGTTAGTTAACCCCTTAAGGACCGGCGCGCACAAGTGCGGCCGGCACTTGAGGACCACGGGGCTTTTTTTTTTGCTTCCGGTTCAGGGCTTCCGGAGCGGCATGCAGCTGTGATGGGAGCCCTGAACTCCGTGACGTACCTGGACCGTCAATGGTCCTTAAGTGCTGGATTGCCGTGATGGTCCTGGTACAGCAATGGTCCTTAAGGTGTTAATGTTATGCAGCTGCACTGGTGCATTTGTACACTTGACATATTCTCAATATATGATTACACGGTAGTGGTTGCTCATTCTCTGTGATAAACAACATTAAAACAGTTCTCAGAGTACCCCAGAAAGCATTACATTTTACTTGCATGGACCCAGCAGTTTCTCACCAATAATTAAACATTCAAAATAGGTGACAGCAGGAGACATGCTTAGTACTCTCTGGTAAGCTGTTGTTACTCAGCAGCAAAGCTGGTATGTATGCATCTGCCACATGCTTCCATTTAACCATTGGAATATCAGTGACGTTTCAATGTTTTGGATACCTCTCTGTCATTCAAAGGGTTAACATACATTAACCCCTTGGATGTTAGTGAGGCTTTGAACTGCACATTGTGTATTCTAGCAATTTAAACATAAGTATGCTCACTTTGATTACAAATACCTGTATGCTACCTTAAACAGTTTGTGGATACCCTTCCTTAGCTACAGATAGCTCTTTAATCCCGAGGACCAGGGGGATGGACAACATATTGCATCACATATTGACATCACATTTAACTGCTCAACCAATAGGAAAGAAGATGCCATTGGCAGCTTCAGCCTTTTCATGAGGTGCAGCAATGAGCTTGGAGGGGGGGAACCTGTAAACACAGGGCTATGTTTACAATGCTACTATTACCTATAGCAGGGATTAATAAAAGACTGAGTTTTTTTATTTACTCATGTTAGTTACCCTTTAAGAGTTCAATGTCATTTTTGGAAGATTTCCTGAACTCGCTTAGCTGTTGCTCCTGAGCAGATTGTATAAAACATGCATTATGGCTCAAGGAAGATAAATAGCACACACAAGAATGGAGCTCCAAGGAATGGGCTGATGCTTTCAGTTGCTTCAGAAACATTTGATGCTATTTAAAAAAAGACATGACCCCAATTTCATGAGTAATTATAACCTAATATTCAGTGCCTCCGTCTGCTTTTCTTCTGACATTAATCACTAGGTCAGTTTCAGTAGCTGTGAATCTGTGTGATAAAAGGTCATTTTTACTTAGTTATAAATAAAATCAAGTAAATGATCTCTATGGTGAGCTTTCCATTCAAAGGCCTGATCAAATAACTAGGGGTCACCCCTTAAGGTTTGGGGAAAGGATGTTCCAACTTCTGCAGAGGAAGGATTGATTTTTAACAGTAAGGTCTGTTAAATTGTGGAATCCCTTGCCCAAGCATGTGATGATGGCAGATACAATGGATTAATTTAAGAGACAATTAGATGCATTTCCAACAGGAGGGAACATACAGTGTTATACTGTGTATTAGTAGGTAAAACAGGAAGATCTGGTAAACAGAGTAATACCCATTTAGGAGTCAGGAAGGCTTACATAATTCTTGTTTTCTTGGTTATACTGTGGCAAAAGTTGAACATGATGAAATTGTGTATTTTTTCAACTTAATTTACTATGTAACTATTCATATATACATTGCAAAGATAGCAAAGCGCACCTGTGTACCTGTCAGCCACTCGTAGCAGGAGGGAAGAGTTATTGTAATTGCTCAGCACTGCTACCCAAGGTTAAAAATGTGTGGGGCAATCATTTGGACAGGATTGGGTATGGGAGTGAATCCCTTCCTTCCCAGAGAACTGCAGGGACATGCCTAATGAGTAGGTGAGCAAGACAGGATTGGGCAGAGGGGAAAGCCTCTCTGTCCAACCCTGTCCAATTCACTGCATGAACATGCCCACTGGCATGATAATTTGGACAGGATTGGGCAGTGCTGGTTTGCACTCCCACCTGATCCTGCCTAAATCACTGCAAGAACCTGGCCACCCTGTTATTTGCTTTGGTCACATACTCGTGTACATACCTGTTTCATAGTCCTGTGATAACACTCACATGCTTCTATCATGACCTACTAAATTTATAACATTTCCTTAGTATACTCTCCTTCTTCATCATTTTTGGTCCCCTGATCTGTTCACCTTATCCTCCACATTACCATCTTGCCACTTATCTGCCACTCACACCTCTTACCACTTCACTATTTATCTATGTTACACACAGATTCGTTTCCACAACCGGTCACCAGCCAAGCCCATCCATCATCTCCCAGATCTGCCCCCACTACCCTCACCTTCTTGTTTCAGTTTTGTTCTCTCTAACTTGCTCCCCTCATCTTACCATGCTGGTGCACCTACTGTCTGACTCAATACAGTCTCACTCTTCCTCCATTGTTTGCCTCCATAACACTCTGTCCTCACACATACATCATTTCTAAGCCAATTACTACTGCCTTTCACTTTAAATGTTGCACTGAAAACAGAGTGGTGCTGTTTGGCGCATTAAATATGTCACTGTGATTAAAAAGGGCGGCATGAGAATCTCTCCCTGCATCAAAGCACGAGATTCACATGTCACGTCCTTAAATTATGCCGGCGCTTCAATCCAGCAGCATTTTCTCCCCGCTCAGACAAAGCCAACCTGCAAACGATCCACTCTTTTAAAATAACCAATCACCAATAAATACTATGAAACAATTATGGGAACTGTAAGAAATTGCAGCATTTTCTCCCTGCTCCCAAGTAACAGGGCAACTTTTGTTCTCACAAACCTTGTTGACCCAGGAGGGAGCTATCCAGAGCTACCCGAGCAGGCAACTTCTGTGCTCACAAACCTGGCTGACCGAGGAGGGCACTATCCATAGCTGCCCCGAGCAGGCAACTTATGTCCTCAAAAACTGGGTTGACCCAGGAGGGCGCTATCCAGAGCCACCCAAGCAGGCCCTGATAACTGTTCAGCTGTTGCCTTGTCTCTTGGTTTGAGTTAGTTGGCAGGGAGTAAATGCAGCAGGTTGGGTTGAAGCAACTGCGCAGTTTAAGGATGCAACATGAGAATCTTGTGAGTTGATGCTGGGTGAGATTCTCATGTCATCCTTTTAATCACAGCAACATGCTTAATGTGCCATACAGACCCATGCTGTTTTGAATGCAATGTTTTTAAAAGGATACCTTTTTCGGCTCCCCAGGAACAGGGAAGAGTGTAGGTCTGTAATTACTGGTGGGACAGCAGAACCAGTCTGGGATAGCAGACAGTGTGGGTCTGTAATTACAAGTGGGACAGTGGAATAGGCTGGGATGGCAGACAATGTGGGTCTGTAACTACCAGTGGACGGCTGGAGGGGCAACCAGTCCGAAAAGGCTGAGAAGACAGAGACTGCATGGATTTGAGACCTGTGTACGAATATCTACTGTTAACTTGAACAGTTCTTTTTAAAGGCATATTAATGCTTGAAAATAACTGTTTCGCATTTAAGAGTCTGTTAGGTCAGTCACAATCTTGAAAAATTCAGCCCTTAAGAAAATATTAACATTTTATCCCCCCCCCCCCTTTCACTGACATAAATCCTTCATCACTGAAGAAGCTGAATAATTTAATTGACCAAGAGGCACATAGACAAGACTGAAGTTTCTTCTCTGGGATCCGTTTTACTGTGTCCTGAACAACAAATTCAGCACAATTTAAGATCAAGACATAAAAACATATTTATAGAAAGGATTTTTTGTTATCTTAGTCTGTTCAGATGGTTGGGTTGCCATTGCAAACCTAGCTCCTCTGGGGGAGCAAGAATGTGTGTTTCTTAGTAGACCTCAGGGAAAGGAGAGGGAGGGGGAGAATAAAACATCAAGAACTTCAGAAGGGCTGCATTATAAAGAGTGAGAATGAATTTAATCTCATTTTTAAATAATTGGTTACAGAATTAAAGAAAGCTATTTGTATCAACTGCCATTTCTTTAAATTAAAGAAATGCGCTGGAAACCTTTCTAGCATTCAAGGGATTAAAAGCCCTATTTAAATAAATGTTTTTTTTCTCCCTATGGTGCAGTTGGTTTATTCCAGAATTACTCCAGTTCTTCTGTATATCAGCCTCACTAAGAAGAATGGGAACATTTCTGAGCCAAACCAACCATATTACACAGGACAAATAAAAATATCTAAAATGTCAATTTTAAAAGGTTTCTTTTAAATCCTTAAATATGTTAATTCATTATTTTTTAATTCTACATTTCAGGGGGCTAAAAGCCCCCTTTAAATCAATGGGCATTTTCATAATCTCCTATGATGTAGTTGGTTTTCCCTAGTGTTCCAGTTAATTATATAATATATTATAGAAACAATCATTTGTCACTCTTCTTAACATGAAAAAAGAAGAAAAGCACAAAAATCTGAGACCTACTACAATAAGTTGCACTTACACTATAGATTCTTGTCAGTAAGCCCCAATAAAGTAATCAGCTATTCTGAAGTTCTGGAGATAGGCAATGGGATAGTAATACTTCATTTTATCTTTATTTTATTTTGTAGGCATTGAAAAAAACATGAAGAACGATATAAGTCTTATCTCTCAAACCTTTATGGTTTGAGAGATATTTACAAGCACAAGCAAAGTTTCCCCCTACCGCCCCTTTACCTAGTGCAAGCCATCTGTTCTCAGATGTGAAATCCAGTCCATATACCAGACAGATAACAGAAGGGGACAATCTTCTTCCTATGAGAACAATGAAAGCCCTGCCCCCCTTGACAAGTTTTTCAGGTTTTTCCCTTATCTTAATTGAACATTGTCCCTCTCTGAAATCTACCTGGGCACCTCCCTTCTGCTCTGGTTGAGCAGTGTTACATCAGTAAAAGGGGAGGGAGGGGGATACTTTGTCAGTGAATTACTCTTGAACTATAACTCTGACAGTATTGAAATAACACTCTCCAAAGTCCAAATACTATGATGATTAATTACTACTACTTTTATTATGAAACATTACTATCCCTTTAACTGGTTTCAAACTGGAATAATCCACAGTGGATGAGTGAGTAAGGACCCAAGAAGTCTATTGCATATCAAGTGGTCGCTCTCAGATTTTTGTGATTTTTCTTTTTCTTTTTTTTGCATGTTTACCAGTATATAAAGGTGCTTGCTGCTGACACCATAAGAAGATGCTGCATACCAGAAGACCCATTTCCATTGACTTTTATATACTCTTATGGACTTCCATGTGTTTGGCTCTAACACTTTGCTTCCTCTTTTTTGTTGTCCTTACTGTTTTTAACATGCCCAGGGTTCAATCCCTAAAATGAGTAACACAAATCCATAAAAAAGAGGTTAAGGGTAGCACCCATGGGGTAAAATGGCAAGTTTATTGGTCAACATTTCATTCCTTCACTGACCTTTATCAAGACTAATATATTCAAGCAATATGGCAGAGTTCTGCCCATGCTATTAATAAAACAATGACTGTTTTAATGACTGGCTTGTTGAATTTTCAGCACCAAAAAGGTGTGCATTGTATTGCAAAGCACGGCGTGATACAGCTCTCCATCATTGTCAGACGCATACCTTCTGACCCAACTCGCTTTGAGCCCTCCACTTAGTGCGTTTGTGGTGGTGGCGGGTTTCCGGCAGCGTTCCTGTCCGGCCCTGTTCTTGTACGTACACCACGTCTGGAAAAGCCTAGCAGCTCCGGCATGCGTGTCGGCAGTACAGACCAGGGGGATGTGGCTGGGGACGCGCCACAACGTGGATGAGATATAAACGTGCTTGATGTGTGAAGGGGCGGGGACTATCAGTGGGAGCCAATCAGAGAGAGGTGTTTGCAAGCCACAGCACCTCTATATAAACCCTGGGCATTCCTTCGCTCAGGGCTTGTTTGTTTTTACCCCATACCTATTGTGCGTGCTTATCACGGTGCCCGTGATTCCCTGTCAGTCACACTGATGGTACCTGTGCATTGGTGCAGATTGTTTGGCCCGCCCAGGATGTTCCTTTTTATACTGGGCCTGTGACAGCTGTCGGATGCCCTTTCGTGGTGTTCCTGAAGTTGAGCCTCTTGCTGAGTTACTGTGTTCCTGTGTACCGATTCGGCTCGTCTGACCATTCTCTGTTCCTGCTCTCTGATTGGATTCCTGCGCTGTCTGACTTCCTGCTCCGTTACCGACCTGGCTGTGGCTGACGTTCCTGCTCCTTTACCGACCTGGCTGTGGCTGACGTTCCTGCTCCGTTACCGACCTGGCTGTGGCTGACGTTCCTGCTCCGTTACCGACCTGGCTGTGGCTGACTTCCTGCTCCTTTACCGACCTGGCTGTGGCTGACGTTCCTGATCGTGAGGGTCCTGGTTCCGGTCATCGCTGCCGGTTGATCATCAGTTCCTGAGTTCCTGTGTTCCAGGTCGCCCGATGGCGACATTCTGAACTGTAGTAGTGGGGCTCCGTTCATTCACTCTCATTGGCGCTACACCGTGGCCTTCATTTACCGAGCTGTTGTATGCTAGCTGAGCTGCCCCTCTGTGGCCTTACCCATTTACTGTGTGTGTGTTGCCTCCATTATAGAGCCGATTACACTTGCCAAGCTTTATCATACTATCCGAGCCGCTTACACAGTCTGAGCTGCGCTTTGTACCTAGTCTGTCCGTGGCTTAAGCAGAGCAGTTTAGTCCCGGTACGTGGGTTACCGTGCATGCATCTCCCGGTGCAGTGGCCTCCGTTTGCTCTCGCTGTATGGTGCTGATACGGCACCGGAAGGGTGTCTGGGCGCTAGTCATTGCTCGTGTGTAGTCTCATTCATCGCATTCCTGTGCGAGGCTCACGGTGGCTGGTATAGTGTTACTCCTGTTGGCACCTGGTGGGTGACCTGGCTCTGATCTCCTTTGGCTCACAACAGTACTCCTGTACGTTCAAGGGCTTGACCGGTTCCGTTTACCAGTTCTGCTAGCGGCTCTCCCATTCACTCCTCCTGGAGTTTTACTCAGCTCTGGTTGCTTGAGCAGTCTCCTTGGGCGTCCTTTTGTAACAGCTATATGAGAGTGATTTGAGCAAGCCTACTACTGATCGTGTATTCTTCCAGAGACTTATTGGTTCAGCTGGGCGTTGTCAGCCTACCATCATTGTGACTGATCAGTGGGTTATTCCTTAACCCTTGTCTATCCTGTTATACAGTACTATTCCATATTTTTGTCCATTACTGCTTTATACCAGTCTGTCTATGCCTGACCTGGCCCCCAGGGGCGCTATTCCTGTTTTCAGTTCAAAATAAACTGTCTGAGTGTCAGAAAACCGTAACAGTGCTATACCAGTGTGACTCTCTTGTGGATTACTGACCTAGCTTGTGACTCCTACCTTGTTTATATCTCCACTCCTAACCATTTGCTACCGTGAACTCGACCATTCTGTCCTCTCCACTGCTGACCATCTGGCTTCCGTGACCACGACCTTCTTGTCCTTTCCACTCCTGACCATTGGCTTCCGTGACCTCGACCATTCTGACCTCATCCACGCTTATAGTGACTCTCTTTGTCCCCTTCTTCCACTAGTGTTCGTCTACCTGACTGAGCATCCCTTCATCTGGGCACCAGCCATAGTCCAGGGTCCTACAATCATTCAACAAGAATGTGTGTGTGAGAGTGTATGTCTGTGTGTGTGAGAGAGTGTATGTATGTGTGAGTGTATATGCGTATAAGCACGTATGTGTGAGTGCGTGAGAGTGCATGCATGTGCGAGAGTGTATGTGTGTGTGTGTGAGAGCGTATGTGTGTAAGTGTATATGTGATACTGTATGAGCGAGCATGAGTGTGAATGAGAGAGCATGTGTGAGCGACAACCTGTGCGAATGATAGCATGTATTATGTTGTGTGTGTACAGTGTTGTGTGCACAACATTTGTTTTTTTTGTGTATGGCATTGGGAGTACGGCGTTGGGAGTACAGCATTGGGTGTAAAGAGCTGAGCATATTGTGTATGTGTGTTTATTCATCCTTGCAGGAGTGGTCTTGGGGGGGTTACACTCCCCTGGTTACACCTGTCAAAATCACACCCAATGCTTACACCAATGCTGCAGGCAGTATAGAGGAGTTTTGCATAACTCCTCCTTACTGCTGCCCCTGGCTGGATGTGTTTGCCCTCAGACAAAAACAAACTAAGTCACATGATGCTTCCTCCTTTATATATGTAAAGCAATGATAACATAGTAACATAGCTGATAAGGCTGAAAAAAGACATTCAGCCAATGCCATGTCACCCAGAGGAATGCAAAAAAAAACAAAACAAAACCTTTGAAGCCATTTCCAGTTAAGCCCCAAGTGGGTAAAAAAATCGTTCCTGACTCAAAATATTTCCCTGGTGTACTGTAGATAGAAAACCTATTTATTTACTTTCTGCCTATATCAGATTCAGTAGAACTATGTCATCATGCATACAATCATGCTTAGTTTATAAGTATGGTCTCATGCACCTTTTTAGATCCATTAATATTGGCATAAGACGTCACCATGTCTACTCTCATCATCACCTGAGTGCTATTAGGTTGATAATTATTTTAGACATTTCTAGGGCATGGAAAAGCAATGACAGAGAAAAATCTATCTTCATAAATGCTAGGGACTTCTAGCATCCAAGTGGCTGAACATGAATAGCCTTAAAATAACACATTTTAGGGTACAGCCTTAGGACTGTTAACCCTTTAAAAGAGAAGTGCCTACTAGATAAAAAAATATATACTTTTCTTAATATATGCATTACTGGGGAGCTTATCCCTAACCCTCATAAATGGACAAACTTTTTATACTTAGTTTGTGATATTATTCTCCATTATCTGAATTTTTTCAAAGTCTCTAAATTCAGTTGGTTTCATTTAGCTTCTGCCCCTCTATTCTTGAAACGTCCCACTGATGATGAAAAGTCAACCTCCCTGAAGGAGATTTAAAGGAAGAGTATTAACTGAGAAGGCTGGGTGGGATCTCAGCAGCTAAGTTCTCCAGAGGTGACGTAACTAGTCATTGGAGGGTCCCAGTGCAAACATGTTTTGGGCCCTTAACACAAAAATGTTTTCTCAGATATATATTGGACACTGTGGCAGATGAGGCCCCCTTAGATGCATGGACCTGGTGCAATTGCACCTTCTGCACTCCCAGTAGTTACACCCTTGTTTGCAGAGGAGAGAACAATGGGAGAAAACGCATGAACAGTCTTCTTGTGTTGCTATGGAGATGATGAAACTGTTTTTAATGTTTTTTGTGAATAAGACCTGTGAGGACAAAAAAGGAAACGCAGATCTTTCTTATGTCATCCCCTCGACATGCAACTGTACTTATCTCATGTTTGCCCTGAGGCACTGCCCCTTTAAGGACCTGAGGGGTATGCAACACATTGCTTCTCAATGCATTGTTCACTTCTCTGGTCATTAAAGGGTTAGTATTCATAATTTTGTACTTCACTTTCAAAAAGTAAAAATACCATTAAGTAAAACCTCAGCATCATACACCAGTTTCCCCCTTTAATTGTTAAATGGGGATCAAGTACAATGGTTTACCTCTCTAGCACACAAAGAGTTAACAGGAAGGGAGAAACGAACAAAGAAAAGAAAAAATGAGCAGCTGAGGAAGTCTACTTTACAGAATCTGGAAATAGCTAGTTTAAAGCGAATACAGTGGGGCACATAAAATGCATTACTCAGACATTTAAGGAGGAAATGGCAGCTTCTATTAGCAAAGCAAGTCTGTGCCAGTTTTTGTGAAGGGTTATTTTAATAACAGGGCACATTAAACAGATAACCAGAGACCACTGGTGGTAGGGCCCCCCAAAATAAAGGAGAAACTGACTGTCCTGCCATCATTTCTTTGCATATGGCAGAATGACATATACAGTGTGTTCAAGGTCCCTGAGTGAAATATTCAGAGAGCAGGGTGGTTTGATACTCCATCCCACTTCAAAGTGGGAAAAAGTCTGATAATCCAGTCGTGTTTTCAGAATCAAGAGCAAAGGCTGGATCCAGCCAACAGGTGCTTGGAATGCACTAATTTAATAGCCTGCAGTATCATGTCATAGAGAGAATGCTGAGGGGAAGTGGACATCTTTTTATTTCATTTCGCTATTATTATGGAGAAATAAGCTTTTAAAATGTAACCGCATGATGTCACTTCAGGGCTCACTGTGATACAGCTCTGTACAGCAGGCTATCTTCGCCTCTTCACCTCCCCTGTTGTGCCTCGTTCCCGCCTCATCCTCTGATGGTGGAATCCTTCATGTGACCTGGCGCTCTCTCTTGACATTGTTCATCCAGGTCACACTCTCTCCTTATAAAAGGAGCCAGTCCAGTTGCGAGATAAAAAGAGCCCCAGAGGCAAGCGGACTGAGAGTTCCAAGTGGCAATACCTGTTTCGTTGGCTTGCTTTATATCCATTATATAAAATTAACAAATTTAATTTATCACGTATGTATGGAGTTTTTACTGGAGTAATAGGGGTATTATTTTAATCTGGTAAAAACTCCAGTGCCAGAGAGGTACCCTACATGGAAACTCATCTCTGGCACTAATAGTGTTAATACAACAGACATGACATAAGCGGGAAATTCAAATTTATTTATTTTATATAATGGATATAAATCAGGCCAATAAAAACCGGTATTGCTACAGTCCACACCTCTGAAGCTAGCACTTTTTATAATTAGAGAGTGCGCTCTCCCTTTGTCTCTAGAATGACCTGGACATACATTAGCAAGAGAGCTCACAAGGTCACATGGAGGATTCCACCGTCAGAGGAGGAGTTGGGGAGGAGGCACAACAGGAGAGAAGAAGAGGTGAAAATTGACAGCCTGGGGTACAGAGCTGTACTGAAGCGAGCCCTGAAGTTACATCATATGGTTGCATTTTAAAAGCTTAATTCTTCATAATAATAATGATTAAAAAAAGGATTAAACCTGTATTGGGGACAAACAATTAAATAAGTATGACTTTACAGGAGTTGAGAGCTCTCCTTTAAAATAAACACTTATGTCTGGTTATACAATAAACCAGCCAATTTAAAAAATAATCTAAATATCTATCTATCTTACATATTTCTTATCTAAGAACAGAAAGAAAAGATTGGATTTTAAGCTTTTGAGCGCCAGTGGGGTGTACAGCTCACTGCGCTGTACTGCTCTACACAATGCTCTGACATTCAAAGGGTTAATCTAACAATCCACTTCTCAATCTTATTACTGTGAGCATAAGAAAAACCCTGCCCCATGACAGTTTTTTTTAGATTTTTCCTTATGCTCACTGAAGATTGTCCATCTCTGCGATCCATCCTGAAAGTCTTGCAGTATTGAAATAACACTCTCCATGGCCCAAATACTATAAAGATTAATTGGAGCTGCTTTTATTGTAAAACATTACTATCCCTTTAATTAGCAGTGCCTCTGCTTATCACAAGACAAAAATGCCCTGATAAATTTATAATTGATGTTTGCAATGCTTGTTATTTGTTTCACTGCATTATCTCTGTCAGCACTGGATTTACATCCCAGGCTTCCATATGCAAGGCACTCTAGGTTCCCTTAGCTCCACCCATGGCCACACCCCCATTCCTCCCATGACCCTGCCGACTGTTCCATCCACTGTTTCCATGCACAGAAAATACCACTGTCCTATAACAGGAAAGGACAAAAAAATATTCAGTCCTTTGGTTGCTAGAGAGATCTCCAGTGCATTGCTGTGCAATGCAATGGGGATAGGGTTGCCACCCAGACGGTATTTTACCGGCAGGCCGGTAAAAAATTGACTTCTGTCCAATGATAAGTCTATAGAGGGATTGCCACAGCTGGTATTTTTTTGAAGAAAAGGTGGCAACCCTAATTGGAGATCTCTCTACCATCCAAGGAGTTAATAATAGGGTATATAACTGGTGCAGGGACATTAAGATTGCTCTGACCACATCCACAATTGAGAATGTGGGTGTGGCCTGCACAGCTGAGGCACCCCTCAAAATTTGGAGCTCTAGGCCCTGCTGGAAAATAACATTCTTATTGCCTTTTCTCCACCCTTACTTTTACAAACCCCTTTTACTACACCAATACTGAAAGATGATTGTTCTTTTACTGCATTTGGCTGTTGTAGCCTGTTTGGCAGCTTGAATCAGTGATTTCACTGACTGCTCTCTCTCCTGGGAGTCAGCAGCAGTTCACTGTAGTTCTTCTTGTATATTATTCCTTCACATGGCAGGTGTTTCTTATAATACACTATTAATAAGCATTTTAGTTTCCCCGTAGACAATACAGCTTTGCAATTTTTGCTGCAATGTTTACATGGAATAGGGAAATTAACTATATGCATACCTGTGAACTTTTAAAAACAGCTGACTTGCAATATTAATCAATAAAGGTCCCCAAAACATAGACTGTAGGCGATAGACTCAGGTGTGCTGTTACCAAGAGATGCACCAATCTCTGCTTAAGGAACAATTAACATGATACAATTTCAAATATTCACTGCATTAACACATACAAGGCATGTAGGACTTCTCCCTCAGTCTTTCTGGTAGAAGTGGCACCGATTTAGAAACTAAAAAGCAGTGAATTGGTACAGATCATACAGTAGTTAACAATGGAATCTGTCACTCTGAGAACTGTGCTCCTCACGCTGAGACCCTGAGATTTAGGTCAAAACCCTGAGAGTTCCCAGTTATAGCTATATATCATGTGTGACAACACGTACTGTTCATAAACAGATTTTTCAACTTCCGATTCTCGTGAATCCTTTGAGTGCCAAAGAGATTTGAAATGCATTGCACACTAACTTGGAATGCAAATGATTAAAGGCTTGGAGATGGGAGGGAAGGACCACACAAGGGGCAGATCAGGAGACCTAGGGGAAGTCAAAGGTGTGCCAGTGGAGGACTACATGCCGCAAAAAAGAAAAATGCTAATAGATTGAACATCATTTTAATAAATAATACACAGCCAACACAACATATAGGTAATTTTGTAAGATGTTTTAAAATTGCCTAAGTTGTTTTATCCCTTTGAGAGCAAGAGGGGTATCAAATGCATTGCGCCACAATGCGTTGGATAGCCCTCTGGCACTCAGAGGGTTAAGGTGACAGTTCCCCTTTAAACAAGAAACAGAGAGAAAAAACTCCACTAAACACACATACAATTCCCCACTGCCCCCTCCCCCCTTAGCGTAAGTAGCGTACAGAGGAGAATTTTCAACATAAGTAGCTTAATAAATTGGATTTGGGCAGATGTTGAACAAAGTAACTGGTTCTAGGGGCTAGCTTAGCATTGAATTGTATTATCACACCTCCCCACCCCAACTGCAGATTAGACTGACCGGAGATAACCTTTACCAGGGTTACATGAAAAATGCATACTGTAGGGTGACTTTGATTTCCAGTTTGTTCTGGTTTAAGGTGAAGTCTGATCAGATTATTGCAGATACAATGTAAAAAAATATGCAGGACTGTTGTATGATAGATATGTACCTAGGAAAATCCTTCAGTTAAGCAATTTAAGTACAATTTCCCCTTAATAAACTGCTGCAAATCATACAGTCTGCTCAGTTGGATTGATGTACTAAGAAAGGGCTACAATTGTGGAGCAAACCTAACCACCACATGAGGAAATAAACACACACCACAGTGTCCTCCAATATGTTCAATATGTTGGAGACTCTATTGCATTCAAGGGGCTAAAGGGACAGTAATGTCCCATAAAAAATGTTTAGAGTTTTGAAGAGATTAAAAAAATAAGCTGTATACCACAAATACTATCTCTCATCCTACTATGGTTTGAGAGATATCCTCTGCTAAAGTTCTTCTCCTGATGTCAGCTGTAAAGCTGACAGAAGGAGATCCGTGTTGGCCGACATGAGGGGGCTCTTCAGCAGAGCCACAGTAGCGTGATTTAAACAGAATTACTTCTTTGGAACTGCCTAAAAAGTGTGCTTGCAATGCATTGCGTACCCCTCTGGCACTCAAAGGGTTAAGAGGCCGGTCCTGCTCTGCGTCCTGCTGCCGACGCAGTCATGCACTGTAGAGACTGCCCTAAAGGACAGAATACTCCCAGCACAGAACTCCCAGCAGTCCATGCTCTCAGCATTCTGTTCTCCCAGTATTCTGTTCGTTCGGGCAGTCTCTACTGCGCATGACGGCTTCTGACAAACATTCTAGCGAATTATTATATAGGATGACAAAATATATTTGATCTGTCATCTCACTTTCCTTTTAATGTGTGACTAAAAGGGCCATACGTTCAAAAGAAAAGTGGAGGAGTTTTGGGGCAAGCCATTTACACTATAGGGGAGAACTAAAACATAGCATTGATTTAAATGGGGATTTAAACTCCTTGAATTCTAGCAACCTCTCTAGCATTCAAGGTGTTAAAATCCCCATTTAAAGCAATGGCAATATTTGGAATTTTTAGTTTTCCCTATTGTGCAAATGTTTTGCCCCAGAACACCTCCACTTTTCTTTTGAACATAACTCCCTACACTGAAATGTGACTGGCTTCAATAAGACACAATTTTGATTTACTTTCAAGTATGAAATGTTATCTCCATTATGTTCTTCCTTTCCCTTAAAAAGAAAATATTCTCCAGTCTCCTAACTGGTTGTTACACTTTTTGTACCAGAGGAGAGAGAGAAAAGAGTTTTAGGGACAGCCTTTGAGGCATACCTGGGAACTTTCTTGCTCCAAGCCTCAGGAGTAGGAGGTGGAAGTGTCCAAATTATGCAATTTGTTTCATACAGTGGGCAGGACTTACACAGGATGGGCAGGAAGCCCAGAGAATCAACCTCTGTCCCTGCATACCTGATCTGGCAGGCCTAATCTTAGTTAAAGCCAAATTGCATTTACTTTTTTTCATCTTCACTTTTTTTTTCACTTGTATGTCCCTGACAATAAGCTCACTGTATTACTGTTTCCAGAGATTTTTCTGGTCAGTGACCATCAAAGCAATGTAGTGAAACAGGTAACACTATCCATGCAGCACTGAGTGCTCCATTTATTTTCTAGATTGTATCAGTACAACTCTTTTCACATTCCCTGACAGAAAGCTCACTGGAAACAGATTAAGGATGCCAGGGGTAGATCTAAATTTTATGGGGCCCTAAGTGAAAAATTCACATTGGGCCCACCTTTACGTCCATGCCAGTACTTCTAATAAGACATTGCCATCTAATGTTTACATGAGGCGATACTGCATAAGCACTACTGTATAAGCACTACAAGGCTCTCTGACCAAGTGGGGGCCCTAAGCAGACTTTTATTCTGCTTATATTGTAGTACCACCACTGCAGGGTGTTTACTGTCAGGGACAGAAAGAAAAAAATATAGTTGAAGATGAAAGAAAATACTGTAGGCAATAAATGGTTAATATCCCTTTAAAGGGGAGTAGTAAATTGTTGGACCTCCATTAACATTCAAAGCTTTAAAAAGTAATTAACTCAAATGTTTTAATGTAATTAGTTTAAAGCAAAATCTAAACAAGATGTGATTAATGTCATTCCTTTAGAAAACAAAAACTCTCTATGATGATCATTTATCAGTAAAAATGAATTTGTACATAAATAAGATATTGCACAGAAGTTCTCAGTGGCAGAACGAATGAATCTGTAAAAAACATCATGTAGAGTTCCTTGAGATCTGAACGACGGTTACTTGACTGGATGGATCGCAACAAGGGACAATATTGTGTCTGTCAGTATAAAGAAAACCCTGCCCACCCTTGTGGAATCAGGGCAGGGTTTTCCTTATGCTGACACAATATTGTCCCTCATTGTGAACCCTCCGGACTGACTTTCGGATCTGAGGAAACTCTTCGTAATGTAATGGAAAGGGGCAGGAGGGGGAGCCTTTTAATTGGATTTGCAAGAGGAATATGCAGGTAATTTGTTTTAAAATGATGCTATGCATTATAAAAAAATTAAAGGGAACAAATGTATATTGATTTATCATTTGACATTACTATCCCTTTAATGATCCCATCCATACCTCTATTGTTTAGCACAGGCAATACACTTATAATTATGGGCCATATGTTCATAAGAAAATTGGAGGCGTTCTGGTGCAAACCATTTGCACTACAGGGGATAACTAAAAATTTCCATTGATTTAACTGGAAATGTTAATCCCTTGAATGCTAGAGATGTCTTCAACGAGTTGCTCAGAGTTGATTCTCCAGTGGTGTGAGTTTCCTGTGAAACACTGCTCACTTCTCCTCCATCGCACCCAGTTCTGTCCGCTTCCCACACACTTTATGACATAATGATGGTAAGCTCTACCAACCCGAATCAGCCACACCCCTTTATGATGCAAATCACGTCATTTACATACCCTTGGTTGCAGCACATGAGCCCTTTCAGGGGGCTCAAATGGCTGATGAAGTTACCATGTATGCCAACTAGCAAATGACTGGTTGGGGATGATCTGATTTGTAGTTCCCCCAAAAGATGGTAGTCCAATAATTGATGGTCTCTGGCTTGTACCATAAAACATACAAACTCTGGATGTACAGCGAACATTAACACATGGCTAAAAATGTTGGTGACTTGTCTAGCTTGTATATAAACTGGTTATTAAACTGCCCAATCCTATATAATAATTTGCTATAATGTTTGTCAGGAGCCGTCATGCTCAGTAGAGACTGCCCGAACGCACAGAATGCTGGAAGCACGGAATGCTGGGAGCACAGAATGCTAGGAGCACGGAATGCTAGGAGCACGGAATGCTGGGAGTTCTGTGCTTTCGACTGCCCGAACGCACAGAATGCTGGAAGCACAGAATGCTGGGAGCACAGAATGCTAGGAGCACGGAATGCTGGGAGTTCTGTGCTTTCGGCCAGTCTCTACAGTGCATGACTGTGTCGGTGACAGGACGCAGAGCAGGACCGGCCTCTTAACTCTTTGGGTGCCAGAGGGGTACACAACGCATTGCTTTGCAATGTGTTGCATACCCCTCTGGCACTCAAAGAGTTAACATCACCCGAACCTTGGCCTGTGTACATGGGCTTTTACACTAGTTATTATATAAATAGGTAATCCAGGCGCATATGTTTGGCGAAGGCCACACCTGTAACTGTAGATGTGGCCAGGAAATCACAACTATGCACCCCTACTCAGCTGTCTATTTCTGCACTAACTGATCCATCTGTGCTTGTGTAACGATGACTCTCTCAGTTCTGCTTTCTTTTTGGGACTTGCTTTGGGAACCTATTACACAGCATAACAGTTAAATAACTGGTTTCAGATAGCATGTGTGTGCAATATACAACAATTCAACATCAAATTTACTATTTGTATTTATACTTACAGGTGTGACCAGCAATATATTAGTCATATCCAGGGCAGGATTTCCCAACAAGCAGAGTAAGCAAATTTCAGGAAGGGCCTCAGCTGTGCTGGCCATATCCATACACACTTATTTTCCAATTGGTAGAGTAGGCATCTGCCTAGAGCTAGTCCTTGTTCCAGTTGTATACCTGTTTACAGGCTGTTATTTAAAGGGATAGTAGTACTTAAAATGTAAAAAAATATATGTTGTAGGGTTTATCCCCCTGAGTAAAATAAGGGAACTCCCACTGCTGAAAGGTGTTTTATTCAAGTTATTATAGCTCAAACGTGAATTCTTTAAGTGCAGTATCACAGTGGCCTGAAACTGTACAGTGGCACTGTGGTTACACCATCCTATTGAGATTTATGGTAACCTGAGCAGAGCTGTCCATAGGATGGTGTAACAACAGCGTCACTGTACAATTTCAGGCCACTGTGATATTGTAGCTAAAAATTCAAGTTTGAGTTGTAATCACTTTTGAATAAAACTCCTTTCAGCCCTTGTTTTACTCAGGTGGATAAACCCTACAATATATATTTATTATATATTAAGTATTACTATCCCTTTAACCACTTGGATGCTAGCGAGATCTCCAATATATTGCAGAGCAATGAGTTGGAGATCTCTCTAGCAACCAAAGAGTTGAACCTTTTTTCTACTTATTTGTTATAGGCCAAGATTATTTTCTGTGCCAGACAACAGTGGATGGGACTGGAGGCAGGGTCATATGAAGAGTGGGGGTGTGGCGATGGGTAGACCCAAAGGAGCATAGAGTGCTTTGCCTAGGTGCACCTGGGATGTATTTCCAGCCCTGGTCATATCTGTAAGTTAGCACTTTATTCGGGAATTAAGGAGGCGCATTTCTAGAGCAAATCAAATTGTACCATAGATGGTAACTGAAACTCACCAAGGGGGTAAATACCCCATTTAAATCAATGAAACAAATGAACCTAACCCACTGAGTGCCAGAGAGGTATCCAACGCATTGCAACACAATACGTTGGATATCTTTCTAACACTGAAGTGGTTCAGTACACCTGCCTCACAGATTGTTGCAAGGCCTGGAACACTGGCAGATTTTTTTACATTTTGTGTATGTTTTTGATTAGGATATAAATAAACAGAGATAAGGGTATTTCAGTGTTCTGTCACTTAAGTAGTTCACTTTCATTTCTCCCGTGTTTCACTGCCTATTTAGAATGGCCCTTGTGGGTCAGTCAATCATTGGAAGTTGTAAAGATCATTACAACCACCACCGCAGCTTATGTGAAAGGTCTGCCCCCAGCCCCACAGGCTGCCAGGAAGACCTTGCTTACTTCAACCTTACTGCATTCCAAAGGGAGGAACACAATAAAGATGCAGCATGATGGATGTTGGTGGATGTTGGTGTGGTCACAAAAGGTGATAGCCACCTGTGTGGAAAGCACATAATCCAATGTTATCTTCACTGTGGTTGACTGATCCAGTGCTGCGTAACTGAGTAGTTGTTGCCAATGTAAAAGGTGAGAGGGGAGACAGAGAGAGAGAGAGAAGTGCAAACAAAAAGTAGAGCAATTAAGGATTAACTGTATTGTAGAGACCAAATAAAAGATCTCAAATTCCCATTTATTTAAAGGGATAGTAATACTTAAGTATTACTAATCCCTATAGTAAAGTCCTATTAACAATAAATGTATTGCCTCCAATGTCATCTCTCAAACCTTTATGGTTTGAGAGATGATCGCTCCTAAAGTTGCCCTCTCCCTCCCCCTTAGTCAGAGTTGTAGCTGACTGAAGGGAAATCCGGTCATAGCTCATCAGGCGGCTCTGCAGCAGAGTCGCGATCCCGTTAATAATAAAAAAAAATCTTTCACTAAAACGGTCTTCTACGTGTGCTTGCAAACCAAGCACACGTAAAAGACCATTTCAGTGAAAGTTTTCTTTTTTTATTAACGTGATCGCGGCTGTGCTGGAGAGCCGCCTGAAAGTCATACGACTGGCTTCCCTGCAGTCAGCTAGAATGTTGACTACGGGGAAGGGGAAGGGAGGGGGCAACTTTAGGAGCAATCATCTCTCAAACCATAAAGGTTTAAGAGATGACACTGGGGGCAATACATTTATTTTTAATAGGACTTTAATATAGGGATTAGTAATACTTAAGTATCACTATCCCTTTAATAGGGGCTATTGACCCCATGAATGCAAGGGGTTGAACGCTCCAATTAAATCAATAGGAGTTTTATAGTGCAGTTGGTTGGCCGCAGAATTACCCTACTACTCTTTTTTCCATAAAGCCTGTAATAAATTCCTGCTCCTCATAATAGGTGAGAAGACATGTACTTCTGATCATAAACCACACTGAAGACTCTAGGATGAATGTATGATTTAGATTCCATGTTTAACCAGATAGTAGAGTCATGTATCGGTCTCCGTGCCTACCCAACTCAAATTTACTAAGCTACATACGCCATAATTCTTCCCTTTCATGCTGCTTCTTTCAAGAGGAGGACAATGAGACAGTCTTTGGCCATTTTGTGACCCTACTTTCCTCTAGTCGGTGTTTAATTGGTGTGGATTTATGTATGCCTGGTTTGCAAGCTAACTCAGCTCTGCTGAAGAGCCGCCGGCCGGTCAAATGACCAGGATCCGCTTCTGTCCCATACATCGCTGACGTCTCTGAAAGGGTTAGGAGGCGGGTACTTAAAATGCTACCAACTCTCAAACTATAAAGGTTTGAGAGATGGGAGGTAGGCTATTCTACTTCTATTGTTAATATCTACAATATTAGACATTTTTTAAAACAAACTATTAATATCCCTTTAACACCAGTAGAGCTGTACTGGTGAATTTGTAGGTTTTTGCCAATAGCTATGAATGGCTATTGTTGTTTTGGTGCTATACTAACAAGCAAATCTTTACAGCTTTGCTAAAACTGTTGCTCAAACAGTTTCTCCTAGCAACCGTTCAGATTTCAAGAATGCAATGTATTGGATATTGCCCTGGCATTTAAGGGGTTAATATGGGAATTATATGAGGATACAAGTAAAAGTTAAAAGCAATCTGTATCTCTGACACTTATGTTCAAAAGAAAAGTGGAGGAGTTCTGGGGCAAACCATTTGCACTATAGGGCAGAACTAAAATTTACAATAATTTTCATCGACTCAAATGGGGACTTTAAAGGGATAGTATTACTTCAAAATTACTATCCCTCATATTGTAGCCCTTAATAAACTGAGTTAAATGACACCAGTGACATCTCTCAAACCTTTATGGTTTAAGAGATAGCCGCTTTCAAAGTTTCCTCTCCCCTGCTGTCAGAGTTCTGCTGCCAGCAGGGGAATCCGGTCCCGGGACAGGCGGAGGCTCTTAAACAGAGCCGATATCTCCTTATGGAAGGAAAAATGATTCATTGAAACAGTCTTCTACGTGTGCTTGGTTACAAAGCACACATAGAAGACTGTTTCAATTAATAATTTTTCCTTCCATGACGAGATATCGGCTCTGCTGAAGAGCCTCCAATTGATTCAGAGACCAGATTCTTCTGCTGGCAGCAGAACGCTGACAGCAGGGGAGAGGAAACTTTGAAAGCGGCTATCTCTTAAACCATAAAGGTTTGAGAGATGCCGCTGGTGTCATTTAACTCAGTTTATTAAGGGCTACAATATGAGGGATAGTAATTTTGAAGTAATACTATCTCTTTAACGCCTTAAATGCTAGAGAGGTCTCCAAGGTAATGTTTAGTTCTCCCTTATACTGCAAATGGTTTGCCCCACCACCTTCCTTTTGAACATATGGACCGTATAATCCCCTGGCTTTGAGGCTGATGTACTATGATAGATTTTCATTCTATCCCTGCTTGAAAATCAATGGCTTAGTCATTGTGATTGATCCATGTGTGCTTAATTACGACTATATCGACACATGACCTGTTGCTGTACTCTGAGGACTGGAGCTGAGAATCACTGTACTAAGTAGAAACTGAGCAAATCTAAAGTATGCCATGGGGCAAATACATATTCCCATTGATTTTAACCCCTTAAGGACCACTGACGTCACAGGACCATCAAGGCGGTCCTGCACTTAAGGACCAGTGACAGTCCTGGCACGGCATGGAGTTCAGGGCTCCCGGCGCGGCTGCACGCCGCTCCGGAAGCCCTGAGCTGGAACTTAAAAAAAAAAAAAGCCCCGTGGTCCTCAAGTGTCGGCCACGCGTGCACATGCCGGTCCTTAAGGGGTTAATGGGGATTCTAAAAGCTTGAATGCTAGAGAGGTCACAATGAAATGAAAACCTCTCTAGCATTCTAGAGCAGTGTTTCCCAGCTCCAGTCCTCAGGAGATGACAACAAGCTAGATTTTCAGATTATTTCTATTAAGTAGGACAATCTCAGTGACTAAGACAGTGATAACTCACCTGCATGGAAATCTTGAAAAATTGACCTGCTGATGAACTCGAGGACTAACATTGAGAAACACTGTTCTAGGGTCTAAGAGCCATATTTAAAGGAGCAGTAAACCTTTTTTTATGACAAAAAAATACATTGTATTGCTTTTTCTGCTTAGTAAAAGAAGGGTCCCACTACTGGGAAATAACATTTTCCAGAGTTATTTCTGTTTAAACTGTTGTTTTTTTACATTAGCATTGCCCTCTAGTAGCCAGATTTCAACTAACTATTATGTTGTGCTCAGTTGAAGAAGTGAGTCTCTGATAATCAGTTCTCCATAAACAGTCATAGTAACTGTTCAGTTACTTCCAGTCAGTTTGAAATATCAGACAGTAATCACTCTTTCACTTACTTCCTGATATTTTGAACAGTTTAATATTTGGATAAAACAACTGCTAGCAGTAGGAGTCACCCTGTTTTACTCAAAAGGAAAAGTTCACACCACAAAGGTTTTCATGAAGCATCAGGGTGCAGATATTTTACTCAGAATTACTCCAGGGGGTTTATTCACTAAGGCATGATAAAGAGGTGATGTGCAGATGACTTCACGAATGATATCACTTCTCCAGTTTCTATGTTATTCTGTGGAGCCAATTCACTAACATTTCTCACGTTTTGCAGTTCATAGTGCACAGGCTCCATTGAATAATATAGGAACTGAAGAAGTGATATAACTGGAGAAGTTATCACCTTTTATAACACCTTAGTGTATCTCCCCCCTGTTCTTCTTAGGTCACCAGATTATTTACCGTAAAATCTCAGGTATAATACGCACCTATGTATAATACACAGGTGTATATTATACCCAGGATTTTAGGGGAAAACAAGAGTCTCGCCTACTTATAATACGGACTCTTGTTTTCCCCCTTACTATAAAAAAAATTAGAGATGCCAGATACCTTCCCTCCCTCCCCCCAACTCAATCCATTCTCAAAATAATACTTACTTCCACTGAAGTTCACATATTCCCTGTGGGTGGCATGCTTGCCTTTGCCACCCGCTTCCTTCAATGTGCTGTCAGAACCTTCTGCCTCCAGCCAATGATAATGTCCTGTGAGGATCTCACAGGAGGAAGTCCTGACACAGCACTGAAGGAAGTGGGCGGCAAATGCAAGCATGCTGCCTGCAGGGAAGATGGGGACCTCAGTGCAAATAAGGATTATTTTGAGAGCAGATTGCGCTGGGGGAAGGAGGGAAGGTATCTGGCAGCCCTCATATATTTTTTTTTAATTGTGGCAAGATTAAAAAAAAAAAAAAAAGTAACCCAACAATTATCTTGTATAATACGCACCTCCCTACTTCACATAAGATGAAGAGGGGTAAAATTGTGTCTATTATACCCAAGATTTTACTGTAAGTGCCAGAGAGGTATCTGATGGCTTGCAGACACCCCAGGCACACAAAGGGTTAAAACTGACTCAAAGTGACAAAGAAAAAAAATATAGGCAGATATAAAAAAAATGTTGTAGACATGTATCTGTCCCTATTTTCATGTCAGTGCAATCTCAATGTCCCTGCTCCAGTTTTATTTCCCTTTACAGGATATTATTTAACCCCATGGATGCTAGACATATTTCTAATGCATTAAGAATCAGTGGGGTTACAGCTCTTATGTCCTTGCTTGTTATAGACCAAAGATATTTTCTGTGATAGGAAATAGTGGATGGGACAGCGAGAAAAGGGCCATATAAGGCTTGGGGGTATGGCTAGGGTTGGAGCTAAGGACATCTTTGGTGCGATGTTCAGAAAGTGGTGGTAACTGAAATTGTCTGTAATCAGAATAAAAAGTTCTTACACCACGATCTGTCAATTCTCAGAAATGTTTCCATCATTTTTTGCATCTAATTCCGCCATCACCGTCAAAGGGAAAAAGCCGTCTTAAAAGTGGGTGTGGTTTAATCTTCCGTCATAATGTAAGGTATTTTCAGAAAAAAATATTTGTTTGAACATCATTTTTTTGTCTGATTAACGTAATTTTTTTCCCGACCTAATAAAAAAGGTCTAAACTTGGAGAAGAAAAAGTACTGAGATGCAATTTTTCGTTTCAAAGACAAAAAAATGTCTTTGTTTCTTTGAAAAGTTTAGTTTTAAAGACGAAAAAATGTCTTTGATTCTTTGAAAATTTTTCAAAGACAAAATCAAAGACAATTTTTAAGATCAGAATTTTTAACAATGTTCAATGAGATTTTCTTACCGTCATTTTTAATTCTTTAGATGAATTTTCAAACATGACGTATTTACTTCTGAAAATATGGTCCTTCTTTTACCACTGACTCATGATCCAACATGTTTTTTATTATGATGACTTTTTGAACATCTCGCCCCTAGAATTGCTTACCTAGAGGTGCCTGGGATATAAATGTGCCCCTGTCCAGGACTGACTGAAGATGTTATTTCTTGAGAAAAAGGCTCAAGGTCAAAATCTATAGTGGCCATTGGGAGTTTTGGCCCATAGTAAGGAAAGTATGGGGTGTTATTACTTGGCGTTATTAAAGAAGAGTAATATCCAGTGTTAAAAATATTGATCTATTTAATTTAGTACCTTGGATTGTAAAAGCATCTTTTGCAAAGCTTTGGATATATAATCTGGTATTCAAACGGGTTAAGATGACTTTAGTATAAAATATGGGAAATGTATTGCCTACTTGTAACCTGAATGTAACATAAATAGGTTTTTCAAAAAAGTGACAGTATGCCTATTCCTCTACATTAGTTTGATAGGTTCAGTTGGTGATTAAAAAAGTCTCTTAGCAAATAAAATGTATGAAGCCAGCATATTTCCTTTAATTTTAAAGAGTAGCCATTAATCCCTAATTCTTAATAGGACTTTGCTCCCTGGAGGCCTATGAACTGAAAAAAAGGCCATCATGCATTTTCAAGGATTAAGAATGATAATGACTGAGTAGATTAGAGAAGAACTACCTACCAGGAAAGGCTGATGCTCTAAGTAACTGGAGTAGTTCTGAGGTAAACCAGCTGCACTATAGGGAAAAAAATCTCTTTGATTTAAATGGGGATTTTAACCCCTTGATTGCTAGAGCATCCCTCCCACGTGTGCCTCTTTAGGAGAGACAGTCCATCTTTGAGACCCAAATCCCTCTGTTCCTTATTCCTACCCAGGTGTCCCTCTTTTTAGGAGATCAGACTGTGTGGTGTATATAAGTGTATCACATTGCTTCATAACAGTAGCACTTACTTCAGTATATGTGCTTATACATTAGTAAAATAAAATAAAATACTTCGGTCTTGCTCTATATCAATTTTACACTTTCATAAGGAGGATTCAGTAGGTCATGAAATAACCTATAAATTCTCGGTAATGCCCCACCCACCAGCCATGCCCCCAGCAACACCACCTACAACACCACCACTGTCCCTTTTGGCTACGTGAAATTTTGGGAGGTATGCTAGTGTTGGGTCCATTGCGACATCTCTAGCATTTGAAGAGGTTCAAATCCCATTTAAATCAATAAGAATGTTGGAAATTTGTGTTCATTCCCCGTGGTGCGGTTGAGTTACTTCAAAATTACTTCAGGTTCTTAGTACATCAGCTTCAGAATCTTAAAAATATTTGCGAAGGTCATCTTTTCTAAGTAATCGCAAAGTACAGAAAAGGCTCTACTTATTGTCCATGATTTCCCTCTCATCTGTATAACTGAGAGGAATAGGGTAGGAATGGGCGGAATTTGTGGGAGACTGAAAGTGGAACTACTACCGCATAACAAGTTTATCTTAAATAACTCCCGATCTGGTGACTAGCTGCTTAGTAGCGCTAGTCGCCAGAATTATTACCCTATTAAATAAATTTCTCCTTTCTTCCCTGGCTGACACGCAGGAAGCAGTGCGGACATCTTGCCATAGTGATGTCTGCGCTCCTGCTCTGTCAATCCAAGCCGGCTCTAGGAGGCGTTGCTAGGAGCCGTTTGGCTCCGGAAGGGACTGACAGAGCAGGCACTTGGACGTCACTATAGCAAGATGTCCGCGCTCCATCCTGCCTGTCAGCCGGGGAAAAAAGGGGAAACCTGTTTAATAAGGTAATAATTCTGGCGACTAACGCTTCTAAGCAGCTAGTTGCTAGATGGGGAGTTATTTAAGATAAACTTGTTATGAGGTGGTAGTTCAGCTTGAACTAAAAAAAGCTGAAGCGTCAACCCGTGTCCCTGGATACCCGATTATTCATTCTGAAAATTAGAGTCTCTGGGGCAGATCCGGAGATTTTCCAGGTAGGCAAATGTGTAAACTTCTGTGTTATGTAAACAAAGATGCCCATGCAAGTAAATGGGAGTTGCTGTCAGATCAAGATAAGGAGAGCTATATCTGTATGCACCAACTGTGCTAGGACCATCATTGGTGAATTGACCTAAGGACCAATGATGGTCCTGGCATATCATGGGTTTTTTGCTCACAGCACTCCTGTGGGAGAGCTGTGAGCACTACCAGAATCAGAAACTGACCACTCCAAATCCAGAGAGGTCAATGTAAGACCCTTGTTCGATCACTCACGTGTGCCAGCTTGATGAATGAGATAAAAAAATTGGTCCTTAAGGGGAATTCACTCCCCAGGACCGCCATTGTTAAGGGGTTAAGGAATATGAAGGAGGCTGATATTCTACTGAAGTGAAACAATTCTAAGACATACCGACTGCATCATATGAAACAAATAATATTCCCTGCATTTCTATTGATTTAAATTAGGCTTTTAACCTTTTGGATGCTAGATGTCTCCAGCTCACCATAAAGCAATACACTTTTCTAGTATTCATTGGGTTAAAACCTTATTTAAATCAATGGGCATTTTTAGTTGCCCCCTATGGTGCTCCTATTCTACTTAGTACATCTGCCTAAGTAGGGAGCAATGAAGTAGACACCCCTATGGCATGCAAAGGGTTAAAGTTGGCTCATATGACCCGCCCATTGATTTAAATGGGGCTTTTAAACCGTCTGATGTAAATGGGGCTTTTGACCTCTTTAATTGGTGTTTTTAACTCCCTGAATGCTAAAATGTTAACCCTTTGAGCGCTAGAGGGGTAGGCAGCGCATTGCTTTGCAATGCATTGTCTACCCCTCTGGCACTCAAAGGGTTAAACCTCCCATTTAAATCAATGAGAATTTGTGCTGTTCCCTAACCTTATAATTGCTTCATTTCCTTCTTATTACATCAGCCTTAATGAGCTCGAGCCTTTTCTTGCACTCACAGAGTTAAAAGTTCGATTTAAAGCAATGAGAATTTGCATTTGCCAGTAAGTAAAAAAATATACTTTGTTGATATAAATATACCGTCCATTGGCTGATATTTCTGTAATATTTGTGAAAATACATAGGCTGTGTATATACAAGTAGAAGCTGTTATTTGCTGAACAAATTGATTCACATAATCTTTTTAATTGCGTAGGGGGTATTATGCAGATATGGCAAGCAAGAACAGATGGTGTCTATGACCCAATGGGCCAAGATAATATGTGTATCATCCTGTGGTTAATTAGTGCAGGCGACATTAGGAAATTATTGTTGTATTACTCTGGCAAAATGAGTTGACGTTAATGCTACTTGTATTGCCAAATTTGCTTGAAGGAAAATGATTTGATGGTATACATTTCCTTTCTTGCCATCTGCAATATTCTTCACCATTTCATTCATCAGTGATGGTAATGCCAGCAGAAGGAGGTTGCTAAGGGTAACTACAATGTTAAATGTGAAATTCATGCCTAAGAGGATATGTTATATTTAGAATAATGAATGGAAAATGTCTCTTTGGGTCATATGTTTAAAAGAAAACTGGAATAATTTGGGGGCAGTTAGTTTGCCTACAAATCTCACTCAGTTTTCTTTTGAAAATAAGTCATGTATTGTGAAAAAAAATCTTATATATACCCTGTAAGAATTCTACTGATGAATAAACAAAATTAATTCCTACTGGTGGGAGAGTCCACATTCAAAGAATTATTAAATCACACACTTGTATTTTTTAGTGCACAAATGGTAGCTTAATTGCTATTGATGCCTTTGGAAAACATTGGTCAATCACCTATGGACATACTCTGGAACTTTCAAAATGAGGCAACCCTGAGATTTTTCTAACATTGACCATTAGAAGCAGAGCTGGGTCATCCAGTTGCTCCAACTTCCATTAAAGCCAAATGCCAGTATCTGCTAGCAGCACTGTTTCAGAAGCAGCGGATAAAGAGATGACGAGGTGCTCTGTATTGGTACCTTGACTAGGGCACTATGGACATACCTGGGAACTCCCAGGAGACTCTGGTTTTCAGATTGAATTACCGGGTTTTTGGGGACAGAGGCTGATTCTCCAGAGGTAGTGAGTTTCTTCCCTTTCCCGCCCTGTTCCTCCCACTTCTCACCCTGTTCTGCCCACTTACTTCCCACTTTGTTACTAACATGTTTAAGTAAACCAACTGCACCACACGGGACAAATAAAAATCCTTCTTAAGTTAAATAGAGTTTTTAACATAACTATGCACTGGAGACCTCTTTAGCATTCAATGGGTTAAACAATGTATTTTCCAGAATAAATCCAGTTTGTCTTTATTAATATGGGCCATAGAATCGATGTAGTATATTACATCTTACTGGGGGCACAAGACATACGATTCTTTCCATGATGACCTGCAAACTTCCAGGTTTGGGTAGTGCATGTACATGCAAACTGTTTCTCCTTGCTCACCTGCTACCTATCAACTCACAGTTGTACCCATCCTGATGTGGCCTTGGCTTAACAGCAGTCAGATATTCAGCCTTGTGATCGACACCTATACTCCAGCTTTGGCGGCGGCGAGGGTACACCACAAATGAAAGCTTTTCCCATGTCTCCATCCCAATCTTATTAGTGGCAAAGATTTCTTCTACTTCTCAGCCTTATCCATTTGGTGTCCTGCCACTTGGATCCACAAGCCACTGATCCTTTTTACAGTGTCTCAAGTGCCCTGGGGGGTATAAGTATGTGAGTTTATGTATGAGGTGCCCTGATATATGTGTGTGTGTGTGTGTGTAAGTATAAGTTGCCATGGTGTTTTTGTGTGTATCTATCCCACTGAGAGCCTATGACCAAAATGTGCGAATGTGTTAATATATATTATATAAATACAACTCTAAGTAGATCAAGGGAATCTTGTAGTCCTCCAGCTGCTATTGAACTACACCTCCAAGCATCCTGAGCCAGCTATTTGCTGATTGAGAATGATGGGAGTTCTAGTCTAAAAACATAGTAGTAGTACCACTGTAGAACCACCATCCTATCTGTCCTGCCACACTCTTTTCCTTCCATGTTCTTTCCCTTTTATTCCCACAACCAATGCCTGTAATTCCCCCTCCTGCCTACCTAGCCTTGTCTGGTATTTCACCACTTTCGGTGCAATTTTCCAGAGTCTGTCTGCTGTTCTATAAACCACAATAAGGTATGTTGTAGACATACTGGCTTGTATTATACCTGGTTTGTAAAATAACCGCAGGGAAATGGGAAGGAAAGAGGCAGTGAAACAGGGAAGGTTAGTGAGATAGAAGTAGAAATGACATACATTTTCTGTGTAAATAAAGGCTAAATAACATGGCAGGGAAAAAACGAGGCAGAAAGATGGGGGAGAGTTTGTATGGGGTTCGCAGAAAGGGACAAGAAAGGAAATCTGCAATGAACATAAAAGAGAGGAATGGTGGTGGTGGTGATGAGGGGTTTGATCTGTACTGACCAAAAACGAGATGATGAAAATGTTGGTAAGGTGTTATTCCATTTTAGGATGACTAGCAAAAAAGTATATCACATATCACTAAAGTTTGGGCATCCCTGCTCTACAGAATTCAAACTCTCTCAAGCAGTTAATTTGCAAGCTCTATGGGTCAATTAATTTGTAGATATTAAACTCTATGCATTATTAATGAGCCTAAAATACAAATATCAACACAAGTAGGCCACTTGACCAAGAGCAACTTACTTCTGCTTGACCCAGGGTGATTTTCTATAAGGAAACCTAGCAGGAGACCTTATTATTGGTGGACAAAGTGCCATAAAAATTACAGAGTTACTGATGAAAGTTATAAGAGCACCAAAAAAATGTGTTATGGGTTTAACAAACAGTACAGGGTCACTGACCTGGCATGGCCTGGCTAAAGAAGAAAAATAGCTCTGTCTTGCCTCCCAGGCCAAGATATGCCTGCTCCTAGATTTGCTAGTCATTTTGGAACTGGACCGCCCTTTTGGGTGGGATTTGTATGATATACACATGGGAATTTCTCCTCTGTAATGACACTAGAGAGCTAAAATGTGATCCTTCTGAGCAAAGACTAGCCACACAACAAGCAATATCTGCTTTGCTCCATCTCAGTAAGCCTCTCACGTCATTAGGTGTCTCCCTAAGAGTGAAGGGTCATCCAGACATGGACTTTGCTCTGAGTATATAGGGAAACCAGCAGCAGCTCACTTAGGCTCAACATAAACTTAAATGGATATCTATGGTTAGCCATATTACAATACAGAGGAGACTGCCCACTTAGGAGGACATTTCTTCTATGTAATCGTTCTACAGATTGGTTAACAGCTGTAGAACAAGCAATATCTGTTTTTGTTCATTCCCTGTGAGACTTTACATTTCTCAAAATACCTCACAAAGAAGTGGATAACACAGCATATAGCTGATTGTGAAACCTTTTTTAAAATCACCTAAGCTGTTACAAGTGATATAAGCAGGTTAAATAAGTAAAAATATGACTAAAATAATGAATCTTACAATAAAGATTTGCTATTCCCTTATTCCTCTCTGACCACTATGATTGAGACTTTTTCTGTAGTCTTTCCTCTGAAAACAAACTCTGATCCTCGTACCTTTGGAGGTCCACTAAGATCTTTATTGTCCAAATGATGCAATTTGTTCCATAAAGTGGGTTTGCCCTTAAAATGGGTGGAGAGTGGGAAGAATAGGGATGAATGTGACAGAAACTGGCATTGAAAGGTATGGAGTTACAAGAGAACCTTTGAGCCTGTCTCCAGAGACCTTGTAATTAGGTATAAATACTTAGATCTAGAGAGTTTGTAAGTAAGCTGGGCCTTATTCATCAAGTGGAACAAAGAGGTGCAATATGGAGCCAACCAACTGCACCAAAGAGATTAAATTAAAATACCCACTGATTTAAAGGGGACTTTTAACACCTTGAAAAATATAGAGGCCTCCAGTGCTCTGCTTCACAAAGTTTTAGAAACATTTCTCTCATTCAAGGGGTTAAAAGCCCCAATAAATAATTTCCAAATCTTCCTTTGCACCCCCAATGGTGTAGATCACTTACTCCACAATTGAACCTCCTTAGGTTTATGAATAAGGACAGGTCCCCTGTGTATATTTTGTTTTGTCCTTAATATGCTCTAATTAGCTAAAATATCCCATTATTCTGTTAAACATTATGAAGAAATAAAAACAAACAAAACATTATTTGAGAACAAATTCCCTTTTCTTTTTATGATAAAAGATCTCCCTATGGCTAGCTGCCATGGTTTCTATGGTTACAAAATGGAAAGGATTGTCATCAAAACATCAGGTCCCTGAGTCATTGCGTCCAGTAACCATGGAGATGAGGAACAAATCAGCGGGAAAGAAAAGCTTTAGTTATGGATGGTGCATATGGAGTTACTCAAATGGAAAATATAAAAAAACCAGCAAAATAGAAAAGAAAAATGCAGTTAAAACAAAACTATCATATGCTGGATCACAGAAATAGAAAAATAAAATGTATAATCCAAAACTACCTTATAGCATATTCATAAATCATGAAAGGGATATTTTAATACATTGGCATATATATAGCATTCACCAGGATCCTTCTGTTTAAGGGGGGCTGACCTTGGGTTTTCAACATTACATGGCAGATTTTCCCACATATAGGAAGGGAAGAAAAGGAAGGTTACAACTTAACTCAGAGAAGCTAGACTCTCTTACGAACAAAATATTTATTGTAAAACAATGGTACAATTATACTCCCACTGCTAAGAGTTGCATATTATCAGAGTTATTACAGTTTAAACTCTTGTTTTTTTACATTAACAGTGTCTTCTAGTGTTCAGATTACAATTAGTTATTCTGTTACATTCTATTTAAATGGAAAGTCAATGATAGAATATGACAGAAACTGCTTAGACATGCAATCCGTTTGAACTTTCAATAAGTAATCATGTTGTCACTCATTTGAAAAAAAAAAAAACAAGAAAAAAGTGACAGCAGTGAAAACATCCTTGTTTTTCTCAACATGGAGAATCCCTATAACATATAGATTTTAACAAAAAAGTATATTACTCCTTTAAGAGGCGCTTAAATGTTACGTATCTTTTTGGGCCTCCAGTCATAAAAAAAAATCCCTGATGAAATATAGGAAAAGTTATCGTATATAAACTTTTTGAGTGCAAAAATGCATTGCTCACCTCTCTGATTCTTAGGGGTTACAAACAGCCCTCATCTATAATTTTATATTTGTAACCCCTCAGATACCAGATATGTCGTCAGTGCATTACAATGCAATGCACTGGAGACCTCTGCAGGTTTACTCAAATGCACAAAAATCAAACATATGGAACAAGATTTACACGTCTTGTGTATCAGGTGTACTAAACACAACCTTAGAAACCCTGTGTCATAAAAGCACAGATATGCAAAAGGAAAAAGGAGTCCCTTAAATGAGGCACACAAAGAGAGCAAAAATAAACCAAAAGATATATAAAGTTTATTAATGGTACAAAATATATAATATATCAATAGGAGATAATTAAAAACATTAAAAACAAATCATGGGGAGTACCAGTGGTCCCAGTCCAGTATAACCATTGATGGCAAGCTCAAAATATTAAAAGATGGACACTGGTCCAAGTGGCACTTATGGCTAAATACTCAATTCTGAGCGAAACATCAACAAATATAATTAAGCAAACAGATGAAAACATACTAAGTAGCAAAATACCCTGACTTAGTAACAGTGTGTCACAAAGTGCAATAATTAATTAAAGTGCATATCTAACAAATAACTTAAGGTGAAACACCAATATAAAAATCACAAGCAATTAATAATGAAAATAAGAAAGAGACAAATCCGTGACAATAAACAAGCTACTTATCATCTTCTGAATGTAAATGATCAGGAACCCGGTCACCCCCATGCATGCATCCCAAGGCGTATCGCTCAAAGGCTTTGGGTGATACGCGTTGGGATGCATGCATGGGGGTGACCGGGTTCCTGATCATTTACATTCAGATGATGAGAAGTTGATTGTTTATTGTCATGGATTTATCTCTTTCTTATTTTCATTATTAATTGCTTGTAATTTTTATATTGGTGTTTCACCTTAAGTTATTTGTTAGATATGCACTTTAATTAATTATTGCACTTTGTGACACACTGTTACTAAGTCAGGGTATTTTGCTACTTAGTACTTTTTCAACTGTTTGCTTAATTATATTTGTTCATGTTTTGTTCAGAATTGAGTATTTGGCATTATGTGCCACTTGGATTGGTGTCCGTCTTTTAATATTTTGAGCTTGCCATCAACGGTTATACTGGACTGGAACCACTGGTACTCCCCATGATTTGTTTTTAATGTTTTTAATTATCTCATATTGATATATTATATATTTTATACCATTAATAAACTTTATATATCTTTGGTTTATTTTGCTGTCTTTGTGTGCCTCACTTAAGGGACTTCTTTTTCCTTTTGGATATCTGTGTTTTTATGACACAGGTGTTTCTAAGGTTGTTTTTAGTTTAATGTGTTTAGTCCCAGAGAGCACCCCACTATTTCAGTGGGTTTAGTCAGCTATATTGTTTATAACTCCAGTGCCTACTCTTGTTTCTTTTCCTGTGTATTGTGTATCAGTGTAGCATAGGTGGGCATGATAGGACTCATTCAGGATGCAGAATATACTGTGCGGTTGGTGCAACTCTGGAGCAAACCAACTCTAGCAGAGGGAACATATAAACCAAAATATTGCTTTAAAATGGGATTTTTTTATTTTTAAATCAAGAGGAATTTGTGGAATTTTTATTTGTCCCCTATGGTGCAGCTGGTTTGCTCCAGGATTGCACCACTTTTCCTTAGTATTGTGCCTGGGATAGATTTTAGTACAAATCAACCTTGTTTCAAGAGGCAATGACCTAAACAACTAATCATCTGGGCATCTAGAAGCAATTAGGAGCTATTACCAAGACAATGCAGTAAATTTAGTTTATTTAGATTTTGCAAAGGAATTTGGTGAAAAGCCATTCAATAGATTGGTCTAAAACAAGGTAATTAAGCCAAGTTGAAGACATTTGCACTTGACTGGACAACTGCATGAAATTAAGGAAGGGAGCAGAGAGATGCGGCAAAGAGAACTTCATTAAAGTGAAATGCTTTCTAATGTACTTATTAATGACCTTGAAATTGGTATGGAAAGCAAAATTTTCATAGTTGCACATGGCATACAATTGTGTAAAGTAATTAACTTAGCTTAGTTTGTTTTCTTTTTAGAACGGATTTGGATAAATGGATGATTTAGTAGGCAAATGTCAGATGAGGTTCAACACAAATAGAAATACAGCTATTCATCTGGGAAATCAAAATAAGCACTCTGCTTATGAATATAATATGAACATAACAGGATCATACTAGGACTGCACAATTAAAAACAGTGCTCAATGTCAAGCAGCAGGCTCAAAAGCTTAATGCAAATAAATGTATAACAAATTAGCATTTAAAGTAGTAAGTAACATTATTTCATGACTCTACAAATCATTTGTAAGACCTTGAATATTAAATATAGTTTTGAGAATCAACTAATAAAATAGACATTGTGGCGTGCAAAAAAGGACATAAAAAATGAATAATGGCAAAAAATAGTAGGTACTTAATTACTTGATTTGATTAGAAATGAAAATAAGCGTTTAAGAGGCAAACTGATTAAACTCAGCAAGCATACTGAAGGTCACTATAAGGACTTCTGAAGGGAAATTTTGATGCTATAGACAAAGAAAATAATTAAAGGACACCCCTTAAAGGAAAGCTAGCACTTCCAAAAATTAAACCCCAGTTTACCTTATTATGATTAGAAAATTCTAATGGCTCTTATGAATTTTGCTCGTGTCTTAGTTTAAGTGCTAAAACAAAGGTAGTAATGGTAGATAATGTAGCAATAGCTATTGAGGTAAGAAAGGGCTTCATTGGAAGGTTTTTTCCTTTGTCTGTTGCATATTATAAGGAATTATATAAACTGGCAAATGGCTAATCACCCATGGAATTTATGCATGGCTGCTATTAGAGTTTAGTGCATGTGGCGAACAACCACATTAACATATAAACACACCCACCTGAATACTCCAATGGCTCATTAACTTGCATTTCCATATGGAAATGGCTCATTAACCTGCATTTTCATATGGAAATAAGTCATTGTCGATGTGTTGAGTCCAAAATCAAAAATCTGTCAAAGGCATGGAGATTTGGTTGCAGACTTAAGGGGATGTGATGGTGAAGACATGTTAGTGAGCACTGGCGATGTGCCTTCGACGGAGATCCGACACAACATCGCCATCCTGAAACCTCATTGAACTTTAGTGCGTCCCCCACCCCCGAATGCTAGAGGTCTCCAATGCATTGCTATAAAATTCAGTGGAAACATTACTGGCATTAGAGGGGTTAATATCCCCATTTAATTAAAAGGGACATTTTATTTTTCCCTATAATGAAGCTGATTTGCCCAAGAATAGGGGTCCAGTTCTGCTTAGTACAACAGACTCAAAGCCATACCTCCCAACATTTCAAATGGCCAGAGGGACACTTGTTTTAGTGTCTTGCTGGGGGCATGGCTAGTAGGCAGAGCATTACTGATAATTTTTAGGTTGTTTCATGACCTACTGGCATCAAATTGTGTAACTAAATAAATGATTTAGAGCAAGACCAAAGTATTTTATTTATAGACAGATACAGAGGTTTATCAAATATTAATTGTAAGTTTTATTGCTGTGGAACAATGTGATTCACTTATGTACACACAGTCTGATCTCCTAAAATGAGGGACACCAGGAAGGAAAGAGGGACAGAGGAATTTGGGTCTCAAAGAGGGACTGTCCCTCCTAAAGAGGGACACTTGGAAGGTATGCACTGCCTAGCTTGTCTAATGATACACCTTTATCCGGGTTTTTCTCTATATGTTTTTCCATATACTTTAACAGTTTTTTGTTAGATAAAACCAGTGATAACATCACCTCCAAAGCAATCCAGACCTGAACCTAGATAGATTTACAGTATAATTTTTAAACCTCACATTACTACGTTACACATGTTAAACATTAACAAAATATAGATAAATGCATAGGAGAATATTTAATTTTTATTTTCTGTAAATCTTTTGTATACAATACAGACCTTATGATAAAATGATTTAGATACAGTAATAATCCTATATGGCATCTGATTTTTTATAAAGAAATATATAAATACTATAGCTCATGCAAATGGATGCTGTAACTCAGAGATGGGCTGCTTCAGCTTGGCTAGCTGGGGATGATGGGAGTTGTAGTGTGGCATCAGCTGGAAGGCCTCACTTTGCTTAGCACTGCTGTAACTGGTAAGAAACAGATTTACTATTGCAAATAATTGTTATTTCTAGTGATTGCCATGGCACAATTGTTTTTGTGTTTGCAAAAAAAAAATTTGTAGACAGATTTTTGCAAACACCTCCAAACCTCCTTATCAATGCAGTTTTTCTGGATATACAAAATAATTGGCTGAAGGTCAGGTGACTGCATGTCATAGTCAATGGTGCTCATTCAGAGAAAGAAGTGACTAGTGGTGTGCCATAAGGGCTGGCATGAAATTAATTAGTAATCGGGGCCAGATTTTCCAATAGGCAAAGTAGGTAACTGCATAGAGCTCCAAATTGTGAGGGGCAGTGCTTAAATTCTGCTGGCCACACCCACATTCTGAATTGTTGGTGTGGCCAGAGCAATTTCAGTGCCCCTGCACCAGTTACTTAACTCCCAGCAGGGTTGGTGCAAGGATTTTTGCCACCCTAAGCAAAACCTAATTCTGCTGCCCCCATTTGGCTCAGCCCCTTTATGCCCCTCATATTATTTCAACTAGTAAATATGATGGTAGGGTCTTGTGTCCATAGACAGAGCTCAGGTCACCAGGGATGTAAATATGCACTCTGATTTACAATATATCTGTATACACCAACCAAGTGTAAGCAGGGCTGGATTTACATCTCAGGAGCCTGTAGGCACAGAAATCTGAAGCGCCCCCCCCCGATAAAACTATTTATTTTACTTTTATTTGGGGGGGCGGGGGCGCTTATATTTTACACTGTTGTTTTTATTTAAATGTATTTACTATAAATGTATTCATTATGAGGGTACCCTCTTAGCTAAGTATATTTAATACATATTTTATTTAATAAAGATTTTATATAGTAAACTACTGTAGCACTCTTCCCTTTAACCTGTTTGTACACCGTACAATTAATTGCAAATAATAAAACACCTACTATCAAAATGACACCAATGAAACTTATATGTATTTGTTTTCCTGCTACATTATCTCAAAGTAAACATTGTTGCAAGATGAGGCAGAAAACAGTGCTTTCTCCCTCTGCGATTAATACTTTTGCTCCACTATACTGTGAATATGTAGTGGAGCAAAAGTAGTAATCACAACGGGAGAAAGCACTGTTTTCCAATGTCATTAAGGTGTCCAGCATCAAAGGGAGTTAAGTGCTGGCTGATCGCACTCTTTAAAGAAGCGGCATTACAATCTCGCACTGATGTGCAATGCGAGATTGTCATGCCGCCGTTTTAAACATTGGGACCTACTAAATGCGGCTAACAGGAGCGCGATACAAAAAATGCGCTATTTCTAAAGTAAACCCCCGGGATCCAGTGGCGGTGCACAGCAGGCTCACTTACATTGTTCCTCTGGGACCGGACCAGATCGGCACCGTGGTGGGTGGTTAGAGCAGCTGCGGCTCCCTGCAGGATGCACTGTATGGAGTGGAAGAGACTGGAGGCTGAACTCTGGCAGCGGGGCTGGGCAGCAGCGCTACTGTCTGTTCCAGGTACTGGGTTAATTAAGAAATTAATTCAAGTGAGAGGAGTGGTCTGGACTGGTCACTCACTCTCCTTAATTTATGCACGTCAGGCAGGCAGCAGCGCTGCTTATCTATAATCTCTCACTGAATTACAAAAAAAAAAAATAAAAAAAATAATCCCAATGGCAGGCGCCCCTCGGTGGCGTGCGCCTGTAGGCAGGTGCCTACTCAGCCTTATGGCAAATCCGGCCCTGAGTGTAAGGGCATGACTGATATTTAGTCTAAATATCAATTATGCTCTTACGCTTGGTTGATGTCTACAGACAGATTGTGAATCAGAGTGCATATTTACAACCCTGGTGACTTGAGATGGAAAAAAATAGGAAATGGAGGGAAAAAATATACTTCAGTTTCACAGTTATATAGCATCCTACCCCTGGGTCCACTCACTCAGTCTTAGAACTCAGAAGTCACACATGTGCACAGTGCAGTGCCGATGTCCCTGATGTCTTACACCACACGCACCCCAACCAGCCAATGAGGATGGACCACATTGAGCAAGAACAAGCCCCTTTAATTGGTTAGTGGTGGTGCATGTAGGTAGGCTGTGAGCAGCACACTGAGTGGAGTGGATATAGTGAGTGTCTGTCTGGACTGGCTGTCACTGACGCAGCCAGTGCCATTGAGTGAGCCTGAGCCACACTGACACAGTAACACTGACAACTGACACTGTACATTATGCTGCACTACAGCCACAGCGCAGGAGCAGATGAGAGTCAGGACTCTTCATTGTCCCGGATGGGGAGGGACACGGAACACAGACCTGGAGGCTGGTGCCCAAAATAACATGCCTTGGGGCTGCATTTGTCCCATGCTGCGCCCCCAGTAGATGTGCGCCCTAGGCTGGTGCCTATCTCTCCTATAGGTGGCGCCGGCCCTGACCCCCAGGATGATGGATACCTCAAAGCATTGTAGAGCAATGCTTTGGCAATCTCTCTAGCAACCAAGGAGTTAAAGTATTTTTTTTTGGCTTTGCTTGTTACAGGACAAAGCTATTTTCTGTGCCAGGTAATAATGGATGAGACTGAGGTAGAGGCCATGTGGTGAGTAGGGGTGTGGTCATGGGTGGGGCTAAGGGCACCTAGAATGCCTTGCCTATGGGAACTTAGGATATAAATCTGTCCGTTAGTAATATTACTAGTGGCATTCAAGGTAAGGTGTATCTTTCTGCAGTTCATACAAAAATCTGCAACAGGGTTGACACACAGGAGGGATAAACTAAATGCATAAAAATGTAAGAAAAATGGATGAATAAACAAGAGTATAGGATCTAAAGTTTAATGCTGCAAAGTACACAATAATGAAGTTAGGACACAGAAACCAAAATGTGAAAAACAATCTTAATTGTTCTTTGCTGACAAAACATCAGCAAATTAGTTAACACCATGGAAGATAAATATGCCTCCAAAGTATTACAGTTGTGTCTAGTATACAAATGGTTAATATTTACGATTGTAATGACTGTTGCAAAGTTAAAAGACTACGTGTAGTTTGCTGTCATACATTTTGCCATAAATGGACCCTGAAGTGCTATAAGTCAATCTCAAGTGTTTCTTCTAAGATCAATAAGTCAGCACACACATACTCAGATGAATCATTCTGTATCATGCCATTTGTATTACTACCTCTGGCATTATAAACAAAGCCAGAAGAAAACGAAAATATATTACACTTGTGGCAGTGTGGTCATTTATCATACCCATTTCATACCTGCCAAGCAACTCCACAGGTTCATAATAATATAGTTACAATTCATTATACCCTAATTTTGCTTTTCTACCAGCTCTTCTAAAATACACAAATCACAAATGAAGCACTGCCTTGGATCTAGTTTATTTGCTTTACCGGAGGTCAGTTGGCTGAATAGAAATATATCATACCTCCCAGCATTTCAAATTGCCAAAGAGGGACACTTGTGTTTTAGAGGGTGTTGTTGGGGGTGTGGGTGGTAGGAGGGGCATTACCGATTAATTTTTAGGCTATTTCATGGCCTATTGACACTTCCTTGTGTAATCTAATAAATGACTTACAACAAGACCAAAGTATTTTATTTACACAGGCTAATTTATAAACACATATACTAATGTTTAAACAAGCAATAATTTGAGTTACATTGCTGTGTAGCGATGGGATACACTTATATAAACACCACACAATCTGAGCTCCTAAAAAAGAGGGACATCAGGGTGGGAAAGAGGGACAGAGGGATTTGGGTTTAAAAGAGGGACTGTCCCTCCTAAAGAGGGACACTTGGGAGGTATGATATATATATTGTTTATTGCTGGGACAGGTAACTCTGATAAACTGCTGGGACAGGTAACTCTAGTAAACAACTGCTACTCAAATGAAAATTTATGGACATCACTGTTTGAAAACAGGTGTAAATCTGTGGCTTTTCGATATGACTGTTTCATCCATCATCAAGTAGGGATTCTATTAACCCTTCGAGTGCCAGGTGCTTAGGCAATTTTTTCCTCTGGGAATGCCAGGCCTTTTTCTAAATTTTGTTATCCATCATGCTTCCAGTAGGTAATTTTACAGTTGTATATGGAAACTATTGGCGCGATGCAGGAAACACATGCAATCGCTATTTCCCTGTGAAAACCACTAGGGAATTGGTTTGCGTATGATTTTGTTGAATTGCGCATGAAAAAATCAAGATTAACGAACGGTTGCATATATTTATTTTTTTGTGGGTGTGGCTAAGATTAACGAATCTGTGTGAGTGGAATAGCGAATGTTCCTAATGCAAGAACTGCTATTGTGAATGAATTTATACGGTTGTGTACTGTTGTCGTAAAATGGAATTTTTTATGCGCAATTCAAGGAGCGTTCAGTATTTAGCTTACGGAATAGAACATGTGCAATATCTATCCGCGCACAAAAATGCCTTTATGCAATGCGAACGTTTCTTGCATTGCGCCATATGTATCATATTTTGTTTTCTTCACAACAAATTCAGCTTTTTCATGGTGCCTATTGTGAAGTACAGTTTTCATTGTGTAGCAAGCTATTTAGATGCAAAATAAATGTAAACAAATTACTTATTTTGCTACAATCATACATAATGTAGCAAAAATATTTATGTCGGTTGTGAAAGTTTCAATGATTTTTAAAAGCTGGAACAATAACAAATATGTATAGATTTGCCTACTTACACGTACCACTAATTAAGAGGAGTGCAAAAGGGTATTATCAGCTTTATGAAGTAAAATGTACATTCCAGTGGTTACATGGTAAAACTACCCTAAAACAGCCCAAAACAATATAAAAGCATACATTTCCTGAAAGCAGGCTAACTTAGGAATCAGAAAAGGACTGAACTTTCTTCCTACAACAAATGATATAACAAGGACATTTTCTTTATTAATGGCCATAAACATTACATATATAAAAAAAAGGTATGCAAAAGTACCAGTTTTGAAAACAAACATTTGCCCACATCAAATGACAGGTTGTTTGCCTTTAATAAACAAATATTTCCATAATCTGGCTTTTTGGAAAAATATATATATTTTTTTACATTTCCACAACTCCAAATATACTAAAATCTTTGAAAACCATGGATTCTCCTACAGAATTCAGTAGTTGCTATGAGCTTGAGAAAATGGTAACCTATTTGTATGGGGTGTCAGAGAACTAATCTACACATACCACTTTTCTTTTTTTTTAATTACCTGCCTGTACTCAACTGATCACAACCATTACATATATAAAAAAAGGGTATGCATACCGTTTTTTAAAGCGGAGCTACCACCCCTTCTAAACTTGCCCCCAAATAATTACCCATCTGGCGTCTAGCTGCTCAATAGTGCTAGTCACCAGAATTATTACCGCGTTATTGAGAATTCCTACAGTTCCCGGGACTGACAGCCAGGAAACAGTACAGACATCTTTGCATAGTGACGTCTGAGCACCAGCACTGTCAGTCCCTTTTGGTACCGAACGGCTTCTAGCAACATCTCCTAGAGCAGACTGGGAGTGACAGTGCAGGCGCGCAGACGTCACTATGCAAAGATGTCTGTACTATTTCCTGGCTGTCAGTCCCGGGAACAGTAGGAATTGTTTCCTGGCTGTCAGTCCCGGGAACAGTAGGAATTCTCATAACGAGGTAATAATTCTGGCGACTAGCAGCTAATTGCCAGATGGGTAATTATTTGGGGGCAAGTTTAGAAGGGGTAGCAGTTCCGCTTTAAAGTATGCATTCGTCAGCACCAAATGATGACTCACATGTCCTTTTATCCCTAAGCACACGTTTCTAGTATGTGTAAAACTACATACTTTTTTATTACACTATAATCATTGCAAATATACTAAAATCTTTCAACACTAGAACATTTCCTACAGTATCAGTACCTAATGCCAGCCTGAGAAAAGTGATACTCCATTGGTATGGGTTGACGTACCACAGGTTGTGACAAAAAGCATGGCTACCAATGGAATATGGCTGCAGAAGCAGACAGTGTATGTATGGTTATGTGGCTATTAGTTCATAAGGCTGGTGAAGCAAACATTATATGCATGATTCTGTGGCTACCAGTGAAACAGTGGAATAAAGCTTGGATGTCACATAGTGTATGTATGGTTTTGCGACTACCAGTGGAGAATGGAACAAGGCTGGATTGTTAGAAAGTATGTTTGTTTTTGAGGCTTTCATCTTGATGACATGAATGGGCCTTCCAGGTCTTCAAACGTAACCCAGATGTTTTGATAACTCTCAGTTGAAGAGGGATATAAAGGAAGGCAGTGAGGGCCTTCCAGGTCACAGTATTAGTCGCCTATACCAATTGGATAAATGATCAATACCAGTGGGAACATTTGGAGGGGTCCTGACTCCCCCCCAACAAGGTCTGATTGTTTTGTTTTATTGTAATCCACGTTATGGAATCCATAGTTACAGCATTTTATCTAATTTATACTTAACCATCTAATCTTTTGTTCATATTACTGAACTTCACATACATGATCAACCTTCTATTAAATTGTCTAATCTTTTGTTTGATCGCACATGCTTCTAATAAACCTGTACAACTATAATTGTGCAAAGAATTGGGGACATATTAAAAGGGAGGACACCACTGCTACCACATCTGCTAATATCCTATTTAAATCTGTGAAATTATTTTGCTCACTGGTTAAAAAGATTCCAACCTGCACCAGACATCTGTATTTATTTCTATTGTTAACACACCAGTGTTTAATATCATCTAAGGGTGAGATGTTCAAATAGTTATGGTAGTCGGAAAAAGGTTTTTATGTTATGTTCCATCAATTTGCAGACATATTTCCATCATGTTTTACTTCCACCATCTTGTCAATGGGAAAAAAACAGTCCTAAAAGTGGGAGTGGCTTAATCATGGTAGGGCTGGAAACTTTTGGCTGGCGGGGTGTAAAATGTCCAGCCCACTGTCCCAGCTCACACCCTTTTGTTTATGTTATTACTGGAATTAATTTTATGAAGTGAGGCAAGTGATACCACAGGGCTTATAATTTAAACGGCGATACACTAGTGAAGTCACAGAGATTAAAACTGAAATTGGGCTACACTAGTGATACAACAGAATTTACAACTGAAAATGAGCCACAGAACTTGGAATTGAAATGTTGCTACACTAGTGATGCTACAGAGCTTACAATTAAAGTGATCTACACTAGTGATGCTGCAGATCTTAAAATTGAAACAGAGCTACACTACCAGTGTAGCTCCATAAACTCTGTTTACTCCATTAACAGACGCAAGTGGGAAATTGAGGCAGTGGCCCACTGGCAAGGATTTATGGCTGGCCTAGGGGCCAATTGCCCCTCTGCACCTCCAGGCCCTCCCCTGGGTTTAATCTGAAGTCATATTGAAAGGCATTTTTTAAATCTTCTTTTAGCTCTCTGATTTCCACAATTTTTTTTGACAAAGTAAAAATGGCCTAAACTTAGAGAAGACAGTTTAAAGGGATAATAATGTTTCATAATAAAAGCATCTCTAATTAATTATCATAGTATTTGGACTTTGGAGAGTGTTATTTCAATTCTGTCAGAGTTGTAGTTCAAGAATAATTCAATGACAAAGTGTCCCCCTCCTGCCCCTTTTACTGATGTAACACTGTTCAGCCAGAGCAGAAGGAAGGTGCCCAGGTAGACTGCAGAGTGGGACAATCTTCAATTAATATAAGGGAAAAACCTGAAAAACTTGTCAAGGGGAGCAGGGTTTTCATTGTTTTCATAGGAATAAGAGTGTCCCCTGCTGTTATCTGTCTGGTCTATAGACTGCAGTCCACATCTGAGAAGAGATGGCTTACACTAGGTAAAAGGGGTGGGAGGGGAGACTTTGCTTGTGAATATCTCATAAACCATAAATGTTTGAGAGATAAGACATATCATTTGTCATGTTTTTTTAATGCCTACAAAATAAAATAAAGTTAAAACGAAGTATTACTATCCCTTTAAAGTACTATTAGCAGATATGAGTGGGAATCAGTAGTAGTATTTAACTTGTAAAAAAACCTGTTTTATTTCTATAAAAATTATAAAGAGAAATAAATTACATTTTAAAGGGCGATATTCATCAAGCTCATTTTACTGCCTTTCTTAATTATTTACAATAAATTATCAAAAGTGACAGATTTACTTGTGGAAAGGCAGTCCTTCTTTTACCACCAGCTTACAATCTGTCATATTTCACATTATGATGACTTTTTGAACACACCCTAACTCATAAAAGACCCAATTTTCCTATCTTGCTACAAAATCCCTGTTCCTCCCACTCCCGCCCTCTTTTACTCCTTCCTCAGTCAATTATGGCTATTTTTTTTAATGCTTTACAAGTCCCACCCCCCACTCACGATTAAGCCCTGCCCCTTTTATGACACAAATTGCTTCAATTCTATTCCCTCAGCAGCACCATGGGACTCCCCTCTGGGGATCGCAGACAAGAAAGTTCCCAGGTATGCTTATAAACCTAAACAAAAGTGATTCTGTTTTCAGAACTGCTGCTGAATTAGTGTAACCCTTCCCGTCTAATAGGCATTATAGGGGAGAACTAAAAATTCCAAGAATTCCCATTGATTTAAATGGGTCTTTTAACCCTTAGAATGCTTCAATCAGTCCTGGATATCATAGCTGCTGTAAATTTTTTCAAACTGAAGCAAGCAGAGTGCATGACTCTACTTAACCTTTGAGCAAAGCGTTGTGCATTACCATGCATAGTGATAAGAGTTTGAGGTCCGGTGGTCCCACCAGCAACTATCATGGGCTGCCTCCATGGGCTTGACATCCAGGACTGACTAATGTCATCTGTCAAAAAAGGCAGAATGGCAAAATTAATAGAGGCCATTAGAATTTTTGGCAATAATAGGATAAATGGTGGTTATTATTAGGTGTTACTTGTAATAATATACAGTACCATAGTCATCTCTTCCCCTGAGCCATCTTACTGGATCGAAGGGCTAAATCCTATTGAGAAGCTAGACTCAATCAAGGATCAAGGGCTTTCCACTGCTTCAGTATCTGCACTTCATCCAAAGTCTGGTGCTTCTATTGAGGGAAATGTGAGTAAAAGCAATACCTGGACTGCTTACATGTGTGTTGCTAATGGTTTTTAGGTATGTTATATCTCACTACCAGTGTAATCACAAGAACACTGCAGGGGGTTCAAGAATTGAAGCAGATGGTAGAGATGTTTTTGTTGAAGAGGCTGCAATTCTTTACCAATTCTGATTCAGAAACTGCTCAAAGAAAACATTAAAGGGGAAATGTAACCTAGGAATTATTAAGAATTTGTTTAACACTTTGACATACCATGGTAGGTGTTCTTCATACAGCAGTCAGGTATATCTATTTATATATTTTTACACTGTATCTGCAGTTTTCTTTGTAGTGATTGAAGTGTGCCTCTAGCTCACACCTCCTCCCCAAAACAATAGGTTCAATAAAAGTGAAAGGCTTGCAAGAGGCCCTTGTTGTTATCAGATTGAAATAGACGAACAGAACCAAACAGCAGAAGACTAAAAATAAATATCAAATGCAAACAAAAACAGTAAGTATAACTACATAAAAACTGTTTGTAGGACACCTACCAAGTCAAATCCTTCTGATAAATGAAGAGTCACTTATTCTTAAGGTATAGTTTGTTTTTAAGAAAAACATGCACAAAGAGGAACTGGAACAATTTTGGGACAAAACAACCAGTGGCGTAACAATAGGGGTCGCACCTGCGACCGGGCCCGTCACTCTCAGGGGCCCGACCGCCCCCTGTGACCCCCTCGCCACGCGCCCGCAGCACAAGTGATCTCCCGGCGGCCGGCGCTCTAGTAATGCAGAGCGCTGGGAGATGACATAATCTCCCAGCGCTCTGCATTGCTAACAACCGTGCGGGAGCTTGACTCACCACTAGACCACCAGGAACTCGAGGTAGGAGGAGGGGGGTGGTCAGTAGGGGCATTGTGGAGAATGAGGGGCACTGTGGAAGGGGCATTGTGATGAGGGTTTTGTGGAGAATGAGGGGCATTGTGGAAGGGGCATTGTGATGGGGGCATTGTGGAGAATGAGGGACATTGTGGAAGGGGCATTATGGAGATTGAGGGGCAATATGGAGATGGGGGCATTGTGCAAGGGGCAATATGGAGAAAGAGGGGTAATGTGGAAGGGGCATTGTGGAGAATGAGGGGCATTGTGATGGGGGCATTGTTGAAGGAGCAATGTGGAAGGGGCAATATGGAGAAAGAGGGGCATTGTGGAGATGAAGGGCCACTGTGGAGAATGAGGGGCATTGTGGAAGGGTCAATGTGGAGGTGGCCAATGTAGTTGAGGGGGGCCAATGTGGTCGGGGGGGGGGGCCATGGCAATTCTTGCACCAGGGCCCGGTGGCTTATAGTTATGCCTCTGAAACCAACCATACAATAAGTGACACAAAAATAATACTATTCACTTAAAGTGGAACTTTCATCCGATATAAAGTGGCCCTGCAATAATTAAGCAGGTAGTGACTAGCTTTATAATATATATAGCAGGTTTTAAAATATGAAGTCCATTGCTACTAGCCAGACCTGAAAAGTTACTCGCCACTGCAAGCCATAACATACCCCACAGGGCTGAATTTCTACTCGACAGGGCTAAATTTTAAGTCACCATTGGCTAGTGGCGAGTGGAAATTTTGAGCCCTGTATATATATATATATATATATATATATATATATATAATCTCTCAAATGTAGCCAATTAGAAAGAAATCCTTTATTTTAGGAGACTGGAAGCCAGGCATCAGTGCAGACATTTTGTCTGTGCTGAAAGAATGGGAGAGCAAGCTGTGGATACGCCAGAGGGAAAAATCCCACCAGCCATAAACACAGTCAGTGCCTCCCATAGCAGACCAGTTCGGTACTGGAACTAAAGAATGGCACTCCTAAAACAATATATCACTTTATTAATCAAAAATGAAAAACTAAAGGACGGACATACAAGAACACATAATTAAATATCTTACGTTCCTAAAAACACAGTGCAACCATAAGGATATCTGATCCTCCTATTGGTTAGAATGGCATGTCAATAATGAGATAGTCAGCTATATAACAATGTTACTACCAAATAAAAAGTATAGTCTGCAGGCACCTTTTATTTGGTAGTAACACTGGTATATAGCTGACTATCTCTTGTTATTATTGACATGCCATTCTAACCCAATAGGAGGATCAGATGTCCTTATGGTTGCACTGTGTTTTTAGGAACACAAGATATTTAATTATGTGTTCTTGTATGTCTGTCCTTTAGTTTTTCATTTTTGATTAATAAAGTTATATATTGTTTTAGGAGTGCCATTCTCTCGTTCCAGTACCAAACTGGTCTGTTATGGGAGGCATTGACTGTGTTTATGGTTGGTGGGATTTTTACTCTGGCATATCCACAGCTTGCTCTCTAGCTTGCTCTCCCATTCTTACAGTGTGAATTTTTTTCATGATATGTTTCTGAGACCTGTGGACATATACACATTTAGTATACTGATACACTCCAGTATACCATGTATTTTGTCTGTGCGCCTGCGATGTCAGTACCGGTCTCCTCTAAGAAGAATTGCACTGTGCCACAAGGTAACTGGAAGGGACTGACGGTGCAGGCACGCAGACTGCACTAACCTGGCCGTCAGTCTCCTAAAATAAAGGATTTCTTTATAATCGGATACATTTAAGAGGTAATATATTATAAAGCTAGTCGTTACCTGATTAATTATTGCAGGGTGTCTTTATATCGGATGAAAGTTCTGCTTTAAATAGACCAGGCAAGTGCTGGGATTAACAAAGATTGTTATTTGTTAGGCACAAAAGAAAAACAGAGCATTTCTGAAGCACACCATCTATATCATGGGGTACAAATAAAAAAATCACAATCATTTAAATAGGGATTTTAACCCCTTGAATGCAAGCTAGGTCTTTAACACATTGATTTGGAACATGCTGGAGAACACTCTAGAATTCAAGAGGTTTAAATTCCTATTTAATTCCATGGGAAACAAGCCAGGAATGGTTTGGCCTGCTGAACATTGATAAAACACAGTAGAATGATTTGACTGTAAGCATAGCTGCTTGGATGGGGTAATATCTTAACCAGGCATTAACTGATTTGAAAAGACTCTTTGTTGGTTCAGCTAGAAGAAGAAGGGCGACCTCTGAGGTATATAAAAGTATGCTGGCTAACAGTATATCTTCTCCTTTGGATAGAATAGTGAAATGGGAGTCTATGCTTGGGGAAATATTGGAGGAAGAGGATGTGAATCAACTCTTCAGGGTGACACACAGGAGCTGCCAGTCTCCCCCCTCCTCCCCTTCCCACTCTTTTCCTGATCCTTTCATGTTATGCATTATTATGTGTTATTATATATGTTTTATGTTGTTATGTTCCATTAAAGCGGTAGTAGTGTTTCAAAATAAAAGCAGCTCCAATTAATCTTTATAGTAATTGGGCCATGGAGAGTGTTATTTCAGTACTGTCAGAGATGTAGTTCAACACTAATTGAATGATAAAGTATCCCCCTCTCGCTGATGTAAAGCTGCTCACCTCAGAACAGAAAGGTGGTGTCCAGATGGCTTGCAGAGTGGGACAATCTTCAATTAGCATAAGGGAAAAACATGAAAAACCTGTCAAGGGAGGCAGGGTTTTCATTGTTCTCACAGTAAGAAGATTGCCCCTTGCTGTAAGCTGTCTGGTCTTTTTACCAGATTCCACATCTGAGGGGAGGTAGCTTACACTAGGTAAAAGGGGCAGGAGGGGGATATTTTATCATTCAGTTACTCTTGAACTACAACTTTGACAGTATTGAAATAACACTCACCATGGCCCAGACACTATGAAGATTAGTTGGAGCTTCTTTTATTTTGAAACATCACTATCCCTTTAAGCATTATAACAAGTATAAATAACCTAAATAAACATATCATAAAATAAGAAACAAGTTTTTATTTGTGTTCTCTGGGGCAGTTAGTTTTCCCATAATTGCTCCATTGTTCAATTGTCCATTTAACCCAATAGTATCATGTGTCATGTACAGTACATAGATCTCTCATATCTCACCATCAATAAAATGGTTTCTATTCCTGTTACTTTCCTAGACAGTTTCTAACATGTAAACAAAAGGTGACTCATAAGAGTTAAGAAACTTGATACCATTCAGTCAGTAAAGCAGGGCAAATAAATTACAGTGAATGCTACCACCTTCCATAGGGTTGCCACCTTTTCTTCAAAAAAATACCGGCAATGGTATTCCCTCCATAGAGTTAACATTGGTCAGAAGCCAATTTTTTACTGGCCTGCCGGTAAAATACCGGCTGGGTGATAACCCTAACCTTCCATTTCTCATGCGGATCCAGTGTTGGATTTACATCTCAGATGTGCCTTGGCTACACTCCTAGTCCTTACATGACGCTATGTTCAGAGTTACCTGACATACCTTAGCCCAGGTGTAGGCAATTGTTTGGTTTCCGTCTATTGGGAACTACAACTCCCATCATGCCTAACCATCTGTTGACTGGTTGGGCATGATGAGAGATGTAGTCCCCAAGAGCTGGAGGTCTGGTAATTAACTAAACCTGCCTTAGTGCAAATGCAGCTCTTAAGCCATTAAATGGCAGAGAGGTCTACAAAGACCTCTCTAACATGCAAAGGATTCAATAATGACCAGTAAATCAGTGTGTAAATAAACTGGACAGTCTAAGAAATAACTGGAAAAAACAGTGGCCAGCGCAAACCAGCAGCAAATGTCTGCTTCCTGTCTTGGCTGCAGGATGCCGACATCATCACACATGGCCGTTGTCAGTCATTTATATAAGAATAGCTTTGATGAGCCACATCCCTTTTTTCATTAACTATATGAGCACCATAAAGGTGTACAATGCCCTACAAAGAAACACCCCTTTTTTACACCTCTCTGGACTGGAAAGGGCTAACTTTCAGCATGTGTTCATGAAACAAGATGCAGCAGCAGCTCCTTGATTTAATCAAATTGCTTGTCCTCTCTTGTTTTCCCCACTATTAGAGTTGCCACCTTTTCTTAAAAAAAAATACCGTCCAAGGCATTCCCTCCATAGACTCCATAGACTCCCTCCATAGACTTAACATTGGAAAGAAGCCAATTTTTTACTGGCCTGCCGGTAAAATACCGGCTGGGTGGCAACCTTACCCACTATGTGGAAACCTTCTGTGATGGTCCGATGGTAACCTGAACTGTGTGTGCGTGGAAGTGTCCAATAATGTACTTCAAAGGGTTAAACCAAGAAAGCAAAATCAGGTCTGTTAAACAAACCCTTTAAAAATAGCAAAATATTAACTTTAACAAAGTACTTTACTGAGCTTTAAAACACATACAAAATCAGCTTATGAAAGCATAATACAGATGGGACTAAGTCATCATTAACAAAACTCCATATAATAATACAGGGTCGTTAGGGTTGCCACCCAGCCAGTATTTTACCGGCAGGCCCGTAAAAAATTGGCTTCTGTTCAATGTTAAGTCTATGGAGGGAATGCCATGGCCGGTATTTTTTTGAAGAAGAGGTGGCAACCCTAAGGGTCGTTGGTCTACAATATTCATTAATGCATAGAAATGAATAACAGATTTAACCTTTTGAGTGCCAGAGGGGTATGCAACACATCGCAAAGCAATGCATTGCATACCCCTCTGGCACGCAAAGGGTTAATTCCATACTCCCACTGCTGTGTTCTCATCAGAAATAAAATATGCTGGCTCCCAGTAAGGGCTGTGTTGGCTGAAATTTCCTAACTTTAATAATTTTTGACATCTCTCTAAGAGGTGGAATATTATCAGCTTTGAAATGCCCTCAAAAGAATTGTAAATCTGGATTTTGTCTACTCTCAGTCATACAAACTTATTGAATGCAGCTTGCACAAAACATACCTTGCATGCTAAAGCAGCAAATATGAGTGCAAAAATGACTTAGGTGTTTCAACTAGAACAGCTCAAGGGACAAGCACTGCATATTGCATTTTTAGTTTTTTTAGATAGTTTTTTTCTAATCTTCCATCTTTTTATTTTTAAAACATAGAAATGTAACCAAAGAGAATAACGCAGTATTAAGGATAGTGCAGTACACATCTCTCAGATGAGGCTTCATCTACCAGAAAACAGAACACCAACTCTCAAGCGGGTAGGAAAAACTTCCCCTTTATTCCAAGTTGTCAATACCATGTAATGAGAAAATATAGTGATATTTTTGTAACCATTCTTAATCATAGGGCACATATGATTCAGAATGATTACATATGGAATGCATAGGTCCTTATTGCCAAACTGAAGTGCTAAGGTGAACTGATGCAATTCTGGGGCGAAACAATGCATTGGAAACCCATTTGGCATTTAAATGGTTAAGTGGGCTGTATAACCTCTTTAATGCTTGGGAGTTCTGCAACGCATTTCGATGCCCCATTTACATCATTGGGAATTTGGGGGATTTTTATTTGTCCCCTATGGTGTGCTAGTTTGGTACGGAATTGCACCCATCTGTTACTTAACCCCTTAAGGACCAGATGACGTGCTATGATCATCACGGTCCTTATAACCTTAAGGACCGGTGATAGTCATAGCACGTCACACAAAAACGGTGCCTAAAGTTGATCACTCCAAGACTGGAGCGATCTCTCTTAGGCCCCAAAGCAGCGCGCCGGTACGAGTAACAGGTCACGTGTACCGGCGAGTCGGCAAGGATCAAAGCGGTCCTTAAGGGAAGGTAACTTCCCTGGACCACTGGTCCTTAACGGGTTAAAGATTTTTTTTTTTTTTTTTTTTCATTGACGTTTTCAAAAAAAGGAAGAATAAACACATCTCAGTAAGTAAAAGGCAATAGACTATTCCAGTTAGAAGAAGTACACATATAAACGTATAAGTACAATCCCTAGATCTGGAGAGAAAAGGGCCAGAGATGCCCTTATTACTTAAAGGGATAGCAATGTTTCACAAAAAAAAGCAGCTCCAATTAATCTTCATAGTATTTTGGTTGTGTATAGCTCTATTTCAATACTGTCAGAGTTGTATTTCAAGAGTAACTGAATGATAATTTATCCCCCTCCCGTCCCTTTTACTGATGTAACAGTTCTCTCCTCAGAGCAGCAAGACTGTCCGGATGGACTGCAGAGAGGGACAATCTTCAGTGAGCATAAGAAAACACCTGAAAAACCTGTCAAGGGAGTCAAGGTGGAGTCAAGCTTTTCCTTATGCTCACAGTAAGAAGATTGTCCCTTGCTGTGAGTTGTCTGGTCCCAGGACCAGATTCCACATCTGAGGGGAGGTGATTTACACTAGTAAAAGAGGCAGGAAGGTATACTTTTCATTCAATTACTTTTGAACTACAACTCTGGCAGTATATAAATAACATTCTCCATGGCCCAAATACTATGAAGATTAATCAGAGCTCCTTTTTTTGTGAAACATTACTATCATTTTAAAGGTTTGAAGCATTCAATACTTTGCACTCCATTTGAAACCTTTCTAGCATTAGCCCCAGATGAGTCAATGGGAGGTTTGGGAATTTGTACCCTATGATTTTCCCTGCTTTATCTTCATGCAGCCTAATGTGCAGTCCTATCCCACTAAATTATAAGCCAAATGCTTTGACATTACTCCAAGTGACATAAAACTGCAGATGATTGCACCCCTGCTGTGCCGCTGCTCTGTACGCTTGTCGTTAGATCAAATTCCAGACATGTCTTGCCCGTCAGCAGACTCTTACATGAATTTTCTAATAACTGTGCAGTATTTGCCTACTTTTTAATCTAAAAAAAAAGCATGAATAAATGATGTTGGGTTTTATAGTGCCCTACTACTCCATATGGGCTATTTTATTCTTATTCAGTCTAATATTTCTTCTACCTTTAATGCCAATGTTCTCCAATATGCCTTTGCTTATTCTTTTGTTCTTCTCAATCTCCCTGCTTGCTTCTTTCTCTTAAAGGGCTAGTACACCATTGATGCAGCTGGTTTTGCATAACCTTTGACAGGGTGCACTACTAAACTAACAACAAAGGATAGCGTTTGTAGGATGCACCTGTCCACTGTACTAGGCTTCTAGAATGACAAGAAGCAGCTTTTTACAGCCTGGGCCAATAGCGTGAGAATGTTTGGGAAGTTTGTGGTGTGCTATTTGTCCTCTTCCACGGCATATATTAACAGAGCACAAATCAGCACAACATTCTTCCATTTCCTTACATCGGCTATAGGGGTTGCTTCAAGGGCTTATTTACATTGAAACTGTTTGCAAGCAGTGTTGTAGGGGGTGGGATCTTCTATAACATCTCTGTATAAGCAAATCGCACCATTAACAATCCTGTGTAAGTTCAGTAGATACACTATGCAGCTGGGTTCAAACATCCCCATTAAAATGTCTCAAGGTGCCCTGAAGCATTAGTAAAACACATAGCAAATGCCTTTTCCAGATAATGCAAGTTGTACTCTTCCACTGATCCATGTGTGGAGCTCTACGACATCATAAATACATGTGATTCATGCCAGCAAATTAGGATTCATTTCAATGTTTTCATATGTTGATTTACTGAAATATGTCAGAGGCCCACTTAGAACAAACATAAGCAGATATTACTTGTTATATAGCTAGTCACTGCTCAGAAGCATAACATCTTAACTCTCTATTACCATTATAGAGGAGAAATTTATATGTACATAGCAGAAAAATTCCTGGAGCAAAATTACTCTAGGGTTATTAACATCTTTTTTTTTAGAACTGGCAACATAATAGTCCTTTTGAGGACTGACAATTGCTCTATTTACCCAAGGTTATACATATATTTGATTCTGTTTTTCATTTTTCTTAAATAAATAGACTTTATTTTCTGATAATTTATGAGAGAGAGGATATATTAGGTAATTCATCCCTTTGAGGCTACATTTCACTCTTTAACTTATAAGAACCTTATGCTTTCTTTTTTGTCTAGATTAGACAGTGGCAAGTTGGTTACATGCACCAGTAACATCTAGATAGGATACAGATTTGATAGCACCTTTATGATAAATGTTTAAATTCATCATTTGGTATCACTGGTGTAGCTCTATTTCAGTTGTACACTGTGTAGTATCAGTGTTGTAGCTCTATTTCAGTTCTACTTTCTGTGGTATGATGAATATTGCTCCATTTTAATTTTAAGCTCTGTGATATCACTAGTGTAGCTCCATTTCAATTATAAGCGATGTGGCATCATTAGTATTGCACCATTTCAGTTGAAAGTTCTGTGGTATACCTTGTCTTACTTCACAACATTAATGCTAATTATAGAATTAACAAAAGTTGGTTAGGTGGCATGATGGCTGAAGGGATAGTAGAAATGGGCTATTTGATAATACTTTCTTCCCAGGACCGAAGTTGCCAGTTTTCCCCTGTGCCCCACAGACACTAGTTATAACAGGGTGTCCTTATTCCTATGTGCAGTATCCTAGCCCAAAACATCAGGAGTTTTAGGGCATACTGACCCTATTCCTGACAGCAGAAAATAATCATTTGGCATGTCCAGCCTGCCTATTTTCCTATCTGATAAAATACAGAGTCTTACATGCTTCTCAGAATAGACTTATGTCTATCCCAGACATTCTGAATTGCTAACATTTATAAAGATGTTATTTGAAATATATATATATATATATATATATATATATATATATAAAATGCTTTTTTCTACTGAGTAAAACAATGGAACTCCAACTGCCAGGAGATGCATCATTCAAAAGCTATAAAGCTATAACAGTTCTTTTGTGACGTGGGCAGCCCATGCAGGTGTCAGCCATATATCACTGCCTGATGCCCAAGTGGAACGACCATTCATTGAATAGTATGATGTAGTATGATGTGCACTGCAGCATCCAGATCATTGCTGTGAATAGGTCTGCCATGCAGATAAGCCCTCATGAATTGAATTGTGTTTACATACCTCCCAACATTTCAAATTGCCAAACAGGGACACTTCTGTTTTAGGGGGTGTTTCTGGAGGCGTGGCTGGTGGGCAGGGCATTACCAGGACTTTTTAAGCTATTTCATGACCTATTGTCACCTCCTTGTGTAACATAATAAATGATTTAGAACAAGACCAAAGTATTTTATTTACACACACTAATTTATAAACACATATACTGACATTTAAACAAACAATAATATGAGTTTTATTGCTGTAGAGCAATATTAAACACTTATATCGACATCACACAATCTGATCTCCTAAAAGGAGGGACATCAGTGTGGGAAAGATGGACAGAGGGATTTAGGTCTAAAAGAGGGACTATCCCTCCTACAGAGGGACACTTGGGAGGTATGTGTTTAACACATGGAAGCAGGAAAGCTGAAACAAGCTATTTTACCTTGAAATGTTCTAAGATTTGCTCCAGTGTGAATATCCCAGTTCAATGGTGCTTAACAAAGCTTTACAAAATACTGAGCTAGAATGACCAGTATGAACACTGCCTCAGGGATATGACTGTTATCACAACCTAATTTAACAGGAATATGTAGTCTCATGCCACTTTAACACAAGAAACAAAAATACTGTACTGGGCCTGAAAATCGCTATTCTTAGTTTGTGTGGAGGAAAAAATACTGCAAAATCAACTTCCTCTCTTTCTTCTTTGTTTCTACCAGATTATTCATGTGATACACATTCCGTTCCATTTAGATTTTAAAATACAAAATCCATTTGTAACAGATGAGCAACTCTCAACAAAATAATGACAAACTAATACCAGGTTTGTTCCACACTATGACTAAAACATCTAATTTAACAACCTCACAGAGGGAAATTGAAAATCTAAATAAAATTAGCTGAGTTGAGGCTGTCGGGAAGCACAGATTTATTATGGTAGTAAAACAGAATATATAACATAATTCAGAAAAAGAACAGAGCACAATGGGCCATTTATTTCAATCTGCAATTTTCGATTCTTTGTGTTATTTTTTATGGTACTTTTTACACAGATTCATGTGTAGATGGTGTTGATCATCATTAGGTTATTGAGGTACCTCAAAACTTTAACAGTTTGGGTGCCACCATAAGTAAAGTCGCCCTGTAATAAGTAGGTAGCGAATAGCTTAATAATAGTTATATTACCTCTCAGAACTACACCATTCTACAGAAATCCTTAATCTTTCGAGACTGACGACCAGGTTAGTGCAGTCTGCGTGCCTGCGCCATCAGTCCCTTCTGGTGCCATTTGGGCCAGTGCAATTTCTCTGAAGGGAGACCAGGACTGACAGCTCAGGAGCTCAGACAGGATGTCTGCTCTGATGCCTGGCTTCCGGTCTTGGAAGATTAAGGATTTCTGTAGAATGGTGTAGTGCTGAGAGGTAATATAACTATTATTAAGTTAGTCGCCACCTGCCTGATTACTGCAGGGCGACTTTACTTCTGGTCAGGGCTGGATTTACATCTCAGGAGCCTGTGGGCACAGAAATTTGAAGCGCCCCCCCCGTGGGCCATCTGCACTGGATACCTCCACAATGCTCCTAATCTCCACGTTGCCCCACCCATCATCTCCATATTGCCCTCACATTGCCCCCATCATCGCCACATTGCCCCATCATCTCCATATACCATACTGCCTTCACACTGCCCCCATCAGCTCCACATTGCCCTCACAATGCCCCCATCAGCTCCATATTTCCCCCATCAGCTCCACATTGCCCTCACAATGCCCCCCATGAGCTCCACATTGCCCTCACAATGGCCCCATCAGCTCCATATTGCCCCCATCAGCTCCACATTGCCCTCACAATGCCCCCCATTAGCTCCATATTGCCCTCACATTGCCTCCCCCTGTTATCTGTTTCCTACCTCCCTGGTAGGAGATCTGTATGTGCCTCCTTTGGCACAGTCTTGCACCTGATGGAGCTCCTGCACGGTCTCCTGTTCAGGAATGCAGAGCGCTGGGAGATGATGTCATCTCTCAGCCATCTGCATTCCTAAAGAAGCGATGAGGGAGCTCCATCAGGTACAAGACTGGGGGGGGGGCGGGCAATGTGAGTGGGTGCCGCTGGCACAGCCAGCGAGGTGGCTAGTTTGTTTTTTTTTAAAGAATATTTAAAAAAAAAAAAAAAAAAATACAAATGGCAGGTGCCCCTCGTTGGCGTGCGCCTGTAGGCAGCTGCCTACTTTGCCTAATGGCAAATCCGGCCCTGTTTCTGGTGGTAGTTCAGCTTTAAAGGGATAGTAATAGATTGTTTGCAACAAAGCTCAGAATTGTTCAACATAGGGAATAGTGCTGCCGGCTAATGCTCTTTTTCTCCACAAATGTATAGTTACAATTTAATTTTATGCTGAAGTTGATCCCTCCTGCCCCTTTTCCCATTCTGATGCCACCTCCCCTCAGATCTGAAGTCCGAACAAATCACCACGAGGGACAATCTTCCCTCAGTTATTATATGGAAAAACCTACCCTCCTTTTCGAAGGAGGGCAGGTTTTTTCTAATACTAACGGAAGATTGTCCCTCATGGTGATTTGCTGAAGGATCTCTGCCTGATATGCTGATGTCAGGAAAAGGGATGGGAGGGATCAACCTCAGCATAAAATTACATTGTAACTGTACAGTTGTGGAGAATAAGAGCATCAGCCGGCATTACTATTCCATATGTTGAACAAACTGAGCTGTGCTGCAAACAGTCTATTACCATTCCTTTAATATACTATATGGGTTGGCAACCAGTAGCTCTTCAGCTATTTTTCAGATATAACTTCCATTATCCTCCACAGTCCAGCATCAGCTAGAGAGCCACAGGTTGCATACTGCTGCTACAGTTTATTTGTATAAATTATGAAACATTGCGACATATGTAAGGAGACAACGTAAACCAACTGTATCACATGGATAAATAAAAAGCTTTCTATTTGCTTTGTACTACAGACTAGATTTAATTTCGATTTCATAAAGCAGCAAGTATAGCCACAAAATGCGTAATCTATTCAGCTTGTTTAAGGTTTTTTTAAGTGTTTTTAATAAACACGTATATTACATATATAACTTTGGAACAGCTTTTATCTGATTTTATATTACCTCAAGTTGTTATAGACAATATGAACCTCCTGGAGATACTCTGGATGGATGGACGTTCCTGAGAGAGCTGCCAAGAACAAGACACCGAAGCAGACATGGGTAAAGTACCCCTGCATGCTTTGTTTGTTAAATGCATATATATGCCTGTCTGTTAATTATAATTAAATGTGAGAGTGTATTTTATATACTTATTAGCTGGTTTATTTAGATCAGTTAACCCCTTAAGGATCCTTGACAGTTCTGGCACATCATGGGTCCAACATGCGATAAGGACCCATGACATGCCAGGACCACCATGGATTTCAGGGCTCCCTGCTCGGGAAGCCCTGAACCAGATTGCATTAAAAAAATGGCCCGTGCTCACGTAGGCGAGCAGGCAGTCCTTAAGGGGTTAACCGCTTCACAACCCTTGACGGTCCTGACACGTCATTGGTAGATTTGTGTTAAGGACCTATGAAGTGCCAGGACCGTCATGGGCTCCCAGCGAGGCTGAACTGGAAACAGAAAGAAATAAAATGCTCTGTGGTCCTTAACTGATGGCTGCATGCGCGATTGGCCATCCTTAAGGGGTTAAGGAATTATTGGAGCTCCCCTTTGTTTTTGTTTACTCTATATACACACACAGACACACACACACAGACTCACACACACACAGACACACACACACACACAGATGTAGTGGTCCTTAACTGCCATCTTTCTGAGTTAAGCCATCTTAATCTGATAAGCTACTTCCATTATCCTGCATGGATATCTTTGTTTACTTAACACAGTATAGAGTTATAGATATGAGAGGAAAACCATGGACAACAAGTACTGCCACATCTGCACATGCAGTTATGTTCATCTATCTATCTATCTATCTATCTATCTATCTATCTATCTATCTATCAATTTGTCTGTCTGTCTATCCATTGCTAGTAAAAATTTACAGACATGCCAAAATAAAGTTGAGTAATTTAGGGGCATGGGAAGAAATAAAAACTACTAAAATGCCAAATGGTGCTTATTTAAACAGTCTGAATGCTACAAGAGTAATACAATGCATTGGAAGCCTCTCTAGAATTCATGGGGTTTAACCCTTTGAATGAGAAAGATATTCAACTCAGAAACCTCTCTGGCAATCAAATGGTTAAGACCCGAGGATGTATGTTTCATCCCTATGGTGCAGTTAGTTTGCTCCACATTCTTTGTACATATGGTGTGTAGAATTTTTAGAATTGTGCGAAGGCACAGGAGCACCGTTAATACTTTGAAAGGCTGATTCAAGCACTGAATCTATACAATTTTAAGCTAGATTAATTTCGCTTCATGACAGATTGTGTTACATGAAGATTAAAAATGCTTAGTAATACTGATCTACAAAGGTGAAAAGTGACAGCTCTCTGGGAGGTGGGTTATTTTTTGCCAAATATGAGCATCTTTAATTTAAATCTGAGAGCAGACAGGGCGTGTTATTAATGCCTGCTGTGAGCTGTCTGGAAGACTGTTTGCCGCTGTGCTGTGTGCAGGGATAGTACTTCTCAGAGCAGACTGCACACAAATCGCTATTGCACTGTTCCTACCAATTCTATTTTAGTGACAGCACCACTGTCTACAAGAATGTACAAGTGCAGTTCTTAAAGAACAACTAACGCCTGCCAGTAATAAAAAATATCACCTCCCCTATTTACCTATGGCCAGAAAATCCTAAAGCCACTTACAAGTTTTGTCCTCGGCCCTTGGATCAAGAGATAACAAGATGATGCAGTGAGAAACACTGGTCATTTAGGAGCAAAGCAACTGGACAAATAACATTTCACACTGATTTACATATTGTCTTATATACTAGAGAGGTCTCCACCTCTTTGCTTTGTAATGCATTAGAAACCTCGCTAACACTGAAGGAGTTAACAGTTTGAGTGCCAGAGAGGTGCAATGTGTTGGCTACTTCTCTGGCACTCAAAAGGTTAAAAGGCACATTTAAATTAATTTGTATTTGTCCCCATGGTGGCGTTGGTTTTCTCCAGAATTACTAGAGTTTTCATTTGATCATAAGGCCAAAACACCTATTAATAATTCCCACTTACATTACTATGGCCAGAAAATTCTAATGGACTCTATGAATGATACAGTGGAGGCGGTCATGAATCTTAATGATAGGACTTCTGGGATCAAATATACAAATTTACCAGAGCAGCAATATCTGTGTTTGACTGCTATGCGAGTGGCTGCCTCTAAGGATATGCAGTACAGTGTATGATCCCTATAATGCATACTGGCATTGGATTTAATGGCAGCAAGCCCAGCAAGGCCAGCCCGATAGTGTGCACAGGGAAACAGTGTACACTAACACCAATTCCACCACACTTTTTTAGTACAATGAGCTCAGGAAGGTGTATAGGAAAGGACCGTCCAGAAAAACCCAGCCGGCCCCCCTTGTCCTCCCCTTCAAACAAGTTTCATCAAGGGGAGGATTTCATGTGTACGTGGTTTAGTACATTGACTTGATTTCTTGATTGCTTGAATTCACATGAAATCAATTTTGAACATTCACGTCCAAAAACAAGGCTCTGGTAACTGTAACTTCCACTTTTTTCTTTACCTTAAAGGGATAGTAATGTTTCATAATAAAAGCAGCTCTAAATAATCATCATAGAATTTGCACTTTGGAGAGTGTTATTTCAGTTCTGTCAGAGTTGTAGTTCAAGAGTAATTCAATGACAAAGTATCACCCTCCCACCCCTTTTACTGATGTAACACTGCTCAGCCAGAGCAGAAGCGAGGTGCCCAGGTAGATTGCAGAGAGGGACAATCTTCAATTAAGATAAGGAAAAAAACCTGAAAAACTTGTCAAGGGGGGCAGGGCTTTCATTGTTCTCATAGGAAGAAGATTGTCCCCTTCTGATATCTGTCTGGTCTATGGACTGGATTCCACATCTGAGAAGAGATGGCTTACATTAGGTAAAAGGGGTGGGAGGGAAAACCTTGTTTGTGAATACCTCTCAAACCATAAAGGTTTGAGAGATAAGACTTATATATTGTTCTTCGTGTTTTTTAATGCCTACAAAATAAAATAAAGATAAAACGAAGTATTACTATCCATTTAAGTGTCAGGACTTTTATTCAAAAATGTAATTGCTTTCCCCATTTTTACAAGTTTATCTCACTGGAGATCTATATTAATTTTAACTTGCAGCATTTTATTTACCAATATCACCTCCTGTATAATAAAACATTGTGGCAAAGCCACATATTTAGATTTGCCCAATTATATATGAACTTAACAGGCTGATGAGGTTGAAGTAATCCAATTTATGTAACAAATGTTCACGATCGTGATTTCTACCTGAATGCAGCTGTTCCCTTGAGTGTCTATTGCCTACAATAATTGTGTAGAGAAGGTAAAATGAGACTATTATATTCCACAGCATATGCAAACTATGTTAGCTCTTGTTAAGTATTTATGAAGAATAGAACAATCTAATGGTCTCTTTTTTCTAGTGAAAAGAATGTGGTAGAAATGCATAATACTGGCTGGAATCTTGATAAAACAGACAGAAACATCCAAATCATATCTGACATCCAGTGCCATACTACCAAATTATTCTGCAAAAATATTCAAAAACACAGCTTACCTCCCTTGGGTGACAGAAATTACTTAAATGTTGGAAATGTCACTGGCACCATAAGATGAAAGAAGCAGACCAGAAAGTTTTTCTTAGTAAAGGGATAGTAATACTTCATTTTATCTTTATTTTATGTTGTAGGCATTAAAAAAACATGAAGAACGATATAAGTCTTATCTCTCAAACCTTTATGGTTTGAGAGATATTCACAAGCAAAGTTTCCCCTATCGCCCCTTTTACCTAGTGTAAGCCATCTCTTCTCAGATGTGGAATCCAGTCCATAGACCAGACAGATAACAGAAGGGGACAGTCTTCTTCCTATGAGAACAATGAAAGCCCTGCCCCTCTTTTTCAGGTTTTTCCCTTAACTTAATTGAAGATTGTCCCTCTCTGCAATCTACCTGGGCACCTCCCTTCTGCTCTGGCTGAACAGTGTTACATCAGTAAAAGTGTCGGGAGGGGGATACTTTGTCATTGAATTACTCTTGAACTACAACTCTGACAGAATTGAAATAACACTCTCCAAAGTCCAAATACTATGATGATTAATTAGAGCTGCTTTTATTATGAAACATCACTATCCCTTTAAATGTTATACACTCATGATGATGAGTTAGATGTACTGAACCTGGGGGGGGAGCACAATTCTGTAAAAGTAGTAGAGCAGAACACTTGATTCTGTTGGTAGGAAAGTAGCTGTGCAAGGTAATGATCCTTTATAAAAATATATGTTTTTTAGAAACATACTGTTGAGAAAATGAAGGTGCCCCTAGGCACTTCATTCTACAGTACAATGTTTCTCAAATACTTTATACTAAGTACTTCACAATATTGTACAAGATAAAAAAATGTGTTTATCTAAATTAAACAAACATTTACGTAGCCCTAGCCTTTTTTCAAGTACTGTAGGGAAGAAGTAAAATAACAGATATTTAAAACAATTTAAAATTTGAAAGCCCATACATCTGGCCGCTATTAAAATGGCAAACAGTGGAATGCACAAGGAAGTGTTCTTGCTCATTCGCTATTTGCAGATTCATAGCCAGATCATAATTGGTACTTACTCATTCATCAATGAGTAAGTATCAGGTAAATCTGCCATTCCAATAGGCCAGGTTCAGAAGAGAGGATATCATAGAGCTCAATGATCAAACACATAGGGCCACATGTTCAAAAGAAAACAAGGAATTCTGGGGCAAACCAAATGGGGAGAAATAAACATTCCAAAAACTCACTTTGACTTAAATGAAGATTTTAACCCTTTGAATAGTACAGAGTTCTCCAATGTAGTATAAAACAATGTGCTGGCGACCTCTCTAATATTCAAGGGGTTAAAATCCCCATTTAAATCAACTGGGCATTTTTAGTTCTCCCTACAGCATTAGATTGCTCAGTGCAGGAATTGAGAGGCAAGCTCGCACTGAGAATAGTGCAATCCCTGGGCAGTTAGCAAGAGAGAAAGGGGAAGGTAGAGAGAGGTGTTGGGGAAGTAGTAAGGCAGAGAGGATTGTCAGGTGAGCACCTTGATGAAGGCATAGCCCTCTATATCAAGGGCAGAAGGAGAGGCCAGCCAGGGGATGGAGGAGTGGAGAGTAAGAGGAAGGCCGTGACTGCAGAGATAGAACAAAAAGCTGAAATGACTTTTTCCTCACAGCTGAGAGACCAATGGTCCTCTGCCCCTGCATCATAGGAAGCAGAAAAAGCACAGAGGGCCTAAATTCACCTACAAAGAGAATGTGGCACTGCTCTGCTGCATTGTTAATATTGTCACTGCCCTATTCAACTTGAATCAGTCAGCAAAAGCACTCCAGTGCCAAGCATCATAGAAGGCATTTCCAGGAGGAGATGTGTGCCATGAGAAACAGCAGATACACCATCCGTATACTACATCACTGCAATTGTAAGGCTGAGGTTGAAGAAGATATCCCTGGAGATAAAGTCTAGGTGTGCCACTGGTGGAGTATTAAAACTGCAGACTTTTCTGCAGATATGAGTACATTTTAAGTTCTAGCTACCATACCAAGAATCCCAGAGTCCCTAGGCATATAATTACAGTTTAATCTTTTAAGGACCAGCGGGGTGCACAGCATCACATTGTGAAACAATGTGTTGTGCAACCCTCTGGTTCTTAAAGGGTTAAACTATAAATGAGTAAGAAATTCCCATTGAATTTGTTTTCAAACACATTTCCCCACATAAAAAAGTGGAAAGTTGATTAAACCCTTGAATACTAAAGACATCTCCAGCACATTTCTTCATAATAATTTGGAGACATCGCTTTTCTAGAGATGGTTTTCTAGAGATGGCCCGTATTTAAGATGATGCAATATGGTAGATTTAAAAAAAGTCCTATCTCTCAAACCTTTATGGTTTGAGAGATATTCGCTGCTAAAGTTTCCCCCTCCCTCCCCTTCTCCTGACATCAGTGCTCTACTGACAGCAGGAGATCCCGGGATTGGCCAGCAGCTCTTCAGCAGAGCTGAAATAGTGATCTTTAAAAATAATTACTTAATTGGAACGGTCTACCAAATGTGCCTGGTTTGCAAGCACACTCTGTAAACCGTTCCAATGAAGTAGTTCTTTTTAAATATCGCTATTTTGGCTCTGCTGAAGAGCTGCCTCGAGTCGGCTGACACAGATCTCCTTCTGTCAGCTTTACAGCTGACATCAGGAGAGAGGGAACTTTAGCAGCTAATATCTCTCAAACCATAAAGGTTTGAGAGATAGGCCTTTCTCTAGATACTTTATTTTTTTACCATTTACCATATTGAATCAACTTAAATTCAGACATTACTAACCCTTTAAATAAATCTTTAGTTATAAAAGGAAATACAAGTACTCACAGAACTGAAATTCACTGAAGATGCAGGGTGGTGTTAGGCCTTGCTTTGCAGAAAGATCAGAGATATGTATATATCTAGTATTAGAATTGCATTTCAAACCCATATTTGATTTTCATTGATTTCATTTGATTTTCCTGGCACGATTATTAATAGTTTCTGAATTTCTCCACATAATAAATATTGCTTATTTATATTATTTCATGTGTTATTTAGGTGTGTGTATTGTCTTTTCTGCTTTAGAAGTGTATTCTGGTGTATGAAGTTTATTAATTGTGTCTTGCTGCACTTTACTATGGACCACTGGTGATGCTCTGTACTGTGACTGACAAGGTAAAAGCATCCTTGGATTTTTATTTGTTTTAAATGTTGGGAAGTATCAGTAATGGGTGTGCTGGCATTAAAGTCTTAACAATGGCTTAGTGTGTGCGTGCTGGTATGCACTACAGCAATTATACTGTATAGTGCATATCCTGGTGTGTAGTCCATGGCGCTGGAGAAGCTACCCTGGCAGATTCATACATTTACATGATGTATGGTATGAAGAATGATTACAGCTTCTACCACTTGGTTCTAGTTATTGATAAATTGTCACTCCATAATTTCTTTATATATATATATATATATATATATATGTGTGTGTGTGTGTGTGTGTTTTGTAAAATGTCTTAAGAAATCAATAACTATATCTGAATACACATACTTTCTTAAACATTAGCAAAAATGTTTAAGATTATTTGATGTTAACCAGTCTCATTAACTCATCATTTGTTCACATAAACCAAATTCTCCACTTTACTTTTCCCTTTTTGGCTGATACTTTACAGCACAGGCCACTCCTCTCTCCCTGCATGAAAGATCTATATGTCTAACTCTGACACATGGGGCTTTATGTTCAAAAGAAAACTGGAATAATTATCAGGTCAAATAACTCCACCATATGGGACAAGTACAAATTCTCAAACATCCACTATTTTAAATGGGGCTTTTAACCATTGGAATGGCAGAGAGATTTTCACAATGCACTGGAGATCTTTCTAGCATTCGGCAGGTTAAAGTATTATTAAAATGAATAGGAATTTTTATGTGTCCCCTATGGTGTAGTTGCAGTTGGTTTGCTCTAAAATCATGTGGGTTTTCATTTAAATAAATAGCCCATAGTCTTGCAATACAGGCTTGTCTCCGCAAAAGCATCCGCCTTACCAAATGTCACAGTTGAGATTCAATTAACCCTTTAATAACTAGTGGGTCATGCAATGCATTGCAAAGCAATGTGTTGCATACCCCTCTGGTGCTTAAAGGGTTAAATGAAGTTGAGTACCAGAAACCATGAAACGGCAAGGTAATATTTAACCCCTTCCCGACAAGTGACTTACCAGGTACGTCACGAAAAAATGTCACTTAGTGACAGATGACGTACCTGGTAAGTCACGGAAGTCATTCGCTACAATGCAAAAAAAAAAAAAACCCCGTCATTAAGTGCCGGCCACGTGCGCTCGCGGCCGGTCACTAAGGGGTTAAATAAATTTAAGATAATTATAATATTATTAGAGATAAAGATTACATATAATATAAACTACATTTGCAGTGAAACATAATTTCCTTTACAGAATACAGAACAAAACAGTTTCTCTTCAACTTTGAGATTGGGATTTCACTTTAAAGGGATAGTAATACCTGAAAATAAGTTTATTTTATATTGTAGCCCTTAAAAAAACATGAAAAATGATTTAAGTCTTATCTCCCAAACCTTTAAGTTTCCCCTGGAGTGATGTCATTGCTCCACCCTTCAGATTTGGAATCCGGTCCCGACCGGCTGTGCCTCTCCAGAAGTGCTGAGATCATGATCTTTAAAAAGAATTTCTTAGTTGGAATGGTCTACAAAGTGTGCTTTCAAGCCAGGCACACTTTGTACACAGTTCCAATTAAGTAGTTCTTTTCAAAGATAGTGATCTCGGCACTGCTAAAGAGCTGCCGGTTGCTCTGTGGACCGAATTCCAAATCTGTCCACTAGATGGCAGACTTGGCTGAAACAGCCAGAAAAGGGAACTTTACTATATTTTACATATGAATATCTCCCAAACCATAAAGGTTTGGGAGATAAGACTTATATCATTTTTCATGTTTTTTAAGGGCTACAATATAAAATACAATTATTTTCAAGTATTATTATCCCTTTAAAAATGACACATGAGAAAGCATTTCACAAAATGGCTGTGTAATGGCCACCATGGTTAATGGATGCAGAATAGATATGCACACTTTGTACTCTCCACTTGGCAAAACAAAAGACTTCCACGGCTCTAAAATTAATTTGTCAGTGAAACCAATACAAAAATTAATTCATGTAAATGCATTCAAGTAGCCTATTTATCTTCATTAGTGTACACTTTAGTAAAGATCTAAGGTTAAACTTAAAGATCCATTAATCGTTTGGAAGCTTGAGAGGTCTCTAGCACATTATTTGGGATGCTCTCATGCATCCAAGAGGGCTAAAATATATCAGGAAGCAATATTTTAATGCACTGGACTTGAGAATAACACCACAGTTTAAGAGAGGAATGGCTGATTGGGGTTGTAGTCTCCAGTAGCTGGAGGTCCACAGATTGACTACCAAAGCAGTAATCGAACCATAAATAATGAGCTGGTATGCATAAATAAACAAACAAACAAATAAATTAATACATAAATAAAATCAATAAATACATACGTAAAAATACACATTGTTTTTGTGTCTAAACATTTTCTTAAAAAATCATAAAAAACAGTAAATTATGTGGGCAGATGATAGATATAAATGCTTAGTTTGTGAAATTAAATTAATGTGATTGTTTACTTTGCTGATTTAAAATATGCCAAGTTGTTATATATTGGAAAACATGACTGGGTCTATGAAGTAAGCGTAAAGGACGTAACTATGCAATCAATGATTTCATCTTTACTTACTAAACAGATGGCAACAGAGGACCTGTGAACTTCTCGTCATGGTATCATCTGCTCCTTCTTGTCCTCTAGCCTACTCGTCATTCTGTCTAGGAGACAAATTAAGAAACAAACATTAATTGACTTTCACCTGGTGATTATTATTTCACAACAGATATGGGGGATGTATAAAACTGATGTAATAAGGAAAGTGTCTGTAAAATTGTTGCAAAGAGACATACGTACGGATATATTTAAACATTTAGCAACATTTTTGTAGAGTACTAACGCTATATCAGTTGACTTTTTTGAAAAGGAGAGTAGAAATTGACGTGGTCCAAATAAGAACTGTATTGCAATCTATGTGTAAAGAAATTTGCTGTGTCAAAAATAAAGGCAGTTTTAGTGGTTAAATCTCATCACCAGGTAGAACCTGTTCTTAATGGAAATATATTGGATGTTAAATGATAGAAAAATATGAGAAGAAAATTCTCATTAGTGAATTGTCTCACATAGCAACATATTTATAAATGTGACCTTTCTTCATCAATGCAACCTCTCGTTCCAAATTGTAGTGACAATTCTGAAACCTATATCTTGAATGGCTTTTACACATCCCCTCCCCGTAGAGCCTTTGATCAAAACAAAAACAGGAGCACTTGTGAAGCAAACCACAGGGGACTACATATATAATGTTCCATTGATTTTTAAAATTGTGTTTTAACCCCTTGAATGCTACAGAGGTCTCCAACGCATTCAAGGGGCTGAAATTCCTATTTAAATAAAGGAGAATTGTATACATTTTTATTTGTCCCCTATGGTGCGTTTGGCTTGCTCCAGAATTGCCTTTTTACCTCTGTGCATAAATCCTATATGTACAAAGATTTTCATTCACAGTTCATGTGACAAAAAGGGCAAATGTATGAAGGCAAATGCTCAGTGAGCATGATGTACTTAGACGAACTGGAGTATTGCGAAGCATTGGAGATTTATATGGCATTCAAGGTTTTAAATCCCCATTTAACATCTTTCCGAGCAAATCGGGTACAAGTATAGATTGAGTTTAATACATTCTATTTCCCTTGCTCTTTAAGGCTCTTGGTTTCTTTCTTTTCTGCTCTTTCCCTTCCTCCCTATCCAATCTCTTCCCTATCACTCCCCTCTCCATTAACTGTCTCTCTTCCCTGGGGTTTGTCTCGCTGGCTGCTTGATTCACTCAGGACCTTACTTTGCCTCACTCAGGGCAATGTTCACTTCCAGATATGTCTTCTATGTCTTCTGGCCTCCAGCTTTCTGCCCTCTCTGATAACATCTGTTGGTGCAAATATTGTTATCCTTCCCCCGTATGGGCCTGCCATCTCCTACCACCAGACCTTTTCAACCTCTTTTTTATTTTCAAATCTCTCTTCCTCTTTTGTTCTGTCTTTTCCTTTCTTTTTGATTCCCTTCTTCTTTTCTGTTTTCCCTCTACTCTGAATAACACCTAACTGGCCTTTTAATTTCTATTAATTAGGGTTGCCACCTTTTGATAAAAAAAATACTGGCCAAGGCATTCCCTCCATAGACTTAACATTGGAAAGAAGCCAATTTTTTACCGGCCTGCCGGTAAAATACCGGCTGGGTGGCAAACCTAGAATTAATGTGGGTTTCTGGTTTTATTCTCAGACTGAGCTTCCACATCACCCCATATTGCAATACCTGACTGTCACTTTTGATTGTATGTCTACTTTGTAACTTTACATTGGCTTGTTACTACATGTTATTCCGCAATGGATCCTGCTTTGATCCTATTTGTTGTGCGGTTTCTATGTATCCTTTCTTTTGAAACAATAAAACTTTCAAATCTTAAAAAAAAAAAACATTGAAATGGATTTTTTATTTGCCCCAAAAGTGCAGTTGGTTTGCCCCAGAATTGCTGCAGTTCTTCCCAGTAATTAGCCTCAGTGATACTGATGTTCTAAGAGGAACTGGGGGTTACACTGTAAGGAGTGATACAGAGGTGATAATGAGGCGATAACTTATCCAGTGATATCATTTCTCCATTTCCTAAGATTTCTCCATCTTAGCGTATTAGCTCCATAGAATAACATAGGAACTGGATACGTGATATCACTGGAGAGGTCATCTCTGCTTTATCACCTCTTTATCACACCATAGTGCATAACCCCCTGGAACAATTCTGGGGCAAACCAACTGCATCCCAGGGGGACAACTATGAATTCCCCAATTTTTCATTGATTTACATAGGGCTTTAAACCACTCAGATCCTACAGAGGTCTAATTTTTGGGGGACTTCTCTAGTACTCAAGCAATTAAAAGCAACTTTTAAAAGAATATTCATTTTTCTTTGTCCCCGTTGTGCATTTGGTTTGTCCCAGAATTGCAACTGTTCTTCTTAGTGCAATTGTGCAAACAATTAGACCAGGTGCGGCAAAGACAAGTTAGCATTCATGGCATTTAACCCTTTGAGTGCCAGAAGGGTACTGGGTAACGATCTGGAATTCAAAGGGTTAAAACCCTTTCAAATTAATTGGCATTTGAGTAATCTTTATTTGATCATTCGCATGCAATTGGTTTGTTCCGTGATCCATCTTCAGTTCTTCTTAATCTATCAGCCAAAAATGATCCCCTTAATGCCAGTTACACTAAGGGCAGGTACAATTGTAGTCTAGAGGAGAGCTGGGGAGTTAGTTTCCTCTACATTCTGTTTATTTAACACAAGTTACTACTCAAAGAGTTGAGGAAATGGTGTGCTTTTATTCCATCTTCTCACACATACTATAGGTCAGGAGGAAGGAACTTGTTGGCATTTAAGTTCTAATGACGGTGGAGTATTGCCCCAGAATGCAATACAGTGATTAAACACTTTATCACATACCCCTGAGTGCAGCTGCTTGTGTTGCAGGCTAATGCAAATGTATTTGCAATAGTGTATTCATACATTCACACCAGTATCTTGAAGAGAAGACCATTCTTGAATTCCAGAGGGGTTATGCACTATAGTGTGATAAAGAGGTAATAAAATGGAGGTCATTTCTCCAGGGAAATAATTTCTCCAATTCCTATGTTAAAGAGATAGTAATGTTTCACAATAAAAGCAGCTCCAATTAATTTCCATAGTATTTGGACTGTGGACAGCGTTATTTCAATACTGTCCGAGTTGTAGTTCAAGAGTAATTGAATGATAAGGTATCCCCCTCATGCTCCTTTTACTGATGTAACACTGCTCACCTCAGAGCAGCAAGACTGTCCAGATGGATCACAGAGAGGGACAATCTTCAGTGAGCATAAGGAACAACCTGAAAAACCTGTCTTATGCTCACAGTAAGAAGAATTTCCCTTGCTGTGAGCTGTCTGGTCTTCAGACCAGATTCCACATCTGTGGGGAGGTGACTTACACTAGGTAAAAGGGGCTGGAGGGGGATAATTTATCATTCAATTACTCTTGAACTACAACTCTGACAGTATTGAAATAACACTTTCCATGGGCCAAATACTATTAATTAATTGGAACTGTTTTTGTGAACATTACTATCCCTTTAATCTATATAGGCTATACACTTGGAAAAATCTTAGTGCATTGGCTCCTTACAATAACAAATTTGAGAAGTGATATCACTGCAGAAGTTATCTCCACCTTATCACCTTCCTATCAAACCTTAGTTCAACCCCCACCCCCAGGAGTTATATCTGGTTCTAGATGAGAACTGCAGTTAGTGTAAGGGAGTTATCTAAGGAAACATAAGAAACAGTAGTCTGCAGCCCATTTAAGAGTGGCAATAAGAACACAGATTAAAGAACATTACAGTACAAGTTTTCAGAATAAAATAACCGAAAAGCAATAAAGGTTTACAATTTAAAACTTATATGCTTTTGTGAAAAATAGCCAAAAGCAAGAAGTTTGAACAAAAACTGTTTAAAAATGTGCTCAAATCTTCTTCTCCCATCCCTGTGGCAAAGAACAGTTGCTTACCCTTTATTAGTTGAAGATATTTAATCTAAAGGAATTGGATTCTGGCCATGCATGGGAGAACCTTTCCCTAAGTGAAGGCATGTTTCAGTGTTTCCCACCAGGGTCAATCTGCAATGATTAATGTGGCTTATTCAATGTTATTGAGTTGGTTTTATGTGTTTTTCGCCTTAAATGACAATCAATGCATAAGGTTATCTAACTTGGTGTCGAGAAAATACTAAATAGATTATCGAACATGGTCCCTCTCATGGCCTTTTAGAACTCTATATTGTACAATTGACTCATATCACTAAATGATTATTTCATTGTTATCAGTGACTTTAATGGATTGATACATAGGAAATATGTAAATAATGTTCTCCAGTGGAACACTATAAAACAATAGGCCATATTTGGGACAAACTGCACTATAGGGAACAAGTAAAAATTCCCAATAGTGTAAATGTGTTTTGATAATGGGAATTGTAGATCAGCAACAACGGGAAACGGGAGGGACACAGGTTGCCCCTAACTTGGGCTAAGTGATCTACTAAATAGTTAAGTATTGTGGACCTTATTAATCAAGGTAAATGAGTGCATTTCTGGGGCAAACCACCTGGAGAAAATGTAAATTCCCATGGAGATATCTCCAGCATTTGGGGGAGGGGGTTAAACAGCCCCATTTAAATCAATGGGGATTTGGTAATCTTTATTTCTCCCCTATGCTGTAGTTGGTGTGCTCCAGAATTGCACCTATTTAGGCTAATGAACATACATTGGAACATTTGCCCATAAAAAAAGCAAACTGGAGTTGTTCTGGAGAAAACCAATTGCACTATAGGGGATAAATAAAAAAAATCATAAATTCCCATGCAATTGAATAGAACTTTTAACCCCTCTCTATCATTCAAGTGGTTAAAAGCGCAATTTAATTTAACTGGAATTTTTATTTGTCCCATATGGTGCATTTGGATTACTCCAGAATATGTCCAGTTTTTTTATATAAATATGTGCCCTGCACCCAAGCCTCTGGATGTCCAATTGGCACAATTTGTGTCATAAAATGGGAAGGGCTTGATTGATGTGTGCGAGATTGGGAGGAGGAGAGCCTTAAAATGGGTGGATAGTTGAAAGAACAGGAAATAGAGTGACTGGAATAAGCTTATTGAATCAGCCTCTGTCCCTGGAAAGTAATTATGTATAAAAAATTGGAATCTCTGGGTCAGATTTGGAGGTTTTCACATATGTTGATGAACGAGATTGGGAGGAGGCGAGGTGTGGTGTGCATTAAAATTTTGCAGAGAGTTGAAAAAATTGGAAATAGAGTGACTGGAATTGGCAATGATGTGAACAAAGTTGCAAGGGAATTCACTGAGCTCTTACAATCCGCCACTGGAAACCGAGTAATTATGTATAAAAAAAAATGGAATCTGTGGGTCAGATCCGTAGAGTTCTCAGGTAGGTTGATGAATAATGCCAAGTGTACCATAAGCAGAACAGAGATCTGTTCCATAATATGCATAATACAATTAGCAATAAATATAATAAGAAATCATCTCTAGTTTATCATTACAAGATTTTAATCTTTTGCAAATTGTAGATGTGCGATATTGCTAATGAAAACACAACAGAAGCATTAAAAAAGCCAACTCAAATCAACATGCATTTTGACAGAACAGTGCAAAAATAATAAGCTCCCACTATAACAGGCAATTTATCTTATTGTTAGGATCTCAGCAGATCCAATGTGTATTGCTCAAAGGCAAAAACATATAATGAACATTTCCCACATACAAAATATAACACAGTGCTGTACTTTTATGAGTCTATTAACTAAGATCTCCTGGTAGAATAACTGAATTGTGTTTATGAAAACGAGCAATACTATGGAAGGCAGTAGCATACTTAAATTTGATTAATGTAATGTAAAATATGTCATTGAAACAGTATATCTTTAATTTTATTTTTTTTTGGTTCTATATATTTCAGACCAGCGCTTCTCTACCTTTTTAACCCTTTGAGCGCCAGAGGGGTACGCAATGCATTTCAAAGCATTGCTTTGCAATGGTTTGGAGACATTTTCAGCATCTAAGGGGTTGATAAGGTATTGTTATCAAATGTATTGTATTAAAACTAGAATTAAGTTTTAGTTGTCCATTACCTTAATCCTTTGAATGCCAGAGAGGTATCCAATATATTGTAATGTCTACATGTTCACTGGTAATCACACAACCAAACAAACACTGAGGCCGTTGCACTAAGCAACAGCAGTGCAGTTCTTGAGCAAACTAACTGCACTATAGGCATACCTGGGAACTTCCAGTTGAGGGCTACCCGGAGGGTAGTCCTCTGTTCACCAGGGGGTGACAAAAATGACGCTAATTGCATCAAAAAGGGGCGGGGCTTGCCGCGAGTGAGGGGGGGACTTAACCCTTTGAGTGCCAGAGTGGTACGGAATGCAGCAATGCATTCCTTACCACTCTGGCACTCAGAGGGTTAAAGGTGTCACACAGAAGGCTGGGGACTGAGGATCAGCGGGAGAAAAAGCGGATGTGGCAGAGTTTCAATAGAAACTCTCCACATCCGGAGGAATCAGCCTCTGCCCCGGAGACCCGGTAAAGTTCTGTCAGAACCGGAGTCTCCGGGGCAAATCCGGAAAGTTCCCAGGTATGACTATAGGGGACAAACAGAAGTTCATAAATGAAACTATTTGACTTAAATGGGGATTTTAAAGCCTTGAAAACGACTGAGCTCACCAATGCATCTTAACACACTGGATACCCTTCAAGGATTCAAGTTCTAAAAAACCTCAGAGTCAATGAAGATTTCAAAATGCTTCCTATGGTGCAGCTGGGTTGCCTCAGAATTGATCCACCTTCTTAGTACAACAGCCTATGGTATGCCACAGTAGTCTTGTTCCACTGTCCGCTATTGCTTAAAACTGTTCTGTGGAACCCATATTACTTCTTCAGGGAACAGTGGGTTACCATGGGACCACTGCTTTAGGCAACAGCACATTAAACTTCTATGACTAATTGACTGTCTGGATAATAGAAAAGTCTTCAGTGCATTGACAAGACATGTCTGTCTATGTTTATTTTTCTATAATCATTAATATTTTTCACACTTTTTGATAGAACTATAAAAATAAATCCTATGACTCTGGTCAATGATTTTTTCTATTATCGAAACATGTTTTACAGGATGAATACATTTTATGTGCTTGTAATTGTTTGATAGAATCATGATCATTTTTGAAAAAATAAAGATATGAAAAAGCAGTCAGGGCTAGGAGACCAAAATATAGCCCAAAGAACACTACTTAGACAAAATGGCATAAATAATACTATTGCTGCTTCAAACACCTAAAGCTTTTCACTCCAGAGGATGTATACACCATATAGGAGAGATAAATAGGTAAAAATAGACACAAGTTAAATACATTTTAAAATAAAGTTTTCAAATATGTAGGCTACCACAAAGCATGTATTTAAATGCTTAATCCTCTGTGCACCAGGGAGGAGTATAACACATTGCTTCACAATGTTCTGGACACACACACACAGTCAGTACTCTAATTAAGTTCTCCTAAAAAAAGGCAGTCAATAGGAAAGTCCTTGATGAACTGATTAAAATGTGCATCCACTATTTGAAACATGATTCCTGTCGCACAGTGCGGTGAGATTTTTGCTCATTTCTGTTACCTCTAACAATTTATTGTGTCAGTCCCATTTTCTACAAAATAACAGGAAATCACCATGGAAACTGCACAACCTGGTGAGTGATGAGAACTATTTCAGTAAGTTCATTTTTCAGAAGAAATATCCAATTATGTTTTGCTAACTGGGTGTTTCTTAGGCAATTTGTTCTTGGTCTCTCTCTCGCTCTTTCTTTCTCTCTCTCATATCAAGTTTCATAAGGAACTAAGTCACAAAGCTTTGGCAGATTGACTCACAAACTGAACTGTGGCAGATATGCTTATCTCTAAACAAGGTATACCTTCAAAATGTTTCACTAGGGCAGGATTTAAATCTCAGGTGCCTTTAGGCAAGGACACACTAGGTGCCCTTGACCCCACCGATTGCCACACCTCCAAATAGGTTTGCCACCCAGTCGGTATTTTACTGGCAGGCCGGTAAAAAATTGGCTTCTGTCCAATGTTAAGTCTATGGAAGGAATGCCATGACCGGTATTTTTTTGAAGAAAAGGTGGCAACCATACCTCCAAATCATGTAACTCCTTAGTTGCTAGGGAGGTCTCCAAGGGGTTAACTTATAGTCAGGAAAGGGGTAATGAAAGTGACAAATAAAGCAGCCACCCTAACCCTTATTTAAGTGTCGCTTTTAACCCTTTCAATCTTAGAGAGGTCTCCAATGTATTACATTGGGACTTTTTATTTGTTAACGTGCTGCACATCCAAAAAATCGCACATCCAAGGTCTTAACCAGAAATATAAAAACGTTATTGATAATAGATGCAACTATGTAGCATCACATCGATCAACATGTTTCACGAATTACGCGTCTTTGATCATGATTAAGCAAGTAATAGTTACATCTACTGGTATGCGACTCCATGATACAAATCTCTCCATATAGTGAATCTACATATGAAAGTCTTCTTTCAAGGTATCTTATATTTTCTATTTCGTTATTATCAATAACGTTGTTTTTATATTTCTGGATAAGACCTTGGATGTGCGTTTTTTTGGATGTGCAGCAAGTTTGTGAATTAGCGCTGACAGGGAAAGCTCTTGAACATGCACCCATATGGTCATTCCGTGGTTAATAATAACACATGTTGAAATCATGCTGCAAGAGGATGTCTGTCGGATTTGAACTTGGCTTAAAGTGACACGTTCTGTTAAATGGTACTGAGAGCTGCTGTTTGCTGAGTGGTGTAAGTTGACTTTTTTTATTTGTTCCCTGTGATATAGCTGGTTCGACATATAATTTCTCCATTTTTTCACTAGCACAGTAGAAAGCAAAGACGGCTACATAATTTGCATTGGTCAGCCTGCTCAAAAATAGCATGGCAATTTTATTTATAAGGTTGTGTCAACACAGAGCTTTATTCAACATTGCTAAAACTTACAAAGGGCCATGAACAAATACAATTCTATGCTAGAAAAAACAGTTTTACTTATTTGTGCCTGCCTAACTCCTAAATGCAAAGGGTTTTCAGTAACACAAGTGGCCAGTTTGTGTAATGTCTTGTACAAAGACACAAGGAAAATATGTATAAGGGTCATTAGGATTTTCTGGCCAAAGTATAGGAAGTAGGGTGTTACTATAATGAGGTGTTAGTTCTGAGTTCTTTAAAGGGAATCTATCACCCCTATACAACTTTGTGTAAATAGTTTTCTTATATAGCGAATATGCTTTAAAGTGTATTCTTCTTAAAAAAAACAAAACACTTGTTTGCAGAAATTAAAAGAATAAATACAGCCCCTACTTCCAGGCAGACTGCAGTTACCTGATCCTTGCCGCAGCCTGCCGCTCTGTCTCTCTCTATCCAGCCTCCTCCAATGATGGAGGCTTTCTGTCTGTAAGCTGGAGTGATTTGGATGGCCCTTCTAGCACCGTACAGGGGCAGGGTGACTGAGACTGGTGCACTAAAGACCGGTGCAACTCTAGAGCACATTGACTGTACTAGATGGAACAAATGCACATTGATTTAAATGGGGCTAGCATTCTCTAGCATTCAAGGGGTTAAAAGCCCTATTAAAGTTAAGGGGGATTTTTTGGGTTTGTGATTTCTGGCCTCTATTACTCTTTGTTCGCACCACTTTCCTTAGTACATTGGTCTCATTGTGTGTGACAGAGGTTCAAATATATTATATATATATATATATATATATATATATATATATATATATATATATATACACAGTATATGGCCACCAACCAGTAGCCCCCACACTTCCACTGTACATATAATCAGGGGAGGAAACAATACTAGATCCTCTGTGTTTGGACAGCTGGACATTGCTCCACAGCAATATAACTCACATTGTTTGTGTAACCCTTTGAGTGCCAGAGGGGTATGCAACTCATTGCGGAGAAATACTTTGCATACCCCTCTGGCAACGAAAGGGTTAATCTTCAATTCATAAATTAGACTGTGTCAGTGAAGTACTTTGGTCTTGCTGCAAACCATTAATTCAGTTGCATAAAGAGGTGCCAATAGGCCATGCAATTGAAAATCCTAGGTTATGATCCGCCCACGAGCCACTCCTTCAACAACACTGCCTAAAACAGAATTGTCCCTCTTTGATAATATGAAATGTTGGGAGATATTCAGTCCCTCTTTGAGACCCAAATCCCTCTGTCCCTCTATCCCACTCTGATGTCCCTCTTTTTAGGAGATCAGACTGTGTGGTGTGTATATAAGTGTATCCCATTACTATACAGTGATAAAACTCACATTAATGTTTGTGTAACGTTCAGTATATGTCTTTATAAATTAGTCTGTGTAAATAAAATACTTTGGCCCTGCTCTAAATAATTTTTTCAGTAAGACAAAGCGGTGTCAATAGGTCATGAAATAATCTAAAAATTCTTGATAATGCCCCTCCCACAACGATACCACCTAAAACAAAAGTGTCCCTCTTTGGCCGTTTGACATTTTGGGAGGTACGCTTATGTCAGGGGTACTGAAACATATCCTTAAGCCCCCTCCCCCATCAATGCATGCTTGCAGTATCTCCTCAATTACCAGTAAACACAAGCGAGTGTTGTTAACTTAGGCAGATTCTTAAAGGGAAACTACCACCCCGCAATAACTTAACCTTCATTCATTCTTCATCTGGCGACTAGCTGCTTAGTAGCGCTAGTCTCCAGAAATATTACCCGGTTCCGAAGATTTCTCCATTTTACCGATGCTCACAGGAGCAGGAAGCACGAACATCTTGTCACAGTGACGTCTGTGCGCCTGTGCTGTCAGTCTTGGCTCCACTTGGCTCCAAAAGGGACTGACTGCGCAGGCGCACAGACGTCACTGTGACGAGATGTCCGTGCTTCCTGCTCCTGTGAGCATCGGTAAAACGGAGAAATCTTCGGAACCGGGTAATATTTCTGACGACTAGCGCTACTGGCGACTAGAGCTACTAAGCAGCTAATCGCCAGATGAAGAATGAATGAAGGTGGTAGTTCCCCTTTAAGAATGATTGAAACACACAAATATTCACTTGTATTCCTGTGACGAGATCCAGAGAACCTGCACTGTTTAACCCTTTGAGTGCCAGAGGGGTAACAAACACAATGCTTTGCAATGCATTGGATACAGAGATGCATTAAGACTCCACAGGGTCCTAGGCAAGGTACCAATTTGGGGCCCCAAATGTCTTGATCTAGTGCTTCTGACACAAGGTGCTGCTAGCAGGTGCTTGTATTGTGGCTCTAATGAAGTTAGAGCAAAGCTATGGTGTTGGTCTATTTCAACAAAAAGGGCATCAGATTGAAGATATTAGCAGCAGCAACAACAGGGCCTCTGTCAGTGACCAATCACTTGTAGCCTAGGCCCTAGGCAGTAGCCTAGGTTGGCATAATGGATGATTCACCACTTCCACTCAAAGGGTTAAAGTGCATGTTTTCTATTTAACCTGCATTCTTTGCTGCATTTTCATATCTTGTCCCATGTATATGGGCTATTGATATCCATATGCTGTTAACCTTGTCTTTGCAGGATAATCCTGTAGTATCTCTTTTTTTCCTACTTTCCTGCACCCTTATCCTTAACAATCCTTTTTGTACACTGTAATGGTCCTGTGTCCAAAAAATGTACTGCAATAGAACCAGTAATTCCCCTGGGTCATTTCTTCTCTAAATAAAATCTCATCGCACAGCTTCAGGAGGCTAAAGTTGAGTGAATCTGGGGTAAATCAATTATGCCATAGGGGTGAAATAAAAATTATCCCAATTCCACATTGACTTAAATGGGGTCTTTGATCCACTGAATGGTAGAGAAGTCTGCTAAGAAATGTTCTTAAGCATTCAAGGGGTTAAAAACCCAATTTACTTAATTGGGAATTTTTTATTTGTCTCCTATTTCCACTTGGTTTGCTCCAAAAAGCAGATTTTGCATGGTAACATGGTAGATCTGGGATATATAAAATTAATGCACATAGAACATCAAAATCCTTTTTGAGACTTTTATTCACACATTCCCTTTAAATACTGGTACAGAGGAAAAAAGGATCACAAATGTCTTTAAAGGGTTAATCCTATCAAACTAGGAGAACACTGAAATAATTTTGAATTTGTTACAGAGCTAGTGGTCCGTAACCCTTTATTGCATGTAATCCCCTAGAGCATAAAGTCAATATGTACACATGATTAATAATGCATGTTCTTTGAAGTCCTCTGCATTGATTGGTACTTTGCCCACAATAATGACCATTTTAAATAAAGATTTGAATTGTGATTGATATAAAAAGAGACAACATATGATAGAAAAACATGAATTCATTATGGGCTGGATTCAAGAAACATTAACAGATAAAAATTATCACCTACTTCATATTAAAATATCCTGCTCTCCATGACAGCATGTGTAAGAGTTCTCTATTTTCTGATGTCTAAAATCTAGTCTTGCATGTGCTGTGTGGGGGCTCTCATTCTTGCCTTTTTTAGTGCTTCAGGGCTCCTGTTAACACACAAGGGGGGGAGATGAAAGGTGTGGTAAAGAGGCGACAATGTAGAGATATCTCCAGTGATATGATTTCTCCAGTTCCTATGTTATTCTAGGGGGCCAATGCACTACGATCTCTCAGTCTTTGGAGATATTAGTGCATAGACTCTATAGAATATCACAGAAACTGGAGAACTGATATCACTGCAGAAATTATCTCCTTTTTATCATTACTTTATCACATTTCCCCCCTAGTGTCTGATGTGCATAGGTATCTAGGAAGTGCCCTAGCACTAAGGTGCGATAAAGAGGTGTTAAAGCGGAGATGACTTCTCCAGTTATATAACGTCTCCAATTCCTATATTATTCTATACAGCCTATGTGCACTAAAATCTCCAAAGCTGGGGAGATAATACATGCATGTATACCTATAAAGATTTTTGTTCTGCTGCCACTGATTTCACTTACATTTTAATAAACAACTTTATTAACACACTGGATGCTAGATATATGACTACTGCAATTATAGGGTTAAGAATATTACACAGTTAACCCTTGAGGACCAATGTGCTACAAATTGCTACACACTGCACACCCATATGGTCCTTAAGGTATTAAACACTTTCAAACCAGTCAACATGATATACCAGGTAAAGCTTTCTGTACTGAGTAAAATGTGTATATGATATAACAATCAATAATGGCCTGTTTTTTTATTTCAACTTCCAAAGGGCTGGATTCTATTACAGGTGACAACTTTATTACTGGTTTAGCAAAACACTTCCCCATGAGTGAAATAAAACCAGTGATAACATTTATTAAATTAAATGGAATCCAGCCCTAAGAGCTGGATTACATTGCATGCAATAAATCTCGCTTATTGCAAGTATTTCTACTGAAGTCTATGTATGGCCAGATCAATGTTGGAAGAACTACCAGGAGTTTGAGCGACAGTCTGGGAGAACATCACTGCAAGATCATCAATAAATAAAATATCATGGAGTGCCAAGGCACTTTTCAATTTGTCCACAAGGAGATCAGCACATTAGAAGTATATTGTGCCCAAAATGGCTTAAAATATTGGGGGTTCCCAAACCGATGTATTACAGGAAATGGAAAATAAAAGGTACAACACTCTATCAAAAGCCTTTTCTGAATCGATAGATAGAAAACAGAAAGTGGTCTTTGTCTTATGTATCCACTAGAGCAGGGCCGCCCACTTTTTTTAAATTGTGGATCACATGATCAGAAATCAATGCAAGTAAGGGAGGCAGTAATTTGTTTATTGGTTACAATGGTGATTTATAATTGTAGCACGTAAGCAGAAGAGACTACTCAGGCATCAAATGGACTACAAAGAAAACAAAGTTAGATATTAGAATAAGACATGGTAACATCAAGGGAAAATTTTCAATTGGTACCCCTCTCAAGAGAAACCCTATTGACAGTCTCAACAATTGAAACATCCAACACATCCAGAAGCAACATAATTAAGTATCCCACAAGGGAGTCATTAGATCTAAGAGGGAAGGTGAAAGAACTAACAGAAGATGTTACAGACAAAAACAATGAAAATGAAATAAAAACAATACAAGATAAGATTAAGCTTAGCAGTGATCCCTCACCTCTTCCTCTTTTCCACTGGAAAATAAGAGACTCACCAGTCAACGCACCATGAGTCATATACCCAAACAGGGAGGTACAAACATCAACATCACCAATAGAATTGACCAACAGGATAAGAAGAACAACTGCCAAAATGGGTCCAAACACAAGAATTAAAAACAGGAAACCATCAAACCAGCATGTACCCAGCATGAACAACTTGGGAGCAAATCCCAAACAGGACCATTTTTTTAGACCAAGGGACAAGGAAGCCTTCCCAGCACTGGGTCCACCAAGAATTGAAAAATAGCCAGAACAATAGAAACAACAAACAAGGAAACAGAAGGAAAATAACATTAAACACAGAAGAGGAAGACGAGCTGGCCAAAGGACAAATAAAAAGAAGTAAAGAGGTTCTACAAGCCCCCAGAGAATCTTCAACCTTTCAGAACACCAATTAAGCAAGGGAGAGATAGAATTACTGGAAAAATGACTCAAATGTGCACCCACTAATGGGCCTAATCTCTTTGAGCTATTTGGAAACTACCTCTCAAAAGGCATTTTGCCCTGAAGCAATTGAAGGATGTGGAAGAATATCCCCTGAAAAAATAAGTCAGGACACGGAAGCTCTACAAATAGTGGAAGATCTTCTGGAGGAATCAGGGAATCCCCATGATGAAGGGTCTCACGGACAAGTGATTCCACATTCCAACTTTAAGCCTACATCTAGATTTTATCCACAGCATTCAAGGGGTCCATTCACAGAGGAATTCTTGAGTACGTATTGGATGACCTTCAAATGTACTTTAAGAAACCCTGGAAATTTTTATCTAATTTGAGCAAAACTGAAAAGACAAGTCTCCAAAATCTCATGAATAATGAAGATCTAATAATAACAGAGGAAGATAAAGGTGGAGGGATTGTGGTGCAAAAGAAAACTGACTACCTAAAGGAATCAGAACGGATTTTGGGAAATCAACAATTCTACACAAGGATTCCAAGAAAGCCCACTAAGAAGTTTAAAAAATAATATGTATAGCTAATCCAACAGGCTTATGATAACGGTATTCCACAAAAGGAATTTAGATTTCTCAATGTACAATTTCCTCAAACTGCCATATACTACTACTTACCCAAAGTGCACAAAAAAAGGAAGATCCCCAGGAAGACCTATTATTTCTGGAATAAACTCTCTCAACATCAATCTTTCACAGTTCATAGAATTCTTTCTGCAAAAATATGTCTTGAGGCTTGATTCATACACTAAAGACTCTGCGCTTATTCTTGAAGAGATTGAATGGTGAGAATTCTATATATAGGTTACATGCAACATCTGCTCCTTGTATACCTGTATAAAACATGAACTGGGAATAAAAGCAGTCAAATACTTTTTGGAAAATATTAGTCGATGCCAGAAACCCAAAAGTCCTTCTACTAGAAGGGATTCAATTCTTCATGTTCCAGAAGGCCTATTATCTGCAATGGTGTGCAACAACCAAGGGAACAAAGTTTGCCCCCAGCTATGCGAACCTCTTCATGGGATATTGGGTGGAGTTGCTTTTGTATCATGAGCATGGGGCAACCTCGTCCTATATACCCACTACATAGACGACCTTCTAACTATTTTGAAAGGAAACAAACATGAGTTGAAAGTATTTAAGAAAACCCTGAACCACAACAACACAAGAATTCAGTTTACCTTTAATCAGAGCAAGGAGACGATTGTATTCCTGGACTTTGTGCTCAGTAAGGATGCAAACAACCAGATCCACACCAAGGCATAATTCAAAGAGGTAGATGTTAACAGCTACATACAAGCAACCAGTGCCCATAATACCCAGTGGCTTTATAGCATACCTCTGAGTCAGGTTTATAGACTGAGAAGGAATTGCTCTGACGAGGAGACATTCCATCAGCAAGCCCTGGACTTAAGTTTCAGATTTAGAGAGAAGGGATAAAAGGAAGAAACCATACGAGCAGCTTAATCAAGGGCAAGTGAGATTTCAAGATCTTCATATATTATTATTATACCTAAGACACCATTTGTGACAAGATACAACTCCGCGAGAGGTGGAATCCAACAAATTCTCCAAAAGAACTAGCCAGTTTTGATGGGGGGGGGGGGCAACTACTAAGACTATAATTGTTTAAACATTCAGAAATCATATATAGAAAATCTAAAAAATCGAAAGAACAGATTGGCCGCAAGTGACATAAACAGATCAAAGCAGTCAAGTAAAAAAATGAAAAATCTAGTGGATATAACTGTTATGGGGTAACTACAGGTGGTGACATGGGTCTTACATAACATGTCATCATATTCAACACAAAACTCAGACACTCATCAGCCACAGCACTGGAGAGCAGATTGAAATCCAGGGATTCTACAATTGCACGACTAATCATGTCATTTATGTACTCCAATATACTTGCAAACTCCAGTATGTGGTAAGAATCATTAGTTCAGTTAAGCAGCATTTTCGTGAACACAGAAATAACATTTTGAAAGGGAACAATAAGCACTGTGCAGCCACAAATGAGAGGAGATGATCGGTGTGATAATTTGCGAGCCAAAAAATATTAACTCCAAAAGCACTAAATGCAGAATTTGACATTTGATGCCTCACACAACCACAATCAGGCTCCCTCATTAATAAGACTGTTTATAAAAAGGTAACTCTATCAAAAACTTTAGGGTCATGGTTCAAAATTATGTATTAGTTCACCAAAATAGGGACCCTATATATTTTCGAAAATTTAGGATACACTCTCCTTTCATATTTCTCTCACTTATGCTGTAGTTGCAAACAAGTATAACCATTTTTAGTGTTGTATAGTTTTTTTTTTTTCACTTGGTCCTGATGAAAATGTTGTTTACACATTGAAACGTTGACATCTTTCAAGTAAAAGTTTACAAAAATTGCTGAAGATGCTTACTTGTTTTTTCTGACTTTCATTTTTAGTGCTGTATAGTTTTTTCAATTATTTTTATTTTACTTTATAGCATTCACAATTTGTATCTTCCCTTTCACCCATATATGCAGTCAAGTCTCTCCAAAAAATTAAGTGAAAGCATTAAAGATGCATGTTTTTGAAAGCTTTATCTATTATATTTAAGCACCTATACTTTCTTCATGTATTAATTACATTATGAATTGCATGGGATCCTGTTCTCACCAAGGATAACATTAAGTGTGTAAAAGATTATAGCAAGAACTTGGGGGAGATGCACTACGGCATGATAAAGATGTGATAAAACAGAGATGACTTCTCCAGTGATATCACTTTACCAGTTCCTATTTTATTCTATAGAGCCTATGCACTAAGATTTCTCCAGCTCTGTAACTGGTGAAGTGATATCACTGGAGAAGTTATCTTCACTTTATCACCTCTTTATTATGCCTTAGTGCATAACCCCCTTGTCTTTTATGCTACAGCACATTACAATTAATCTATAAACAAAAGAATACTTAAAATAATATAGAATACTATATATTAAACACACTGATTAAGCCTAATGCAAATCTTTTTTTCGTGTACAAAATGAACCCCTGGCAAAAAAATTGCCCTGTATCAAAAATTGTGGAACTCTAAAAAACATAAAACCCCCATGGAGTTCCTTTATTACAGAGGGCATCTCAATATTATGCACAACCCTAAGTCAAAAACTTACAGAATTTGATATAAGAACTAAATAATTAGGGCTAATCAAGGCATTTTACAAATGGTTGGATACACGATGCCTATAAAGATTGCCACATTATTAATGGTATCACAATGTACACACTTGAAATCATGTTTACTAGATGTTCAAACAAATGATGGGATGTACGGAGACAATGTGGTATTTATTTAAATACACCTCATGTTTGGATGGAAATACTATATAGTTAGGGAAATAAAGGACTGGTGACATTCTATTCTCCAGTAGAAGGCACTGTTAGTGTACTGACACAAGTAGAGCCAATGAGACCGGAACTCTTGGGGTGCCACGTGAACGACCACAACTTTGGAGAACTCTAAGGCTGGAAGCCATTGTCTGCTGACGGAGGATCGGAACGAGCGGCAGGAGGACTGAAAAGATGCATGGCAACCTGTACACTGAACTAACGAACTGTGGGAACTTTTTATGTGCTTTGCACAAGTCACGTTCAAATAAGGTCACATCTTTACCATTGAAGGGTTGTTTCACAAACATGACATTCCAATACCATACTGTATGGGGCCATTAAGTTACTTGTTCTGTTTTACATAGTGCTACAGTTTCAGCCACTAACCTATTTGTTCCACAGTTTTAGTTGTTTTATTTACATCACCCACCTTGTTGCCATTTGTTTTCTAGATCAGCTTCAGTAGTTATCGCCACCTCCAACTTAAGCCAGCAGAGTAACTTTTGTATCAGTGGAATTGTATCCATCTAAATACATTTTTAACAAGGAAGATCCAGTGGACAAGAACCTGCAAACTACTTTTACAGAACAGTCGCGGCAAGCATGGGATTAGCTGACACAAGAAAAAGTGTTAAAACAATTGAATGGTGTTAAGGTAGACAAAGCCCCGGGGCCGGATGGTTTACACCCACGGGTACTTAAAGAGCTAAGCCAGACCGTGGCCAGACCGTTACTTTTTTATTTTCAGGGATTCTTTTATTTCAAGTATGGTGTCCATGGATTGGCGTAAAGCAGATGTGGTGTCCATATTTAAAAAGGAATTACAATCCCAGCCAGAAAATTACAGACCTGTAAGTTTGACATCTGTGGTAGGGAAGCTGTTTTAAGGGTTGCTAAGGGAATATATTCAAGAATTCAGCTTGAACAAGAATATCATTAGCAGGAGCCAACATGGCTTTGTGAAAGACAGGTCTTGTCAAACTAATTTGATTGCATTTTATAAAAAAGTGAGTAAAAATATAGATGTGGGAGTGGCCATTGATGTGATCTATTTAGACTTTGTGAGTGGATTGGAAATTGGCTGAAAGATAGAATGCAAAGAGTGGTAGTAAATGGGAAGTTCTCCAATTGGATAAACGTTATAAGTGGAGTACCTCAAGGATCTGTTCTGGGTCCTCTTCTTTTTAATTTGTTTATTAATAATCTCCCAGAGGGCATAGGGAGCCTTGTATATCAAATGCAACATATAGTTTAAATGGCATTTCTCTGGGGAAATCTACTAATGAAAAGGATTTGGGAGTAATGGTAGACAATATACTTAGAAGTAGAGTGCAGTGCCAGCTGGCACCTGCAAAGTCCAATAAGATACTGGCATGTATTAAAAGGGGTATTGACTCAAGGGAGGAAGATATTATTATGCCTCTTTACAGGTCCATGGTAACACCCCACCTACAATATGCTGTTTAATTCTGGGCACCCTTTCTGATAAAGGACATTATGGAATCAGCGAAAGTGCAGAGGAGGGCTACAAAATTAGTAAGGGGAAAGGAAAGTTTTAGTTATGAAGAAAGGCTAGAAAAGTTAAACTTGCACACACTATAGAAACGGCTTCTTAGAGGGGATATGATAACACTATATAAATATGTTCAGGGCTCATACAAAGGGCTCTCCAAAGACTTGTTCATTAACAGAACAGTACAAAGGACAAAGGGCCACCTGCTTAGACTTGAGGAAGGGAGATTTCGTCTACAGCAGCAGAAGGGTTTTTTACTGTAAGGACAATAAAGTTATGGAATTCACTGCCTGAAGAGGTGTTGCTATCGAATACATTAGATGCCTTTAAAAAGGGCCTGGATACTTATTTAAAAGAGCATAACATAAAGGGCTATGTACATTAGTATTGGGATTAATATTTAGTTAGTTCCTGTTGATCCAAGGAGAAATCGGATTGCCATTTGGAATCAAGAAGGAATTTCCCCCCCATTCAAGGCAGAATTTGAAATTGCTGTATTGAGGGGGGGTTTATGCCTTCTTTTGGATCAACGATGGTAAACAGGAATAGGAAAAGGGTGGGGCTGGATGGACGCAAGTCTTTTTTCAACCTAAATTACTATGTTACATGCAGTTCCAACAAAGGATCCTCTCAGAAAAGGCACCCATATTGTTGGTTTTATCTATGGATATATTCTAATACTATTTGTAATAAGTTAATTCCAACCATATTTATGAACTCATTTTATCTGAACCAATGTTTTTATTTTATTTGTTTTTAACATATTTTTGTATGTATAATAAATACATTTATTCAGCTACTCAAAAATATGTATTTTCTTTAGCAGTGATAGCAGTACAAATAACGTTGAATCCGCTTTATCTGTATAAAAGTGCAGTTATGGGCTAAAGCCAAACATTGATCAAGTTAAGGAGAATAGTGATATATGTAACAGTCAAAAGCGGAACTTTCAGTCAAATTAAAGTGCCTCCAAATCATTATTTACATAGAGATACACATATCAATATTTGTATTGTACTGAATAAGTCTGGCATTATTGAGAAATCCAACTTGTTTGGAGATTCACCAGCAGGAATCAGCGCAGACATCTTGCCGAAGAGGCATCTTTGCTGTCCTTCCTGGTCTCTTCTAGGATTGGTGAGGGGTAGTTGCAATGTACCTTAAGGTACAGGAAGGGACTGACTCCAGAGATACACAGATTCCTCTACAGCTAGATGCATCTCTGAACAAATTGGATTTCTCAATAATGCCGGACTTATTCAGCATAATACAAGAATTGACATACGTATTGTTATGTAAATAATGATTTGGAACTTGCACTATAAAATAAATAAATAAAAATAAATAAATAAATAATGATTTTGGGGGGAGTCATTTTAATTTGAGTGGAAGTTCTTCTTTAAAGTACACCTGGATTGGGGCCAGTCTATTAGCTTTAATTGTAGTGAAGATCATATTGCTACAGCAAAGAGTGATATAAGCCTGTAGTTATTGGACCAGTTGGGGTCCATCTTTAGGTATCAGAGTAATAGCAGCAGAAAACTCCCAGGCTGCCAGCCAGGGTATGACTGATGGAATCTAAAAGATGTAAAATAACACAATGGGACATCACCAGATAACATGTGGTACCTTAGGCAACTGCCCACTCTGCCTAATGGGAGACGTAGACCTGCACGGTACTGAGTTTGGGGTATGGCCAGCACAGTATTAATACCCCTGCACCAGACACTAGTCTGCATTTTTCATGGTTCATTTATTTATCACTTTATGCACCTTACTGGACTGCTGAACTGACTAAATACTTAAAAGGCCTCCAACACATTGCTGTGAAATGCATTGGAGATATCTCTAACAAACAATGGGATAAGAGCCTTTTTGTGCTTGTATATTATAAGCTAAAGGTATCTTCTGTGCCAGGAATCAGTGGCTGGAACTTTGGGAATGGGTCAAGTGATTAGTAAGAGTGTAGCCATGGGCATACGTGGGAACTTTCAAAATGAACTGACCCTTAAACTATTAACATTAAGCGAGCCCAGTGAGATAGATTATATGTGACTAGTTGAACAGCCCGTTACACGGGCCACAGTGCCTCTGGCAGCCGGTCGCGGGGCAGTCACGCGCAGTAGAGACTGCCCGCGCCACTACTGATACAGAGCTGGATGCTCCTTCGGAGCGCCCAGCTCTGTATCAGCCGCGGCGCGGGCAGTCTGTACTGTGCATGACTGCCGCACGCGCAGCAGTGTCTACTGCACATGTCGGGTGTTACACACAACTTAGCAAATTATTATATAGGATATGTACCAGTTTGTTGAAACTCACTGGTTCTCCAATCAGTCCTCAATCAATCTATAATAACTTAGAGGTAGCTGCATCTGAACACACACAAGACAAGCAGGACTTCTCCCTCTGCCTTTCTGGTTTAGATACTAAAGAAGCAGTTAATTGGTGCAGATCATATACTGAGTATCACTGGACTCTCTAACCCTGAGGATTTGACCTTTCACCCTGATATTTGGGTTAAAACCCTGAGTCTCAGGGTCAAACTCTGAGAGTTCCTAGGTATGGCCATGGGTGGTGCTAGGGGTTCCTAGGAGGTCTTTCCAAGGGAAGAATTACATGTAAATCCAGTACTGCAAGAGAGGGACATCTTTAACCTGTCCATTTGCCAGGAAGTTGTTTTTGTTCATAAGCAGTGCTGTCATATGCTTAAAAAAACTAATTTTTATCTAAAAAATATCTGAAATGGAAACATTGCCCTTCAGAAATATGATAATATTTGTACGGATAATGAACTGCTTCTGACTATAACATATGCAAATATCTTTAACTTTAAAACTGTTAAGATTGCTTTCAAACCTTTCATCCTTTCACATGAAAGGAAAATGTATTCTCCCCATAAAGAGCAGATTCATTTCACATTCTCTTTTAGAGAGAAGTATTCTTACATAATTACCAGAGAAGGCACAAATTGCAGAACACTTTCAGAATGCTCAGAGAGACTAAACTGATGAATTAATTTACTGTGCAAAACATCCCATGTGTTTTAAGAATTTGCATTACAAGTCCCAAGTAATCAATTAAAAAACAGATTTCTCATAAATCTTATTTTGTACATACTTAACACAGTTACCCTTTAACAGAATATATAATTATGAGCCATATTCTTTATCATCTACTACGGGTATAACTACAGGGGTTGCAGAGGGTGCAAGTGTGCCAGGCCAAAGCAACCAAGGAAGCCCCAACCTCCATAGGGTCCAATAGATCCTAGTGTGGCATCTGTGAACATAATTTTGTTCTAGGAAGTCCAAAACATATTTTGCATCTGGACCCCCAATGTCTATTTACTCCACTGTCATCTACAGTGTACTGCCAGCCACGTTAGGTCCTTTGACAGGACTGATGAATGCAATATCTGGATTGCTTTAATGATAAACACTCACACATGCCTGGATTACATTGTACTCAAAATCTTTGTGGCTAGTTTCCTGTACCAGTTTACCCATAAACTTCAATAGGAGACAGTGAGATAAAGCCAGTGATAACATTTATCACCTGCAATATAATCTTGGTCATAGTGGGGCTAATGGGCTAAGAATGACTAAACCAATCCTGGAACAAACTAACAGTATTATATGGGACAAATCCAATTTTACCAAATTCCCATTGATTTAAAATGATCTATTAACTCCTTGTATGCATGAAAGGTCCCCATCACATTGTACCACCCTCAGTCCCATCCATTGATTCTTGGCATGGAAAATATCCTTGGCCTATAACATGCACAGCCAAAAAAGTGTTAACCCCTTGGTTGCTATAGAGATCTCCAACATATTGCTTCGCAATTCACTGAAGATCTCCCTAGCATCCGATGGGTTAAATAGTAGCCTGTAAAGGGGTACAAAACTGGTGTACTGACATTGAGATTACTCTGGCCAATCCCACAATTTAAAATGTGAATCTGATCAGCACAGCTGATGTGCCCCTCAAAATCTGGAGAGCAAGGCAGTTGCATACATTAACCACTGTAAAATTCAGCCCTGGATGCAAGGAAAGAAAGAACCATACATTCTCAGGACAACATTTAGGCAGAGTAAGTAAGCAAATAGGCCACCTGACTAGGAGTGGTGCCTCAGCATTGCTGCCCTAAGTGATAAGTTATGAGTGTAACCTTTGCACCAGACACCTAAGCCTGGTTTACAATGACCAGTCTATTCACTATCCAATAAACTGCCATAATATCCAAATCAAACACTAATCTAGCTATGTTATTTACCAGTTTTTATAACCTACTCCACAGACATCGCTAATACATTGCCAAGAAATATGTTTAAGATCTCTCTCGTTTAATGGTTTAACCCTTTGAGTACCAGAGAAGTATCCAACGCATTGCAAAACAACTTGTTGGATACCTCTCTACCACTGAAAGATTTAAAGGTATACTAAACCACTTTTTAGAATATATATATATGGCCAGTTGACCATCAAAGCAGGACAATTATGCAATGTAACACAACACCTGCAGCACAGAGTGCTCTGTACACTGTATAGTATGTTTTTTTTTTACATTGTATATTTTCAAATTGTTATCAATATACCTCTTTTCACAATATCTAACAGAAAGCTCTCTGGAAACAGACATGCTATGGACGTAAATAAATAGTAAAATAGCTGAAGATGAAAAAAAGAGATAACATTACAGTCTGTAAGTAATGAAAGTAACGTCCTCTATTTCTGGATCTGTGCCACTGAAACTACAAACCAGCAAAACTGAAAGAGAATTTCTGCAATTTGTAAAATATATGTTTCTTTTATTTGAGTCTGATCATTCACCTTGCCAGAGTTACCAGACTCTGTAGAACACCTGGGGGTTATGCACTAAGGGGTGATAAAGTGGTGATAAAGCAGAGATGACTTCTCCAGTGATATTACTTCTCCAGTTTTTAAAGTCTATGGAGCCAATACACTAAGATCTCCAAAGTAGGAGAAATCTTAGTGGCTCCATGAAATAACATAGGAACTGAAGAAGTGATATCTCTTGAGAAGTCATCTCCACTTTATCACCATATTATCTGGCCTTAGTGCATCTTCCCCCCCTTTTGCTTTTATACACTAAAGCAGGAAAGTGACGTGGTTCTCCAGCTGACAGTCAAATCAAAATCATTCTGCACTTACTGAATCCTTGTACTTGCTCCAATTGCTAATTAGACTGTAAGGTCATTGGGGCAGGGTCCCTTTCCCAATATATGATTTTCTTTGCTGTACTTCTCCCCCCCCCTGCTGATAATGCAATGGCCACACTTTAGCCTGATGCTCTTAACCTTGTCCTGTATTTTATATTGTGCTATTATGATTTCTGCGAAGCTCTGTATACAATTATGGTGCTGTATAAATAAAGATACATACAGACATACATACATTAAAGTGTGAACAATGACTGATATGCTCTGGTATGCACTACAGAAATATGGATGAGCGAAAGGAGAGTGCAATATTGCAAATGTGTGTGCATCAACCTACAGTTTATATAGACTTGCCTCCAGTTGTAACCTATCAGACACCAGATATGTTCACACATATTTAATGGGAAGGATCGTCTCACTTGGAGTTATCAGTGTCACATTGAAACACCAATGTAAGAAAGCAGCATTCTATATAGTAATATATATATATATTTGATAAATGGCAATTAAAACACAGATAAAATATAAAAGAACATGAAAAATAGATATATTAGAGACTTATATATGGACTTCATCCTAAAGATATATTAGTAACATATGCAAGCTGGAGACTGCTTGCAGGGCAGACTATTAATATAATTGTTAGATGTATAATTATTAATTTAGGCCATTGGATTTTAAGGTATTCCATTTAAAAATCCAGAAGTAATCTTGTTTACAAAATGTATCAAACTTTTCTATTCCCTTGATACTAGCAGAAGTCAGTTCAATATCCAAAGCCCTAGTTTTGGTGGAGTCACTAGAATGCCCTTCCCTACAACATCTTGCTATTGGGTATTTCATAGAGCTGTTCTTTATCCCCCTGAGCGCCAATAATCTATTAACATAGTAACATAGTAGCATAGTTGATGAGTCTGAAAAAAGACATGTGTCCATCAAGTCCAGCCCTTGCCAAATCACCCTGTTGATTCAAAGGAAAGCAAAAAACAAAACAAAACAAAAAACATTAAAGCAATTTCTAATTAAGCCCCAAGTGGGTAAAAAAAATCCTTCCTGACTCCAAATGGCAGTCCAATAGTTCCCTAGATAGGTATCCATTACTTTTTTCCAAGCAGTTGTAGTATCAGCAATCGCAATCTTCAGATTGTCAATCCTATGTACCTAGGTTCATTAATCATAACTGCATATGATTGTATGCACTACATAAATAATGTTGCAATTTATAAAGTTATTAAAAAAAATTCTCTCATTCCTGTACCTCACATTTTTCTTCCCATGTTCCATATGCTGGCAGATGATGCATTTATTAGATCCACATCTATAGTCCCTCTTCAGATCTAAAAAAGTTGTATGTGTGGCTTTATTGTCAGCAGTACAATTGTATTTATTTTTAGACAATATAATTTTATGTATTTACTCTTTTTGTATATACTGTCAGGATTATCGGAAATGCTGTCCTTTAACAATGGATCCTGAAAAAGGATCAGCCAATATCTCCTAAGCACATCCCAGACTTCATTACATTTGCTGTTAAATTAAGTAATATATTTAGACTTATTGCTGTCTTGAGCTCCTCTTCAAATTTTGTTATCCGGTCCCTCACACATGGTGGCACTATCAATCGATTCATTAATTTCATATGCAGTATCTAGTAACTTATGGGGATAACCCTCGAAAAGTAATTTATCAAGTAATATTTTGTATTCTCTTGAAAGTATGTCAATCTGCTACAGTTTCTTTTTTTGGTGGTAATACTGCCATTCTGGCAGGTGTTTACTTTGATAATGAAGATAGCTGATAGTGGCTGTGGGTTTAATATATGGCATATTATATATTTTTCCATCCTCATTACTCAGAGTGACAACTGAATAATAAATGCTGTGTGCATCCATGTAACTGATTAACCTGGGACCCCTACTGATTGCGAACAGATTTGAAAGAGATTATATCCTTCATGGTGCTATACCACTTTAATAGAAAGGTCTTCAATTAATCTGCCATTGAATACCAGCTCAACCCAGTAGATGACTTTGCCAAATATGAAGCAATACAAAATGCAATACTGGGGGTGAACCTGTCTTCCATGGCAGCTTCCTTGATTTGCTTGAAAAGAAGATAAATAATTGTGGTCTACAATGTAATGAATACAAGCAAGTATACATTTTCTCTGGTTAGGTGGAACTGAGTGATAAGAATCTAGGAAAAAAAAGGCACAAATTCTAAATGCAAATTGTGAAATATATCTATAGTGACCCAGTGATGTGTCGGTCAAAGATTTAGGTTCTAACAGTTCTAAAATACTTTTAGTAACCCTGATATACAATTCAAGCTGATTGACATAACTGTGGAGAACGAAATCCATATATTAGGACAAATCTACAATGGTGCTGTACATGCCTAAAATTAAAAGGAGTCCATGGCAGTCTAACAATGGTCTTATGTATTTTAGAGACAGAGTAAAAATAGAAAATAGCACAAAGACAAAATGGGGGCGCCAATGGTGAAATACGTAACACTAAGTTGTTTACAATTGTTATTGGTAATTGTTTGGCTTGTTAAGCTTTGAAAAAGCGGCGTTCCAGACGTGAAACGCGTCAGTATTATCAGCCGATATATTTTATATATTTTTATTGTTTTTACTAATAAATTTATTTGTATCAAGTTGCCGCCTGCTATATCCATTAAGGATTTGATATATTGGATACATCATTGTACAAACAAAGGAGAAAATTTTATTTCAGAAGATATGAGACACACTATAATTGTGTGGCAAAAAGGAGGAAAGACCCGAACGGAGGCGGGGGAATCCCTCCGTATATACAATCAATTAGTCAGTTGACTTGTGCAATAAAGTCCTGACCATCTCACAAGGTGAGTGCATCTTATTTTTCTTTATTGCATTGTAACTTAGCGTTACGTATTTCACCATTGGCGCCCCCATTTTGTCTTTGTGCTATTTTCTATATACTTTGCCGTTGAGGGAGAGCGTGTCCGGGGAGCTGCCTATGCCACAACATCTGATATTTACCATCTTAACGTATCTGGAGACGGCTTTTATTTCTCCAGTTGCTCACTTCGGTCGGCACCGGCATAAGCCGTTACTGACCATATCGATCTAGTGAGTGCGCACATTAGGGTGTGGTGGCGGTTACTACAAAACATTCTGATATAGACAAGGGGCGCCCCTTGTTTTTTGTTTCTCTACAGAGTAAAAATAGAGAACATTTAGATGTCTATTTATTGAAAAGTTTTTCATTATTAGAGATAATGTCTGCTCTCTATATGCCTCCCTTAAAATGTAGATACGTTCCTATAAATAAGGCCTGGTAGGATCATTATTGAGTGGCATTTAGGGACTTGCATCTGATAATAGACATTAGGGCCTAGATGCACAAAAATTCGTAGAGGGCTAAAAAATGTTGATGTCCTGTCAGAGCAATGTCGTAGGGGCATCCACAGTATTCACCAAAGTGTCTACGATATTACATCACCAGAACTCCAACAAAAAGATGCCCACATCGACATCAATCTGACAGGTTTATGAATTTTTATTTATCACATCGACAATGGCCTATTTCCATATGGTAATGAAGCATAATCACTTATTTCCACATGGAAATGATGAATAATGAGACACATTCGTATGCAATGGGGTGTGTTGATATTATAACATGACACTTCGACTCATTCAGTAAACTCCGATAGCAGCCTCTGATGTCGAAGTCCACAGTCTCCACTTCACCTAACTCAGGCTGTTGTAGTTGGGATCTCCCCTGTACTTTCCTATGGAGTAACAGCAGGGAGAGCTACGACAATTCTGAACAGCATTCTGTGTGCTTCCCTACCTAGTCAGTAGGGGAATAAAGAGAAGGCTTTCAGCACCATGGACAACAGTGAATGCCATAGGGATGTGCATTGCTCACCCCTGTGGCGTTCAAAGGATTAAAATAAAGAAAAGTAGTAAACCAAGCACTACACAATATTCTCCCCCTTCGACGCATCCCTCCCCCCAGTATGTCGACATCTATTACATATATTCAACATACTAACTCCATTCGACTTTCACCTCTTCATTGGACAGGGACTGCCATATATTCGACAGAATCTGTCTTTCAGTTGACACTTAACCCTTTGAGTACCAGAGAGGTAGGAAGGCACTGCTTAACTCAAAGGGTTAATTGGCAAGGTATGCGGCTGCATACCCTGCCCGTATATATGTGTAAAACATGTAATGTGTAAAACATTTAATTATAAATTTAATATAACATGTTTAATGTGGTTAAACAAAATATCAGACCTCAAGGGGGTATCCTGAACCCTCATGACATCCCCTAGCATGTGGGTGACAACTGCCCATTTATTAAATAATGCGCATATAACCTATGTTTCACATAGGTTATATGCAACTTTTATAATGAAATAAAATTTTCAGACCTCCATGGGGGCACCAGGACCCCTCCTGATACCCCCTATCATGGATCATCTATTCTACATGACAGATGATCCATGGGGTGACCCCAAAGGTATTTTCTGCCTTCTTGACACTGCCGGCGGCTGTATAAGCTGCTGTAGCATCAATCTCTTGTTGAATGAATGAACCCTGTCACCAGGTTCATTCTTAGAATGCTCAGAGCTGCGCTCTCATCATTGAATAAGTCACCCGGTCTGACCCCAGTCACTGATTCAGCACTGCGCATTCTAAGAATTAACCCGGTGAAAGGGTTCATTAATTCAACTTGCGCTTGATACTACAGCGGCTTATACAGCCGCCAGTAGTATCAAGAAGGCAGAAAATACCTTTGTGGTCACCCCATGGATTATCTATCCTTTTGGATAGATGATCCATGATAGTGGGGCTATCAGGAGGGGTCCTGGTGCTCCCATGGAGGTCTGAAAGTTTATGTGAAACATAGGTTATATGCGCATTATTTAATAAACAGGCAATTGTCACCCCCATGCTAGGGGATGTCATGAGGGGTCATGATACCCCCTTGAGGTCTGATATTTTGTTTAACGACATTAAACATGTTATATTAAACTTATAATTAAGTGTTTTACACATTACATGTTTTACACCTATACGGGCAAGGTATGCAGCCGCATATCTTTCCTATTAACCCTCTGAGTACCAGCGGGATAGGAAACACATTGCTAAGCAATGCCTTCCTACCTCTTTGGTACTCAAAGGGTTAAGTTTCGAATGAAGGACAGGTTCTGTCAAATATATGGCAATTCCTGTCCAATGAAGAGGTGAAAGTCGAATGGAGTTAGTATGTTGAATATATGCATTATATGTTGACATACTAAGGGGGGGGATATGTTGAAGAGGGGAACATTGTGTAGCGCTTGGTGTATTAGTTTTGTTTATTTTAACCCTTTAAATGTCACAGGGCTGAGCAATGCACATTCCTATGGCATTCAATCCTTGGTGCAGAAAGCCTTTTCTTTATTCCACTGCTGGCTAGGTCGGGAAGCACAGTGAATGCTGTTCAGAATTGTCGAAGTGTTGGTGATGTGTGAGGGTAGGACATCCCTTCCACACCGACAACACTTAGAAAATCTTGTATGCTAATAGGAACCTTCCCCAACCCTTCCCTTCCATCCGACAATTTTGTTGAATATGTCGATATGTGTGCAGATCAAATTTTCGGAGTGATTTGAACACATCGACAATATCATATCGACACCGCATCAACTTTTAGTGTATCTAGGCCTAGGTCTCTTATAGCAATACCCAGGGGACCTGTCAGAGCAACATTGAGCTGGCATGAATGCCTAGACACCACAGATTCAACAGACTCCATTGCATTACATGATGCATCTGATGCTTAGACCTAGAGGCAGGTTCATGAGCCTCTAGGAAATGTGAGGGTTTAAGTGATTTTAATAATTTACATTTACATCACATATATTACACCGTATTTTGCTTACACTGGTAATAGAGAATTGGAGCAGAAATGTTGACTGCATTTGGGAATGGACTGTGATAGATATGATTTTTTTACATTACAGGCCATTGGGTCTTGATTGATTCTATTATCATTAAATTTTTTCTAAGCTCTGTATCTTTGATTACTGTATACATGCTCAGACTTTGTGTTTTACACTATTGTATGATAGTGATAGGGTTTGCATTATATTATCATTTGTCTTTAATATTTTAGTACAACACAGTTTAACAGTTGCTCCAAACACATCAATAGAGGGGAACTACTTAAAGTCAAATTACTCTCCATATACATAGCTTATTCCAGCATAAAATTTCAAAATTAGAACTACTTTTTATACATTAGAACATTTGTTTTAAGAGTTCATGTGGCTGGCTTTTATGCCACTAAATAAATAGGTCTATTCTCATCCAGTACTGTACTGTAAAAATTAACACTGCAGTCAAGTTGGAAGAAAAAGAGAAAGATGTTGCTAAAAGTGGGATGTTAGCTAGTTGTAAAGGCATGCTGAGACAGGTAAAGAGGGAGCTGGAGTTGTTTATGGTTGCAGGCAGTGTGGATGTAATTTGTTTGTAAACAGTGATATGCTGTGGAAAAAAAACAAATACAAAAAAGCCATTGGGCTGATAGGTCAAGAGACAAATAGGTGATCCTTCACTTGAGCTCTAACCGAGGCTTATAGTGGCAGATAAGACATAGTGGCATGCTAAGGAACAAGTTAAGGGGGAAGGAGTAAATGCGTAAGATTGAAAGAATGCTGTCCTGTTCTTTTGTAAAAAAAAATGGAGTTTAAAAGAACTAATGTCATGTATTACAGTACCGCTGCCATATCCCAAGCTGCAGTTATGTTTCAAGGATAGCTTTGTCAGAGTTGTAGAAGCAGGTCCATGGTGTCATGGGCAAAGATTAGGATACTTCATTTGACAAGAAGTTTCCCCTGACCACAGATTTGTGGACAAGGAGTGAAAGGACAAACTATATGAAGGTTACTGCTCACTTGATATCTTTTTCATTATTGGGCAGCGGCATGCAGAAGCAGCAACATGTCACCGCCAATGTTGCATCTGGCTTCAGCACTAGCAGTAAAGACTAGCTGTAAAGCAGCTGAAACCATTGGAATGCACCTTTGCACATGCAGAGCTTTGAGATACAATTCCCCAAAGCTGTAGATGTGTTAAACAAATTGCAGCAGGACAGACACACGGCTTATACCCTGCTCATTGAAAGCTGGCTTTGTGTCTGCTCCAGTACAATAGCTGCCTTGAGAACAGCAAATACTGTGCATGTACCCTGTTTTGCCCATGTCTTAAATCTAATTGTTATTTGATTACAATCAGAATCCAAACCCCTCAAAGAAATGCTGAATATTACCCACAAAATATATACACATTTTAGCCTGTCCTATAGCGCATGGAATGCATTACATGCCTTGGAAAAGAGTAACCATGTACCCTATCACCAGCTTAAAATTGAGGTCCCTGTCAAGCTGAATTCCACATTGTACATGACAGAACTTTTGTATATGCAGAACAAGGCCATTAGTGAATATACAGTTATTATGTAGAAGGTTTTAGAAAGGATTCTTTGTCACCTGGACAGTTCAGCTAAAGTGTATCTTATGTGAGCTGCTTAAGCCTTTTAAGGAGGACACCTTGCAGGTTAGTCTTGTTGATGCAGGAATCAGATACTTAATATATGTATTACATTAAAAATGAAGAGCATGGCTCATGATTCTTAGAACAATTAAACACAGATATAACCCAGCTGGTGAATCACATCAGTATGATATGAGCAGGATCATTGCATACTTTCCAATTAAAGCAGTGAGAAACACATTTTAGCTATATTGCTGGACCACAGGCTTAAGCATAACATTTCTGCATCTCTGCCAATGTGTAAGCAGCAACATGCAGAGGAATCAAATTCTGTGAAAACATGTCAAGCAATCTTTATAGACTGAGTGAAAATTTGCATTGTGGAGAATGAGAGAGAAATTCAGTGGAAGAGCTATTATAAAACATAGTGAAAATGAAGCAAATAAAATTACTATACCCTCATCAGCATCACCATCAAAACCATCAGGACATTCTTCAGAAGAAGTTATCTTCACAGAAAACAATGCGTCTCAGGATAGACAGTCTAACATTTGTAATGGTGGTAGTGGCACTAGCACATCTCTATTGGTAAATGATGCACACAAACACCGTCAATATCCAAGGAGTGACCAACTGCATGGGAAATGGCTACAGCATACATAATTTCTTAGTTGCCCACCACCACAAATGCAGTTAGAGTAGGTTTTAAGTTCAGCTGGTTATATTGTTAATGACTTTAGGACATGTCTATCCAGTAGCAGTGTTGGTATTTAAAAATGAACCAGCATCTAATACCATAGGAATATCATGTAGCAGTAGTGGAAAAAACCTCACAATATAGAGAAGTATATGGGACATGTAGTAACAAAGAGAAAGAGGAGAATTCATTTGAACTTTTACTACCACCTGTGTCAGTGACAAATAATAATGCAAAGCTGCATTGGAATTAAATATGACATTGTATATAATTTGCCTATCATTCCATCATCATCATAATCATATATAATTCACCACCACCTACACATACATCATTTTAAATTCAACATTTATTTTTATGTTGTTGAATGATGTTGATATAATTTAATATCACTATCAGTATGTATGTGTTTATGATTTGAATATGTTTAAAGTTATACTATCAAGAATAATAGGGTTAAGTATTTTGATTCAGATATAAATACAGCCTAGTTATATTCAAATTACATACACATTCAGCAGGATGGAGGATAGATCTACTGGAGGAGAGGTATACTTTAGAGCAGTAACTTACTAGGTAAGCCTTTATATTATATCTATTAATTTTTTAAGCTTATGTCCCTTTATAAAAATTGAAAGGCCTTTAATGAACGGTTAGCCAAAAGGCTTCTCAAAACTTTTTAAAATTAGTTTTGAAAAAAAATTGTTAGCAGGCTTGCAGAAAGGCAAGCCTTAAAAAAAAGTTAGCACACCTATGGTAAGATGCCACCAGTAACATTATGATGTTTGCTAATTTATTTCCTTCTGCTTAGTTCTCTGAGCATCAAATGTTACAGGATCAGGCTGCTCTAGCTATTGTGCCCATAAGTGATGGGAGTGGGATCATCCTTCTCACAGACTTTTATGGTGGAACCAGCAGTAACATAATACAGGTGGTGTTGGTTCCTACCATTCATAGTGCTGAGGCAGTAGCAGCACCACAACAAGCCACGACCACTTCAGGTGCGTCTGAGAAAATTAAATCTGTTACTATAATTCTTCTCCTCCTCCGCCTTCTCTAAAATCATGATTATTGGAATATTTTATCCTGGGAGCAGGGAGGTGCTAGTCACCATGTTCCTTGCCAGTCCCAGAGAAAATAATACATTACACTGACTGGTGGTGAGTGAAAAATAAAAATAAATAGCCGTCCCTGATTTGAGTCTGGCTTATACTGCAGGGTGGTCAGTCTGAAGATTCGGCCTTATCCCCTGCATTCCCTTGATCACTACCACATTGTCATATTTGTTCATTGCACGGTTTTTGGTGAACACTCAGACCAGGCCGGTAGGGTTAAAGTAACTTTATTAAGATAAAGTACATACAAAGAGTTAGGTCCACAAGCCCACAATAACAGAACATATATATATATCGCAATAACAAGCCAGTCTCTTGAGATATAGTTGGAAATGGAGGCAGCAGCTGGCTGGGGAGAGTTCTGAGCTTGAACCCTGATGACTGGAGGAACGCAAGACCATAGGCAACCCAACCCTAGCGGACTAGGGGATAGTAGAGGCTACGCAGCCCAGGTACTGACGGCAGGACTCTAGATGACTAGTAGTCCAGTAGTAGGTAACTGGCACGAGACCCAGACACTGGGAGACACTGAATCCAGAAGTCTGGCTCTTGAGCCCAAAAGGCTACTGCAGAAGGGAATGGAGCACTGACCCTGCCTAGAGGATCTAGGCACTGAAAGGGTCTATAGGTAACGCCCAGAGTGAATACTGCAACTCCCACAGGGAGTGAGCCCAGCTATGTAAATGGAAGAGGACACAGATGGAGATCAGAGTAACTCAGTCAGTGCTATAAGCACTGCACCGGTACTTCGCATGCGCACACCGCATGAGGCGGTTATTCAGTAAGCTGCTATAGCATGAATGCTCAGCCTACGGTCGGCAAGAAAGTCAGTAACAGAGCGGGTTCTCAGCCAGATCAGTCAGTAACAGAGCGGGTTCTCAGCCAGATCAGTCAGCAACGGAATAGCAACACAGGATGCGCAGGAACGTCGTCAGGTAGGCCAGGTCATACACGATCAGAGTAACACAGGAACAAATATCAGCAACAGGTACACCACGAAAGGGCGCCACAGTATAGACATGACAGAGTATATAAAGGCTGGCCCTGGGCGGAGTCAGGATCGCAAGACCAATAAGAGAGAGGTAGTGAATAGGAATAATAATGTTGCCGCCTGCGGCCTAGAGCACGGGCACCGTGATATCTACACAATGTACAACATGAGGAGACACATTAACAGATCTGAACAGCTACCTATTCCCTGTCTGCTGCTAGTGATGGTAAATTTGTCAGTGGCCTGGCCCTGGACCTTAGCATTAGATGAAGGCAACACAGGTAACAACTCAGACATTCTGGGCTGGTGTGGGAGGTAAAGAAATACCTTTTGTCTGCACACCTTCTCCCCCTGAGCACCTGAAATGACTTCTGGTGTTGCTGATGCCTTAGATCAAGTACTAGGATCCACCACCACCACCACTTTTCCATATCACTGCCTGGTGCTTCCACCACCACAGTCTTTGGCAGGGATGATGATCCTAGTCTCAACACTATTATTACTACCCATGGTGAACATACAAGACTGTTCCTACTATGACACGTACAAAAGGATGGCACTGGGACTCATATGCTTTATTAGCAGCAGGTACTACGACATAGCAAACAAAGCAAATGTTTTTACTGCTAGTGATTCCCATTAGCTCTCTTTCCCATTCTTGATTGATCTGAACTAGGAATTCTCTCATCACCTCTGATGCATTACAACTAGTGCCACCCTCATCCGCAGCAGCACCATTATATTTTTCCTCCCTTTTTTGCTTATGGTGGTAACATTGATGATGATGGCGAGTGTGACATAGTTTTAGGTGGTGCACCAGATTTCACACTCACAGCAGCATGCTCAGGGACAGACTGGGGCAGCTGCAACCCTGTTGTACCACTGCAGCTGTCCACCTGCAGAAAAATCTCTTTCAAATCAAATCCCAGGGATCTGGGGATGTGAGGGCATTGTTAAGGACAGTTGCACAATTTGCTGGTGGTGGTGATGCTGGGCATTGAGCCCCACTGCTGTTTGTGTTACTTCTAGAGAATGCCTCCCTCCACATCAGCACAAGCAGTCCTCCAACTCCTCTTTCACAATTCTGGACAGAAAGCTTCAGTATGCACAGTGCTATAGGCAACTGCAGAAACACATATTACAACAATCTATTAAAAAAGAAAAAAACCTATACCTTTCGGTCCTCTCTCTGTCTTTGCTTTCTTCACTTTAGCTACAAAACTACATCTCTCAATACTGTGGGAAATTACAGGGTTTTTTATAGTATTTGGGCAGCAATATTCACTGCCACAGAAAATTCTTGGGATAACTTCATTGGTGGTAGAAAAAATGGTGGAACATTTATATATTTTGTATGTGTAGGAATTTTCAGTTTGAAAAATGGCAAATTGCATATTTTCTGAGAAAATTCCTGTGAAAAAAATGGGAAGTGAATATCACTGAGAAGGAACAAAAGCACAACATTTTATTCTTCTTTGATTAGGCACCACTCCGGAACATTTCTATTTACTTCTCTAGTGGAATTACAGGGAGGAATATCTACTGGCATATTAAACTGACTACACCCATAAGGCTACCCTCATGGGTGGAGTAATCTTATTATGCCAGTAGGTACAGAAGTAGCCATCATCAGAGAAATGAGTGGGACAATAGTATCATTACAACTTTAAAGAGATAATGTAGGAACAGCGACTGACACCAGTCGCTCTCTCAGTTATAATAATTTAAACAAAGTATTAATATTACATTTTCTTGAGTAAATCAGTTTACCACAAGCCCTATAGTAGAGGATCCACTCAATTATCTAGAAATGTGAAAAGGTTACAGAGGTCGGAGATTAAAAATAGGGGGTAAGCTCACTTACAGACCCCACAAAATGTGGCTCACTCATCCAACTTTTAATAAAACTAGATTGCACTGTAGTTTGCTTTGTTAAAGTGTTATTCATAGCAGGCAAATGCAGCTCCTTTTCCTTTAAAGCTCTAACAATGTTGATAAGTAATATTCTGCTATTATTATAACTAGTAAAGAAAAGAGATCCTTCTGTATGCAAAGCACAGTCTGTTGTGATCATTGCACATCTGTAAATGAGAGAGAGAGTAGGGGGAGCAACTTATAGTGTAGTATGTTTGCTATAACACACATATTTGTATGCTTGATCTGATGAGTCATATACTCATATTTGGTATATGCTGCTCTGTAATATAAAGTAGCAACAAGTGCTTGTGGAGGATACTTCTCTGCCCCCACACAGGTCCTTCTGAGTCAGCTTCTCAATCCTTAACCTTGAGATTCTTGCCACAAGACACTCGTAAAAGACAGAGAAAAGGGAAAACTAGGAGAGAGCTAATGTTCTGTAGCTGATATCTGGTATCTCGCATTAATCATACAGTAAAGATCATTGCACTAACTTGTAACTTTTATGATTGGTGATATTGACAGTCATCCGGTTTCAGAGCTTATGGGGAACAGAAATATGGTCCTCCCCACTAAGACCACCAAGTGGATGATTGGATACTCTTGGTAACGGTGAGTGTATCGCCAAGCAGAAGTTCATAAGGAGGATGATGAATACAAATACGCTTTAAGACAAAATAATCAATTAAAACTGGTATATACCAATAAAGTCTGGTGCAAAATAAAATGCTCTGTAATATAAAACCCTCAATACGTTTCATGATCAACCGATCATTTCCTCAGGAGGAAATCATCCACTGGGTGGTCTTAGTGGGGAGGACCAGATTTCTGTTCCCCACAAACTCTCAGAGCAGTTGACCGTCAATATCACCGGTCATAAAGATTACAAGCAAGTGTATTGATCTTTACTTTATGATTAATGTGAGATACCAGATACAGAACATTAGCACTCTTCTAGTTTTCCTTTTTCATTGCACATCTGTGGTGACCACTGTATACAGTCATTAAACCCCAAATCCACAACCATTTGTTCAGTATGATTTTCTTTTTACACATTATGGTTAATCTGTAAAGCCATGTGTGATATGATAGGTAATTGCCTCTTTCAAGTTCTGCATCATTGTTAGCCTCTGCAGAAAAAGGACTCCACACATCTGCTAGTCAGGTATCACCTACAGCTCTATCACTAATGTAAAAATTCAGCTAACAAAATATTAAACAAAAGAAGCACTGTCTTCCCATTGCACACAGCAGGATTATCCTCTTGAATTCAAAGAAAGCTCCAATGAATTGCAAAGAAATGCACTGGAATCCTAGGCCTTGAGTGATAGAGACTTATCCAGCACATTATTTTACAATGCACTGGCAATGTCTCTGGCATCCAAGGGGTTAAACTACAATGAGCCAATATTTTAGACCATTTTTGTGATAGTTTGCAAACAAAGAAAACTGAACTATATCAGCATGGCCTTTCTTGTTTCCCTAATTTCCAAAGAAATTGAAGAAATGATTGCTTGCACAAATGATTACATTTGCATTCACATTGTTAGAAGCTGGTAGATATTGACAAGCCAAATGCAAATTCAGTTTTCTCTATGTGAGGAGGAACAATACTAAAGAAAATGGTAAGACAGGATAAAGGAGAGAGGTGACTAAAGCTACTGTACTTCAAGCATAAAATAGGTGACAAAGCATGAACGTAACAAGTGATACAAAAGCACAAACAGATTTCAGATACATGCAAAAGTAGATTGTAGGTGCAGTTCAATAAGTTACAGAGGTAATGGTCTACTCTAGATCAAATAAACTACACCATAGAAGGGAAATGAAAATTCACAAAGATTTAAATTGGGATCTTAACCTGCTGAATGCTAGCGAGGTCTCCAGTGCGTTACTTTGCATTTGTTTGCAGACCTCTAGAATTCAATGGATTAAATGTCCCATTTAAATTAATAAGAATGTGGGTGTCTTTTTGTGCCCTATTGCAATGTTGGTTTGCTCCAATGAATTAAATTGGCCTTGTAACCATAACTATCTAATGGAGACTATTTTTTTATACTGAATTACCTTGTCTCTGGAGCAGAAGCTGAGTTCATACCTCCCAACATTTCAAATGGCCAAAGAGGGACACATGTTTTTGGTGGTGTTTCTGGGGGTATGGCTGGTGGGTGGGGCATTACTGAGAATTTTAAGGTTACTTTGTGACCTATTGACATATTTTTGTGTAGCTGAATAAAGGATTTAGAGCAAGACCAATTTATTTTATTTACACATATTCATTTACATACACATATACTGAAGATGAACTAACCTGGTATGTGAGTTTTATTGCTGTAGAGCAATGGGATAAAATTATATACACACCACACAGTCTGATGTCCTAAAAAGAGGGACAACAGGGTAGAAAAGAGGGACAGGGGGATTTGGGTATCAAAGAGGGACTGTCCCTCCTAAAGAGGGACACTTGGGTGGTATGTGAGTTTCCTTATAATGCTGCCCACTTCACTTCCAGTTCTGCTCAATGTCTTCATTGTTTTTCCCACTCTTTGCCCATTTTAAGGGCAAACCCAGCCTCCACTCCTCACACATTTTAACAGGTCTTCTGTATCTCATGATGTACACGCGAGTGCGTGCCACTAAATCATGATGTACGTTGAATGCACATTCTTTCATATTTTTAGAAGACCTGTATCAGAATACTATATTCCTGGGCTATTAACCCTTTCATTGTCAGACAGCTATGAAACACATTGCTTTTCAATGCGTTGCCTACCTCTCTGGCATTGAAAAAAATCTCCTCACCCTTCTCTAAAAGGTGTTTCTCTCCCCCTTCTCCAAAATGTTTTTCTCTCTCACACCTTCTCCAACATGCATCTCTCTCTCCTTCTCCAAAAGGTGTCTCTGTCTCCCCCTTTTTCAGCATGTGTGTCTGTCTCTCCCTCCTCTTCTCCAACATGTGTCTCTCTCTCTCCCCTTCTCCGACATGTGTTTCTTTCTCCTTCTCCAAAAAATGTCTCTCTCCCCTACTACAACATGTCTGTCTTCCCTTCTCCAACATGTCTCTGTCTCCTTCTCTAACATGTCTCTGGCTCTTTCTCCAACATCTCTTTTTGCCCCTTATTCAGCATGTGTCTGTCTCGCCCTTCTCTAACATGTCTCCCTGTCCTTCCCCAACATGTCTCTGTAACTCCTTCTCCAACATTTCTCCCTCACTTTCCGCTTCAGGGGTATTCTGCACATTGATTGACAATGGTTTGGGTACATTTGCGTCACTGAAAGGGTTGTGTTTGACAGCCAAAGATATATCCATGCAGTGGAATGTGTTAGATAATTCTTTGGCACTGAAGGAACCCAACACATTGCACATTTCCTTTGCTTTCTTTAAACCCTTTCAATGCCAAAGAGCTATCAAACATGTTGCAGTGCATGGATACGTCTTTGGCTCTCAATCACTTAACCCTTTCACTGCCGCAAATGTACCAAAAAAATTGTCAATCAATGAATACCCCTAAATGCCTCAAAAGATTTATATCCCACGAGCAATGTCGTGCCCCTTTTGCTAGTATATAGAGCTCTCATAGTGTATTGAACTGTAACATATAAAAATGTCAAAACTTTGAATTTTGTTTAGCGTTTACTAAAGCAGGGCCAAGTGTAATTATAAAACATGTGCTTACATCTGACCTTAGCTCTGTGAACCTCAAACAAAAATTATGCTTGCCAGTCAGTAAAAGCCCTTTGTCTTCTATAATAAACCATTTAAGGCTAGAGAGCTCATCATAGCGTGGAGCTTAATTACCAGTTGAATCTGTAAAAAATTTTCTGCGTGATAAGTAGGTTCCTAGCACTAAAATAGGAAATGGGAAGATGTTTCAATGGAATTTATAGCAAACACTATGCCACACTACTAGTGTTGAGCGAGCACCCCGATGCTCGGCTGCTCGGGTGCTCTGACCGAGCACCCCCTGAGGCTCGAGTGCTCGGCCGAGCACCCGAGCCCCATTCAAATGAATGGGGCGACACGAGCATTACACCAGGCACCCCCTGCTCTGATGAGGGGAGGGTGCCTGGTCAATGCCCCCCTTCATCTCCGCTATGCCCCCTTCATCTCTGTATGCCCCCTTCATCTCCGCAATGTCCCCCTTCATCTCCGCAATGTCCCCCTTCATCTCCGCTATGCCCCTCTTCCACAATGTCCCCCTTCATCTCCGCTATGCCCCTCTTCCACAATGTCCCCCTTCATCTCCGCTATGCCCCTCTTCCACAATGTCCCCCTTCATCTCCTCTATGGCATAGAGGAGATGAAGGGGGACATTGTGGAAGAGGGGCATAGCGGAGATGAAGGGGGACATTGTGGAAGAGGGGCATAGCGGAGATGAAGGGGGACATTGTGGAAGAGGGGCATAGCGGAGATGAAGGGGGACATTGTGGAAGAGGGGCATAGAGTCTATGCCCCTCTTCCACAATGTCCCCCTTCATCTCCGCAATGCCCCCTTCATCTCCGCAATGCCCCCGTACCTCCAGTCCCTGGTGGTCCAGCGGAGCGTCTTCTGATCTGTGCCTCTTCCGGCACAGATCCCCGCCACCCGAACATGGCGGGAGAGCACATGGCGGTACTCGACGAGTACCGCCATGTGCCGAGCAGAGCGATGCTCGAGCCGATCCGAGCATCGGCCGAGCACGCTCGCTCAACACTACACACTACATGTTCCCCAAAAATCACAACCTTTTCCTGTCTCTGATTTGATAGATGCAAAGGTTTTTTTAGTGAACTAGAAATCCTAGCTCCCTCTCAGAGATAGCAATTGGGCCACTGTCAGTCTCACTGTTCTTTTAGATTGCTAGGAACAATATAGTCTAACATGTAGACAACAGTATGTCATTTTCAACTACTACTCTGAAACCCTGTAAAATTAGGATGGTCTATAAAATGATGATGATAGGATGTTCTTGTGTAATTTCCCTCTTTCCTTCTGCTGAACATTGTTTCACACGTCTTGAGGTTAAAAAAAGCATGATTTCACAGGCTGACAGAAGAGAGGAAAATAAATTAACAGGAGATAAGGGAAAAATGAATTGCAAATGATCTGCCTGCAATCACCAAATGCATGTCACAAAAGGAAAATGTCACAGAAGCTATCAAACAAAAATCTGAATGTCAATGGTCTTGCTAATGTGTGTGCTATGTTAAAGGATAACACCATTTTAATATACCCAGATAACAAAGTATGGGATGTTGCTCAATGTATACTAAAATACAGATGCTTAAGATTAACCATTCAGTTGTTGGACTACAACTTCCATCATCTTCAGCTGCCCATTCCAAAGCAGTGCTTTGGAAACCTTTTTAACATTCAACGGGTTAAATAGCCCACATTAATGGGATAGTTTGTTTTTCTTTGCACACTGTGATGCAGTTGGTTTGAAGAAGAATTAAAAATGCATTGGATAAGTCTCACTCAAAGGGTTAATTAGGGTTTTTGTGCATATGGCCTATTCTGTCCACTAAAAAAACATTGACCAGGCGTTATAGTTTATTAGAGATCTGCAATCACAGATGCAAGGTTTTTTATTTTATACTGGAACAGCACTCAGTGTTGGAAGTATGGCTATTGTTGACATAACTGGATACTGTTAATTTAGTAAATGTACTTGTATTGCTTGTTAGTTCTTGGAGCATGGAAATAAACTAAAAAGATGCCAAAAAATCTCCTGGGAACAACAGCAGGGGAATATAGTGAATGCCACAATGTGCCAAAGCACACACAGAAGAACAAATTCCCCAGTCAATAAAAAAGGGGGATAAAACCCGGGAACCCTCCGCTCAGGTTAGAGCAAACGGTGTGTTATCCCAGCCCTTCCACATCACCAATGGGACCAGTCAGGGAAGCCCTCTTTCCCCTATTCTATTTATACTGACACTTGAACCTCTCCTATCCCATATTCACTCTTCTGCTTCAATCTCTGGCATTAAGGTGGGTCACAGAGAAGTTAAATTGACTAGCTATGCAGATGATGTCCTCCTCTCTATTACTTACCCGGAATCCTCCTTGCCCCCTCTGTTACGGCTTATTGAAATGTATGGTTACCTGTCTTTTTACAAACTGAATTATTGTATGTCTGAAGTACTCAATCTCATGGTACCGGCAGATTCTCGTGTCCGGCTACAAGGCTCCTATCCTTTCTAATGGCAAACCGAATCTGTAAAATACCTGGGCATTCGTTTTGACTGGTTCCGTTTCCTCTATGGCTGTCTTAAACTTAGCTGACCTGGGGGCTTGCGTTAAGAGGGAAATACGGTCCTGGTCAAATATATCTGTCTCCTGGTTTGGTAGAATTAATCTAGTCAAGATGGTAGTGCCCCCCAAGATTCTGTTCCTCCCTACCCCTAAGCATACCCAGGCACACTCTTCATTCTCTTCAATTACTTTTTAATAGATATGTTTGGAGTCATAAGCCCCCCAGGCTGAACTCTAATGCGCTATATTGTCCCTCCAAATTGGGTGGTTTGGGTCTTCCTAACCTACAACAATACCACGTAGTAGTAGCGCTGAAGATGATTTGGGAACTCTGCTCCAGAGACTCTCCCCTGGATTGGCCCGATTCACGTTAACAGGGGTGGGACCCTTACAACTACTCTGGGCAGATTATAAAAACTGTCCGGGCTCAGTGAAATGCTGTCTGATTCTTTTGCATTTATTCTCCATATGGAAATCTTGCAATGCTGTACATAACCTGGCCCCATCTCCCTCCCCTCTATGTGTAATTCTAGGCAACCCTGATTTCCTCCCCGGCCTTCATAAGGCAGCTTTTCAATGTTGGTCCGCCGCGGGACTGACTGATTTGGACCACTTTCTGCCTTCTGGGTGTGTTTCCTCCTTCGACAAGTTCTGCCATTCTTATGCACTCCCGCGATCTGAACACTGGAGATACTGTCAGATCTCACATTTTGTCTCTTCTCTAGCGATCGATTAGTTGTTTCCCCGCAACCTCACTAGCTTTGAATCTCTTTTGATGGGTCCTCTTACCAGTAACCCTAAACTTGGCCAATTTTCATTGTTGTTGGTCTCTCCATTTCAGTTCGCCACCTTTCCCCAAAAGGCGTCCTGGGAATCCGATTTACACATCTCCATTTCGGATGACCTGTGGTTCTCTATGCTTCGTCTGCACAATAAACTCCTTCCTAGCATTCCTGTGAGGGAACTTAATTATAAAATACTGACGCAATGGTATCGCACTCCAACTCGTCTGTCTAGACTTTTTCCTGGGGTTTCTTCTTTGTGTTGGAGGTGTGGAAGAGATGACGGTACGTTTTTGCACATTTGGTGGTCCTGTCCATCTCTTACTTCATTTTGGACCTCGATTTCCGCGCATCTCTGTGACCTCTCTGGCCTGGCTCTCCCTAACACCCCTCAGACTTAACTCTTATCCATTTGTTTGCCATCTCCTTAGCCTCCCCAGGTTCCAGCTTTTTGGCTATGGCTCTTGGGAGCCTCTGCTGCTCGAGCTTGTATTCCGGCCAAGTGGAAATCTCCATTACCGCCCCTGATATCAGATTGGATTCCTAGACTTCAGTCTATTTTAGAAATGGAAAAGTTACATCACATTTCGAAAGGCACCCAACACTTCTTTGACTTTCACTACGCCTCTTGGGTTTATTTTATTGCTGATAGGTAATGGGATCCCAGCTTATCAGTTCCGGTTACATTTGATAGAGCGGTTTGAATGACCTGCCTGGGAATCACTTCCCTTCCTCCCCTCCATCCACACCCTCCCGTCTTCTCCTCTCTCCCCCTCTCACTCTTCTCTTTTTTTTTTTTTACAGTCTCTTCTCTCCTCTTCTTTCCATTTCTTCTTTCTCTGAAAAAACTTTACCTCTCTTGTAGTCTTCTGGAACATTAATGTTTTCTCCAATATTTATGTGTAATAACGCACCTGATTTGGTAAATCTTTATGATGTACTTAATGTTCAGATTCTCTTATTCCTTTTGTCATATCTCCATCTCCGAATCTCCACTTTCTCATTTGATATGCTTGTTATATTTCTTTGTTTGTTTATACTTATGTATCATACTATTGTGACTAAGTTTGTAATGTTTGACTTTCCTACTCAATAAAAAAAAAAAGGGATAAAACATTTTTTAGATATATAAGTGAAAGGAGGAAAATGAAACAAGGAATAGTTAGACTGAAAACAAAAAATGGAAACTAAGTAAATGAGACTAAAGGGCTAGCTGACCATCTCAATGAATATTTCTGTTCAGTTTTTGCACAGGAAGATGAAGGGACGGGACCTCTTTTAGAAAAAAAAATGGCAAGACATGGGAAACAAGCATGTTTACAGAGGAAGATGTTCTACTTCAACTTTCTAAGGTAAAAACAGATAACTCAGTGGGATCAGATGGGATACACCCAGTGTTATTAAAATAACTTAAGAGTTTTCTGGCAAAACTTTTAACAGAATTATTCAATCAGTCACTATCGACAGGAGTAGTTCCAGAAGATTGGAAGGTAGCAGATGTTGTACTGCTTCACAAAAAAGGTATCAGGGAAGAGTCTGGTAACTACAGACCATGGCTTGCAAGAAACCAAGCATGGGTTTACAGCAGGGAGATTTTTTTGACTGTGTAACTAAAACAATAGACCAAGGGGGAGCAGTAGATATAGCTTATCTAGATTTCAGTAAGCATTTGACACTGTCCCTCATAGAAGACTCATTAATAAATAGCAGTATTTGGGTCTGGATGTAAAAATAGTTAAATGGTAAAGCAATAGCTTAGTTGCAGGAGACAGAGGGGGGTAGTCAATGGAGAATATTTGGACGAAAGGAGTGTTACTAGTGGGGTACCTCAGGGATCTGTACTGATACAAAGATCTGCAATAGGGTAGACATTCCAGGGGGAATAAGTCAAATGACAAATTATTTAGGTAAACTAGAAGAGGCAATGTAATAAAGCGGTGGGGAATGCAAGCAGGGTATTGGGTTGTATAGTTAGGGGCATTAGTAGCAGAAAAAGGGAAGTGGTCATTCCACTCTACAGATCTCTAGTTAGACCTCACCTAGAGTATTGTGTACAGTACTGGAGACCCCATCTCCAAAAGGATATATATACTCCAGAGAGAATTCAGAGAAGAGCTACTAAAATGGTGACAGGTTTACAGGAAAATAAATAAATAATAAATAAATAAATACATAGCTTGTAGGAGAGAAGAGAGAAAGAGAGAGAGAGAGAGGGGATATGATAGAAACATTCAAATGCATGAAGGGATTCAACGAAATGCAAGAGGGAATTATATTTCAAAGGAATAAAAATGTTAGGACAAGAGGTCATAGTCTAAAACTGGAGGGATACAGGTTTAGACGTAATGTAAGAAAATTTTACTTCACTGAGAGGATAGTAGATAAGTGGAATAGCCTACCAGCAGAAGTGGTAGAAGTTAATACAGTGACAGAATTTAAGCATGCATGAGATAGGCATAAGGCTGTCATTAAAATAAGAAATGACCAAGGATCAAAAAAGGTTTGAGGTTTTTACAGTAAGAAATTGGGCAGACTAGATGGGCCGAATGGTTCTTATCTGCCATCAAATTCTATGTTTCTATTTGGGAGCATCTAGATGCCTAAATATACCACTAAAAGACCCATAATAAGATTGCAGCAGTGCAAGAGTTAAGTAATAAGGACTAATGCTACCAAGTATAAATGGGAGAGAAAGAGATAGTAGTGAGTGCCTAAACAACACACAGAGTGTGGACTATATCAGAATGCAGTATAAAGATGGACCATGGCACACAAAGTGTTACTCATCACTCTTCTGTCTTCAGGCTCCCATCCAAATGGGACACACTCACTAAGACATTCAGCCACGAGGAACAGACTTCTCATAAAGTCAACCTCCACAGGGAAAAAGGTCCATAAAACTCCTGTGAACTGGCTAATCTAACTGGGAGGAAGCAGTGCTTTAAATTCAACTTGCTAAAATTCCTTGCAGCAAATGAAAATCATTAAAATAAACTTTAATGCTATTTTTAAGATATCAGCTGAGTACCAGAAGGCTGCACAGCTCACTGATAATCAAAGTGTTACTTGTATCCTGAAAAACTCCAGAGAAGCCAGTGATGGGAGCCTTCCTAATGGGGATTATACAGCCCCATATCTAAAGCGAAAAACAATAAAAAAAACTAAAAACTAAGACAAGTTCTAATGCACCTCCATCGTCTTGGACATGTCACACAGATCACATGAATCTGGTGGGTTGGGACATTGAGCTGGAGAACGAGGAGGGAGTCTCCACCCTAAAGACCCTGTCTTTTTGAAGTTCCCTGCACTCCTGTTGTAGGAAGTTCAACCCCATGGTACCTTTGTTCCATATTGGACATAAGAGAAAATATTTTACCAGGAATGATACATTGCGATTGTCTCTCAGTTTCAAGTAAGTTCTGAGTACTCATTTTATCAGGTGAAAGGCTGAGTTGACCTTGCTGGGACTAGCTTGTGTATTAACTTATTAAACTTTCTCCAGCCTTATTCTTCTTAGTGCTTCAGCCTCTGTCTCTCTCTAGAAAGGGTAGTCATCAAAATAGTTTTGCCATTACTTTGTAAGTAAGAATCTATCATGCTAATTATTAGTGATGAGCGAGCACCCCAATGCTCGGATGTTCGGGTGCTCTGACCGAGCACCCCCTGAGGCTCGAGTGCTCGGCCGAGCACCCGAGCCCCATTGAAGTCAATGGGAGGACTCGAGCATTACACCAGGCACCCCCTGCTCTGATGAGGGGAGGGTGCCTGGTCCATAGGAAAAGGGCAGAAAAAGATGGAAACACTACAGAAATGGTTCAGGGACAGCATAGGGAGGATGTCTGGATGCACCTTGGACTCCAACATCGCTGCTGGGAACGATCTTTCGCCCGTAGTACGCCATTTTTACAGACTGACCGTAAAACACACAAAAAGGAAAATAAAAACGACTTTAGGCGAAAAATTGTTACCAAACAGTATTTGCTGTATATTTACTTGTATATCATCTGCAAATTCTCCCAAAAATTTCATCGATTTTCTGAAGTGAGGCCATGATTAAGAGGGAAACGTGCGCAGAGGCAAATTATCCCAAAAATTTCCTTGATTTTCAGAACTGAGGCCATGATTAAGAGGGAAACGTGCGCAGAGGCAAATTCTCCCAAAAATTTCCTTGATTTTCAGAACTGAGGCCATGATTAAGAGGGAAACGTGCGCTGAGCTGACCATCTAAAACATTATGGGTGAGGGTCTGCTGCAGAGCTGACCATCCTAAACATTATATGCGAAGGCCCGCTAGTGAGCTGACGCTATAAAACATTATATGAGAGGGCCCGCTAGAGAGCTGACCCAATAAAACATTATATGAGAAGGCCCGCTGGTGAGCTGACCTATATAAAAATTGGCAAACAGGGCCCGCTGGTGAGCTGGCCCTATATAAAAATTATATCACAGGGCCCGCTGGTGAGCTGGCCCTATATAAAAATTATATCCCAGGGCACGCTGGTGAGCTGGCCCTATATAAAAATTATATCCCAGGGCATATGGAAGAGGAGGAGGAGGATGAGAACATTAAGAGTCAACCATATACCCGTTTTTGGGGTGGAAGGGGTGAATGGGAATACAGAGTATTCCCATCATTGTAAATAACATATATAAAGTGAGTTTATGTTCCCCCGGGGCTTTCCTCCAGTGGAGTGGAGAAGTCAGGGGAAATCCAGGCCTTGTTCATTTTTATAAGTGTCAACCTATCAGCATTGTCGGTGGAAAGGCGGATACGCTTATCTGTTATGATGCCACCAGCAGCACTAAATACCCGCTCAGACAGAACGCTGGCGGCAGGGCAGGCCAGCACCTCCAAGGCGTAGAGTGCCAGTTCATACCACGTGTCCAGCTTGGACACCCAGTAGTTGTAAGGCACAGAGGGATCATTGAGGACGCTGACACGGTCTGCTACGTACTCCTTCACCATCTTCCAAAACTTTTCCCTCCTTGTGACACTAGGCTGCGCATCAGGGTGAGGGTGCTGGCGGGGTGTCATGAAGGTGTCCCACGCCTTGGAGAGTGTTGCCCTGCCTTTCTCGGAACTGCTGTGTGCTCCCCTTTTCTCCCCTTCTCGGTTGGCCAAGGTAGCACGTACTCTGCCGCCAGCGTTGTCAGATGGAAAATTTTGGAGCAATTTTTCAACAAGAACCTTCTGGTATTGCACCATTTTGCTTGTCCTCTCCACCGGAGGAATGAGAGATGAGAAATTCTCTTTGTAGCGGGGGTCCAGAAGGGTGAACACCCAGTAATCCGTGTTGTCTAAAATGCGTACAACGCGTGGGTCACGGGAAAGGCAGCCTAACATAAAGTCAGCCATGTGTGCCAGAGTACCAACAGTCAAGATTTCGCTGTCCTCACCAGGAGGCTGACTCTCAATATCCTCATCCTCTTCCTCCTCTTCTGCCCACCCACGCTGAAGAGATGGAACTAAAGTTCCATGGCTACCCTCTGTAGCGGAGGCAACCGTGTCTTCCTCCTCCTCCTCCTCCTCCTCCTCCTCCTCCGCCTCCTCCAATTGTCGCTGAGAAGACGAAGTGAGGGTGCTCTGGCTATCACCTTGTGTAAGCTCTTCCTCCCCCATTTCCACCTCTTCCACATGCAAAGCGTCGGTTTTAATTGTGAGCAGCGAGCGTTTCAGTAGACACAGAAGTGGGATGGTTACACTGATAATAGCGTTATCGCCGCTCACCATCTGTGTCGATTCCTCAAAATTGCGTAAAACCTCGCAGAGGTCTGACATCCATTCCCACTCCTCACTTCTGATTACAGGAAGTTGAACGGAGAGGCGACGACCGTGTAACAGCTGGTACTCCACTACTGCCCTCTGCTGCTCACAAAGCCGGGCCAACATGTGGAAGGTGGAGTTCCAGCGCGTGCTCACGTCACACAGCAGCCGGTGAGCTGGCAATTGTAAGCGCTGCTGCAGCTTCAACAGGCCGGCCGAAGCTGTAGATGACTTACGGAAATGTGCACACACGCGGCGCACCTTGGTCAAGAGATCATGCACATTGGGGTAGGTTTTTAGAAATCGCTGCACCACTAAATTAAATACATGCGCTAGGCATGGTACGTGTGTGAGCTTGCCGAGCTCCAAAGCCGCCACCAAGTTACGCCCATTATCACACACAACCATGCCTGCTTGCAGGTTGAGTGGCGAGAGCCACTGCTCGGTCTGGTGACTAATCCCCTGCAACAGCTCTGAGGCCGTGTGCTGTTTGTCCCCAAGGCAGATCAGCTTCAGCACGGCCTGTTGACGCTTCCCCACTGCAGTGCTACACTGCTTCCAGCTACTGGCTGATGGGGGAGTGGCGGTGTGTGTAGAGAATTCGGAGGTGGAAACGGAGGAGGAGGAGCCAATAACGTAGGTGCTGGTGGAAACCCTGATGGAGGTAGGGCCCGCAATCCTCGGCGTGGGTAGCACCCGTGCCATCCCAGGGTCCGAGTCGCTCCCAGCCTCCACGACATTCACCCAGTGTGCCGTCAGGGAAATGTAGCGTCCCTGGCCACAAGCACTTGTCCATGTGTCAGTCGTTAAGTGGACCTTCCCAGTAACTGCGTTGGTCAGGGCACGGGTGATGTTACGGGACACATGGTGGTGTAATGCGGGGATGGCACACCGGGAAAAGTAGTGGCGGCTGGGGACCGCGTACCGAGGGACAGCTGCTGCCATCAGGCTGCGGAAGGACTCAGTGTCCACAAGCCTAAATGGCAGCATTTCGATGGCCAGTAATTTTGAAAGGTGTGAGGTTAGTGCTATGGCCTGTGGGTGGGTGGCTGGGTATTTTCTCTTGCGCTCAAATGCCTGGGGTAACGACATTTGGACGCTGTGCTGGGACAGGGAAGTGGATGTGGTCGCTGATGGTGCTTCAGATGCTACAGGTGCAGGGCGGGAGGTATGCGGGCCTGCGCCTTCGACAGGCGATTGGCCGGCACCGAAAACAGGGGAAGAGGAGGCAGTGGTGTGGCCTGCAGACACAGATGGGCGATCCAGGCGTTCCTCCCACTTACTACGGTGCTTGGATGCCATGTGTCGGATCATGCTGGTGGTGGTGAGGTTTCTAGTGTTCATGCCTCGGCTCATTCTGGTGTGGCACAGGTTGCAAACTACAAATCTTTTGTCGTCCGCACTTTCCTTAAAAAAACGCCATACCGCGGAACACCTACCCCTTGGCAAGGTAGATTTACGCAAGGGGGTGCTCCGTGGAACATTTGCGGGCCGGTTTGGTGCGGTCCGCCTTCTTTCTGTAGCCACACCACTGCCTCTTCCAGCCTGTTGCGGTGCTGCAGATGGCTCACCCTCAGGACTGCTGTCATCGCTCGGCTCTACACCTTCCCAGGTGGGGTCAGTCACCTCATCGTCCACCAAGTCCTCCTCCACTTCCTCACTCTGATCATCCTCCTCAAGTCTTGATCCCACCACATACTCGGTCATTGACAACTGTATAACATTCTCCTCAACAAGGTCTTGAGAAGGAAATAGTGGTTGATTTAATGGCAACTGTGTCTCATCATCATCATCATCATCCACTACTTCCTTTGACCTTAAATGCCGTTCACATCTGTCATCTTCTTGTGATTGGGTAGCCTCTAGAGGTTGTGAATCAGGGCACAAGATGTCATGTTCCTCTGCAAGCGTGCTTGGAGAGAGGGTCAAATGAAGGATTGGTGATGAGACGAGCTCATCACTATATCCCAGTGTGGGATCACTTCTTTGACCAGACCGTGTATGGTGGGAGGAAGGATGATCAGAGTGAGGATTATGTTGACCAGACTCTTGGCTACTGAGAGTGGACTTGGTGGAAGACAGGGTGGTGCTTAACCGACTGGAAGCAGTATCAGCTGTCATCCAACCGACCACCTGTTCGCACTGGTCGGACCTCGAGAGTGATGTCCTGCGACGCCCTGTGAAATCAGACATGAAGCTAGGTATGGTGGATGTCTTTCTTTCTTGTGCTCTGGCACCAGGCACAGTTTCTCCGCGTCCTGACCCGCGCCCTGAACTTTCAGGATCACGTCCACTTCCCCGTCCCTTTTTACCCGCCTTCTTCATCTTACACGATATATATGACTTTAATATATATGAGTTTGAAAACTTAACAGTATTTCTTACTATTCTGCAACTCTGCAGAGTACACAGAATAGGCTGCTAAACGGCGGTGAAACACACTGAATGGAATATGTGACTTTAATATTTGAGTTTGAAAACTTAACAGTATTTCTTACTATTCTGCAACTGTTCAGAGTACACAGAATAGGCTGCTAAACGGCGGTGATACACACTGAATGGAATATGTGACTTTAATATTTGAGTTTGAAAACTTAACAGTATTTCTTATTATTCTGCAACTGTACAGAGTACACAGAATAGGCTGCTAAACTGCGGTGAAACACACTGAATGGAATATGTGACTTTAATATTTGAGTTTGAAAACTTAACAGTATTTCTTACTATTCTGCAACTCTGCAGAGTACACAGAATAGGCTGTTAAACGGCGTTGAAACACACTGAATGGAATATGTGACTTTAATATTTGAGTTTGAAAACTTAACAGTATTTCTTATAATTCTGGAACTGTACAGAGTACACAGAATAGGCTGTTAAACGGCGGTGAAAGACACTGAATGGAATATGTGACTTTAATATTTGAGTTTGAAAACTTAACAGTATTTCTTATAATTCTGCAACTGTACAGAGTACACAGAATAGGCTGTTAAACGGCGGTGAAAGACACTGAATGGAATATGTGACTTTAATATTTGAGTTTGAAAACTTAACAGTATTTCTTATAATTCTGGAACTGTACAGAGTACACAGAATAGGCTGTTAAACGGCGGTGAAAGACACTGAATGGAATATGTGACTTTAATATTTGAGTTTGAAAACTTAACAGTATTTCTTATAATTCTGGAACTGTACAGAGTACACAGAATAGGCTGTTAAACGGCGGTGAAAGACACTGAATGGAATATGTGACTTTAATATTTGAGTTTGAAAACTTAACAGTATTTCTTATAATTCTGCAACTGTACAGAGTACACAGAATAGGCTGTTAAACGGCGGTGAAAGACACTGAATGGAATATGTGACTTTAATATTTGAGTTTGAAAACTTAACAGTATTTCTTATAATTCTGGAACTGTACAGAGTACACAGAATAGGCTGTTAAACGGCGGTGAAAGACACTGAATGGAATATGTGACTTTAATATTTGAGTTTGAAAACTTAACAGTATTTCTTATAATTCTGGAACTGTACAGAGTACACAGAATAGGCTGTTAAACGGCGGTGAAAGACACTGAATGGAATATGTGACTTTAATATTTGAGTTTGAAAAATTAACAGTATTTCTTACTATTCTGCAACTCTGCAGAGTACACAGAATAGGCTGTTAAACGGCGTTGAAACACACTGAATGGAATATGTGACTTTAATATTTGAGTTTGAAAACTTAACAGTATTTCTTATAATTCTGGAACTGTACAGAGTACACAGAATAGGCTGTTAAACGGCGGTGAAAGACACTGAATGGAATATGTGACTTTAATATTTGAGTTTGAAAACTTAACAGTATTTCTTATAATTCTGCAACTGTACAGAGTACACAGAATAGGCTGTTAAACGGCGGTGAAAGACACTGAATGGAATATGTGACTTTAATATTTGAGTTTGAAAACTTAACAGTATTTCTTATAATTCTGCAACTCTGCAGAGTACACAGAATAGGCTGTTAAACGGCGGTGAAAGACACTGAATGGAATATGTGACTTTGATATTTGAGTTTGAAAAATTAACAGTATTTCTTACTATTCTGCAACTCTGCAGAGTACACAGAATAGGCTGTTAAACGGCGTTGAAACACACTGAATGGAATATGTGACTTTAATATTTGAGTTTGAAAACTTAACAGTATTTCTTCCTATTCTGCAACTCTGCACAGTACACAGAATGTGCTGCTAAACTGCGGCGAAGCACACTGAATGGAATATGTGACTTTGATATTTGAGTTTGAAGACTTAACAGTATTTCTTCCTATTCTGCAACTCTGCACAGTACACAGAATGTGCTGCTACACTGCGGCGAAGCACACTGAATGGAATATGTGACTTTGATATTTTAGTTTGAAGACTTAACAGTATTTCTTCCTATTCTGCAACTCTGCACAGTACACAGAATGTGCTGCTAAACTGCGGCGAAGCACACTGAATGGAATATGTGACTTTGATATTTGAGTTTGAAGACTTAACAGTATTTCTTCCTATTCTGCAACTCTGCACAGTACACAGAATGTGCTGCTAAACTGCGGCGAAGCACACTGAATGGAATATGTGACTTTGATATTTTAGTTTGAAGACTTAACAGTATTTCTTCCTATTCTGCAACTCTGCACAGTACTCAGAATGTGCTGCTAAACTGCGGCGACGCACACTGAATGGAATACGTGACTTTGATATTTTAGTTTGAAGACTTAACAGAATGTGCTCTAATCTGCAACTTTGCACACTAAACAGAATGTGCTCTAATCTGCAACTTTGCACACTAAACAGAATGTGCTCTAATCTGCAACTTTGCACACTAAACAGAATGTGCTCTAATCTGCAACTGTTCACACTAAACAGAATGTGCTCTAATCTGCAACTTTGCACACTAAACAGAATATATATATTTTTTTTTTGTTTTTTTCCCCCCACACCAAATAACCTGCTGCCCCCACACACAGTAGTCCTAAAAAGGACTTTTGGTTCTTTTTTTTTCACAATTTTTGTTTTTTTCCTCCCTACACTGCCTTTCCCTTCCTATCCTCAGCTCTCCCTGGCTCAGACTGAGCCGAACTCGCTGGTCAGGTGCTATACAGCACCTGACCACGGGTTCTGGCCAGCCAATCAGTGTAATGCCAGCAGCCAACATGGCTGCTGGCATTACACCGATGTCAGAGCCTCCCTGCACGTTTATTGGCTGCGCAGCAGCCGCAAAACGTGCGGGGAGGAGACCCGAACATGGCGGGCGAGCACATGCGGTACTCGTACGAGTACCGCCATGTGCCGAGCAGAGCGATGCTCGAGCCGATCCGAGCATCGGCCGAGCATGCTCGCTCAACACTACTAATTATGCTTAGTGTATAATACTAAATGGTATTACTAACTATATCACAGCACAAAATAATATTACTGTAGTTTAACTATTTTACTTTACCTTCATCCAAACCTTGTTGGTAAATTTATTTTCTGTACCTCAGTTATTATCACTTACAGAATCTATTCCTGTCAAGAATTGCTCCCATGGAGTTTAAGGTGATTACACATAATGATGGCTCAATACATGAAGCTCTGTTCTGTCCTCTAAGCTGAGTTTATCTGATGACATGCTCCATGTGTCAAGTGGCTTGGTGTAATTATCAGCTTGTACAGTCGTCTAACTTCATCATCTGCCTGAAGGACATATTAATCAACAGACACATTGCAATTGTGGTGTTCCACTAAAATAAATATCTAACAACACTCAAGGTGGGATGTGAATACAGCACTAGAAATCTGTGAAGGAAGTACAATGACCATTGAGCATTGAAATGCTCTTGTATATTGTGACCTACTAAATGCTGTAAATATAACTCACACACAAACATAAAGGAAAAGAGGGAGCCACAACAGACTGGCCACAGTTAAGTTATAAATGACCTTATGTTTTTTTAAGTGGGTTTCAAAGAGGTTTCAACCCATTGCAAAGTAATGCACTGCAGGGGATAATCTACTTTTTCTGTCCCTAGACATAATCAACTGCAGTTTGAAGTATACCTACCTAGGTAAGTCATCTTGAGGAACAAACTAAGAGACACATTTCTTTAACAAGTAAGTGGAGTGTAAAGAATGAGAGAAGGCAAAAATCTAGTCCAAAAGAAGCATTGCATTTCTTCAAATTATCAGACAACCCTATAAAATATATAATTTGGTGTGAAATGTACCACTATCATATTAATAACATCTCTTTTAAGCCAAGCATAGAGGCAATTCTCCAGAGAACTAGAGTAGTAAAACAAACAGCCTGATACACTATAACCAGGTTTCTGACTCTTATCTAAGAACATGAGTAATGCATTCAATTATCTCTCGAAAATAGTTGCTATCACATTGTTACAGAATATTTGGTTTCATGTTCCTAGAAAACTGAACCAGCAACAATCACTATCATTTGCAGCAGGAAAATCTGTGCTGTTACCTCAACAATTTAATTACCAAGTCAAAGCAAATTTTCCCTCTAATGCAGGGTGGGTAACCTGCAGTCTGGGGTTGTTGTTGGATGACAATTATTGGTTATTCTGTATGATGAGTCTTGTAGTTCAGAAAAATCTAGAATCCATCAGGTGGCAAACCCTTCTCTAAGCTGTTGCATGAAGGGGTCAGCAGTCTTTGATTATTTGGGACACCATACCCCCAAACAAAAATACACATTGGATCTTTTTATTATATTTAAATATCAGGACATTCAGGTGGATATTGCACAACCATTTGGAGTATATACTTGTGTCTTACTTGCACACTATATGGATCAATGTCATGTGCTAAGCCTGGGAAAGGCTTTAACTCTTTTTGAATGCTATAGAGGCCTTCAACAAAATGAGGTTGGCATACTAAGAAGAATTGGGGGAGATACACTAAAAGCTGATAAAGTGGTGATAAAGTGAAGATGACTTCTCCAGTGATATGGCTACTCCAATTCCTATGTTATTCTATGAAGCCTTTTCACTAATATCTACCCTCTTAATGCAACTTCTCCAGGGAGTGATTGTGTGGCAAACCAACTGCAACATATGAGAAATATTCATCTACCAATTGATTTAAATGGCATTGTTAACCCATTGAATGCTAGAGAAGTCTATACAGCTTTAGGCCATAGTAGTTTCCACAGTTTACAAAGTTAATTTACAGCATTTTATACCAGTTGCTTCAGTTGTCCTACAGGAGAAAGTTTTCCAACATAGGAGGTGTGTCCCTGCCATGTAAAACAAAATTCTAAAATACCTCACTCTTTATTAGATCAACCACCAGTATACGTTATTAAAATATACATTCATTAAAATGTTAATAAAAGGCAACTAATGTAAAAAATTCCAGATTTTACTAGCTAATTGCTACTGCTCTGATGCCAGGGAGTAGAAGCATTATAAAAGCAAAGCAATAATTGTACTATTCCTCTCCAAAGTTCTCACTTCCTCATACCTCCCAAGTGTCCCTCTTTAGGAGGGACAGTCCCTCTTTTAGACCTAAATCCCTCTGTCCCTCTTTCCCACCCTGATGTCCCTCTTTTTAGGAGATCAGACTGTGTGGTGTGTATATCAGTGTATAATATTGCTCTACAGCAATAAAACTCACATTATTGTTTGTTTAAATGTCAGTATATATGTTTATAAATTAGTCTGTGTAAATAAAATGCTTTGGTCTTGCACTAAATAATTTATTAGGTTACACAAGGAGGTGACAATAGGTCATGAAATAGCTTAAAAATTCCTGGTAATGCCCCGCCCACCAGCCCCACCCCCTAAAACACAAGTGTCCCTCCTTGGCAATTTGAAATGTTGGGAGGTATGCTTCCTGAAAGAACAGACGCGCTGGTGGCAGCCTCATTCCTATTTGTGATGTCACAGGAGCCAAGGGGAATTATTAACTGCCTTTCTAGGAACTAACCTGTACACTGAAGATAGCACATTTATAATGCTACTACCCCCAGAAATGAGAGCACAGTGATTAAATAGCAAACAACTAATTTTAACATACATATTTTAAAAATGTTCCTGTTAATTAAAACACTGAGTAATTTAAAGTACATTTTCAGCAAAATTATGCCTTTAATTATTTAGGCTTTGCAATTATTGGTTTTAAAACCACCAAAGATTATTGTTTTACACACCTATCCCCCCCACCTTCTCCACATACACACTAATTCGTTCATCTGTTCAGTGATCAGCTCTTTGAAAAGTATTTCATCTTTTTTCCAAGTCTTATATTAGCTGACTATGGCAGAATGATGGAATCTGTTTGAAAGAACAAATGATCAGTTATAGTATAGAAACCTTGGTGGAGTCATCTTCAAAATGCAGAAGAACTAGCTTGTCATAATGAAGTCAAATATTGTAGAACAGAGGGACTAGTTTTGTAGAGTTGATGGCCAGTCTTCAAGGAGCAGGACTGAATATGTTGCCTTGAAAAAGCAGAGTCCTAATCCTTGTCAGTGGATAAACAAACCTTGGGTGAGACGAGAAGCAGAACATGTGGCTTTAGAGGCATGGAGGAGCAAAAGAAGACACTGGAGGATCAGATGAACCACTGTAAATGAGTCATTGATGTATTGATGTCTCCAAAGAATTGCTAAGCAATTCAGAGGAGATTTCTCTAGCAATCAATGGGTTAACAGTCCCATTTAAATTAATCGGTAGATGCATTTGTCCCATATTTTGCAGTCGGTTTGCCACACAGTTACTCCGGTTCCTCTTTGTATGTTAGCCTCAATTTGTTGGTGGCCTTCCTAGCATTCAAAGAGCTAAAGCCTTTCCCAGGCTTAGCCAATGACATTGATTCATGTGGAGATAGCATCTGATAAATGAGCACTGCAGAACAGAACGTTTTTGTAAAATAAAGGATATATCAGCTTGAAGAACTAATGAGCTTGTGCAAGCTTAGGTGTACAATCTGCTGAAAGAGCAAACATAACACAAATAGGGCTTCCTGACATTATTATAAATATTCATGTAGAAAGAAAATGGAAGCACAATCATTTGTTAAAGCTATGTTCCATTCTGGAGCAAGGGAGGGACCATCATAAGTTAATGAGGAAATATACCTTTGGAATAAGTGGCTCTTAATGTGGAGGGATGTGCAAACAAGATTCCATACAAAAACATTTGCTGTAATTGATTTTATAGCCTTATGCATGCCAAAAAATGCACTAATTTACTTGGGCCAATATCTTTTTTTCCATGTTGATTAAGTTAAAGGAGCAGTCAACTTTTTTATGAATAAAACATACACAGTAGGGATTTTCCCACTGAGTAAAACAAGGGTGCATGTTTCCAGAGTTATTACTGTTTAAACTCTTGTTTTGTTTTTTTTAGCAGTGCCAATGTCGTGGTTGGATTTCAGTTAGTAATTCTGTTGCATTTTCTGGGAAAGATGAGTCAATGACAACAGTTTTTAATAGAATATGATAGAAACTAATGAGATATGCTATCAGTTAGAATTTTCAGGAAGTAAACGTGCGGTCACTCACCAATTTGAACTGTTATAACATTTGAATAAAACAGCTAGCAGCAGGGAACTTATGAAGCTTTATAACATGTATGTTTTCCTAAAAAAAAAGGGGGGGCACCCTATGGTTGTTTGGGATATTTGTTTCCTCAACATCTTATTTAACACCATGTACTGAAAAAAGGCAAAGAAGAATGGAGTAATCCTATACCATTTTACTTTGCCTGTTATGGGGCAGGTGTAGGGGTTTGCTGAGATTGAAGTCTTAATAATGGAAGAGTGTGTCAACTCTCACATTTATAAACACATACAGAACCATTAATGTGACTTTCACTGCTGTTAATCAGTGTAATACACACTATACATATTGATCACCTACAAAGAAGGACAGGGTAGAAAAAAGGGACAGATGGATTTGGGTCTCAAAGAGGGACTGGCTCCTAAAGAGGGACACTTTGGTGGTATGCAGTTATGCCAGCATGCGCACGTAAATGGTGTAAAATCACTCCATATCCTCTATGTCTTGTTTAGTAAACTGCCTTAAACAATTCATACAGCAAAGGAATGCCCTAAAACATCAATAGACTACCCTACTGTCCCCCTCCCTTAGTGTGAATGTTGCTATTAATATTCATGCAGTCTGGCAGCCAATGCAGTGTACAGTTCTTTACTACAATAGGCATTGCCATTAGCCATGACTTTAGTGTGCACTCATGAGTACGCTCAGTTACAGCCTGTTCTATTTGCCTAATTGAAATCACTTATTTTCTTAAGACAAATTTGTATTTAAATTCCAAAGTAAGCATATTAGTCAAACACAAATGCAATAGGCAATTTGCAGTGCATGTACCTTAAAACTGACCTGTCACCATGAGACAAGTTTTGTTTAAATAGTTTATGAGACTAGCCTTTCTATTTTGATGGCACGTGTGTCACTTCATGCTAATTCTATGCACAGGATGCAATCAATTCAGGAAACTAAAGTGGTGCTGTTCTGGTGCAATCCAACTGAATAGTAGGGGAAATGAAATTGTCCCATTGATCCAAATAGAGCTTTTAACAGTATGAGGGCCACAGGTCTATCATACACTGCTGCCTCATGCTCTTTTCACCTTTGCAGAGACCCCCATCAATCTGGTTGATGTCTCTCCCAAAAATCACATTACATGTTTTGGGAATGTCAAATAGTTGTATAACTCTATCTGCTGCAGCCATAATTAAAAGGGAAATGTCAAGGATATGACCTTTGACTATACCTGAGTTTAACATGCTTGCTCTAAGTAGAAACCTTATTAAAGGGGAACTACCACCCCGCAATAACTTTACATGAATTCAGTCTTCATCTGGCGACTAGCTGCTTAGTAGCGCTAGTCACCAGAAATATCACCTGGTTCCAAAGATTTTGCAGTTTTTCCGAGGCTCACAGGAGCAGGAAGCACGGACATCTCACCTTCACTGTGAAGAGATGTCCATGCTTCCTGCTCCTGTGAGCCTCGGAAAAACTGCAAAATCTTTGGAACCAGGTAATATTTCTGCCGACTAGCGCTACTAAGCAGCTAGTCGCCAGATGAAGACTGAATTCATGTAAAGTTATTGCGGGGTGGTAGTTCCCCTTTAAACGGTTCTTGTTTTGCCAATATAATAATAATAACAGCAACTAGCATTTATACAGCGACTTTCTCCCAGTGGGAATCAAAGTGCTTTCAGCACACACTCTTGGAATTAACCAAATCAGCAGCTAAATAACAGATGTTATCATTGCCCAATCAATGGTGCTCATTTATTGATCTCAGAAGGATGAAGGGCTGAGTTGACCCTCTCAGGATTCAAATCTGAAACCTTGAGGTTTGAAGATGCTCTAAAATCAGGGCATTTACCACTGAGCTATCTCACCAGATCAAAGGGATGTTAATCTACAGAAGTGCAGTAGATGTGCCTTAACTCCTAGAGTGCCAGTGATTTCACCAATGCATTGCAAAGCATTATGTTAGAAACGTCTGTAGCATCCAATGGGTTAATATATGAACATGCTTTAATACTTCTATAGTATTTTAACACCAAAGGTTGCATTCAATAAGCTAAGGTGCAATTGTGGAGCAAACCAACTGCGCCATAGGAGAGAAATAAAAATCACCCAAAGTACCATTCATTTAAATGGAGTTTTAAATGCCTTAAATGGTATAGAGGACTCTAATGCATTGCACTGTAATGTGTTGAAGACCTTGCTAGCATATAGTGGGTTAAAAGTATCATTTTAAATGCTGGAAATATTAATTTCTTTCCTATGATGCAGCTGGTTTGACCCAGAACTGAACCTCTTTAGTTTATTGAACATGGCCCTAAAAGTGTTGTTTTATTTTGTTTATTCATACTTAACAGTAATTAGTTCGGGTACAATTACAGTTAACTCACTGTTACAAATTCTGTCATTTGAGGTATTGTGTGGTACACAGACTAGTAGGTGATATGCCCCAATTTTGCCCTAAGCACCATATTAACAGGGCTCAAAATTTCCACTCGCCACCAGCCAATGGCGAGTGAAAATTTAGCCCTGGCTAGTAGAAATTCAGCCCTGGTGGGTATGCTATGGCTTGCAGTGGCGAGTAACTTTTCAGGTCTGGCTAGTATCAAAGGACTTCAAATTTTAAGCCCTGATATTAATACATCCAAAGTAATACCAAAATGTGTGAAATGTTAGTAGAATTAACCCTCTGAGTGCCAGTGGGGTATGGGGGTTAATCTGACTAAGTTAAAAACAAACCCCTGACAATAAATACTTACCAGTAATCCTGATGTCTAGCGGAATCTTCAGCACCCTGGTCAACTACTGTCCGTCCTCTTCTGTCTCGTTTCTTTAATCTGCCATCTTCTTTCTTCTCTCTTATTTCCAATCTGTAGTTTAAAAAGCAAAAAATGTCAATGCAAGATGTTTAAAAAAAAAAAAAATGCCCCAAAGATATGCCTGACATCCTTATGAGAGCATTATGGGTACTCCTCTGGAACTCTAAGAGTTAAATGCAGTCTGGCATGTCTGTTAAATAATATGCTCCTATTCCTGTGAAAATAAAGAGTAAGTTTGTTTTTTTAAGAAAGTCAAAGGCATTGTAAGGGTTAAGCTGTCTCCGCTGCTGCCATCTCAGCTGGCTCCGTTGTGGTGGCAGGAATGCACAGCAAAACAGCCCCCCTCCATACCTTCCCATACTTTTCTAGCTTTTGCCTGAGTCAGAATGAGGGAATTTTGAGTAGAGACTGTTTTTTTATATGGCCAGACTCTGTACAAAATGGATTGCAGCCTACAATTGGCTGGGATGTGTGCTTGCGCACATTCCTGTCAATCAACTTCTAGCGGGTTTTGTCACCCCCCCTAGAAACTGATTGGCTGGGAGGTGCGTAAGCACGCTTCCCAGTCAAATGTATACTGGAGTCCATCTTCAACAGAGACTGGTCATATAAAAAGCCAGTCTCTGTTCAAAATTCCCTCATTCTGCCTCGGACAATGACCCTAAATATGGGGGAGCTGTTTTACTATGCATTCCTGCAAAGCCTTTACTTTTCTTAACAAAATTAATGTCTTACTCTTTTTTTTCACAGGAATGGCAACATATTATTTTTAACAGATATGCCAGACTGCATTAAAAGGATTAAGTCAGGCATATCTTTGGGGCATTTTTCTTTTAAACATCTTGCAATTACTTTTTCTTTTTAATCTACAGATTGGAAAGAAGAGAAAAGAAAGAAGAGAAAGGTGATTGAAGATTACAGAAACAAGACAGATGCAAGAAGATGACAGAAGAAGACTGACAATGGAAGTAGTGTTATACAACTGCTGGTGTTAGGATAGTGTTAGGGGAAGTATTGTTGCACTTTACTGTTAGGAGTAGTGTAGGGTTAGTGTTTGGGAGGGTGACTGAGTGTTTGAGCTCACACTCGGTGCTTGACAGTGTGTCAGGCAACGAGCCATTACCACTTTTCCTTTGATGTTCCCATTACTCACGCTATTTAGCTTGGGTTTTGGGAACTAAAAACACACAAGGGACGTTTGGTCACAACGTGTGTTGTGTTTTCAATTGGCAGGGCAACTGAATACCGCCTTAGAAATTTTTGTTGTTGGTCGGTAGCCAGTTTTACCCTACCTCATGTTTTTGCGGGATTCTTTGAATCAAGGCCTACAAGTCACTTAATCCCCACCCAGAAGCTGGCTGGTTGAAACGATAAGATCTGTAGTCCTCAACAGCTGGGCAGCCATGGTTTCCCATCAATGTTATAGACACTCTGTAGACAGAATCACTGAATAAATGAGTTGTAGGGAATCTATCTAATCCTGTCTGTCACTAACCTGACTGTTACCCTTTAAGTGCCAGAAGGGTGTGAACACAGTAGAACAAGCACATCAGCTCTCACTCCAAGGGTTAATTACACTACTAGGAAAAATGTAGACAAACCTTCATTACTTAGGGTGTGACCACATAATAAAGGTATGGTCAAATAACAGGGTAGGAGTGGTCATGGGAGTGGCCGAGGGCAATAGAGGGTGCCTTGCCTAGCGGTCTGCCACCTAATTTGCAAACTGACCTTTTGCTTCTATTACTCTTAACGGAAGATCTTTGAGCCTTAGACCAGTCTCCACAGAAAATGATAGCAACAGTTCCACATTGATGTGTCAGGTTGAGCTAAAATAGTACCCTTGTTTTACTCACCTGTGGTGTTTATCATAATGGAACCATACTGCTGCTTTAATACATACTGTATGCAGTGTTGTCACTGTGTGATGTGCTCAGTGATATTTAATGCAAATATTCTCCTGGGTGCATAACCAGACCTATTGGGCCATGGATCCAATGGGCCCCTTGGATATCAAACGCCATCACGTCTGCCACCGCTGCTACCCCCTGTTGTAATACTCCTGCTGTACAGTTATTGACTGACCCCCTGAGTCTTAAGCTCTCTGCATCTCCCCCCCCTGACTAACTAGGCTTAGAAAGGGTGAGAGGTACATCTAACCTTTTAAGTACTAAAGGGTAGTACAATGCATTGTGAAACAAAGTGTTGCACACCCCTCAGCTCCATAATCCTGTGATTGCCAGAATGTTATCTAACACATTGCTAAGCAATGTGTTGGACATCCCTATGGCACTCAAAGGGTTCCAAGGGTTAAATAATGAGTGGGGAAATGAACTAAAGGTCATTCTATGAGAGGCAAATATAATCAAGTTGATACCTTCATTGGCTAACTAAGCAGATTTTTAGGATGCAAGCTTTCAAGACCTCTTAGGTCTCTTCCTTAGGTGTGTTATACAGATAAATATGAAAACATCTCTCTTAAATACATATACACACTGCATTGTTTAGAACAGAAATCAGATAAGATAACTCAGTCCAGACCCAGGTTCTTTGATCAGACAATGGTAAAGAAATGTGATATACATTGCAGTCATCCTCTGGAAGTGTCCAAGGTATTTACACTCCCAGTGGGACTGTTGTAAAGGCTAATCCACAATGTAATAATGGGACAGAAATGCTCTGTCCCTGTTCAGGCCATTATTTAAAGCATTAAATTGGAGCATTGATTTAACCTTCCATTCTATGTCATTCTATACATTCTATTCCTTTCATTGGACTCAACTGCATTACATGACCCATTTAACAGGAGGAGCCTCTGCCCCCCCTTCCCATACTTTGTGGGGGTTATCTTTTTCCATTATGAGGGGGCTGTTGCAACTCAGCCACTTATCAATCCATATAAAAATATGCCAGTAATATATGCTAAAATTGCAATAGACTGAAGTTGAGAAAAATTGCTCTCAGTTTAAAAACACATCACTGATATTTTCACCTGCAAAAAAATCCAGTCTGCTGTAAGAAAAAGAAAATATGTATTTCTACTTTGGAAATTACTAAACTTCATCATTTTTCATATCCAATTTGTTTTCACGATGAAAATTTGGCTGCTACATTTTTATGGCTGATTATGCTCAATTTACTAAATGTCATGAATTATTGCATTCATTCAGCTCCATTACTTGCTGTAAGCAAATCCTATCAAATTAGTTTGCAAAATTCAATACTCCGTATTTACTCCTAGTGAAACTGTGTGAAAAGATGCAAAAATAAAAACCAAAGACAAATCTGCTTAATTATTTTGCTTTTTTGATTGTCTACCTAGTTAGTGTTTAATTGCCAAAAAACAAGTTGCATTGCTGTTGGAAATGTGCTGTAAACTAAGGTATGCAAAAATCTTCCATATAGTGCTTAAGTTTATTAACACTTGCGTGCCAGAGGGGTGTCAAATCTATTTTTTTTCAATCCATTGTACACCCCACTGGCACTCGAATGCCATGTATTACCGGGAAGCCCTACCTTAAGAATAAGTAGCTCTTAATTTAACAGCATGACTTAAGTAGGTGTCCTTCTTACACATACCTGGGAACTTTGTCGTCCTGTGGTGCTGCTGGGGGATATAAATTATGCAATTTGTGTCAAAATGGGGTGGGGTTTACTCATTAGTGGGGGTGTGGCTTGATAAATGTGTCACGAAAGTGGGAGAAACTGGTATGTAAGGAAGAGAAGAGGGCGGGAAATGGGAGGAACAGCGTGCAGAAGTAGACAGAGTTCCTAAGAAACTTCCAACAACTGGAGAATCCGTGTTTGTCCCTGGATACCCAGTAATCAGCTGTAAAAACCAGAGTCTCCGGGGCAGTTCAGGAAAGTTTCTAGGTATGTTCATACATCAGACAAGTGTAAATAATTAGCTTCAGTAGTTCTGAAAGGTTTGTATTGTACTAGACTACAACAGTGAGAAAATGTAAACAAAAAAATGTGAGTATGGTTTTTGTAGGACATGCCAAAAGAAGAATATAAAAGAGAAGAACTATGACAGGCATAGTCAACTGCTAGACCTTCAGCTTTGTGTTCGACAATCCCATCATCTAATGCAAGCCAAGGGTCCAAAAATTTACTAACCATGAAAGATGAATTTGTCTAAATTGATCCCGACTCTCCTTTAACCCCTTAATGACCAGAGGTCTAGGGAAATTACCTTCCCTTAAGGACTGCTTTGATCGTCGTCAGTGCAGAGACACACTGGTGTCATGCACCGGCGCTCCAAACAAGGGTCTGAGTGAGACCTCTCTAGTCTTGGAGTGGTCAATTTCAGACCCCGTTTGTCCTTATAATGCAGCCGTAGGAGCTTTGTAAGCACAAAGTAGGTGACCTGTCAGGACCATCAACAGTCCTTAAGGGAAAAATATGGTGATAGACTATCTTTTAAAGAAAAAAGTAAAACTACCTATAAAATTACCCCACATACAATACTCTGGCCTGAAAATCCTGATAGCAACTATGAATTTTGCCCTTGTGCCTTTATTCAAGATATAACATCTTAAAACAATCCTGGAAGTCATGAACATTGAGGCAGACATGACAGTTGTTTTTTAATTTAACTGAAGTAGTCAGAGTGCATGAACCTACTTAACCCTTCAATGACCAGAGGGGGTGTGCAATGAATTGTGAATTAATGAACTGCATACCCAACTGATTCTTAAAGGGTTAATATTACAATGTGCAATGGACAGAGTTTGTGTCCTTTGATCCCTACCAGAAACAGACATGTACATGACATCAAGGATTTATTGAAAATGTTATCTCTTGAAAGAAGGCAAAAGGGAAAATTCACAGTGGAAATAAGGATTTTCTGACCATGGTAAGGAAGTGGCAATTCGGATTATATGGCCATGGTAAGGAAAGGTGGGGTTATTAGTAATAGGTTTTAGTTCTGCTTTAACCTTTTGAGTACCATAGGGGTGTCCAAAAGGGGTGACAGAACAACTATCATTGCAAAGCAATGCATTGCGTACCCCTCTGGCACTCAAAGGGTTAAACATTGGGAAAAGTTGCCTTAGTGGTATTATTATCATTTTAAAATGTTTCTCACATATTTATGCAGGTGCTTCACATTTCTTGTTAAAAGCATAAGGTAGTGTGATACCTCTGCTTGCTGTTTCTAGAAGAAAATGCATAACCTTTCTGCCAGCCCAGGCAAACACATGATTTATTTCTCCCAAAAAGGAGCAATGCCAAGCTGTTTCCGCTTACCATATAGATATTGAACAACATTGATCCTTTCACTTTGATTAAACTGTTCCACCACTCTTGTAAATTATTACTTCTTCCCCTGATTTTATTTTTCTAGCAGCCTTTATGTTTTTTTCTCTCTCTCTCTCTACTTTATCTGAATGGGAGTGGAATAACAATTATTTGGACTCAAAGACTATTTACACAAGGTTACACAAAGATTGGTGGGGATACTTTTTAACATAATAGTACTGCGATTTTGTAGGTGGGAAGAGTCTAAGAATAGCTGTAAATGAGTCACCCTGGAAAACAAATGAAGAACTACATGTCAGGAAAGTCCTTGACATTAAGGGAATTCTATACCACAGGATGTATCTAGATTGTAGGTATTTTCTCTATTACTAAAGTGCACTATGGAACTATGAATGGATTCTGTTGCTATTCTTTTTATTCAATCATACAAAGACACACATTTAAAGGGATAGTAATACTTCGTTTTAACTTTATTTTATTTTGTAGGCATTAAAAAAACATGAAGAATGATATGTCTTATCTCTCAAACCTTTATGGTTTATGAGATATTCACAAGCAAAGTTTCCCCCTCCCGCCCCTTTTACCTACTGTAAACAATCTGTTCTCAGATGTGGAATCCAGTCCATAGACCAGACAGATAACAGAAGGGGACACTCTTATTTCTATGAGAACAATGAAATCCCTGCCCCCCTTGACAAGCTTTTCAGGTTTTTCCCTTATCTTAATTGAAGATTGTCCCTCTCTGCAGTCTACCTGGCCACCTCCCTTCTGCTCAGGCTGAAGAGTGTGACATCAGTAAAAGGGGCGGGAGGGGAAACTTTGCTTGTGAATATCTCATAAACCATAAAGGTTTGAGAGATAAGACTTATATCATTCTTCATGTTTTTTTAATGCCTACAAAATAAAATAAAGTTAAAACGAAGTATTACTATCCCTTTAAAAGATAGTAATCATTAATATGTAAAAAATATATATTGTAGGGTTTGAGTAAAACAATGGTACGCCCACTACCGAGAGGTGTTTCATTCAAAAGTTACTGAAGTTCAAACTTGATTTATTTTTGGTACAGTCTCTCAATGGCCTGAGATTTTACATTGGACCACTTGCTACACCAGCCTATGGTGGTTTATGGTCAACTGTCTAGAGCGTTCCATAGGATGGTGTAGGCACTACTTTGTATACCCCTGTGGCATGTAAAGTTGGTATTTTATTTTTTTTTAATTAATGTACACAAAACTCACTTTCTATAGCACAATGCATCACACAGGATTACTGTAACAAGCAAAAAAAGTATGAAACATCAATGCACACTGATACCCAGTATCTACTGGTGGCAATTCTGGTTCCTATCTGCAAATAAAAACTATTTTCTAATTGAAAAATAATTATGTTTCAATACAATATTGATTCAGTCCAACAAGAAACAAACCTCCCCACTGCCATAGAATTTTCCATCCTAAGGAAAACTCTACCATTGTAATTCCTAAGGAGTAATTTAATGCTCACATGTAATGAACTTTATGATGTGCAAGCTATCCTTTAAAGGAGCAGTAAACTTTTTTATGAAAACACAAATTTTACAGAGTGTTTCCTACTGAATAAAACAAGATCACTCCCATCCCTGTCAGATGTTTTATTCAAATATTATAGCAGTTTAAATAATCAGGAAGTGAATTTAATGTGTTTACTTCCTGATAGTTCTAACTGACAGGAAGTGACAGGCAGTTTCTATCACATTCTATGGAGAACTGTAAGTCTCTGACTTTTCTGACTTTCCTCTCCATTAGAATCTAACAGGAAATCTAATTAGAATTCGACCACTAGAGGACACTGCTAATGTAAAAAAACATGGGTTTAAAGGGATAGTAATGTTTCATAATAAAAGCAGCTCTAATTAATAATCATAGTATTTGGGCTTTGGAGAATGTTATTTCAATTCTGTCAGAGTTGTAGTTCAAGAGTAATTCAATGACAAAGTATCCCCCTCCCGCCCCTTTTACTGATGTAACACTGCTCAGCCAGATCAGAAGGGAGGTGCCCAGGTAGATTGCAGAGAGGGGACAATCTTCAATTAAGATAAGGGAAAAACCTGAAAAGCTTGTCAAGGGGGGCAGGGCTTTCATTGTTTTTATAGAAAGAAGATTGTCCCCTTCTGTTATCTGTCTGGTCTTACAACTAGATTCCCCATCTGAGAAGAGATGGCTTACACTAGGTAAAAGGGGCGGGGAGGGGAAACTTTGCTTTTGAATATCTCTTAAACCATAAAAGTTTGTGAGATAAGACTTATATCATTCTTCATGTTTTTTAATGCCTACAAAATAAAATAAAGTTAAAACAAAGTATTACTATCCCTTTACACTGTAATAACTCTGGAAATATATATCTCTCGGCACTGGGAGTACCCTTATTTTACTCAATAGGAAAATCCCTGCAATATATTTTTTTTTCATAAAAAAGTTTACTGATCCTTTAAATTAGATGGTAGAGTAGATAAGACATATAACTTGGTAGGTAACAATCCACATACTAAGAGATATGGGAAGAAATACTTTCAGTTCCTGAAATACCACCAGGGTCTTATGAACCTTGGGAAGACAGTTAAATGTAGAACCCTTGGGAATGCTGAATACAGGAATTTCTTTTCTGAAACTGTGATAGTACCATCTCCTTCTGCCCTCTGTAGAAGGGCCTTGATCACTATTTGATATCAGTCAGATTCTCTTTTAAGGCCATGTAATAAGTTTCATTTAACAACAGGCTATAGGCCTCTCTCTCATATGCTTTACTATCATGCAATGCTACAGCTCTCCCTTTATCAGCCTGTCTTATTACTACCTGTTCATTTTGTTCCATCTCATTTATAGGTCTATAGGTCTATATTATTCTTTGTGTAGATTCCTAGGGATCTTAGCTTGAACTCCTCCCTTTCTATTACAAACACTTTCAAAGTCCCTCAATACTAACTGATAAAAAGGTCTCAATACACTTTCCTTTACTTTCTTATAAGTAAAATTGTGAGGTAGGATTGAAATGTAAATGTTTCTGAAAGGGATTAATTAATCTCCAGGGGAAAGATGCACTAAGGTGTGATGTACAGAGCTGCGGCCCTATTGTACAGTGCTCGTTGGCGCTATATAAATAAATAATAATAATAATAAAGAGGAGATTACTTCTCCAGTGATTTCACTTCTCCAGTTCCTATGTTATTCTATGCAGCCAATGCACTAAGATTTCTCCAACTTTGGAGATCTTAGTGCATAGGTTCTATAGAATAACATAGGAATCGGAGAAGTGATACCACTGGAGACGTCATCTCCACTTTATCACTGCTTTATCATGCCTTAGTGAATAACCCCCAATGTCTCATTAACCTCAAGGCTTCTTCCAGCACTCCTCTTCTATATCCACAAATCTTATTCTCTCTTGATGCCTTCAAATACCTTCTCCTCCTTCTCTAAAGTGAATTCTCTATTTATATTCTCTTTCTCAAATTGTCTATGAAGGATTAACTTCCTTATACACTTGTTTAAATCCACAAACAACTCAAAATAACTTAGAGGGCAATCCAATGCAAATAACAAATCATTAGAATGAATGGACACTTGATCTGTACTCAACTAAATAGAGAACAGGTTCAACATATACTTGGCTCCATTCCCCTTGACACTGACCTAAAAAAAAAAGACATTTTCTTTACTATGTTCCCACTACCAACTTCAATAGGTCTTACTCCCACGTCTATGTCATTCACAGATGAGAGTGCTTCAGACTTGTTTGGCACTGCAATGTGAATATCCAATTGGATCTCTCTTGCCTTGCTTTCTTGTTTAGTGTGATCTTCCAAAGGTATCTTTGTAATCCTTGCATTGCCTTGTCCACCAGGAACATTACCTCCTCCATAATGATTCTGTCTCATTGTTGCTTTTTTATAGTCCATAAATTATGATTGGCTTCTCTTTTTCTCCATGGATGTTATAAACTATTCCTGTAATCCACTTTATCATTCTTTATAATCCACTTTATCATTCTTTAACTCACTCTTGACAACCAATTCATGCTCAAGCATGACCACCCTCTCCTTTGTATTAACATCTGGATACCCAAATTCTTGCACACTGCCTAGTAAAAAACCTGCCAGCAAGTGCCATGAGCATGAGATCCATAATTGATTGAAGGTATAATCTCTGCAAAGCAGCAAAATTCATAGAGGCTATTAGGGTTTTCTGACAATTGTAAGATAAGTGGGAGGGTTATTATTAGAGGTTGTTAGCTCTCCTTTCATAATAAAAGCAGCTCCAATTAATCATCATAGTATTTGGGTCATGGAGAGTGTTATTTCAATTCTGTCAGAATTGTAGTTCAAGAGTAATTCAATGACAAGGTCTCCCCCTCCTGCCCCTTTTACTGATGTAACACTGTTCAGCCAGAGCAGAAGGGAGGTGCCCAGGTAGACTGCAGAGAGCTACAATCTTCAATTAAGATAAGGGAAAAACCTGAAAAACTTGTCAAGGGGGGCAGGGCTTTCATTGTTTTCATATGAAGAATATTGCCCCCTGCTGTTATCTGTCTGGTCTATGGACTGGATTCCACATCCAAGAAGAGATGGCTTACACTAGGTGAAAGGGGCAGGAAGGGAAACATTGCTTGCGAATATCTCTCAAACCATAAAGGTTAGAGAGATTAGACATATCGTTCTTCATGTTTTTTTAATGCGCACAAAATAAAATAAAGATAAAACAAAGTATTACTATCCCTTTAAGCCTAATTTACTATACGTTTATATTTACTTTATACTTTAAGCTGTAATTGTCTTAACATTTCAGTATTATTTAGCATCACCAAAAAACTGCCCAGTTTATTAGATTTCCTCAGTTTTAAGTTAAATAGTACAAAAATATAGATACATAATACACAGTGGGTAAAATCAACGTAACCAATATGCCATTTAGAAAATCACTTAAAATGCTGCTTGAACACATAGAACACAAATTAAAATGTTAGACATGTGAAAATGCCTGGCAGAAGACAAGTAAGTAAATAGCTTTTCACTCCAGCCAAGTTCATTTATAGTAAATGACTAAAGTAAATACAGTCAAAGGCCTTTCAGCCATTGATTTGACATTTATCAGGCTGTTTGGTTTTGAGCCTGTGAAAGCAAAAGTACTTTGTTTTAACCTTAGTAAGAAGTTTGTTTTCCTGGACTGTGTTTTCTGAAAGTCTATTAGCCACAGGGATGCGTAATGGATTTTGGACTATTTTCTTTGTTTTTTCATCTTCTCAGTATTATTACTGCATGTACTTTTAGGCCCCTTTCACATGTTCAGCATCATTGCATCCATGCTACACTGGATCTGTCACCCATGGCAAAATGTAACATATTGGATTGTGGTATGAAACTGAAGAATAGCGCCTTGTGTAAATGCACCAATGTTCAGTATGCTGCAACTTAACTATTTTCCCTTAGAAATTCAGTAAAATACAGTAATGAAGGTCTGCACAGTGCCACACCAGCAGCGATGTAGGTTGCAATGCTCATCGCAATCTCCAATTTATACCGATCCACTTGGGAACCAGCCAGAAATATTGGCTAGTACTCACATGGGCTGGACATTACACATGCCTTTCCTGCATCTTGATGTTGTAAAACTCAGGAGAGTGGAAATTGAGGTTACACAGGTGACATTTCTGTCACAAGCAGCTGGAACAATTGTGTCGTCATGTGAAAAAGGCCTAAAATAGATCAGCCACATTGATTTAAGTTAGCATATCTACAAACATCATTCAAAACTGTCTTTACATCATATTCGCTAAAAGACTAGCAGAATCCAAGTTTAGGAGATACTAATATGCATCACAGTATGGTAAATAAAATCTGTGCCATATCCTATATAATAATTTGATAGGATGTTTGTCAGAAACCGTCATGCACAGTAGAGACTCGAGCACCACAGTCATGCACAGTAGAGACTGCCTGCTCTGCAGTCAAGCGTAGTACAGACTGTCTGAATGTGCCGCAGCTGATACAGAGTGGTACACCCCAAATCTGGACCAAAGTCCTCTCTGCGCACCTTCCTGGGATCGCTTGGTGAGCAGAGAGGCTCCGGCATCAGCTGAGACTGCTGGGTGGCACTGTGGCCTGTGTACACAGGCTTTTAAACTAGTAGAGAGCATCATTAGCATATGGTAACTCATTCAGAAAGATCACTTCCAGAAATAAAAGAATCAGTATCACCTAAACTATGTATCTGTTGTTCTTCTGGCGAACATTATACATAAGCAAAACTGAAGGAAATTCAGCGCCGTCTATGGATGATGAGAGTTGTAGTCTCCAACAGCTGTGAAGTCAAAGGTTGTTTACATCTGCTCTTGTGCAATACAATGATATTAAACTGTGAAAGGAAGTATTCAAAGTTTATACCACCACTAATTTTTAAGAAGTGGTTCTCCAAGTACTTGGAAAAGGGAAATATACCCTTAAAATATCAGGCTCTTAATCTGTTTATCACTTAACCAGGTTCATCTTTTTAATACAGCAGGCAAGAATCTATCTATAAATGTTTGCATTCTGTTTGCAGTTTCCTGTATGTAGTGACACTTACTGAAGTCTGCCTTTATGTTGTACCTCCTAAAAACAAACAGACCTCAAGGACATTTAGGGTTATAAGCGTTTATTAGATTTTTCACAGAAAAAAGTAGCAGTAGATGAAAGGAGATCCATAGGGGACAAATACATATTCTTATAGCCACCATTGTTTTAAATTGAGTTTTTAACCCCTTGAATGCTTTGCAAAGTATTGAAGACCTCTCTAATATTCAAGGGGTAAAAAACCCCCTTTGAGTGCCAAAGAGTTACCCAAGGCATTATAACACAATGGGGGCGATTCACTAAGGCATGATAAACAGGTGATAAAGTGGAGATAAAGTGGTGAAGACTTCTCCAGTTTATCTTTTCTCCAGTTCCTATGTTATTATATGGAGCCTATGCACTAAGATGTCTTCAGCTTTGGAGATCTTAGTGAATAGTCTCTATAGAACTGGAGACGTGATAAACTGGAGAAGTCATCTCAACTTTATCACCTCTTTATTACGTCTTAGTGAATCTCTCCCCAATGTTTTGGATAACTCTCTGGCACTCAAAGGGTTAATTTAATTGAAATGTTTACATATCTCTGCCTTGCACTTGGTTAGTTCCAGAATTACTTCTGTAAGCCATATGTACAAAGTATAACTGGAGAAAATCTGTGGCAAGCTAACTGTGTCATACAAATTCCCTAGGGCTCTTAAATCCTTGAATGTTAACCCTCTGGCACTCAAAGGGTTAAGGAGGTCTCTGATGTATTGCTTTGTAATACTCTAGAAACCAATCTAGTATTCAAGGAGTTAAAAGATTAATTAAAATCAAGGGCATTTTAATGTCTACCCTGTGGTTTAGTTTCTTTGTCCCATAATTTCTCCATTTCTTTGTACATATGATCCTGTGAAGATGATGTATTTAGCACAACTGGAGCAATTCTAATGAAAACCAACTGCGCCATAGGGGTGCAGGGGTCAAATAAAAAACCCATTTACTTAAACCAGATTTTTTAACCTACTGAATGCTAGAAAGAGCCTGCCTTGGATGTCTTAGTGTTAGAAAAATCCACATAGATATGCCTTAACCCTTTGAGTGCCAGAGGGTACGGAATGCATTGCTTTGCAATGCATTCCGTACCCCTCTGGCACTCAAAGGGTTAAAGTGGGAAAAGGGGTAACCAGCTGCTTTAATAGATACCTTCCTAGCAGTGCAGAAATGTAGAAGCCATTTTGGGAAGCTTTACTTGTCCCCTATAGTGCAATTGCTTTGCTTAAAGGGATAGTAATACTTCATTTTAACTTTATTTTATTTTGTAGGCATTAAAAAAACATTAAGAATGATATAAGACTTATCTCTCAAACCTTTATGGTTTAAGAGATATTCACAAGCAATGTTTCCCCTTTTTCCTAGTGTAAGCCATCTCTTCTCAGATGTGGTATCTGGTTGTAAGACCAGACAGATAACAGCAGGGGACAATCTTCTTATAGTGAAAACAATGAAAGCCCTGCCCCCCTTGACAAGTATTTCATGTTTTTCCCTTATCTTAATTGAAGATTGTCCCTCTCTGCAATCTACCTGGGCACCTCCCTTTTGCTCTGGCTGAACAGTGTTACATCAGTAAAAGGGGCGGGAGGGGGACAATTTGTCATTGAATTACTCTTGAACTACAACTCTGACAGGATTGAAATAACACTCTCCAAAGTCCAAATACTATGATGATTAATTAGAGCTGCTTTTATTATGAAACATTACTATCCCTTTAAGAGTTACTCCAAGGGGTTATGCACTAAGGTAAGATAAAGTGGTGATAAAGTGGAGATAATTTTTCCAGTGATATCACTTCTCCAATTCCTATGTTATTCTATACAGCCTATGTACTAAGATTTCTCCCACTTAGTGTATTGGCTCCATAGAATAGTGCAAGAACTGGAGAAGTGATATCACTGGAAAAATTATCTCCACTTTATCACCATTTTATCACAGTTTAGTGCATTACCCCTCAGTTTGCCTTAGTATGTCAGCCTCTGTCTACTGTTTTACCATCGATTTAATCATTTATATTCATTGCAGGTTTAGCAAATGAAAGCATTAAAGAAAGTACTAAATGTGTCATTGGACTGGATGAGGGCATAGGAGGAAATATTATGACATTAACAGAAAAGGAAAGAAAACTGCTGATACAGATTACAACTGAGCATTAAATATCGATTCCAAATTGCCTCCAGACCACCAGAGAAGCATGTATTAGAAGGGGTTATAAACATACATCTGCTATTTATCACTGCGTCATTTTCACTGTTTGCTTTATCACCACAAAAATACCTATGTATTTAACCCTTTGAGGAATGGAGGAGTGAACAATGCATTGCAAAGTCACGCACTGCACACCCCTTTAATCCTCAAGTGTTCAAGACAGACACAAGCAGAAATCACATCGGGTTCCAAACATGTTGATGTACTTAGAAAGCAGAGAAATTCTTGAATAAACCATGTGCAATTTAGAAGACAAGTAAAAAAAATAACATTGATTTAAATGGTGTGTTTAACCCCTTGAATGCTAGGAAGGTCTCCAGTGCATTGCTTCACAATGCTTTTGAGACCTCCTTAGCATTCAAGGGGTTAAACACCCCATTTAAACCAGTGAAAATCTGAAGAAGTTTTGTCTCATTTGGTGCAGCTGTTTTAATCCAGAATTTATCCAGTTCTCCTTAGGGTATTGGTACCAGTCCCTATCCTCACAGGTGCCTATACGCTATGTCTTTAAAATTTCCCTTCTTGTGTAAAGGTGAGTTAATTAAATGACTGAGCCTCTGATTAACTCATCTGTACACAAACAGGGAACTATTAAACACATGGGGGTTATGCACTAAGGCCTGATAAAGACGTGATAAAGTGAAGATGACTTCTCCAGTTCCTGTGTTATTCTATGGAGCCTATGCACTAAGATCTCCAAAGTTGGAGAAATCTTAGTGCATTGGCTCAATAGAATAACATAGGAATTGGAGAAGTGATATCACTGTAGAAGTCAACTCCACTTTATCATCTCTTTATCACTGTTAGTGAATAACCGCCGTGGCCTGCTAGGCAGTGGGCACCCCCGAGGATAGGGTTAGAAACTACTGTCTAATGACATCAGCCTCATCGTTAATTCTAGAGACCACTCTGATGCCTTCACATAATTTGTATCCAGTGGGTTAATACTATACATTGTAGTGCTACTTGGTCATGTCTTTTATAAATTCATTAATTACACTGAAGACGAATCATGAACAGGCCAAAGTTATTAGCTCAAATAATGACTTACATGTAAGTTTACATGTAAGTTTTAGTGCCCTTCACACGTGTGACTGAATTCTAGCAGTCCCTGCAACAATTCTCTAGCCTTTTCTTTTAACATTCATTGTCTCCTGTGTACCACTGATGATCTAGACACAAGAGGGGCTTGTCAACTGACCGACTCATGTGAGCCATTCAAAGGAGTTTTCAATGAGCAACCTCCATTAACATCTGAAGTCTGCAAGTGGCCCCATAGACCACTGTGTAGGCTTTCCTTCTTGAATCTTTACTATGTTCTATGTAAATACAGTAAAGATGCAGCTTGCTAGACTTTGAAATATTCACAAGCGGCAATAGCCATGTCAATAGCACCACAACTCAGCACAGAACCTTTCACAAACAGCAGCATCATAATGCTTTGGTGGAGTCAGTAAAAAATGGGCCATGAGTAGATTAATTTTCTGGAGACTGTCAAGCAAAGATCAACAAAAGATACATTTCTCATTATATTAAACTTCAACATAAAATAAACCTCTAATTGGAAAGAAAATAGGTAATTATTATAAGGAATCTTTCACATGGAAGACAGAACCTCTCTCCTGCTTTCTATCACTGATCCAGATGCGCAGGGACTGTGCAGGGACTATAAGACAGGCATGACAACCTCAAGTACAGTTGAGGACGGCAAATTCAACATCCCTTATATGATACACTGTCTAACACCCCAGCAATGATCCACTGGTCATTGGTACTCACCTTGATGAATAAGGCTAAATGTGTTTTGGGAGGATGAAAACTGATGTATTAGCCCTTTGAGTGGCAGAGAGGTATGCAATGCATTTTGTTGCAATGCGTTGGATACTTCTCTGGCATTCTAAGGGTTAACCAAAAGTGGCACAAATTCTGAGACAAACCGAGTGCATTACAGTTAACAAATACCAGTGCTCATTGCTTTAAATTGGGCTTTTAAAGTCTATATTGCTAGACAGGTTTCCAATACATTTCTCTACAAAGTGTTGCAATCTCTAGCATTCAAAGGGTTTAAAACCCCATTTAAAACAATTGGAATTTAGAGACCTTATTTATTCCCTTTGATCAACTTGGTTTGTACCAGAATTGTGCCACTTTCTTAGTGCATCTGCCACAGTGGCATTACGGAACTTAACGACATGTACAGCTCTGCAACACCCACATTATCCAAGTGATAAAGCCCCTGAATGATCTGCTCTAGCACTCATATGCACCTGTTCCATAGAGTCTAACAAGGGGACTGCAACAGCTCAGTCACCCATGTGAAAGTGTCATAAAAGTATATGATACAGATTTCTTTCTATTGTATGTAGTCCAGATGGCTTCTAAATTGGCTGTATCAATTCTAACCATATAGCAACATCTTTTAAAAGACTTATAAAAGACTTCGAAAAACTCTCTTTGTCCATTCTGAATGCTGAATATAACTGAATCTAGATGCTTTTTATATGTAAAATTTCTGAAATTTTTGAGACTATCAATGCTCATTAGAAGTGTACAACCAATCATACTGCACACCTAACGCACAACGAGTATCAGGAAGAATAACTATTCCCATTGATTTTGATGGGGCTGAATGCTAGAGAGCGCTATTTCTTCGCAAAGCTTTGGATATCTCTTATTATTCAAGGAGTTAAGAGATTCATTTACATGAATGCACATTTAGGGAATTTCTATTTGTTGTCTTTGGTGTAGTTAGTTTTTTTTTTTTTTTTTTTTAGAATTGCTCCATATACAGGGGTGGGCAGAACAGTTGGATATTCTGTCATGAACTGAGGGTCCGCTGCCCAGGAAGGCAACTGGGAGAGGAGCTTAGACTGTAATCGGGCTGCCCGTCCGGCCAGTGGGCAGACCAACAAAGACTACGCATCTAGTGTATGGCAACTGGATCTATTGGTTTACAGGAACTGCCTGGTCCTGTATTTCAATTGTACAACTGGATGTGACATCTGATTATACTGGCTCCTGCACGCACAAGGACCTGGCAGGCCCTGGGAAACAAAAATTGGGCAGCAAATTAAAGCCTGCTACCTGCTCTGAAAGTAGGGGGATATATTTGTCTTGGAGTGTGGCAATACCCACTATCTTGCCTACATTATTATCATTCACTCTGTCAGTGCTAGAAAGGCCTGCAGTGAATTTCACACTCATTCGACATGCATAGTTATCCCATGCATGCAATACAATGTAAACTGAAGGTGAAATATCAAATGAATAGATTGCACAATTAAATACATCAAATCATATCAGAAATCAAACAGACACAGTCTCTGTGTATGAGACTGCAGGTTGCTGAATGGTTCTATATATCTTTGTCTAGTCAGCTGATTGTTTTGTGGATTAGCAGCCAAAATCGCATAATTAACTCAGTTTTTTGTTCAGCCTCATCAAACTTAGGTAATGAAAGAAAAAGCCATGTCATTTCCATAGCCCCTTACAGTGTCCAATGCTTTTGTTAACAAACATATACTGAAATGAAAACCAATGCACTGGCACAGCCCTCTGGCATTTAAAGGGTTAACATTTTCTACCAAATTACAGAAATTGAACATAAGAATAAGTTGCTTACAACTGAAATTAAGCAAAATAAGTGCTACAACAGAGCTTACAATTGAACTGGAATCGTACTTTTAGTATATCTCCATTTCAGTTGTAATTTCTGTGGTATCACTTGTGTTGTACCATTTCAATTATAATTGTAAGCTTTTTGATTATACTACTGTAGCTCAGTTTCAATTGTAAGCTCTGTGGTATCACTAGTGTAGCTCAAGACCAACTGGAAGCTCTAAGGTTTCTCTAGTGTTGCTCCACTTCAATTGTAAGCTCTGTGATATCACTAGTGTAGCTCCAGTTCAATGTTAAAGCAGAACTACCACCCCTTGTAAACTTTGCCCCACATAATTACCCATCTGGTGACTAGCTGCTCAATAATGCTAGTTGGCAGAACTATTAGCGCGTTATTGAGAATTCTATACTGCTCCCGGACTGACAGCCAGGAAACAGCTCAGACATCTTTCCATAGTGACGTCTGCATGCCTGCGATGTCAGTCCGAGCCTGATAACAGATTTACAGTCATTTTATTCATCTCTAGAACTAAATGTTGTCACTTATTTTGCCTTTTTTCCTGAGGAATATAACATCCCTGGCCATCTATTGCCTAACTTCTAATCACTTTCTTACTTGGCATCCCTCTAAAATAATGACTGAATTTTACCTTAGAGTGGGATAAGTCGAAGCCTTTAAGCACTGCTACATTAACATAATCCATTGAACTGATGTTATTTCATTGGGATAATACTTCTTTTTTCATTCCACAAACTGGTATGATCTGGAGAAGAATAAAGGATGTATGTTAGGCAAATATGTAAAATCACTGAATGTAAAGGTACCCAAATTAATTGGACTTCCATAATCATCAATTCAATAATATCCTGTCTATTCTTCTTCAGAGTCCTGACTGATATATGAGAAACAAACAAAGCAGATGGAGTCACATATTTGTTCTTCCACAGATTTCCAATCCCTTTATACATTGACTTGTTGTAATTACATGATCCATACTGGGAGACAGTGATTAATGATGTTTGCATCAAAGGCGTCAGAGTATCTTTCATGTATGGAACAAGGGAAAGGAGATCCATTTAAATGGTCTGGAGTGGCTGTACACAACTTTCTTCTCATAGTTCTTTATTGTTACTTTGGTTTCTACAGTTGGTTAGTAGTCAGATTAAACTCTTCTAACTTAAATAGTTATGGTGGGGCGCAGGTCACAATTTATAAATTATGCACTCTCAAAATTCTGAATGTGTCAATGGGAAAGAACCATTTTCTTATTATGAGTTTAGTCAAGGCTTCTAGTAAATAAAATAAGAAGGCCAGATTTACATCTCAAGCACCCGTAGGCACAACACCTTCCTAGCCCCGCCTTCACCCCACCCCTAAAGACATACCCTGATTCCACATCAAAGAAGAGATGGCTTACACTAGGTAAAAGGGGAGGGAGGGGAAACTTTATCCTTCAATTACTCTTGAGCCAGAACTCTGACAGTATTGAAATAACACTCTCTATGGCTCAAATACTATGAAGATTAATTGGAACCGCTGTTTTTGTGAAACATTACTATCCCTTTAATGTAGCTATATGACCCTCTTCAGGGTTCAAACACAAAATTTAGTAAATGGTAACTGACTTCATTATGAAGAACACATTCCTAAAAAGTTATTCTTAAACAAATTAAGAGACGATTATTGCAACATTATAGATACCCTTTCATGTATGAGCTATTTGTGCAGCTATTATAGGAGATTCAACCCTCTGAGTGCCAGAGAGGTATCCAACACATTACAACGCAATGTGTTGGATACCTCTCTGGCCCTCAAAGGGTTAAATAATGGCGAGATGTCATTCTCCACAGCACAGATACCCAGTGACATAGCAGCTTTGAAACTCACTGCATGATCTCTATACCCTTTTAATCCATAGAGCTTTTCAGTAGACATCACTAGCACCCAAGTGGTTATTATTTTAAGTTCCGGCGCAGGGTGAAAAGCACGTGTATGCCTATCAAAGCATCACATACTCCTCTGGCACTGAAAGAGCTAATAAACTAAAATATCTCTAATACACTGGCATTAGTATTCAAGTGTTAGTAGTGTCAAAAAAAGTTTTTTAATAGATTTGTAAAGGCTAAAAAAATAATCGTATTGCCACAAACCCCATCTCTCAAACCTTTACGGTTTGAGAGATATTCTCAATCAAAGTTCTCCCTTCCCTCCCCTTCTCCTGACGTCAGTGTCTAGCTGACAGCAGGAAATCCCGGTCCGGGGATCAGCCGGCGGCACTGCAGCAGAGCTGAAATCCCCTTATTAGAAAATAATGACTTAATTGGAAAGGTCTACAAAGTGTGCCTGGTTTGCAAGCACATTTTGTAGACTGTTCACATGAAGTAGTTGTTTTCTAATAATGGGATTTCAGCTCTGCTGAAGAGCATCATCGTGTCAGTCGACACGGATTTCCTTCAGCTGACATCAAGAGAAAGGGAGGGAGAGGGGAACTTTGACTGCCAATATCTTTCAAACCATAGTGGTTAGAGAGATGGGATTTGTGGCAGTGTGATTATTTTTTAGCCTCTACAAATCTATTAAAAATTATTTTGGGAAATTACACTTTAAGCAGCTTTGAATCCAGACATTTTGGCGCCCTTGTTTAATATTTAGATTACTTTAAAACTTGTATTTCCACTTTGTGGATTCCAGAAAGCCTTCACAAATAATTACATATTGACTTACCTGTGGCCCTTGTTAAAGGGATAGTAATACTTCGTTTTATCTTTATTTTATTTTGTAGGCATTAAAAAAACATAAAGAACGATATAAGTCTTATCTCTCAAACGTTTATGGTTTGAGAGATGTTCACAAGCAAAGTTTCCCCTCACTGACCAAAACGTTCAAGTCTGCCTTCTAGCTGTCAGATTTGGAATCCGGTCCGCGGACCAGCCGAGGCTCTACAGCAGTGCAGAAATCACGAGATATAAGAAGAACTACTTCATTCAAATAGTCTACAAAGTGTGCCTGGTTTGCAAGCACACTTTTTAGACCCTTCCAATGAAATAGCTATTTTTATATCTTGCGATCTCGACTCTTCTGAAGAGCCACCGGTTGATCTGCAGACTGGATTCCAAATCTGACAGCGAGATGGCAGACTTGACCGTTATTGGTCAGCGAGGGGAAACTTTGTTTGTGAATATCTCTCAAACCATAACGATTTGAGAGATAAGACTTATATCATTCTTCATGTTTTTTTAATGCCTACAAAATAAAGATAAAACAAAGTATTATTATCCCTTTACATACAAGAACAGACCTGTTCTGAACTTATGTCATCACAGCACTACTGCCACCCAGGGACGATCAATACCATCAAGACTCTGTCTTCCTACATGGAGATTGATAGGAATCCCAGCATATGTATAAAGACAAAAGTGGAACAATTCCGGGAAAAAACAACTGCAACATAGGAGACAGCAATTCCCATTGAAGTGAGGCCCTTGAATGCAGGAAGGATCATCTCTAGCATTCAGCGGGTTAAAAGTGCTGTTGAAATCAATAGGAATATTTGTCTGTCCCCTGTGTTGCAGTTGGTTTCCTTTAGAATTGCTCCACGTTTGTCTTTATACATATGGTCCAGTATTTCACACAATATCATGTAGATATGTAAGGAGTGTCACACACTGCATACACATAGCTGGGAAATCTCCGGATTTGCCTCATAGACTCCGGTTTTGTCTTCTAATTACCTGGTCTCCGGGGCAGAGGCTGAATCTCGGGGTGTGGGTTGTTTTAAATAAAACTCTACACCAACTTCTCCTCCTTCCCAGGCTATTTTTCGGGGGGGGGGGGGGGGGTGTATTTTGAAACCCCGCCCTCCACTCGCGATTAAGTCTCACCCCTTTTCTGATGCAAATAGCGTCATAGATCTCCCCCAGCAGCACCAGAGGACTCCCCTCCGGGAAGTCCACATTGCAAAGGTCCCAGGTATGTTCATACGTTATGTTTGAAGGAAGGAACAAAATCCTTTAGCAGGTGTGGGCAATATTTGGCTCTCTGGCTATTGGGAACTACAAGTCTCATCATCTTCAACCAGTCAGTTGCTAGTTTGGGGTGATGGGGTTCATAGTCCCAACTGCTAGAACTAAAGGTTGCCTTTGCCTACTCACTCCCTACACATTTGTTATGTATTAATTCCCTGGTTACTAGAGCAGACTCCAACACATACCAAAGCAATGCAGTGGAGGCCTCTCTAGCAACTAAGGGTAAATTTGCATATTATAACCCTTATTTAGAATTGTAAGTCATAATGTGTGGCCCAATGAGTACTAGAGTGCCATATGTGGCCCACTGGGTGCATCAGTTGACTATCACTGCTTTGCACTCTGTAGCCAGGATATCAGAGGTGTTCTAGGCTAGCAGCTAGCCTTATGCTGAGGTGGTGATATAGTAACATAGTAACATAGTAAATTGAAAAAAGTCACAAGTCCATCAAGTTCAACCTTTGCCTCATACCCCAGTGACATGAGAATTGCATAGCTTTCCTGCTACCACATAAGTTAGTGACGTTATTTATCAGACCTTCGAGATTTGCCTACTAATATACAGTATAACCCTGCATTTTCCTTTAGAAAAAAATGTATATAATCTTTTCTTAAATGTATCCATGTATCTAACTTCTTGCCTTTACATTATGGTATTAGGAACTTTACAATCTGAGACTAGAAACTACTGGGTTCCTGGACAATATTTTAAGCCCCCCCACATCCTTACACAAACTCTGCCCAATTTTACAAAAGTAAACAGTCTGTCACTACTCTCATGTGGGCATTTATAAATGAGCTCTGGAATGGATAATGAATATCCTAAACACTTGTGTAACGATTTATGCACTACCATCGCCACATCCTATATAATAATTCGCTAAAACGTGTGTAAAGCCGCAGTCATGCTCAGTAGAGACCGATGCGCGTGCTGCAGTCATGCGCACTGCTGTATCAGCCGTGGCACGGCCAGTCTCAACTGCGCATGACTGCCCCTCGACTGGCTGGCAGTAGCACTGTGGCCCGTGTAACGGGCTCTTCAACTAGTTGGATATAACTAGTACATACTTGAACAGAAAATGTTTGTTTTCACTGATTTCTCATTGAAAGACTACAGACCCGAGTGACTAAACACATAAATCTGTTTCCTACCCATTTGCACTTTCATGAACAGGCCTGTAGCAAAGACAGAAGCTTAAGAGCAGTGTCAAGCACAATCAAGTGGAACGCTTGGATGGAAAATTTGGCAACAAAATATGACAAGCGGTAGACTACCGGCGCTGCCAAAGGAGGACTGCCACAGAAGCACGGAATAACGCCAATCAGGAACAGTAACAACTGTACCCAACGTGCCAGGCACCAACCCACAAGGGTTTAATGAATGCTCAGACCTGCCAGAGTTGACTGCCAGAATAGATAACCCAACCTCAGCAACGGCTTTATAGGTCAAGCGTACCGTGGTGCTACCGAATGGGTGCTACGAGCACCAGATGAATAACGAGGCACAATACTGGTCAGGTAACAGTACAAGGCTGCCAGAGCAGTAACAGAGGCAACAACGGATCTGTCCATTGACAGAGAGATCGGAAACAGGCCCTTAACCGAATACCGGATGGAACAGTAAGCAGGCCCGGGTTGGCACCCAGAACAGGAGCGACAGCCAGGCTGGGTCGGTACACAGAGCAGGAATGTCAGCCAGGCCGGGTCGGTACACAGAGCAGGAACGTCTGTCAGGCCGATTCGGTACACAGAGCAGGAACGTCAGCCAATCCGAGTCGGTACACAGAGCAGGAACGTCATCCAGGCCGGGGCGGTACACAGAGCAGGAACGTCAGCCAGTCAGAGTCGGTACACAGAGCAGGAATGTCAGCCAATCCGGTTCGGTGCACAGGGCAGGAACAATACAGTCAGAGTAGTCAGGCAGTCCGGGTCATACATGGGAAACACACGAATACTGGAGACATCGCTTAGTAACGGGAACACCACGAAAGGGCAAAGCTGAAAGGACAGGGCTCAGTATTTAAGAGTTATCACTGGGCGGAGCAACACCACGTTAGCCAATAAAACTGAATCAGGAAGAAGCGCTGTCAAAATGTCACCAGTAATAACACGGGCACCGTGATACAACTATAGAGGCCAATCTTATGGCATAAATTAATTTGTCTGGGTTTCTGCACCACTGAAACTCTGAAAGGGAAAAGAGGCCCAGACAGTGACCCTGGCAACCCTAGGACCACTTGTTAATACCCCCACATCCCCATGCTGGCTCAGTCTCACACTACAGCAACACGAGATGAAGAGAGGAGGCAGCCACCCCTGCATTAAACCACACAATGATGTTAGTGAGGAGCTCGGCAGCTAAAGTGATTGCAGGGGAAAATCTTCATTATGGCCTTACACACAAACATGCACACATCGCCATCTTCTCCACCACCCAGGACCAGAGTCCATGGCAATCAACCCTCACATGTATACTGGCTGGTGCTGTTTACTAGCACCCCTTTACCATGCTCTCCTCCACTTCAACCAAAACTTCCGACTTGTACTGAGGTCACTTCAGTACAAACCAGTAGTTTCGACCATGAAACAGAACAGAGTACAGCTTGGTAGCAGTGCTCTACAGTTCCCAGCTCCAGAACTAAGATAATTCAAAAGTGGCTCACAGGCAGATCTGCCAGTGGGCTTGTCTATGGCAGCCCTTTGACACAGCCTCCCATCATCACAGTTACTGCTGCCAGCCCTGGTGATCAGGCACACCTGACCACCATAGCTAGGAACTCTCCGGATTTGCCCAGGAGACTCCGGTTCTGGCTTCTAATTACTGGGTCTGCGGGGCAGAGGCTGATTCTCTGGATATAGAGAGTTTTAAATAAAATTCTGCCTACTTCTGTGTCTTCCAAATATGCTCCTTGCACTCAGTGCTAAGTTCTCCTGCTTCTGTTTTTTTGTATATTTTGAAGCCCGTCCCCACTCACGATTAAATCGCGCCCCTTTTCTGACACGAATCGCATCATAGATCTCCCCCAGCAGCACCAGAGGATTGCCCTCCGGGTAGTCTTCATTGGAAAGTTCCCAGGTATGCTAACCACACTCCTCTCCCTAGAAATTTAACATGTGGTTTCCAACTAAGCTCTGGGCCAGCCTTGCACACAAACACTTACATCTACTATACTGTAGCAAGTGGGAGATGGTGAGGCAACATTCCACTGGCCCAATCTCATGACTGGCCAGGGTCCATTGCTGCCCACCCCTGGGCAAAGACATGTAAAATGTTTCACAAAAGTAACTCCAAGTCCTTACCTTATGGGGGACTTGGTAGGATGACTCTCTGTCTCTCTCAGTCACAGACTTACACTTGACACTGTAGCAGAGCAGTCTAACACCACCAACTACACACTGCAAATCCACATGCGTAGCTGGTGTTTGCTCAGGATAAGCTGTTGTGCAAGCTCTGCCATCACAGAGAGCATAGTGCGCAGCTGTGTTTGAGTGATGTTGAGGTCATAGGTCAGCAGAGACTCACTGGGGTGGGAGTGGCCCAAGAAGCACAGCAGTGCAGAAAACAAGCACCCTAGCAGGTCCAGCACCGAATTTAGTTTCTGGGGACATCAAGTGCGTGGAAGTGAAAGGGCCATTGCCAGGCGCCCCTGAGAATCCGGCGCCCTAGGCAAGTGCCTTGTTTGCCTATTTATAAATCCAGCCCTGAAAATAAGCCAGACAATTTGATTTTAAAAGCAGACGGTAAACCTTGGTGTTCCTCGAAACAATTGCATGAAATCAACTGAAATCTATTTGAAGATGAAATCATGCCATGTTCTTTTTAATAAAATTCAGGAAAATATAGAAATTTGAAAACAATATTCAGTATCTTTTACAGTCATTCTCATTTCATTGTATATTGGCATACCTGGGAATTTTCTTTTGCGCTTCTGGGGAGTATAATTGGCACAAATCACAGCAAAAGGGGTATGGCTTGCTTTTGAGTGGGGGTGGGGTTTTCCAGGGCATCATGCAAGTGGGCGGGAAGTGGGAGGAACTGGGTGGGGAAGAAGGAAAAGTGGGAGGAACAGGATGGAAAGGAGCAGAAGTGGGCAGAGTTTTAAAGGAGCAGTAAACTTTTTTTTATGAAACCTTATATGTTATTGAGCTTTTCCTGCTGAGTAAAACAATGGCACTCCAACCGCTATCAGTTGTTTTATTCAAAAGCTATAACAGTTCAAAAAAGTGTATTTACTGTGCGTTTTTACTTCCTGATAGTTCTAACTGACAGGAAGTGACTCTGCAGTTTCTATCACATTCTATGGAGAACTGTAAGGCACTGATTTTCCTCTCCATTAGAATGGAACAGAAAAACTAATTGGACTTTGACCACTAGAGGGCACTGCTAATGCAAAAAAAACCCACAGCATTAAACTGTAATAACTGTGGAAATCTCAATCTGTCAGCAGTAGGCGTACTCTTATTTTACTCAACAGGAGTAAAAAAAGTTTACTGATCCTTTAAAGAAAACTCCCCACATACAGAGAATCAGCCTCTGCCCTGGAGACCTGGTAATGCACTCTCAAAATAAAATTCACAATCATTGTCCATTAAGAAACAAATTCTTTCATGGCTTTAGAGAGGTTAAGAAATCTGGGAAATGAGTAAAAAACTGCTGTTGTAGAATTGTTGCCAGTTCTATCCAGCTGTAGAAGCTGGCAACATCAAATGCAAGTAAGACTAAATGAATGCTAAAGTACTGTAGGGCAAATTCAATGGCCTCAAATTTTCATTGTAATTTATTTTAAAAGAGCAATGTATTTAACTGCCAACCATGACTAAAATGTTCCAGTCGCAGTTGTTAGTAGATTGAAACAGCAGTTCCAGCTAACACATGTAGGTTTATCTTTACCCACTTATACAAAATTCTCAGAAAAATAATATAATTTGTATGCTAACTTCCCATTCCATTTGTTAAATAGAGCTGGCCTTAAAACTACCGTGCAACTTATCATTGGACCAATACTACATTTTTCTTCTGTTTGTTCAAATTGCTATACGGAAACACAAAGTTTTTCACACTAAGGGCTATCTACCATTGCAACTGACAATGTTATTTCTGTTTTTTTGTGTACAAATTTTCCAAATGATTCAATCCATGAGATAAAAACAGTGATAACATGTAACACCTGCCATGAAATTAACCTTAAGTCACAGGGCCAACTGAAAGAGAAATCTATAGATAGAAGAATAAGCGATTTAAAGCAGGCATGTCAAACTCATCTATAGTTGAAGGCCACATGATCAAAGATTCCCACTAAGGAATATAACACACTCAACAATTCCCTCTAAGTACAGCCTCAACAATGGCAATAGATATCTGCACTAATATTTTCTTGGGGAGGTCTAGAGAGTGGAATGAAATGTAAATAGTTTTCTGCTTTGCTGTGGCTGTGCTGATAATAATCCCAGGTCTATCTTACTTCTAAAACTTGGGCATGCAACATTTGGCTCTCAGTATGTTGGAGATTACAATTACCATCATCACCAACCAGCCTACTGCTGGAAATATAAAGCTGCCTACTTGCTTTAGAAGGTTCCTGTTGTGCCTCTGCACTGACATGAAAGGGTTGGTTATTTTGACAGGAGAGGGCAGGGGGCAAAAATCACTGCATGGAATGTCACCTCCTCTTCTAACACTCCACCCTCACTTTACACACTTTGCACCCTCTGTCCCTCCCTTTCGCCTTTTCGCCAACACCTGCCCTTCCGACGTTACCATTGACCCTCCCTCAAAATATGTCCGTCCGGTCCTTGTCATCACACACACTGCCTCTCCCACCCTTTACGACCTTAAGCACTCCCTTTTCTCAGTTTTGCTTCTTCCCCTTTCCCACCCTTCCTTTCTCTTTGCAATATCCCACCCTTCCTTTTGCCACTTTACCCCTCCCTTTTGCCACTTTCACTCTTGCACCTTCAGCCCTTTGTCTGTGAACCTCCCATCTTCTGTTTCCCATCCCCCATCACCACCCCCTCCTAACTTCCATTTCCCCTCATGGTAAGCTCCTCCAACTTCCCTTTTGCCTCTCTGCAAAAGCCTTCCACCCTCCCTTTCACTTCATCATCAGTGCCTTCCACCCTATCTTTCACATTACTTCAACCTCTTCCAATCCCCCCTTTTGGCTCATCTCCAGTGCCCTCCAACCTCCCTTTTGCTTAAACTCCAGCCTCTTCAGTCCCCAAATTCTCCCAGACTCTTCCTCTTCACATGCCAAAGTTAAAACAAGTATAGGTAGTGTGTGTTTTTTTTTGTTTTTGTGTTTAACCCCTTGCATGTCACAAATGTATCCAATGCATTGCAATGCAATACATTGGATATCTCTCTAGCACTCAAAAGAAACCTACTCAGTGCCAGAGAGATACTGAATAAACTATCAAGCAATGCATTGGATAGCCTCTTGCACTCAGAGTTATTCTGAATGGGAAACTCCATTGCCACTCTTGCTAGTATAAAATGAAAAAAGTTGTCATGATTTCTTAATGATTATCCTGGTGCAGTAAATTTGTTAATCTGTATACAATAAGTTTGGGGAAACAGCACTCATGGCACTCTTCATAAGGTGAAAAAAAGCAAAGAATAATGGTCTATATTTTGGTCATTTGCTGGACTGTCCAGCATATGACTCAAACACAGAAACTCAATTAAACATAACATATTTTCACCTGATGAAGACTCCCATGTCTGCTGTTTACCTGAACATATTGCATAACTCCCAACATTTCAAATTGCCAAAGAAGGACAATTGTGTTTTAGGGGGTGTTGCTGGAGGGGTTTCTGGTAGGCGGGGCATTAATGAGAATTTTTAGGATGTTTCATGACCTATTGATACCTCCTTTTGTTACCTAATAAATGACTTATAACAGGACCAAAGTATTTTAGTTAAGCACACTAATTTATAAACACATATACTAATGTTTAACCCCTTAAGGACCAGCGGTCCCGGGGTGTGCTGTCCCTTAAGGACCACATAGGAAACTTTTACGTGCCGTCCCATGTGACTGATCACGTGAGGCGGAACGCCGAACAGGGGCCTGAAATAGATCGCTCCGATCTTGGAGTAAAAGTACATGACGTGCCAGGATCGTCATTGGTCCTTAAGTGAAGGACCAGCGTGACGGTCCTGCCACGTCAATGGTCCTTAAGGGGTTAAAGAAACATTAATGTGAGTTTTATTGCTGTGGAGCAGTAGGTGATACACTTATATACATATCACACATTCTGATTTCCTAAAAAGAGGGGCATTAGGGTGGGAAAGAGGGACAGTGGGATTTGGGTCTTAAAAGGGTCTGTCCCTCCTAAAGAGGGACACTTGGGAGGTATGCTTACCGTAATCTGGAAAAGCTAACTGTTCCTATATTCTCCTCTTCAAATGTTTTTCCTTTATTATTCCTCCTTTGTCTTCTATGTTATTGCCTAGCAACTGATAAACAATTAGGAGGCACTGAAAATCTGATATGTACAGATGATGACTGTGGGCACATCAATACATTAGGGACATTATTCACCAAGTTACTTAGGTGCAATCTGGTGCAAACCAACTGCACTATAGGGTTGAAATGCTAATCAATGCATTGGAGACTTCTCAGACATTCATGGTTAAAAGTCCTATTTAAACTTCATCACCCCCCACTGGTACAGTTGGTTTGCTTTAGAATTGGATCTATTTAATTGATGAATTAGGTACACATTTACTGAATGTTCCACAAATGTATCACTAAATCAAAAATAAAAATTCCCATTGATTGAAATGATGCTTTTAACTCACTGAATGCTATGGAGATACCCAATGCATTGCATTGCAGACCTCTCTAGAATTTTTTTTTTCTAAATCAGTGGAATGGGGGTTGTGTTTGTTCCCTATGGTGCAGTTGGTTTGCTTCAGGGCTGCTCCAATTGTTCTTTGATTATAAGCCTCAATTGCTCCACTAAATCATTACTATGATATAGGATAATGAGACATACCCAGACGCTACCAAATCAGGTCTTAAAAACAAATCACATCTAAATCGAATTGACTGGGCCACCAACTGAGCTGTTTTCCCTTTAGCATGCCTGTTAGAAGCTTGTGAGGAATGTAGTGAAATTCCCTATTATGCAGTCCACACTAGTGAACAGAACGTTTCTATTCTTGACAATTGAGCTCCATATTGGAGCTGGAAAATTGGGATCCAAAGGAATGCCCATAAATTGAAACTTTCTAAATTAGCCGACCCTGAGATCATTGCAATATTAATGAAGAACATAGATTCCAGGTGATATGTCCCAGTCAGTCCTTAAAGGGATAGTAATGTTTCACAATAAAAGCAGCTACAATCTTCACAGTCTTCATAGTATTTGGGCCATGGAGTGTGTTATTTCAATACTGTTAGAGTTGTAGTTCAAGAGTAATTGAATGATAAAGTATCCCCCTGCTCACCTAAGAGAAACAAGAATGTCCAGATGGATTGCAGAGAGGGACAATTTTCAGTGAACATATGAAAAAACCTGAAAAATCTGTCAAGTGTGTGTGGGGGGGAGTTTTCCTTATGCTCACAGTAAGAAGATTGTCCCTTGCTGAGAGCTGCCCGATCAAGGGACCAGATTCCACATCTGAGGGGAGGTGGCTTACACTAGGTAAAAGGGACAGGAGAGGGATACTTTATTATTCAATTACTCTTGAACTACAACTCTGACAATACTGAAATAACACTCTCCATGGCCCAAATACTATGAAGATTAATTGTAGCTGCTTTTTTTGTGAATCATTACTATCCCTTTAAGGAAACCTTCAAATGCTACAACCAAGATATGTCACTGCTCAAATACACATGTACTTGTAGCAGACATTGTACCAAGCTAGGGATTAAAGGAGCGAATTGGTACAGATGGTACAGGAAACACTGGACTCTCTCACCCTGAGAATTTGACCCTTAACCATGAGACCCCGAGATTTAATTCCTGAGTGTCCTGAGATATGGGAATGTCAAAATCCCCTCAGCATTCAGTAGATGATCTGATTCCTCATACTTTCTATCCATGTATCACTACAGGCTGAGGCCCTGCTCTGATTTTCTATTGAATGGAGCAATGATCTCCACACTGGGTGACATCTCCCAAGGAGGACCTGATTTGTTTCCGAGCGAGAGGGTGGGGAATGAGGTAAAACCTGTCACTGCATTGCCATGCAACATAACAGTATCCATATTGTTGAAAAGAGATCACAGCTGGAAGTCTGATAAAGGTTGGTTCAAAGAACAGTTCTTAATCATACATTGTTTAGTGCTTAATCATGAGATGCATACAGCTGGTGGGAAGCTCATATATTTTGGCTTGTAGAAATGTTTACAGCAAACAAAATAAATAATAAATAGATGTGTGCATTGGGTTAAAAAAAAATCAGTTAATATGTCTGTAGGCCAAATGCACAGAGAAAGGTGGAGTCATTCTGTAAAATAACAATTGTACCATATAAAAGAGATAAGAAATAACAATTTAATATAGATTTTAAAGGGATAGTAATACTTCATTTTAACTTTATTTTATTTTGTAGGCATTAAAAAAACATGAAGAATGATATAAGTCTTATCTCTGAAACCTTTATGGTTTAAGAGATATTCACAAACAAAGTATCCCCCCCCTGTTCAACCAGATAAGAAGGGAGATGCCCAGGTAGACTGCAGAGAGGGACAATCTTCAATTAAGATAATGAAAAAAGCTGAAAAACTTTTCAAGGGGGGAAGGGCTTTCATTGTTTTCATACAAATAAAATTGTCCCCTTCTGTTATCTGTACTGTCATACAACCAGACTCACATCTGAGAAGAGATGGCTTACACTAGGAAAAAGGGGCGGGGAGGGGAACTTTGCTTGTGAATATCTCATAAACCATAAAGGTTTGAGAGATAAGACTTATATCATTCTTCATGTTTTTTTAATGCCTACAAAATAAAATAAAGTTAAAACGAAGTGTTACTATCCCTTTAAGCTCCTTGATTACTAGAGAGGTATTTTAACCCCTTGAATGCACTGGAAGCCATCACCATACCTGGGAACTCTCCGGTTTTGCCCCGGAGACTCCGGATTTCAATGTGAATTACCGGGTCTCCGGGGCAATGTGTGAATCACCGGGTGGGCAGAGTTTAAGTAAAAACTCTGCCCACTTGTGCTCCATCTCACCTGGTTCCTCCCACTTCCCGCCCTCTTACATCCATTTTGCAGGGGGGTTTTGTGGGTTTTTTTTGTCCCAACCCCCGTGACTAAGCCCCGCCCATTTTATGAAGCAATTTGCGTAATTTTCCTCCCCCTGGGCACTGACAGGGTTACCCTCCGTGTAGCCCTGTTTCAAAAATTCCCAGGTATGGCCATCACTAGTATCCATGGGATTAAATCTCCTGTGTAAATCAATTGGAAGTTATATGTGACTTGCGATAAAGTGACTGAGAATGGGACCAACATACTAACAGTAACAGTTTATGAGGCTGAAAAAAAGACATGCTTCCATCAAGTATAGCCCATGCCAAATCATCCCTTTTGATCCAGAGGAAGGAAAAAAAAAACATTAAAGTAATTTCTAGTTAAGAAAGTGGGTAAAAAATGTATTCCTTCCTGACTCCAAATGGCAGTCAGATAGATCCCTGGATCAACACCCTATGTGCTTTGAAGCCAACTGTCATAATTCTCAATATTATTCTATGCTAGATAGGTATCCATTATTTTTATGAAAGTAGTTACAGTATCGACAAGCACAGCATACTGAGGCAAAGAATTATATAACTTTATTGTCCTTATTGTAAAAAATCCTTGCCTTTGTTTTAGTCGAAAGCACCTTTCTTCAAGTCTTCATGGATAACGTCTTGTTTTACTATCAACTCTTTAGGTGAATTGTTCCTTGGAGAGTTCTTTGAACTCAAATGTATTTGTAAAATGGTAATCAGATCACCCCTTAGACATCTCTAATGTAAACAAACCCAGTTTGGCTAGTCTCTCTTTATAACTCAGATCCTCCAATTCCTTTATCAGTTCTGTTGCACGTCTTTCTTTAATGAGGATTCTCCAGGTAGTTTCCCGTTTAGTGTATATGTAGCATGTTTGCTTCTACAGCCCAAATACATAACATTACGCTTATCTACATATTTGGTAGAGATTACAGTCTAACGTGAAGCTGGAAACATTTGCTTTGCCTCCAGCACTCAAAGGGTTAACAAAACTTGCCAGCTTCATGTTAGACTGTAATCTCTACCATATTTGTTAAACAAATTATGGACAATTTTAGAGTTCTAACTATTTTATTATTCTTCTAAGAATCTGATGCTTAAAACACAAAATTATACCATATGAATCATCCTGATGCTGCGGTTTGGGTTGAATCGCCGTTTAATGAGGCGACATGAGAATCTTGTGCTTTTATGTAGGGCGATATTCTCATGTCGCCCTTTTTATTTTAGATTTTAAAAGTGAACTCTGGAAATCAAGGGGCTAAGAAGCATAAAAATGAAACACTTGTTTTGTAGGATGCAATTTGCATCTTGCAAAGCAGCTTGTTCATCACTAGTTTCCTCCAATCCAACCAATAGCATTCATTCCACATCCTCCAATGACATCATCGCTCACAGAGCACATGTAAATAACACACTTGAAAATGCTAATATAACTTTATATATCATCTACTTACTGTTAGCATATATTAAATGCAATTATTCATATGTTGCATTCCTAAAATATCATCCTAATCTTGCTTTTTAACTCATGGGCAGAGTGTCCCTCCTGTTCAGAAAGAATTTAATTGTGTTTGTTCTGTTTGTAATCAGAGATAAGTTCTAAAGTCAGTTAATTTATTGTGTTTAATATGAACTTCTATTCTGACCAGAAAGGCTGTTATTTTATATCAGCTCATTTACAGACAATCCTGGACAATCACTTCCACATTGCTGGGGCACTGAGAGCCCTGGAAAAAGCAGGAATGGCAGCTACTTCAGAGCATATGTAGGACTGGATTTTAGGCTTCAGAAAACAGAGTTTTATAGATGTAGCATGAAGAATATTTAGGTGTATATAACCCCTTTTCTTTTTAGGTGAAAGTGGACATTATGTATAAATGGAAACTGGAGTAATTTGGGTGAAAACCATCTGCAGCATAGGGGGATAAATAAACCTTCCCATTAAGCTAAATGAGGCTTTTAACCCCTTGAATGCTGTAGAGATCTCCAACGCATTGTGAAGCAAGATATCTCTCTTGCATTTAAATCAGTGAGAAATGTTGGAAATATTTATTTCTCCTAGGGTGACCACATTTCCATTCTGCCATTCAGGGACACTGTGGTGACTAAAGTACTTGTCTTCAGCTATGTGGGATGGGTCAGTATACATCACTGGACATCAGTGCCCAAATTGCTCTTTATCTGGTGCACCACAGAGTTCTAAACACTATAGTGAGAACGGTCCAGTGACTGCTGTGACAGAAAGTGATGCCTGTGTTGGGCTACAAGAAAATGTACATCACACACAAAGCCTTAGACTAGCATTACACTACAACAATACTGCACTGCAGCTCCTGTGTGATGTCAAGATCAAGGCTCAGTGTTCTCTCTAGTGCTTAGAGCTCTGTCTGGAAGCCATTTTCTTGTAGGCAATGGGCAGTTCTTGTTTTAGTGTTTAGAATCTTCATTCAGGGACATTGTATTGTCCCTGGTGGGGGCTATCCGGGACATGGGACACACATATAAATTCCGGGACTGTCCCTGGCAATCCGGGACATGTGGTCACCCTAATTTCTCCCCTATGGGGAAATTGGTTTGCCCAAGATTTTGTCCAGTTTTTATAAATGTAGGCTAGTGTTTCTTTAGGGGAGATGGGAAAATGGCATCCGCAAGATCCAGAATCACCTGAGATGACATTAAAGCTTCCACAACCAAGAGTATTTGGGGGCCTAGGTTAAAAGGTGCCTAGGCTTGTTGTTTTAATGTCATTGTCACAGATATAAGCCACCTATCTAGCATAATAATGTAATTAGTTCTACAAACAAAATTCCTTTGTAAATTATGCTTCCTATTGCTTGTGAATTATGTTTCTGTCAAGATTGGAAGTCAGATAAAATTATGCATGGTTAAATTCTATGTGTTAATTGGTCTATTAACAGTTTTTGAGAGTAGACATTGGTATCATATTCAGGGCATGATCATGCATTAAAGCTTGTTTATTGACATTGAGGAGCTGCATCACTACATAAAATATCTGTATTTGGCGGGGTGTTAATTTGAAGGGAAACATTGCTAGCTAAAATAAAGTTGTTGTTCTGTAACCTTTTGAGTGCCAGAGGGGTGTGCAACACAGTAAGGCTGATGTACAAAGAAGAACTGAAGTCATTTTGGGTAAACCAACTGTATTATAGGGGGGGATAAAAATACCCCAACATTCCCATTTATTTAAATGTGAATTGTAACCTTCTGAATGCTAGAGACATCTCCATAGCATCAGAAAGCAATGCACTGAAGACCTCTCTGTCATTCAAGTGGTTACCAGGTGCATTTAAATCAACAGAAATTGAATTTCTCCCCTTTTGTTCAGGTGGTTGAGTAAACCAATTGCACAAAAGAGGAGAAATACAATTTCTGTGGGGGGAAGATGCACTAAGATTAAATAAAAGTACGATAAAAGTATGATAACGATGAGAAAAATTCCCATGTGTGAATATGTTTATTTATATAGCGCCACAATGTGAAAGCAGCGATTTACAATTTAAGGGTTTAGACAATATAGGGTGCAGAAAATAATGATAGAGTTTTGGTCAGGATAAGGTAAATATAAATAAATTATAAGTGCCTTGGATGCATGAAGAAAGTCACTGCAATCTAGCTTGTTTAAAGGGATAGTAATACTTAAGTATTACTAATCCCTATAGTAAAGTAGTACTAAAAAAATGTATTGCCCACAGTGTCATCTCTCAGACTTTCATGGTTTGAGAGATGATCGCTTCTAAAGTTGCCCTCTCCCTCCCCCATAGTCAGCATTCTAGCTGACTCAGGGAAATCCGGTCAGAGATCATCAGGTGGCTCTGCAGCAGAGCGCGATCGCGTTAATTAAAAAAAAAACTTTCACTAAAACAATCTTGTACGTGTGCTTGCAAGCCAAGAACACGTAGAAGACCATTTCAGTGAAGGTTTTCTTTTTTAGTAACGCGATCCGGCTGTGCTACGGGGAAGGGGGAGGTAGAGGGTGACTTTAGAAGCGATCATCTCTCAAACCATAAAGGTTTGAGAGATGACACTGGGGCAATACATTTTTTTTAAGTAGTACTTTGCTATAGGATTAGTAATACTTAAGTATTACTGTCCCTTTAAGTTTTGTTGAGGGGTGTGATTTTAAGCAAGTGAGACTTGAAGACCACAAGAGAAAATCAATGGTGCAGGCTGGAAGGTAGAGCATTCCATAGGTAAGGGGCAACAAGGGAAAAGGGTTTAAAGGGATAGTAATAAATCTATTAAAAGGGTAGAATTGTTTCAAAATAAAAGCAGCTCCAACTAATCTTCATAGAATTTGGGCCATAGAGAATGTTATTTCAGTACTGTCAGAGTTCTAGTTCAAGAGTAATTGAATTATAAAGTATCCCTCTCCCGCCCCTTTTACGTAGTGTAACACTGCTCACCTCAGATGTGGAATCTGGTCTTAAGACCAGAGAGCTCACTGCAAGGGACAATTATCTTACTGTGAGACAGGTTCTTCAGGTTTTTCCCTTATGCTAATGCAAGCCATCTGGACACCACCTTTCTGTTCTGAGGTGAGCAGTGTTACATCAGTAAAAGGGGCGGGAGGGGGATACTTCATCATTCAATTACTCTTGAACTACAACTCGGAAGTGCTGAAATAACACTCTCCATGGACCAAATGCTATGAAGATTAATTGGAGCTGCTTTTATTTTCAAACAGTACTATCCCTTTAAAGTTGATGTCTGAGTCTTCTTTTTTTTTTAACATGTAGAGCTATATTTCATTACTTACAAGTTTACAGTTCAAGAGCTATTCAAGCTGAAAGGATCCCCCTCCCACCCTTTTCCCTGCATTGTTCAGCCTCTTAGTCTGGTCCACATGGAGCATGGCAAGGGAAATCTCTAGTAAGCAAAAGGAAAATCCTGCTCTCCTTCGTCAAGGGGCAGGGTTTTCCTTATACTTATTGAATATAGATTGTTTCTTGCTACATCCATCCGGTCCCACGACTGAATTCCAGATCTAATTGGAGGTGGCCAGAATGGCACTCCTTACCATCAGTTATTTTAAATTGGGAGGCTGTCTGAAGGAGAATAATGGAGGCTGTGGGAATATGTGCTTAAGTGTTTCATCCATATGTAATGTTGTTTGAAGTTCTCTTGATATTTTGCGTACAATGTTGGCCTGGGGATGATACTCTCCTTCAGACAGCCTCCCAATTTAAAACAACTGATGGTAAGGAGTGCCCTGAATAATAATACAAATGGCACATGTCCCTGCCTGCAGAGGAGGTGTAAAACCTGTGCACACATTTATACCACAGACAAGATACCAATTCCAAACACCCAGTTACACCATAAGATCAATGGTACCTTCACCTGCAAATCAACCAGTGTAATATACCTTATCATGTGTGCAAAATGTCCAACAGATCTTTATGTGGGTGAAACTGGACAACCATTACATAAGAGGTTTAATTCCCACAGATCTAGTGCTAACAACAAAAAGACAGAGACACCAGTGGGAGAACATTTATTTTTGCCAAAAAATGGACACAGTGTCAGAGATATCAAATTAACTGTATTAATGAGGCTGTTTCACACTTAGAGAGAGAGAGAAAAATATGGGAGGTAAAATTATTGATCTAGTTTGGAGCTTTGAATTTTGGTTTGAATAAAGATAGAGAATTCCTGACACATAATCACTTTGTGGACTAACCTTTACAACAGCCCCCTGGGATCGTAAATACCTTGGACCACTCAGATGAAGAATGCAATTTACAGCACTCTACTCTGCCACTGGCTGATCAATGAACCAGAGTCTGAACTAAACTTTCTTATCTGATTTCCTTCTTAAACAATGCAATGTGTACTCATATATAAGAAAGATGTTTTCATATTTATCTGTATAACATGCCTGAGGAAGAGACATGAGATGTCTTGAAAGCTTGCATTCTAAATCTGTTTAGTTAGCCAAAAAGGCATCAACAACTATATTTCTGCATCTAACACAGTACTAACTCTCATCTGTTAAGAGATTTTAGTGCATATGCTCCAAAGAAAAAAAAGGAATTATATAATTTATCTCACTGGAGAGATTATATCTATTTTATCCCCACACAGTTCTTAGTACATCTGCCTCTTTGTTTTGAAAACTCCACTGATACTCAAAGTGTTAACCTTAAAGGGATAGTAATACTTTGTTTTAACTTTATTTTATTTTGTAGGCATTAAAAAAACATGAAGAACGATATAAGTCTTATCTCTTAAACCTTTATGGTTTATGAGATATTCACAAGCAAAGTTTCCCCTCCCGCCCCTTTTTCCTAGTGTAAGCCATCTCTTCTCAGATGTGAATCTGGTTGTAAGACCAGACAGATAACAGAAGGGGACAATCTTCTTTGTATGAAAACAATGAAAGCCCTTCCCCCCTTGACAAGTTTTTCAGCTTTTTCCCTTATCTTAATTGAAGATTGTCCCTCTCTGCAGTCTACCTGGGCACCTCCCTTCTGATCTGGCTGAACAGGGGGGGGGGATCCTTTGCTTGTGAATATCTCTTAAACCATAAAGGTTTGAGAGATAAGACTTATATCATTCTTCATGTTTTTTAATGCCTACAAAATAAAATAAAGATAAAACGAAGTATTACTATCCCTTTAACGGGATAGTAATGTTTAATTATTAAAATACAATGGAGTCTTCATCCTACATTTTTATAACAATGTGTAGCAGTAAAACCTTATAAAACTTTGCTGTTTTACACTTATTCTCGAATAAAGTTCCCCCCTCCCTCCCCTTTCACTTACCTCAGCAAGCCAGTCCAGACAGAAAGCGACAAGAGTTAATTTTCTTCCAGCATAAAGAAAAACCTGCCCTTCTTCATCAAGGGGGCAGGCTTTTCCTTATACTGAAAGAGTTAAGATTGTCCCTCGCTGCAATCTGTCTGGTTCCAGGAGCAGATACCAGATCTGAGGGGAGGCTGCTTGAGGTAAGGGGATGGAGAAGGAAACTTTATTAGAGAATAAATATAAAATGGCAAACTTTTAGAATGTTTTACTGCTAAACATCATTATACAAAGTGTAGGAAGAAGACTCGATTGTACTTTAAAAATGAAACATTACAATCCCTTTAAAGGGATAGTAATGCTTAAAATGTAAAAAAAAATATGTTGTAGGGTTTATCCCCCTGAGTAAAACAGGAGTACTCCAACTGCTGAAAGGTGTTTCATTCAAAAGTTATTAATTTTCAAAGTTGAATTTTTTAGGTGCAATATCACAGTGGCCTCAAATTGTATAGTGGCGCTGTTGCTACACCATCCTATGGAGATTTATGGTCCCGGGACCAGAGCTGTCCATAGGATCGTGTAGCAACAGCGCCACTGTACAATTTCAGGCCACTGTGATATTGCACCTAAAAAATTCAACTTTGAAAATTAATAACTTTTGAATGAAACATCTTTCAGCAGTGGGAGTACTCTTGTTTTACTCAGGGGTATAAACCCTACAACATATTTTTTTTTTACATTTTAAGTATTACTATCCCTTTAAGGCTTCTTTCACACGGGCCACACCAGCGCAACAATGCTGCACTGAATATGTTTCCCATTGCGAAAGCTAACATACTGACCATGATGTCTTTCACACATGCGACTATCGCTTAGTGGGAATGCACCAATGTATAGCATGTTGCAACTTCACTGTGTTCCCATAGGAAAGCAGTAAAGTTGCAGTAAGGAATGTCTGCACACTGGCTTATGCGGACTCTGGCAGACTTTTCATATAAGCATTTATTGTTGTTATTATACTGATCACAGCTTCCAATGAATGGCCTACCCACGTGGGTGCTAGTCATTAATGCTGGGGCTCCAAGACCATCGGACTCCCCTCTCCTGCATCTGGAATGAGGTGGAACGCAGGAGGGAGGTGAATGAAAGAACATGGGTGGCATAACTGTTGCAACACTTGTACCACTCCTTAAAAAATGGCCTAAACGAAAGCATGAACGGATCCCCAAATTCCCATTGATTGTCAATGGGGTATTTAACACATTGCGAAGAAATGTGTTGCACACCCCTTTGGTACTCAACGGGTTAAAATGGGCTTTTAACCCCGTGATTGACAGATCTCTGACGCACTGCTTCACAATATGTTGGACACCGCTCTAGAATTAAAGGGATTAAATGTCCCATTTAAATAAATGATCATCTTTATTTCTCCCCTATTGAGCAATTTATTTACTCGAGAATTGCTCCTGTTTACTTTTTACCTATGAAGCAAACTGTTCTAATACACAATCCATTATCTGATATGTATACTGTTGCCAGTTATCCATTGTGACTGTATAGTGCTGTTTCCACATGACAGCTTTCCTAAAAATAGACTGAATTCTAGAAAATAGAATTAATTGCATTCCATTAATCATGCTAGTCTAACTAGCTTAATTGTACCACGCAATCTTAAGTAAACAGGCAGCGGTTTTGACATTGGATTAATGAGGATTAAAACATTCAGAAAGTCACAAAAGTCATAAGAGTGCTTTATTATAATGCCTACACACAAACTCTATGTAGATTGCAATGTTATATTGCTGAAATGGGATCTACAACCTATGTATAAATGTGTTTAACCCGCTGTCCGGGGGTGGGGATCTCTAGGGGATCACAGCACTTTTTTTCACTGGAGTGTTCTGTGATCACAGCGTGGAGTGTAGCGCTGTGATCACAAATTTCCGTGAGGGCCAGGACTGTCACCGGTGCCTTATGTCCATTCACACCGTTAATATATGGACTTAAAGTGCCCGTCACGTTTATGAAAACTTAGTTAAATTTAAAGAGAATTAGAAACTGCCTATTTGTTGTGTCGCCATTTGTTTTTTAATAAATAGTTTTGTTTGATGATGATGATGATGATGATGATGATGATATATCTGGGAACTCTCCAGATCTTCCCCAGACACTTTGGTTTTCAGAGTTAATTACCGGGTATCCAGGACAGGGGAGATTCTCTGGGTAAGTGAGTTCCTTGATAACAGAGCCAACTTACCACTTTCCATCTCTTTTTCAAGACAAGCCTTGACCTTTGCCAGTATGATACCACCCACTTCCATTAAGCCCTTCACACATTATAGCATGAATCATGCCATTTGGACACTCCTGCTCCAAGGTCCAGTTGTAAAGCTGGGGGCTGAGGACATTAGGGTTCTCAGATATGGTGAAACTATGTGAGGTACACTATACTAATCGGTTTATGTTCTGGGCCAATATTACTAAACACTAAAGCTGAAGCACTAAAAAAAAGTGGTGCAATTCTAGGCCAAGCCAACTGCACTACAGTGGACAAACAGAAATTCCTCTTGATTTCAATTGGGCCTTTAAAGCGGAACTACCACCTGAACTAAAGTCGCTCTGCCATGCTTAGGCAGGTGAAGACTAGCTTAATAATCCTTATTTTACCTGTCAAAAGTGACCAGGAGTAAAGTTATTGCTGATCTTCCAAGACTGACGGCCAGGTTAGTGCAGCCTGCGCACTTGTGCTGTCAGTCTCCTCCGGAGCCGTTCAAGCCAGTGCAAGGCTTCTGAAGGATGATGGGGACTGAAAGCATTGGTGCGTAGACAAGATGTCTGCTCTGATGCCTGGCTTTGGTCTCAGATGATCAGTAATTACTTCAGGGCTCAAAATTTCCACTTGCCACTAGCCAATGGTGAGTGATAATTTAAACCTGGCGAGTAGAAATTCAGCCCTGGTTGGTATGTTATGGCTTGCAGATCTAGCTAGTAGCAAAGGACTTAAAATTATAAGCCCTGATTACTTTACTCCTGGGCACTTTGGACAGGTAAAATAAGGATTATTAAGCTAGTCGCCACCTGCCTAAGTATGGCAGGGTGACTTTAGTTTAGTTCAGGTGGTAGTTCCACTTTAAAGGGGAACTACCACCCTGCAATAAGTTTACATGAATGCAGTCTTCATCTGGCGACTAGCTGCTTAGTTGCGCTAGTCGCCAGAAATATTACCTGGTTCTAAAGATTTTGCCATTTTTCCGAGGCTCACAGGAGCAGGAAGCACGGACATCTCGTCACAGTGACGTCCGTGCGCCTGCGCTGTCAGTCCCTTTCGGAGCCAAGTGAGCAGACAGAATCCTACAGCAACATTTGCCTTAAAAAAATGGTTAGTAGGATGAGTCCCTACTTTTTCTTTTGCCCACAACACTAACCACCTGCTTGTACAACTCTGGCACAGGGATCCTTGAAAAATAACTGTGACTTGGGAAAAGACAGCAGGGTGCAACACATGACACCAGTTCTTTAAAACCTATGTTTTCAACAAAAGAAAACTGCAGCATGTCATCCACCAAAGTTTTTGCAAGTATACTATCCCACAGATATACTTATGAATTATTTTTGTGCAGGCTTTGACTCCTTTCTAAGAACTCAGTAACAGCAGGATGTCAGTACACAGTTTAAGAACTATGAAATTGTGTTGCTTTAAGGATATGACTTGTGACAGTGAAAGTAGTAGTGGTGGCAGCTGCTGAAGGTGTGGGGACTCTATGACTCGTGTAATCTCCACTAACAAGCTCAGAGTCATACTCCTCCATGTTGTGCATTTGTAGAACATTATCAGAAGCCATGGGTGTTAGTGTAAATTATGGAATCTTGGCACACTTTGACACATCTACAGCACTACTATTATGTACCCCATATCCCCAGGAACATTTAGGAGTGCTTCTACTGCTGCTAGTCTTGGCACCTCTGACATGCTGATTGTGTAGGCTTCCAATCAGACCTGTTATTGTCCTTCAGGTGGGATCTCAATGAGCATATCCCTAGGTGTGATTCCTGCTCTTGTGCTTCTCACATAGAGAACAGAAAGCAACATGTTTAGCTTTTGAACCACAAGTTAAGTATCTTCATACTGTAGACTTCATAGACTAAGGGGTTCCTGAGGGGCTACTGCAACTACTACTGTGGCTAGATATTGCAATTGTACTACTATCAAAGGAGCCGCACTTCTAACAGCAGCAGCATCACTCATGATAGCTGGGATTGTGGATACTGATGACCCAGGTCACTGATTACACAACAATATATGTGACTGGGTGGTGGCTGTATTTGTAAGTAGTGATGATGATGATGACTGATAGGATGACTGGATATTATAAACAGGCATTGTGCTGCTTTTCAGTGATGGGAAAATGAGCCTTTTACTTTTCAGCTAATTTTCAGTCCGTTTTATCTTCTCTCTCACTATCAACTTCATCTGCATCAGAAGAAGAGGAGGATACTGGAGGGATATATTCTAGATCATCACCATCATTAATAATTAGGTCATCACGATCACTCAATGCTTCTTCTTCCACACTATTTCTGTATTCCTCTAGGCTTTTTAAAGTCTCAAACAATTTCTGTTTACTTTTAACCTTAGTGGGATTTTCAGAAGTTTGCTACTACTTTCAGGACAGGTGTTGTACTTGTTATTCTTACTGTTAGATGCAGCAGTTGGTTAACAGTTACACCTTCCTCCGCTATGCCATCAACACTAAATGTGACTTGTCGTCATCTTCAGTGTTTTTACATGGTTTACTAATAATGCTGGAGGTGGAAAAATGTTTTATGGCACTTTCACAAGCAGACTCCCCAGGAGGAGAAGTATCATCGTTTATTGCATATGCTTCAGCAATCATGGCATCAGTCAGTTTTTGGACTAACACATTACAAACACATCCCTGCACTGTTCCTACTCTTTTCCCCCTACCCCAGTCCGTTTGCTGGACATTATCAAAATATTGTTGACTTTAACAGTAAAATACACAGCAGAAATGTTTGTGTATAATGACATTTTCCTTGTGTGTGATGATGGCTTCTTGCCCTATATAAAATACTGAATCATATAAGTCTCTAATACCTGTCATGGTCAGCCTCAGTCACAACTCATTTCAGGGTCCCTGTGTCATGTATCTACCAGTCATAATATGTTTTATTTTTTTTTTTTAATAACTGTCCCTATCTGTCACTGTCTCCAAAAAATGACCCACAATTACATACTCCCTGAAAGTGCAACTGCTTCTGCCCCTCTTGCCTGTAGCAAGTGTCAAGAGATGTTTCCACTCTCTCACTGTAATTTTGTTTGCCATACAGAATGAGTACCTTAGTTAATAATATCCTTTTATTATTGTCAGTTCTACTTGTTTGTCTCTTGGGTGTTAATCTGTAAAATATATGTATCAATCAAAGAGTGTCAACCATCAGAGGAAGGAACTTGGATCACCTGTATCTACTCAGTCAAACAAGATTTTTGGTTATTTTGGGTAAATATCTTTTCTCATTTTACACTCCCTCAGACTCCCCTAACACAGAGAGCAAATTGCCTTGCCTGCCTAACAGACTGTTCAAACTTAGCTCCAAATTTGCAATGCTTTCTCTCTCTCTCTGTCTAACAAACACAGAATAATATTCTGCGGGACCCTGACACCCCTTTTATACTATCTCAGTGGGAAAAGAAGGGAAACTTTCCATGTGGAGGAAAATTAATTCTTACCATTCATTTCAATGCAATGACACAGGAGGAAAAATATATAAAATCTGCACATTTCGTGCCAACTCTTTCCTTGCTGACACTGACTACTACAGCAGCCAGATGAAGAGGGACTACTGACTAAGGATTGTCCTCGTCATGTTCTGTAAAAAAACGAAGACAACCATGACACTGGGAGAGAGAAAAAACACCTTCTAAAATCTTCTTGAGACTAGCTACAGGCAAAGAGAGACAGAAGCAGCTGCACTTGCAAGGAGTGTGTTATTTTTATTTTTATGGACAGTGAAAGAAAGGGACAGTTAATAAAAACGTACAAAAATGTATGATAAAAAAATTTGTGACTGGTAGATGACAGGGACCCAGACTTGAGCTGTCACCTGACAGTGACAAATACTAGAAACATTGAAATAAATGATACAGTATTTTGTAAAGGGCAAGACATAATCACATACAAACAGTTCTGTTGTGAACGTTACTGTTAAAATCCACAATAGTAATAATATCCAGCAAATGTACTAAGGGCAGGAGTAGGGGGAAAGGAGTAGTAGCAGTGAAGGAACATGTTAGTAATGTGGCTGTCAAAAAACTGACTGAAGCCATGGTTGCTGCAGCATGTACAATAAGCAATGATTACATTTCTTCTCATGAGAGGTATCATTGTGAAAGGGATGTAAAAAGTTCCTCCATGTCTAGTAGTATTAATAAACAATGTAAAAACACTGAAGACAGGAGTTTGAGTAACAAGTACAAAGCCTGTCATGAAAGCAGTAGAAAACATTCTGAAAATCCCTCAAAGAAGAAATGTCAAATTAAATTGTTGGAGACTTCAAAATGCCTAGAGGAATATAAAAGTTTAGGGAAAAAAAGCAGTGGGAAATGCTGACAGTGACCTAATTATTAATTTTTGATTATATTGATCTAGACTACGTCCCTCCAACATCCTCTTCTGATACAGATGAAGTTGAGATGGAGATTGTTGATGACATAGCCAGAAAATTAGCTGTAAGGGAAAGGTTCAATTTTCCACCACTGAAAAGGAGCACTATGCCTGATTATAAACTGAGAAATTAAATGGAAAGTCTTACTCTAGACAAGTAAAGATGTCTAAAAATACACTATCATCCAGTCAATCCTCATCCGCATCATCACCACTCCGAATTCCAACCCTCAATCAGCCACACATTCTATTGTTAAGTAATCAGAATCTTGGGTCATCAACATACCCAACCCTAGCTATTATGAGTGGTGCTTCTGCTGCTGTTTAAGGTGCAGCACCTTGGAGACCTATTAGTATAATTGTCACAGTAGTAATAGTAGCAGCCCCTCAGGAACCCTCAGTCTATGAAGTCTACAAAATTGACATACTTCATTCAAGATTTAAAAAAAAAAAAAGCTAAACATGTTGCAATCTGTTGTCTGTGTATGAAGCATGTGAGCAAGGGAAAAACAGGATCATACCTAGTCACATCCTGACTAGGAGTCAATCCAGTCACATGTAAGAGGTGTCACATCTAGGAGCAGTAAAGGTACTCCTAAAAGCTCCTGGGGCTCTGCAGTACATAACAGTATTGCTGTAGAGAGATTGTGCCAAGATTTCATTAATTTACACTAACACCCATGGCTCCTGCTACTGTTCTACAAATGCAAAACTTGGATTAGTATGACTGAGTTTGTTGGAGGAGATTACAAGTGTTATAGAGTGCCTATACCTGCCGCAGCCACCATTACCACCTCCACTATCACAAGTCATGCTGTTAATCCTACACATAAATCTACTTTAATGGCCATCTTTGCAGAGTTATTCAGTTCTCTACAGCTTAAAAAAAATCCAAAACAATAAAAAAACCTCCTCTTTTCTACCTGATGAGCCTGGTCATGTGACAAGAAGCCAGGACCTACTCAGAGGCGGAAAATTGTGATGGACAGCACAGCTCAGACACATGTACCACAATAACATTGAGAAGGAGGTGCATGTCAGGTGGGGAGTCAACCCGTTGTGTGTGAGTGTGGAGACCAGCCTCGGAGGTACTGAGAACATACATAATGGCTATTCCTGTTTAGGATGTCTTCTGTAGTATCTGTCTTCATAACACACTACCTTTATAAAACATTCTATGTTTATTTAGGCTCAGCATGACTCCTAGAAATGGTTAGAAGAGCCCCAACAAGTAACAAATAAAACCATACCATTATCAGATATTGGATTAACACAAGAAGAGGTCGTAGGAAGACTGAATAAAATTAAGAATGACAAAGCACCAAGTCCTGATGGTATAGATATCCAAGGATTCTTCAGGATCTCAGTGCAGTGTTAGCAAGACCCCTCTTTTTACTCTTTAAAGATTGTCTCACCACAGACTCAGTGACACATGATTGGCGTAAAGCCAATGTAGTGCCTTTATTTAAGGCGGGAAGTAAAACAGAATTATAGACCTGTGAATTTGACCTCTGTAGTGGGAAAACTGTTAGAAGGGATAATAATGGATTATATTGAAGATTACACCTCAGAAAATAAGATAATTAGCACGAATCAGCATCATTTTGTAAGGAGCAGATCATGCAAAGAAGTAGCAACCTAGATAATGGTAAAGAAGTGGATGTGGTATATCTGGATTTTGCAAGGGCATTTGATACAGTGCCACACAGGAGGCTGGGATATAAAATATGGAAATTGAGGCTAGGGGATAGCCTTTGCAATTGGACATAAAACTGAATAGGGAACAGTGTTGTTGTAAATGGAAAATTATCCAATATAGTTAAAGTTGAAAGTGGAGTATCTCAGGGTTCATTATTTCTCCCACTGCTTTTTCCCTGGAAATAAAGTAAAATACCAATATTTGCAGATGACACTACATTATGCAGGGCAATAAATTCAAAGCAGGATATTTGTTTTCTATAGGGGGGATTTACATAAAATGGCAGACTGGGAAAACAAATGGAATATGAAGTTTAATGTGGTAAAGTGTAAATTTAGGCATTAGGAAGACAAAAATATCCCAAAGCTACTTATGAACTTAATGGAATCATTATAAGGAACTTGTTGCTAGAGGAAGACTTGCGAATCCTTGTAAACTACAAATTTGGAAGCAGTGACCAGTGACAAATAGCAGTAGCAAAAGAAACTGAAGTCCTGTTTGGGAAAAAGGGGTATTGAATCAAAAGTGGATAAAATAATTTTGACATTGTACAGATCATTGGTAAGACGTCACCTCGGATATACAGTGCAGTTTTGGGCACCAGTTCTAAAAAAGAATATTCTAGAACTGGAGAAAGTACAGCTAAGAGCAACAAAAATAATTAAAGGGATAGTAATACTTCGTTTTAACTTTATTTTATTTTGTAGGCATTAAAAAAACATGAAGAATGATATAAGTCTTATCTCTCAAACCTTTATGGTTTATGAGCTATTCACAAGCAAAGTTTCCCCCTCCCGCCCCTTTTACCTACTGTAAACAATCTCTTCTCACATGTGGAATGCAGTCCATAGACTGGACAGATAACAGAAGGGGACACTCTTATTCCTATGTAAACAATGAAATCCCTGCCCCCCTTGACAAGTTTTTCAGGTTTTTCCTTTATCTTAATTGAAGATTGTCCCTCTCTGCAGTCTACCTGGGCACCTCCCTTCTGCTCAGGTTGAATAGTGTGACATCAGTAAAAGGGGAGGGAGGGGGACACTTTGTCATTGAATTACTCTGGAACTACAAGTCTGACAGAATTGAAATAACACTCTCCAAAGTCCAAATACTATGATGATTAATTAGAGCTGTTTTTATTATGAAACATTACTATCCCTTTAAGCGAATGGAAGATTTGACATATGAGAAACATCTAGACAACCTTGGTTTATTTACTTTACGGAAATGAGGAGATCTTATCACAATGTACAAGTATATGAGAGGTCAATACAAAGGATCTTTCTGGTCAGCTTTTCATTCCAAGGCCTGATCACATAATCAGGGACCACCCCATGAGATTAGAGGAAAAGAGGTTTCAACTTCATCTGAGGAAGGATTTTTACAGTAAGGTCTGTTAAACTGTGGAATTCCTTGCCCAAGGATGTGGTAAAGGAAGATTCAATAGATACATTTAAGAGAAGATTAAACATCCCAGCCAATTGGAGGCTGGGATCCAGTTTTGAACAAAGACTAGCCACATAAAAGCCAGTCTCTGTTCAAAATTCCTTCATTACGACTTGGGACAATGGCCTGGAAGGCATGAAGGTGGGGTCTGTGACACTTGCTCCTGCCAGGAGAGGTGGCATCAGCAGAAATATCTTTAACTCTCTGGCACTCATAGGGTTACCTCAGTGGATGATAAGTAAGTGTTATACAGATCTGGGTGTTAGGGGTAGTATTTTTGCACTTTACTGTTAGGGGTAGTGTAGGGTTAGTGTTTGACAGGGTGTTTGAACTAATGACTGGTGCTTGACAGTATGTCAGGCACCAATTGTTAGCTTTTTCCTTTGATGTTCCCATTAGTCACCCTATTTAACATGCGTTGTGGGAAATGAACACACAAAATGGACATTTGGCCACAAGTTCTTTTCTTTGGTCTAACATCTGTTGTAGTTTCAGATAGTAGGGCAATTGAATTGCTCTGCTAGCACTTTTAACTAGAGGGCCATTAGCCAATATTGCTCTACCGGCTGTTTTACCGGCCTTAATTGAATTGAGGCATTTATTATCTTGCTATTAAAAAAGTGTCTTTGTTTTAGTTAAAACCCCCTTTTATGTAGTTTCTGTAGTTTTAATAAATGATCCCTTACTTTTCTCTCAGTACTTTGAGTAAAAAAAAGTTCTTTGTATTGGCATTGAATATATTTGGAAAATATCAATCGTGTCTCTTTTCTAATTCAAACAAGTTTGACCATTTTCTTTAATAACTAAAATCTTCTAATCCCTTAATCAGTATTGTTGCACGTCTGTACTCTTTGAAGTTCATTAATGCATTTTTAAGTACAGAGGCCCAAAACTGTAGTCCACTGTCTAAAACAAGCCTTATCAAGTTTTTATAAAGATGTAGAATTATATTCCCATCCCACTCATCAATGCCATTTTTTTATACATGATAGTACACTATTGACTCCTGCTACAGCTGAGTTACTATACGCATTGTTGTTCAGTAAGCACAAATGTCTAACAAATATTGCCAAATAGTTTCCCATTTAGAGTATATGTTGCATGATTGTTTCTGTTACCCAAATGCAAAATTTTACATCTATATTAAATCTCTTCTTCCACTTTTCTGCCCATTAATATGGTTTATCCAAATATTTTTTCAGACAAAAAACCCCAATATGCTCTTAATGTATTTCCTCACAAATGTTATGTCATCAGCAAAGACTGAGACACTACTTTTAAAAATAATATAATTAATAAACAAAATAAAAAGCACTGGGTGCAGGACTGACACAATCAGAGAATAGCACCATTATATGAAACAAACTTTATATTCGAGACAAAGGAAAGGAAACATGTAAGTATAGGCAGACAATGGAACAGGGTTGGGTTGAAAATGTGTATGTGGTCTTGTGACTACCAGTGGTCCTGTATGTGCAGTTCTGTGACTACTAAGGAACGAGGCTGGGATGTCATACAGTGTATTTTCAGCTATGCGACTAGCAATTAACAGTAAAACATGGCTAGGGTGTCAGAAAGTGTGTGTGTGTGTTTCTATGACTACCAGGAGAACATGACTGGGTGCAAGACAGTGTTAATGTGGTTCTGTGACAACCAGTGGAAAATGGAAAAAAAGACTGGCGTGTTTAACATTGAGGCTGTGGTACTAATAAATGGAGCAAACTAAGTGCACTGTAGGAGCAAATAATAATTCTTCAAATTCTCATTGATTTAAAAATCTACCGACCAATAAGCCTATTGCCAGTTGTCTGCAAGGCTTTCACAAAGGTACTAGCAAATGTGTAAATAAAAATCTACAGTGCTGAAGAGTCAATAATTTCCACTAAATAAATAAATATGCATAAATAATTATATATATATATGCATTAACAGTGAAATACGTGCAGCTATATAATCATAACACAACCCCAATGTGCTCACAATAAATTAATAACAAAATATATGCTTGACCCATCAGTTTTCGCCACATTCACACTAGATACTTATCCAATATAGTCTTGTAGAAAGATCCTTAGACATGAATATTTTCTCAAACAAAAAAGAGGTAAAAGAACTTAGTGTAATACATTTTAATAAACATTAACCCCTAAAGGACCAGTTGAGCGCACATGCGACCGGCACTTAAGAGCCACGGAGCATTTTTTTTTCCGATCCGATTCAGGGCTCCCCAAACGGCGTGCAGCCGCGTGGGAGGCCCTGAAATCTATGATGTGCCAGTAAGGTCATGGTCCTTTAGAGAAGTTTTCCCATGACAGTCCTGGCACTTCATGGGTCCTTAAGGGGTTAATAAAAAAGCAGCAGGAACACTCACAAGACAAGAAGCAAACAGGTATATATATATATATATATATATATATATATATAACTGTTTGCTAATGTGCTTTTAGCCCACTAAAAATTTGGACTTGCTGGTCCACCAGAATTCCCCCAAATAGATCGTCCACTGATGGATCTATAAATGTTAAACAAGGGGTAGGCCCACTCATGTGATAAATAATGTAATTGTTTATCACTTGAATACTAATGCATGATCAAGTGATTAAAAATTATATTATTTTCCTATGAGAGTGCACCTACCCCTTGCTTGTATGTTTTAGCCATAGCCACACCCAGGTACATTGTGACCTTGTTTGGTAGGCACCCAGGATATTTACTGAATTGTTTTGAGTGCCAATCTACATACATAAAACACTAGCCTGTGAAGCTCCCTGTGTGGTAAACCGCGCATGCGCAGTAGAGACTGCTGGAGCTATGCAGTCATGCGCAGTAGGGACTGGGTCACGGGCTGATCCGGAGCGGAGAGCTGCGGACGGCTGACAACCTGTCTGTGATGCTGGCTCCATGCAGCAGAGGAGGCGGCTGGGTCACAAACTGTCACCCAGCGCCTCCACTGCTGCCCCAGAGCCGGGAGCACAGACAGGCTGTCAGCCGTCCGCAGCTCTCCGCTCCGGATCAGCCCGTGTATACGGGCTTTCTAACTAGTATATATATAAACAATATAGCAACTGGAAGAAAAGCACTTGCTGGACTTCTATAGTGGTAAATAAATTAATATATTTATTAATAAATATAATTTATTTAACCCTTTAAGTGCTAGAGGGGTATGGAATGCATTGACTTGCATATCACTCTGGCAATCAAAGGTTAAACCTTTGAAGAAGTCCAAAGAGTGCTAGCTATATGGTGATTCGGTGAATGAACAAGTGATTTATTCTTTAAGGTCAATATTTCGGCCCTAATTTACAGTGGATCTTTCACCTTAATTCAAGTTTACATATTTGAAAACTGCATTAAAAACTGCCTATGTGTCATGTTAGCCAAAAGATGCAAAATACAGTTAAGGAAATATTCACACTTGTTACCATATGATAATGTATGCTAACTGCATTATTCTTGCGGTACCAGTGACATTTCATATGCTGATTATGCCTTTTAAGTGATGTGCCATATGCTAATGAAGCCTTTTCAGTGGTGTGTCATAGGCTAATGAAGCCTTTTCAGTGATGTACCATAGGCTTATGAAGGTTTAAGTGACATTTCATATGCTAATGAAGCTCTGTTCAATTTCACTTTCCCCAGAAACAAAAGTGTGACTATATCATCCTATATAATAATTTGCTAAAACGTGTGTAATGACGCAGTTATGCTCAGTAGAGACTGCTGCTCGTGCCGCAGTCATGCGCAATAGAGACTACCAGTGATGAGGCTGATACAGAGCGGGATTCTCCGAAGGAGCGTCCAGTTCTGTATCAGCTGCGGCGCAGGCAGTCTCTACTGGGCATGACTGCACCTCGACCGGCTGGCAGTGGCACTGTGGCCCATGTAATGGACTCTACAACTAGTAAACTATAATTTGCTGGAGTTTTGGTTAACATGCAGTTTTCAAACATGCAAAATTTAATTAAGGAGACGGTTCCACTTTAATAAATGCCCAAGTTATGGCCAAAACACTGGCCTGCTCAAATAAATAATTCAGGAGTACCATCGCTTTTCAGTCTTGTTAACAAACATTATGTTCCGGCAACTGGAGCTTTGCACTACCAATATATTTACCCATGATTTAATGACTATACATAAGTATAGATATGATATGTGCTATATATATTGATGGGTGTTTATGACTACAATTCTCTTTGTCTACATATATCTATATATCTCTATCTATCTATCTATCTGTCCGTCCGTCCGTCCGTCCGTCCGTCCGTCTATCTATCTATCTATCTATCTATCTATCTATCTATCTATCTATCTAATCTAAAATTAATTTATTAATTTAACATTTGCATGTTATTAATTAATAATGGACATTCTATTTAAAAATAGTACTTGTACAGTATTCTGCATGTTAGCAGATCAAAGGCATATAAGAACATCTTGGTTGCTGATGTTAACAATGTAACTAGAAATTGTTAGCGTTAAAGAAAAAGCCAAGTAATTATTATGTGTAAAAGACACATCATGGGTAATGTGTCTTTTACACATAATAATTACTTGGCTTTTTCTTTAACGCTAACAATTTCTAGTTACATTGTTAACATCAGCAATGACCGATAGATGCAGGAAAATGGTTATTATGTTGTATGTAAGATGAGAATGAATAAATGTATAAGGTAACCTGGGATAAGAAGAGACAGTTTGGTATATAAGCTCTCTGGTATGATAATTAAATACATTTACAATACAAAAGGTAATTTAATAATAATAATTTAGAAACATTTGGAAATGATTAAATGTGCTCAGAACTTTTATAACAAAAGTAAAACTAAGCAGGTGGGATTGGAATTTCCACTTTATTGTCAGATTATATAGCTACAGCATAGCTGTATTTTATGTCTGTGTCAAACAATACATCACTTATATCACTTATCGCCGGCAATTCTATAAAGCAGAATAGCAGAATCCCAAATTGTTCGTAAGACTAACATAAATTGGTTGGGACATTATGAATTACTGAGGCTGATGTAATAAGAATAATAATGGGGCAAACCATTCATAATATAGGATACAACTAAGAAATGTTGATTGATTTAGCTGGGACTTTTAACTAGTGATGAGAGAAATAATTCTGCAAGTTTAATGGCTATACAAAATAGTCTGTTTCACAATAGTCTTGTGAAACAGGTGTTTCATTTTGTTTACAAATACTCTATTAGAGTACTTGATTATTCTAGAGGTTTTCTTATCAGTAATTCCACCAAAAATACTAAATATACTCAGTACACTCAGAACAGAACTTCTTGTAATAAATGAAATAGAAAACTATACAATCCAGGTCTTAATAGTCAGGAGAAAACAATCTAACACTGGACTTAAGTCAACAGTCACTCTTTTATATATCGCCTGTGAGGCTGGTTCTGGGGGATAATCTTCCCTTCTTATTGTCCGGTTCTCTATGGTCGCTGCCCCTTCTTACACCAGTGGTTAGTGTGCAAACCATGAAAAACCTGTATATAGCAGGAAAACAAGAAACAGGGCACAGACCCTCTAAGAGTAGACCTGTATGACAAATAGGTATATAATACCCCCTTTATATCCCAGCTGCTCACCAGATATTCATTTTGTTTCATTTTGTTTGCTATTTTAACCAATCAGATGGCAGGAAAAGTGAACAGATGCTGTGTGGATAAAGGCAGATTCACTTACATTCTAACATCAGTCATTTTCCTGTCTGGATCACTGTACTGACAAATGTCCCCCATCTACCCCTACTGCTATTTCTCTCAATCTCGTCAACTTTTATCCAGTCTGTCTCTCCCATTTTCCCATTCTCCATCTTCCACCTTCTCTCTTTCAGGATCTCCCACAAACATCCCCCTCTTTTGCACTTTGTCCTTTGTACCCCTCTCCATTCTCAGTTCAATCTAAATTGATATGGATGGATCAAGATGTTTCTCCAGATTCCCTGAATCGATCAGCGAAACAAATAATGGATGTTTTACTAATTTCTCCTTTTATCCCATTGAATGCTAGAGATGCAGGGCCGGATTTACATCTCAGGAGCCTGTAGGCACAGAAATCTGAAGCCCCCCCCCTATTAGCCATCTCCACTGGAACCTACACAACGCTCCAAATCTCCACATTACCCCCCTCATAACCATATTGCCCTCACATTGCCCCCATCAGCTCTATATTGCTCCACCATCAGCTCCATATTGCCCTCACATTGCTCCCATCAGCTCCAACTTGCCCCCATCAGCTTCATTGCTCCATCATCTCCATTGCCCCCATCATCTCCATTGTCCCCATCAGCTCCAACTTGCCCTCACATTACCCCCATCATCTACACATTGCCCCATCATCTCCAACTTGCCCTCACATTGCCCCATCATCTCCACATTGACCCATCATCTCCAACTTGCCCCCATCAGCTTCAACTTGCCCTCGCATTGCCCCCATCATTTCCACATTGCCCCATCAGCACCAACTTACTCTCGCATTGGCTCCATCAGCTCCAACTTGCCCTCACATTGCCCCCATCATCTACACACTGCCCCCATCATCTTCACATTGCCCCACCCCCGTATCCGTTTCCTACCTCCCTGGTGGTCCAGCGGCAGGAAAAGTCTGTGCCTCCTTCTGCACAGACTGTATGCTTTTGCTCCTGCGTGGTCTTCTCTTAAATAATGCAGAGCGTTGTAAGATGATGTTATCTCCCAGCGCTCTGCATTACTAAAGAGCCGACGAGGGAGCAACAGCATACAGGTCTGTGACAAAGAAGGCACAGATCTTACTATGCGGCTGATTACTGCTGCCACTGTGCGCAGCACAAGCGATGTGAATAAAAATATTAAAAAAAAAAAAAATTGGTTTCAGTGACAGGTGCCCCTCTGTGGGGAGCGCCTGTAGGCAGATGCCTACTCTGCCTTATGGCAAATCCGGCCCTGTAGAGATGTGTCTAGCATTCAGTGGTATAAAACCCCCTATTGAAATTAAAAGTAATATTTATTTGCCCGTATGATACTGTTAATGTTCTCTTGAATTGCTCCATTTTATCTTAATACATCAATCTTACTGAATCTAATACTAATAATACTAATTCCCAAGTTTATAAAATGTTAACCCTTTGAGTGCCAGAGGGGTACGGAATGCACTGCAAAGCAATATCCACAAGCAAAGTTTCCCTCACTGACCGAAACAGTCAAGTCTGCCATCTAGCTGTCAGATTTGGAATCCGGTCCACAGACCAGCAGGCGGCTCTTCAGCAGAGCCGAGATTGCAAGATATAAAAATAACTAGTTCATTGGAATGGTCTACAAATTGTGCTTGCACACCAGACACACTTTGTATACCATTTCAATTAAGTAGTTCTTCTTATATCTCACGATCTCGGCTCTGCTGTAGAGCCTCGGCCGGTCCGTGGACCGGATTCCAAATCTGACAGCTAGAGCGGTGACGTCAGTGAGGCGGAAACCTTGCTTGTGAATATCTCTCAAACCATAAAGGTTTGAGAGATAAGACTTATACTGTTCTTCATGTTTTTTTAATGCCTACAAAATAAAATAAAGATAAAACGAAGTATTACTATCCCTTTAAAAATTCCCATACAGTGTTTTATTTGTTAACCCCTTGAGTGCTTTGCAATGTGTTGCGTACCCCTCTGACACTCAAAGGGTTAATGTCAGTACTTTGCTTTCAGTGTCCCAACCTTCCACCCTTTTTGGCTCAGAAGTGGAAATTAGATGCCATAGACTTAAAGAGGAACTATACCAATAGTGATAAGTGGCTCTTAACAAAAGCAGTTACCTAGGTAAAAGTTATTCATATTAAAGTCAATCAAATTATATATTTTTCTATCGGAATCTGTATTTGCTGTGTACCATTGCACCATTTTGAATCTGTGACTTATTTTCCTTTCCACACAAAAAATAATAGACTTTATCAGTCTGACTGAGATTACATATTGAGTGCCCTGCCCATGATTCTAAAGGGCCGTGGAAAGATTATCAAGGTAGTAATAATTCAAGTGTGAAAATAGAACCTAGATATAATGCACTGCTTTAGGAAGGCCAAATTCCTAATCAAATCCTTCTAGATTATTCCATTAAAAGAACACTAACACCTAAAGATGAACTAGGGTTATATACATTTAAATATCATTTACTTTATTCTAGCACCTGTAAAACTTCTCTATTTGTTTTCTGAGACCTAAAATCTAGTCTTACATATGAAGGGCTGGATTTGAATCCCAGGCACCCCTAGGCAAAGCATTCTAGGTGCCCTTAGCTCTGAGTATATCCACATCCCTAATCCTCAAATGACCCCACTCCCCTGTCCCATCCACTGTTTCATGGCAGAGGAAATACCCTTGGCTTATAACAAGCAAAAATGAAAAACACTTTAACCCTGCAATGCACTGGAACGCTTTCTATTTTCTAGAGGTTACATAATGGCCTGTAAAGGGGTATATAAACTACTGCAAGGACATCGAGATTGTGCTGGCCACACCCACAGTTCAGAATGTGGGTATGACCTGCACATCTGAGACACCCCTCAAAATTTGGAGCGCTAGGCAGTTGCCTACTCTGTCTATTTGAAAATCTGCCTCTGACATTTCTTCTGAGGAAGCAGCCATTCCTGCCTTTTCCAAGGCTCCTGGGATTCCATTGATTGTCCAGGATAATCTGTAAATGGGCTGAGATAAAATAACAATACAAGAGCAGTGGACATTATTCACACTTGTTTAACTCACTAGCTCTTAACTCACAATCCAAACAGCACAAGATGAAGTAAATGCACTCTGAGCAGGTCACTTTACACATACAATAAAAACTAAGTTTAGGATTATATTTTAGGGATGTAATATTAATTTCTACATTTGCTAACTGTAAGTTTGAGAAACTTAAAGTTATATCATCCTATTTCATTTTTTGGTGATACTGTTCCTTTAAGTTACTGTTTACATATATTTAATATTAATATTGTAATAACACCTTGCATGCTTGAGAGGTCCCCAATGCATTGAGAAACAATACATTGGAGACATCTCTAGGAGCCAAGGTGCTCAGATTATCAGAAACAAAGGTTTCATGTGAAATGAAATGTTCTACTAACGTAAAATGTTTGAGAACCATTGTCATGTCTGATAATGCTTCAGGGTAGAGAGAAGTGAGCTGCGGGGGAAGCTTAGAGATTTGTTGCCCTTCAATGTTCTAACCATTGTAAATTTTAAAATTCCACATAATAAAAATGATACTTAAGGAACGCTTCTTTCCCCAGTGGCAATCTATTAATGAACCGGAAAAACCATGCTAATGAGCTGTAAAGAACTAACATTTCACTGGCAGCTCAGGACCTATTGCAAAATGTAAGTGTATCACAGAAAAATACCTTGGGCTATAACATTTAAAGATCACGAGTACAGAACAAGTGTTCAGGAAATGCATTATTAAACTGAAGGAGCAATTAACATATGTACCTATTTCACTCTTAATTGAGGATATTTATGACACTAGTAACTAAATGTGATTAGGAAGATACTAAGGGAAATTTGCAGAACATTACTGCAATGCCAGATTTTACTTATCTGCACTCCTACTACAGTCCCGTTTCTGAGGGATTGTGGTGGAGGCATGAATAATGACAGCTCATGTGGGCCAGATATGATTGGCTGATGCTTAAAGGGATAGTAATACTTCGTTTTATCTTTATTTTATTTTGTAGGCATTAAAAAAACAAGAAGAATGATATAAGTCTTATCTCTCAAACCTTTATGGTTTGAGAGATATTCACAAGCAAAGTTTCCCCTCCCGCCCCTATTACCTAGTGTAAGCCATCTCTTCTCAGATGTGGAATCTGGTTATAAGACCAGACAGATAACAGAAAGGGACAATCGTCTTCTTATGAGAACAATGAAAGCCCTGCTCCCCTTTACAAGTTTTTCAGGTTTTTCCCTTATCTTAATTGAAAATTGTCCCTCTCTGCAGTCTACCTGGGCTCCTCCCTTCTGATCTGGCTGAACAGTGTTACATCAGTAAAAGGGGAGGAGGGGGATACTTTGTCATTGAATTACTCTTGAACTACAACTCTGATAGAATTGAAATAACACTCCAAAGTCCAAATACTATGATGATTAGTTAGAGCTGCTTTTAAACCTTTATACCTTTAAGTTGGACAGTCACTGACTGGCTTGTTGCTTTGAACATGAACAGCGCAATTCCCCAGTCGGTGTGAATAATCTACAGTGGACCAATGTGGGTAAAACCAGGGGAGGGCTGGTCTGGGGGACAGAGGGGCAATTGCCCCCTGGGCTGGTCACATGTCTGGGCCAGTGGGCCACTGCCTCACGCAGTCTCCCAATTGCTGCTGTAAATGGAGCTACACTAGTGATACCACAGAGCTTACAATTGAAATGGAACTACATAAATGATACCACAGAGCAACAATCCAAATAGAGCTACACTAACAGCATAACCCATTTCCCTTGTAAGCTCTATGGTATCAATCATGTAGCTGTACTTAAATTGTAAGCTCTATGGTATAACTAGAGAAGCCGCATTTCAACTGTAAGCTATGTGGTCTCGTTTACCTTACTTAACAGCATTAATACCAATATTAAAAGTAACTAAAGGGGATGGGCTGGGACACTGGTCTGGAACAACTGAAGAAATGGGCCAGTAGATTGTATTTGCCCCCCAGGCCACAAGTTGCCAGCCCTCCCCTGGGTAAAACAATTGGTTGATGTTCACATGGGCCAGCTATTCTTTGCATTCTTGTGGTGAGCATTAACAAGGCAATTATCCAGTCATCTGTGTGTACTCTGGCTGTATACTTCTCTATACATACAGCCATGCATTATTGCATTCTATGTTCAATTCAAGAACATTTTGTGTGAGCTGCATGATGCTTTGCAGAATTATAAGTGTGAACAGCCAAATACACAGCAATATGATCTAATTTCAGGCTTTTGCACAGAGTAAAAATGCTGCACAATGTTCTTTTTTATCTATCAGCAGTTGTTCATGCCAGTTAATTAAAAATCGTATTTGTCGCTTGTTATATGGAAAGGCCTCTTACTAAAGGAATTGTGACCACCTACAAATGATATGAGGTTACATACAATTAATTACCCTGAGATAAAGTACCAACCTTTCTGAACACAAGAAGAGCGGCAGGGAGCTAGTCTCAATAAATTAACTGCTTTAGCTCATGGCTTTAATAACAAAGAGTACAAAGAATTTTAAGCAGATCCTACCTCAATATTCAAGTCTAAACATTCATTTAAAATGGAAGTAAATGATTGTAGTTTACAGATCTGACATAAAATAACACATTTTTACAGTTACTAGCTGGAAATACATAATATTTAACATGATGTCACTCTATTTAATTTTTAGATCTGTTTCTTTAAAATATCCCCAGTCTCCCTTATATTTTACTTTCAATTCAAAGTGCCATATGCACAAAGATTAGAGGAGCAATTCTGGGTAAAACCAACTTCATCATACTGGAGAAATAAAAAAGTATTGGTTTAAATAGGACGTTTAACTCCTTGCATACTAGAGATGCCACAACATATTACTTAACAAGAGGTTACAAAATAGAGATGACTTCTCCATACCTCCCAGCATTTCAAATGTTCAAAGAGGGACACTTTTGGTTTATGTGGTATTGCTGGAGTGTAGCTGGTGGGCAGGGCATTACTGAGTATTTTTAGGTCACTTCATGACCTATTGAAATCTCTTTGTGCAACTGGGTAACAAGATCAAAGTATTTTATTTACATGCACTAATTTATAAACATATACTGAGGGTTATACAAACATTAATGTGAGTTGTATTGCTGTGGAGCAATGTGATACACTCACATACACACCACAAAGTCTGGTCTCCTAAAAAGAGGGACACCAGGGTGGCAAAGAGGGACAGAGGGATCTGGGTCCAAAAGTAGGGACTGCACCTCCTAAAGAGGTACACTTGGGAGGCATGCTTCTCCAGTGATATCACTTCTCCAGTTCCTATGTTATTCTATGTACTATGTTCTGCAATGATGGAGATATTTTAGTGCATTGTCTCCACAGCATAACATAGAAACTGGAGGAGTGATTTTACTGAAGAAGTAATCTCCATTGTATCACTTCTTTATCACTCCTTAATGCATAACCCCCAAGGTGTTAAATGGGACATTTAAACCAATGGTGATAAAGCAAAGGTGATAAAGCAGAGATTACTTATCCAGTTCCCATGTTATTCTGTAGAGCCTATGCACTTTGATCTTCAAAGTTGGAGACATTTTAGCGCATTGGCTCCACAGAATAATATAGGAACTGGATAAATTGGAAAAGTAATTTCCCCGTTATTATTTCTTTATCACACCTTGGTACATACCTCCCCCCCACACCATTTCTTAAAGGGCAACTATCATCAGATATGTATCTGTCTACTGTTCCCTGTCCTGTGAGATGCAGTTCCCCATAGTCCAGCTGTATTAAGGTCTATGGGGAATGTGAACACAACCCAGCCATTTGCAACTGAGAGCCACATATTTCTGTGTTGTGTTCCAGCTGAAATGACCCTGAAAGCCTGACATGGGCAATTTGGGGGCAGCACAGTTCAGCCCCATGATTATTAATAAGTATATTACCACTGGAGCAAACTTGGTAAAATGCAGTATATTTGCCTATCAAAACATACAAATGAGCCTCAAAATTCCCAGTGTCAACTAAGCCATATACTTCTTAAATCAGACTGACTTAATATTTAAACAACACAAGTTCCAGTTCTTAAAATTCTGCATATAATCTTACGTTTAGGATATGTTTCTTTATTATCATATCTAATCAAAGGAAATTGCTTCTCAATGCATTTGGGCATGCCTATGCACTTAAAGGGTTGAACTGAACTGATATCATTGCATCTGAAATAGAAATGTCTTGAATACCAGATGGCTGAGCAACAAATTGCTTTTCAATGTGTTGCATACCCCTTTGGTATTCAAATGGTTAAAAGTATGGTGGTCTATTTTCCAAAACACCGTTCAATTTGGAATTGTAATAACATTTCCAGTTATAAATATCAACACATTAGGAGCTAGATATGTATCCAAATCATTGAACTGCAACACACCAGACTCCTCCCTAAGATCCAAGATATTATAAATACAATTTCAGTTATTATTGTTCTACAGAAGCAGAGAAACATCATACCATTTCAGACCTCAACATTACATAAATAATGATGCTCTTAATACTACCATAGCAACAAAGTGACACATTTCCGAGTTGCTGCTAAGGAATGAGGTAAACATCAAAATACAAAACAGGTGCTAAAAACATGGCTGTGGAGTGTGGAGTGCCAATTTCATATTTCACATGAAGAACCATTAATCATATGTTGTATGCCTTTTATGCATGGATATTTACAATCAAATAGAAGAGCTTATAATATATTAAATATGTTTTAGGATCATATAGTACAGTGAACATGTAGCAGTGGTGAAATCTCAAGGTACTCCAGCCCTTCTGTTCACTTGTGTTACAGCAGAAACAACACTAGATTATTTTGTCCTTCTTCCTCCACTGAACCCCCAATACTGGAGAACACCTGGGCCTGAACAATAGGCCAAGCTGTGTTTGCCTCATAGCCCTGTGTTGCACCACCCTGCTCGCTTCTCGCCCATTCACAGCTCCTTTCTTACACGTTTACTGATCTCCTCCCTTCCCTGTTCACTTCTCTCCTCTCTCCGATGTTCACTGCTCTAATCCTTCCCCATTCACACCTTGGTTTCCCCATTTACAGTACCCTACCTTCCCTTTCTATTTATCCCCTCCATTCCCTGTTCATTGCTTCATTGTCTTACTGTTTCCCTCCTCCCTGGTTTGGTGCTTCCCTCCTCTCCCCACTCACCACTTCCTTCCCCTTGATTACCTCTTCCTCATTCTCCTGTTCACTGCTCCATCATATCCCATTCACAGCTCCCCCCGGCTGTTCGCTGCTCTTCTCCCTCTTGAAATCATTGCTCCCCTCCCAACCATTAACTATTCCACTCCATCCTGTTCATTGCAACCTCCACACTGGACATGTGAATGATCTCCACAGCCTCCCCAGATGAAACTTTCTTGTATTCTGCTTTAAATTCAATAGGCTACATCATACAAGCTTAAAATTATCCATGTGAGCAGCTTCACTTATTAGCATTATATTCAAAACAATTGGCTATTGTACCCCATGTGCAAGGCCATACCCCTTGGATGTTACAAAAAATGAGTCTGACACTTCTTCGGTACCCATGGGGTTAAGACTCAGGAACACAGTAGTCCAAAAATTTCTGGGTGATATCGAATTTTGAAGAAGTAAAATCCCTGTGTCACCAAGTGAAAGTTGTGAGCAAATCATCCAAAATATTTATTTTTTCAAAATAGAGCATTTTAAAATGTATTTACCTTTTCACTGAACCTGAGGGGCAAGCAAGGCATTGTAGAGTAATGCATTTTTCTATCCTGGCTCTCAAAGGATTAATACTACACCTTAGTTCAGAAATGGGCAAAATTTCCCTCCAGCTACTGTCAGGCTAAAGCTCCCTTCATCCCCTGACAGTCTTTGGCTAGAGAGGTTTGATGGCTATTGTATTCCAACAACAGCTGGAGGGCCTCATGTTTCCCAGCCCTGCCTTAACATTTGCTTTTTCAATGTTCCCTCTAAGGCAGAAGTGAGCAACATGAGGCCCTCCAGCTGTTGTGGGACTACAGTGGCTGAGATACGATGATGGCAAATGTAGTATTACAGCAGCTGGAGGGCCGTACAACAAACCTCCCGCTCAAAAGTCAGTATAAATTTCTACATGAAACACAATATTAACACACTATGAACCTCGTAGCCTATGGATAGACAACCTCTGACTCTCAAGCTTTTGGGCACTACAACTACCATCATCCCCAACAGCCAACAAATTGTAGACCCCAACAGCTGGAGAGCCAAATGTTGACCAGCCATGCATGTAATAGCCTATTCATATACAAGTGACGCACTTCTCTGACACATCAAACACCAAAAGAAAATTAAAAAATACTGCTTTTTGTTCTTCGATGTGTATAGTGCAAATGTATATCTAAGAAAACAGCTGTATTCCCATATGCACAAAGTAAAAGTGGTCAGTTCTGGTGCAAACCAACTGCACCACAGGGAGCAAGAAAAGTATCCCACTATTTTAACCCATTGGATGCTAGAAATGTCTCCAATATATTGTAGAGAGGTGAGCTGGAAAAGTCCCTAGCAAACGCAATGAAGAGTTCTAACATTCAAAGAGTTAAAAGGAGATTTTAACCCTTTGAGGTTTGATCAGCACTGGCATCCTTCTGGAACTCAGTGGGTTAAACCTCTTGAATGCTTTACACTGCAGTGGAGACCCCATTACACACTTACTCCCTTACATACATGAACCCTTGGACAAACTTACTCATATCCTTCTTAAAGTGGAACTATCACATGAATAACATTGCCTCCCAATACTTTACTGACCTAGTGATATGCACAGTCATATTGTTCTTAAGCTCCATAAATCAGCGGTATTGAAGAAAAATACTTCATTGGCAGGCATTGGGCTGCACAGAGCTTACAAGAGAAGCTCTGTGCGCCTGCACGCTCAGGAACCTCCGTTACCTTAAGGTAACCAACTAACGTCACCACCAATGCTGGCAGTGAATGGGACAGACAGCGGAGACTCAGAGGTACATTTCCTCTATGATGTCTGCGCTGTTTGTCCTCTGGTTCCTGCCAAAGAAGTATTTCTCTTCAATAACGTTGACTTATTGAACTTAAGGACAATATGACTGTGCATATCGCTAGGTTAGTAAAGTATTGGGGGGGCAATGTTATTCACATGAAAGTTCTGCTTTAAATAATATCTCATTGATAGAACTGTTTCTTTAAATCTAAAAGTATGTATCTCCATTTGAATGTGTTTGTCACTATCCACCTGTAATTCTAACCTCTAGCTGTTACCACTAGTACAAGAATAAATGAGGGCCTCCTTCAACAGGGCCATGTGTCACAATTCTATAACTATACATATAGCATAACACGTGATCTCTATAGATAATTGTAACTATTACATATTCATGATGTAATGTGGCTCCACTTTGTACAAGTCCATTTGAGTTATTTGCTTACATACACTTGCCATATTCAAAGCAGGCTCAACTGTAAATAAGCCAGCAACAGGCACTGTAAGCTGCAATATCGCTGAAATATCACTTTAACATTAATGAAACAATCACACTTTCTGTAAACTTATCGTCATGCTCCTGAAGATCTCTCCATCCAAAAAACCTAAGTTGTTCCATCTCTACAACAAAGAATTCACTATCACCAGATGCATTTCTATCACTTATAACCTAGGTACAGTAATAAACACTATATATATATATATATATAAAAGCGTACTCAGCCTGGACTGGAGCAAACGAGACAGCAGTCAGAGAAAATTCAAAAAGTGAAGATTTATTTCATTTTAATTTAATTATTTAATTCGTCTGAGTGCTGTCTCGTTTGCTCCAGTCCAGGCTGAGTACACTTTTATTCATACCATATGGGACGTGCACCATCATTTACTGTTTGTATTGCATTTGTTTTTTGAGTGCCACTGCCAACTCCTGCTGCTTGTATGTATATATATATATATGTATATATATATATATATATATATATATATATATATATATATATATACATATTTATATATATATATATATATATATATATATATATATATTGTATAATTAAAAGAAATACAAACATCAAATATTAATATTGTACCTGTGCCAGTCAAATGTGCACTGATAAAGAGAAAAATAAAAAGTATAATAGTGTAGATGAAAATGAAAAAAACAACAATAAATCAGTGAAGGGAGTCAGGGAAGAAACAGGCTCACTTGTATAATCTCCTCATTGGTAAACTGAATCAAGAGTTAAAACACACAAGAAATGGTGGAAAAAGCCTCTTGGATAGCCTCTCTTAATATATGCTCTCAACACAGAACAGGAGATTCCAACTCTCATGTTTATATACAGACACCTACATCACATAAAGCAGTCGGGTTGGAAAGGCAGAGGGGAAACATGACTGAAATCATCCCTTATCTGGCACTATTCAAATAGGAGTCACAGGAAAATGTAAAGATTACAAGCAGAACAAGCTGTACTCAAAATAAAATGCCCATGTTATGGAAAAATCAGAATGGGCTGGTGAGGGAGTGAGGGGCTGTCTCACCCACCCATACTCAAAACCCACCCAAAAACCATCTGTTCATTGGAAAAGTGAAGTGGAAAGAAGGCACTGTGAAAACTATGAGAATATAACTAAGAGAATGTAACTAAGCTTATATTCTCTTAGTTGGATTTACTTGTGAATTCCATTGAGTGGTGCTGGTGGGGAATGCCTTCAGTCATTCTTCCCCTCTGCCTTTCTAACCTGATCATTTTGCGTCTGTATCTACATGTGAGGCTTCCTTGAACCTCTTTGTCCTTAGCACTGTATTTGGCGACCTATAGGCATGCAACATCATAAAGTCGCTATTGTGATTGTGGTAACACTCTGATGTCTCACTTTTGATTCCAGCAAAATTTTTAACATGCCGTATTTATTGATGGTCGCCCAACAGATGGTGACATTTCAATAGGATACCTTTGTCCTATATATCATACCTGTATTGAGAAAGGCTACCCTATAGGATTTCTCATTCTTTCCCTGAGCCCTTTTACTATCAGTTTCATTTTCCAATGGGGAGTTTATACATATGAGCATTTTACATTCCTGTCTCCATTCACTGATTTACTTTCTTTCATCTACACTACTATCATTCCTGGAGTTATAGTTGTACAATAACGTGTATTCAGATGATGACAGGTTTTTGTATGTTTCTCTTTTTTTATGTGCATGCACAATATATGATCCAACGGCACGAGACAGCCACCACACTTCACTTCATCTCATTTCATCCTTCATTTCTTGACTTATCATATTTATTTATTCACATCTAGCTGCCGAAAGTACTATTTTATTTTGTTTTGACATATATATTACTTTGCATTATGTAGAGCCCTTCTATACATGTGTTTTTATTAAAAAAGATATTTATTGGGGAAAGCAAAGAATACAGTTCTGACACTGAGATTAATCCTCCCTGTTCTCTGTCTCCTATGTTCCTCTGCCCATGTTAAGGCTATATTTTAGAGTTTCAGCTCTAAAGAAATAATTTTTACAGACACAATTGAGAAGAACAGGGAATTTATTAGATTCCCTATAAGAAATCTGGTCATTGATTCAGGTGACACAGATGATGATGCACTAAGAAAAATGTGCAATTCTGGGGCAAACCAACTGCATCATAGGAATAAATAAATATGCCCATTGATTTAAATTGGGTTTGACTCCTTGAATGCTAGAGGTCTCCAATGCATTTCTTTTTTAATGTTTGGGGGCCTTTCTAACATTTGAAGGTCTTAAATCCCCATTTATATATATGGGATTTTTTAAAATGAAAGTGTACTTGTTAAAAAGTCTAAAAATAAGTAAGCTGTTCAGCTGTAGTGAATGATCTCTTATCTGTTGAATAATGTTACAATGTTCCTAATCATTCATTGTACCAAATAATATACTCTACTTCTGACCCCATCCTCTTAATATTCTATAGAATTACACCCACTGAGATGTAGAATAGTATTTTTATAAATTCACACATATTTGCCAGCAACATTTTGTTCCTTGGTAGGGAAATCCAAACTAATTTGTTGATGGTATATGACACCTGAAACACAGTAGCATAGTTGATGAATCTGAAATGGAACATGCATCTATTAAGTTTAGATGTTGCCATTTTATCCTTCTTGATGCAGAAGAAGGCCAAAACCACTATTGAAGCCATTTACAATTAGGCCCCAAGTGGGTAAAATAAATTCTCACTAATTTCAAAAGACAGTCAGATATCCACCTGGATCTACATGCTTTCAGAATTTAAGCCAGCTGTCATAATTCTCCATATTGCTCTTTCAGTAAAGAGTTTCCAGAGAGTTCTTTACATTGGCCTTGAATTTATTTCCATATAGTAATAATATCCCCCATCTCTTCTCTAATGTAAAAACCCCCAGTTTGGCTAGTCTCTTTAATATCAAAAGTATTCAAATCCCTTTATCAGTTTTATATCATAAATTTAGTTGAACTCCCCTACTCATAAAGGTCAACCTTTGACTCATTATAACAGAAAATGAGAATTACATAAGCCTTCACAACTCCAAAAGGGGTATTAGTCTGTTTATCAGAACTTCCTGTTTTACCTAATAAATACAAATTAGAACCATGCATGTTCCCTTCAGCTAGAAACTCATATAATCTGATCTTAAATGTTTTCATTGTATATGCTATTACCTGTCCTTGGGCAAGGAATTCCCCAATTTAACAGTCCTTACTATAATGAACCATGTCCTCTGCTGACGTTAAAACCTCCTTTCCTTTAACTGTTAAGGGATGGCTCATAGTCATTTATCAAGTCTTGGAGTAAAAAGCTCTCTAGAGAGATCATTGCATTGAACTCATGTATACTTATACAATGTAACAAAATCCCCTTTTAAGTGTCTTTTCTGTAGAGTAAATAAACCAAGTTTGGCTATATGTTCTTCATACTTCAAATCCACCATTCCCTTAATTAATTTTGTTGCTGTTCTCTGTAATCTCTCCACTTTAAAGGTGAGGTCTTGCTAAAGATTTGTACAGTGGTAAATTATGTAATCTACTCTTGCTTCAATATCCCTTTTCATTCAAGATAGTACTTTATTTTCTTTTGACACTGATCACTGTTTCTAAGTTTACAGATCTTTCTCTAACAATGAGTCTCCTAGAATTATTATTTTATGTTCATAAGTAGTATTATGATTTGCTTGTCCTAAATATATAACTTTACACTGTCCTTAGTGTTGAGCGAGCACCCCGATGCTCGGGTGCTCGGGTGCTCTGACCGAGCACCCCCTGAGGCTCGAGTGCTCGGCCGAGCACCCGAGCCCCATTGAAATGAATGGGGCGACACCAGGCACCCCCTGCTCTGATGAGGGGAGGGTGCCTGGTCAATGCCCCCTTCATCTCCGCTATGCCCCCTTCATCTCCGAATGCCCCCTTCATCTCCGCAATGTCCCCCTTCATCTCCGCTATGCCCCTCTTCCACAATGTGCCCCTTCATCTCCGCTATGCCCCTCTTCCACAATGTGCCCCTTCATCTCCGCTATGCCCCTCTTCCACAATGTCCCCCTTCATCTCCTCTATGCCATAGAGGAGATGAAGGGGGACATTGTGGAAGAGGGGCATAGCGGAGATGAAGGGGCACATTGTGGAAGAGGGGCATAGCGGAGATGAAGGGGGACATTGTGGAAGACGGGCATAGCGGAGATGAAGGGGGACATTGTGGAAGAGGGGCATAGAGTCTATGCCCCTCTTCCACAATGTCCCCCTTCATCTCCGCAATGCCCCCTTCATCTCCGCAATGCCCCCGTACCTCCAGTCCCTGGTGGTCCAGCGGAGCGTCTTCGGATCTGTGCCTCTTCCGGCACAGATCCCCGCCACCCGAACATGGCGGGAGAGCACATGGCGGTACTCGACGAGTACCGCCATGTGCCGAGCAGAGCGATGCTCGAGCCGATCCGAGCATCGGCCGAGCACGCTCGCTCATCACTAACTGTCCTACATTAAATTCCAAATGCCGTTTGTTTGCCAAAACTGCAAGTTTATGTAAATCTCTCTGCCCAGAACAAACATCCTGCACTAAATGTATTACCCTGAATAATTTAGTGTCTGCAAATATTTCAATTTTGCTTTCTATACATATTCCAGGTCATTTATAAATGTGTTAAAGAGCAGTTGACCAAGTACTGAATCCTGAGGTTTTCCACTCTCAGCTTTAACTGTAGTGGAGGATTTTCCATCTACGACAACAAACTGTTCCCTATCCTTCAACCAATTTTCACTCCTGTTGCAAAGGTTATCCCCTAGACAGAATTTCCTTATTTTATCCACCATCCTCCTGTGTGACACTGTATCAAATGCCTATGCAAAATCTAGATATACTACATCCACTGCTTTGAAATATCTAGGTTGCTACTTACTCCTGCATAGGAGCTCAAAAGATTTGTTAGGCAAGGTATATTCTTTATAAATCCAAGTGACTCCTGATAATAATTTTGTTCTTCTCAGTGTAATCCTGAACAAAATCCCATATTATCTCTTCAAGCAGTTTTCCCACTACTGAGGTCAAACTCACAGGTCTATTATTCCCAGGTTTTGTTTTAATTTCCTTCTTAAATACAAGCTCTTCTTTGGCTTTACATCAATCTTGTAGCACTGAGCCTGTGGAGAAAGAGTCTTTAAAGGTTAAAAAGTGTGGTCTTGCTAACACTGCACTGAGTTCCCAAAGAACCATTGGATTTATCAGGAAAGTTGCTCTGTTAGTCTTCATTTTGTCCAGTCTTACCTTGACCCCTTTTTCTGTAACTCTATATTAGATAATGATATGGTTGTAACCATTATTTGTTGAGGCTCTCCTATAATTTCTTGTTCCCTAGTATATACTATTAAAAAGAATGTGTTCAGGACATCAACCTTTTCCTTATCCCCCCTAGTCAAGCCGCACATATAATTTTTGAAATGTCCATTGCACTCACACCCCTGATTTACTGCATGCATCTGGTCTATGCTGTTCCAGGGTGGGACAGTCAGCGAAGCAGAAACCACTTTGAATTTTATATAAGATAGAACTTGACTGGCTCTTGCAGCAACTGGGTGACACTATATACTGTTGTGAAGTTGATTATCTACCAGTACTACCAAATATTTCTAACAAGAATTCCCCAGATAGTTTCCCTTTTAATTTATATGCTGAATACTTGTTTTTAGAACCCAAATGCACAACCTTAAACGTATCTATGTTAAAAGCTTATCTGACACTTTTCTACCTATTAACTTAATGTATCCAATGTATTCATGCAGATGAAAAACACCCAGCTCTGTTTGCATTTCCTTACATACTTTAGTGTCATCAGCAAATATTATGACATGGCTTCCAATATCTACTTCAAGATCATTAATAAAAAATAAAAAAAAACATTGGGCCCGGGACTTAACCCCTAGGTCCTCCTCTTACAACATTACACCAACTGGAAAATGTTTCATTTACATCAATTCTCTGCAGTCTATCATTTAACCAATTCTCTATCCATGCACAAATATCACCTCATGAGCAAAAGCCTTTTAATTAATTTAGTAACCCTTTGTGAGACACAGTATCAAAGGCTTTTGCTAAATCCAAGTATACTATATCAGCTGCAATACCTTTGTCCAGGTTACCAATTCCATTTTTCCGTGAATGCAAGAAAGATTGTTTTACATGATCTGTTCTTCATAATACCATGCTGACTTACTAATAATACTGTTGACCATCACGTAGTCTTGAATACTATCAGACCACATGCCCTCAATGCAGGAAATATGGAACAATACAATGAGATCTGGTCCACTTCACCTCAGATTAAGGGCTAAATTCTGTATTCTTAAAGGGATAGTAAACTTTTGTTTATTTTGTGATTTTGTGTACATATTCTGCAAGTCCATAGTTTGTAAAGTCAAATTGTCTGTACTTTTTATTATATTTATTTTTCATCTTCAGCTACATTTTACATTTTTATGTCCCTGACTTTAAGCTCCCTAGAATTCTGTTTCCGGTGAGTTTTCTGGTCATTCGACCATATAAGCAGGATAGTGAAACACTGAAACACTATCCCCACTGCACTGAGTGGTTCGTATACTGTAGTTTTTTTACTTTGTATCTGTATTCCTGCTTTCACAATCCCAGACGAAAAGCTCTCTGGAAACAAATACATAGAGCTCAAAGTCAAATACATAAAGGTGTTTTAAAAATAGGTAAAGATTAAAAACAAGATAAAAATGATTGTCAGTTTGACTTTACAGGTTATGAAACTTGCAGAATTTATAAAGTCAATATACAAGTTACTAGTCCTTGAACATAACCCTTATCATGTACAATCCTAAGCCTTACCAATTTATATGTGAGCCCCCTACAGGTCATGAATATGTCAACGACTCTTAGTAAGCATAAATTAAACTCAAATATCAATGCAAGTTTCATAAGTCATAATTCCCCCATCTCATACACTGACATTACTTTCCCATATCCCTCTTCAAATACCCATATCTGTTTCCATCATTCTGCTTTACTTTCTCTGAGTACATCCTCTGTTGTCAAAGAGCAAATGTAAGGGGAGGGAGGGGGGAACTTTGCCTTCGGTTATCACTCAAACCATAAAGGTTTGAGAGATGAACCTGGAGGCTATTAACTTATTTTACAAATACCTACAATATGGGGGATAGTAATAATAAAGTATTACTATCCCTTTAAATGTATTTTAGTGGCCTTGCCTTTGATTTTCAGTGTGCTGTTTATACAGGGGAGGAAACCCCCATGAGCCTTTGGGGATGCGTTATATACATCTATGTACATTCACCCATTCATTGGCTCCAAAAATCCCTAAATGGCTCCTAAAAATTCTAACAGGCTCTTAAGTCTATTACATGTTTGTCCACCCTTGGTTTTAAATGAATAAAAATGTCATAAGAATTGACCAGACCCAGAGAAAATCAGACGAATGTGAAAATATAAAAAACTAATTGTGGGGGCAAGTAAATATATATTTATTTATTTTCATCTAGGATGCATGCACCAATGGACTGAGTCCTGCTGTAAGCAAATACCTCAGTGCCTCATTTTTTAAGTGCATATTTACCATATTCTACTGGATACAGTAGAGCAAGCATATTGTACTGGATACAATAGAACAAAACCTGGGGGAGATGCAATAAGGTGTGATAAAGAGGTGATAAAGTAGAGAAGACTTCTCCAGTGGTATTACTTCTCCAGTTCCTATGTTATTCTATACAGCCTATGTACTAAGATCTCCAAAGCAGGAAAAATGTAAGTGCATTGGCTCCATAGAATAACAGGACTTGGAGACAAGATATCACAGAAGTCATCTCTGCTTTATTACCTCTTTATCACGCCTTAGTGCATACCCCACAGGTTATGTTCTACTCTATCCAGTTGATAACTATTTAGCTTAAACCAAATACTCTAGAAATTAATGGTATGGCAAGGATACCAAACTGAATCCACAATAAAAGGGAAATTATGTTTTAAGAATAAGTGACTCAAGTGGTGAGTCATGTCTCCACCTGAATAAGCATATTTGTGAATCCTCATTGATTTAATGTTAATTGATAGGTGATGAGTCATAATGCAAAGGCAATTAGAAAACAGTATCTACCAGTGTGTTGCATACCCTCTGGCACACAAAGGGTATGCAACGCATTAGAAGATACTGTTTTATAATTGGCTTTGCATTGTGAGGGTTAGTGTAAAGTTACAAGGATTAATAGAAATGCATAGAGCGTTTAGAGTAAAGAAAGGAATTTTTTAAATTGTTCTAACTGTATTTTAATAAATGTATCTTTTCTATTAAAGGGACAGTAATGTACCAAAAAAAAGATATCCAGTTTTGTAACCTTTAAAAAAATAATCAATATGCTCCAAACCCGATCTCTCAAACCGTTATGGTTTGAGAGATATAAGGATTCAAACTTCACCCCTCTCTCCCTTTCTCCTGACGTTAGCATCTAGCTGACAGCGGGAGATCCCGGTCAGAGGACCAGCAGGCGGCTCTGCAGCAGAGCCGAGTTCGCATTATCTATACAGAATTCATTCATTGGAAATGTCTACAAAGTGTGCTTGCAAACCAGGCACACTTTGTAGATCTTTCCAATGAATTAATTCTTTATAGATAACAAGATCTCAGCTGTGCTGCAGAGCCTCCTCGAGTCGTACGACTCAATTCTCCTGTTGTCAACTTTACAGCTGAAATCAGGAGAAGGGGAGGGAGGGGGGAACTTTGACTCCCTATATCTCTCAACCATAGCAATTTGAGAGATCGGGTTTGGAGCATATTGATTTTTTTTTTAAAGTCTGCAAAACTGAACATATTTTTTGGGGGATATTACTGTCCCTTTAAGCCCTGTATGTGGTCTTTAAAGGGATAGTAATGTTTCATAATAAAAGCAGCTCTAATTAATCATCATAGTATTTGGACTTTGGAGAGTGTTATTTCAATTCTGTCAGAGTTGTCGCTCAAGAGTAATTCAATGACAAAGTGTCCCCCTCCCGCCCCTTTTACTGATGTAACACTGCTCAGCCAGAGCAGAAGGGAGGTGCCAGGTAGATTGCAGAGAGGGACAATCTTCAATTAAGATAATGGAAAAACCTGAAAAACTTTTCAAGGGGGACAGGGCTTTCATAGTTCTCATAGGAAGAAGATTGTCCCCTGCTGTTATCTGTCTGGTCTGAGAAGAGATGTCTTACACTAGGTCAAAAGGGCGGGAGGGGGAAACTTTGCTTGTGAATATCTCTCAAACCATAAAGGTTTGAGAGATAAGACTTATATCGTTCATGTTTTTTTAATGCCTACAAAAAAAAATAAAGATAAAACGAAGTATTACTATCCCTTTAAGTGATTTTCACTAAGGGATAACTCCCTAACCAGTATAGCAAATATGGTTTCTGATTCTTTGGGGGGAAGGTGGCAAAGTTTGGCCAGCCAGAGGATTCTTTGTATTTTTTGAGACCTGGTATAGCCCCAGATTCCCAGATTTGAAGACCACTGATGAAGAGTGCTAGAAGAGGAGGAGGTATGCATGCATACCAGGGATGCATTGCATACCTAGAGGAAGTATAATGATACTCTGGAAAATGAGAGTACCCTTCTTTATAAGCACAAGGATTTTGAAAATACTACTTTTAGAGATACTTTCTGCACCGCTGTTGTTCTTTGTCTAATTAATGTGTACGCCACTTTAATTGGTCTTCCTGTACTCATTCAAGGATATCTGAAAACATGCAGTGTTGGTAGCTCTTTAGGCCCAAGGTTGCGTACCCCTGGTATAAAGACAAAAGTGTGTCAAAATTCAAAGTGATTTATTTGACTGCTAGAAAGGTTTCCAAGTATTGAAAAGCAATTTTTTACAAACTTTCCAGAATCTAAGACTTTAAAAGCCCTGGTTAAAAGAATGATAATTGTTGTTGTAGCTGGTGAAGTTTGCTTCCCCAGAATTGTTCCACCTCTTTGTGCATATGTCCTATCATGTCTTATTCAGAGAACTAAAAGACCACTAAAACCTAAAATGAAATAAGTTGCTATAACTTTAAATATCTTGTACTTACACCTAAGCATGTGTAAAAAATGAGAAACAAACCTGCTCTTCTCCATACAGTAATATTCTAACCCCATGTGGCCTATGGGGGTGGGAGGAATGGACCTATAAAGAGGGCTGGTGGATCCACACTATTCTTGGGCTTCTACCCACTCAATGCAGGCCAACAAAGTATGTTATCAGGTGAGTCTTTTCTCAGATGTTTTTTTTAAAGCTGTACGACACTTGTTTTTAATTTAGGCACCCACTACCATTGTGCAATGTATCTTCCAACGTGTTTATTTACAAGAAATGTTCAGGGAATGTTTTTAATTTAAATAGGGTTAAATGTGTGTATTAGATAGGACGTGCCTGATATTGGAGTACCATGATGTGGTGGGCAAGCTTAAACATACTTTGGCCAAACTATGGAACAAAAATCTCATATTTATTAACACAGTGGCATAACATATGCTTTATACAGAGCGCACATTTGCACAGATTGTATAGAGGAGCGTAGGGTTGTTTCTTGTTTAGTGTTTGCATATTAGGTTTCGGACTAATATTTGGGGGTCTGTAGACTTTGTTTTTTTCTTATTTTATTTATTATATGTAAATGTTATGGTGAGTGAGAGTGTTGAGCTTTTCCCCTTTGATGTTTGTGCAGTTTGTATTGAGAGATAAGAGGCAGATACTTGATCATCTGTGCAGGAAGGCTATAATCTCAGCTCATTTACAGATGATCCTGGACAATCACTACAAGATTGCCATGGAATTTGGAGCCCTTGAAAGGGCAAGGATGTCTCCTTCCTCAAAGTGTGTGTGTAAGACTATATTTTAGACATCAGAAAATCAATAATTTGTACTGCTCCTAGCATGAAGTACAGGATATTTAAGTGTCTATAACCCCAGTTAATTTTATTTAAGTGTTCTTTTAAACAAAGAGTATCATCAACAATAGCTGTCCCGAATTTCAAAGTGCTGCAACTTTTCCATTGCCAACAACAGCTGTCAGCATTTCCAGTACTATGTGCCTGCACTTTTGCCTATGGGACCAAAATGCCGGAGACTATATGGCACTGTTGTGATGTGTAACTGAAATCATCAAGTGTGTGACTGCATTCATCACTCTGCCTCTTAGAAATTCATTGCAGCTCCTTACAGGACGTATGATAATTGCAATTGCCACAGAGTTATAAAGAAACAACACATATTTAAAAAGCATTTTCATTAAATTTATTAACTAAAATAAATGCTGCTAGCCTCCCAAAAACATATATGTTACCTGTACAATGTATCTAAAATTGGAACATACAGGCAAATGGAAGAAGGTGCCACCTTTGTGAAATGCTGTTCTTACTGATCCACTATGCAGAATATCCAGTCAGTGACAAAGTTGTAACTAGTGTCAACTTCCTGCTTGAGTCACTGGGCAACAGATATTTACCTCAGGATTTTGGAGCTAGGCCACTTTTTTCCTTGCAGACTTTGCATATGTATATAACTAATAGTATTCAGGACTGTGTGATGACCAACTACATTATTAGTAGGAATCAGCACAACTTTAAGAAGAACACTAATTTACTTGCACTCTATGAAAGGCTAAGTAATAAATGGACAAGGGTATTGATGGTGATGTAGTATAGTCAGATTTTGCAAAAGCCTGATATGTAACTGCACTAATTAAAAGGATTCAGCTTGGGAAGTGATATATGTGCATGAATAGAGAACTGATTAAAGGACTGAATGCAGAGAAGAGTTTTCAAATTGGTCTAAAGAACTTTTTAATTTGGTCTAAAGTTGTAATTGAAGTGTCTCAGGGTTCAGTCCTGGATCCAATGCTTTTTAGTTTATTAATGATCTTGAAGAGGGTATTGAAAGTAGTGTCTCAATATTTGCTGAAGACATTAAAAACTGTGTAAGGAAATACATACAGAGCAAGTTGTTTTTTGTCTGCAGAAAGATTTGGATTAACTCAGTGAAAGAGCAGAAAATTGGCAGATGATGTTTAATATAGATAAATGTAAAGTTATGCATTTAGGCTGCAAAAACAAACATGCTACATATACACTAAATGGGAGATATCTTAGGGAATTCTTGTTAGAGAAAGCATTAAGTTGGTTCACTATTGAATTGTTGCCATGTATTGGGCGACCATGAAAACAGAGAGTTTAAAATGTCACGTAAATCAAATGGGCAATATCAGAATGTTGGAAGAATCACACAGCCGGCCCTTACATGGGTTCAGTTGGGTCCATGGGACCCAGGCGGCACTTTGACAGGAGCAGCAATTTGTAACTGGTAACAGTCTATCACAGAACAGAGAGGCTGCTGAGATCAGTTGCTAGACAATCAACCCCAACACGGACGGCCACCTGTATGCCTATTACTTAACGTGCATCTGTGCGGAGTGAAGTGACATGCACTCACTGAGCTGGTGCTGGCTGTTCTGCGGATAGAGCCAGAGGAGCGGCGGTTACTTGCTGTGCTATTGGAGCGAATCATTCTGGAGATGCTTCTACTCGCAGTGCTACTGGCCTCATTACTTTCTTGCATGGTTCATTCCCAAGCAGGTCGCTGTAGTGCCACCCTCTTGGTAAGCTTCCCCTCAGGATGGGCTTGTGGAGCAAGTTAGAAATGAGCCCCACAATCATTTGAAAGAATTATTACTTCACCAGTAACCCAAATGAATAGATAATGGGTAATAAGATAATGCGGGGGTAGGTAATGTTGTGTGAAATTCCACAGCTGCTGCTGGACTTTAACTTCATCGGCAGTTGCAGGGCATGGTTTTAATTAGAAGTGTTTGTGCTAGGTGAGTGGAATTAAGAATACTAGTAGAAGCTTTGCTTGTACTGACATGTATAGAACATTGATTTTTGTGGAAACTGGATAAATCATTGCATCATATTGATTCATTGGAAGTATTACTTTTATGGTCTTCTACTTTCCTGGTTTCTTAGGCATCCTCACAGAATGTTCCCAGGTACAATAAACTGTTTTGGGCCTTATGTATTTAAGCAAAGTGGAGCAATTGTGGAATGAACTAAATGTACCACAGGGGGCAAATAAAAACACCCACTGATTTAAATGGGGATTTTAACACATTGAATGCTAAATAGGTCACCATTGTGCTGCTTTACAATGAACTGCACACCTCTCCATCCTTCAAAGGGTTAAAAAAAACATTTACATCAGTGGAGATTTGGAGAATGTTTTGGTGGGCATGGTTTGGGGGGGAGCGGCATATCATACTTGGACCCAGGCAGCTCAATGTCTTGGGCCGTCCCTGAAGAATCATAAAAACAAGATTCTGATATTGCATTGTTAAAGGTCGCCAAATACAGGACAACATATCAGTAATGCCACTGAAGCTGCTTTGCCTTCCCAAGTTGAAGCCCTTCATACAATTAGAAATGAAGAACACATTAAATGCAAAGTTGTACCTATTGTAAAATAGCCTACAACTGTCACTTCCCTGCTCTGGTTTCTCCCTTCCTCATCTCCCCCCACCTCTTTCTCAATCCCCTGCTGCTGCTTCGTCTCTGGGGAATCGGGTCCGCCTCTCACGGCTCAGCCCTTCAGCCAGAGAGACCTGAGAGAAGGATGAGAGACTGAGTCTCCTCTCAGTCTTCTCTCTGATCTAGTCTTGCGCTGATAGGTGGACATGCAGCTGAAATACTGAGCTGTGAGAGGAGACATGATTCTCCAGCAATGAGACAGCGGTAGAGGAATGAGACAGTGGTGGGGGAGATGAGAAAGGGAGAAACCAGAGCAGGGCAGTGATCATTTTTGGCTATTGTAAAATAGGTACAACTTTACTTTCTGAGTGCCAGAGTGGTCCACAATGCATTGCATACCACTCTGGCACTCAAAGTGTTAACGTGTACTTCATTTCTTATTGTATGAATGGCTTTACCTTGGGAAGGCCCAGCAGCTTCACTGGAATTACTGTAAGGGTTATGGCATTCTACTTGGGAAGGCAAAGCAGCTTCACTGGCATTTCTGATATGTCGCCCTATATTTGGCGACTTTTAACAATTTCAATATCAGAATCCCTGCATTTTGATTCTTACAACATTCTGATATTGCCCATCTGATTTACATGACATTTTAAACTCGCTGTTTTCAAGGTTACCCAATACATGGTAACAATTCAATAGGATACCATGATAGACAACAAACATCACAGCAGTGTGCAGCACCACTCAGCCACTGCAAGAGCCAATAGGGTATTATGTTTAAAAGGGGGTGTAGATTCATGGGATGGGAATATAATTATATTTCTATATAAATCCTTGTTAAAGCTTCATCTAAAATACAGAGTACAGTTTTGGGCACCATTTGTTAAAAGAGACATTATTGGAAAAAGTTGAGAGATGTGCAATAAAATTAATAAAGGGATTGAGCATCTGAATTATAAAGAGAGACTAGCCAAGCTGAGTTTCTTTGTAATAAACAAGATTTGTCTATGATTACTATTTACAAATATATTCAGGTGCAATACAATACAGTAATTACTCAAAGAGCAGAGCAAAAAATAATACTTCATCCATTGAAACCAGGGAAAAGGTGTTTTTAACTAAAACAAAAGCAAGTATTTTTTCCAGTAAGGGCAGTAAGGTTTTGCAGTACCATGCCCCATGAAGCTGTGTTTGCAGGCGCTATAGATGCTTGTATCAATAAGGATGATACTGCAAAGGATAAACATGACTGGCATACATATTTTTTCAGCCTTTTCTACTCTGTTACTAACTATGTACAATAAGTGTCTACCTGCCCAGTTAAGTAATACAGCAGCAGGTGAGTAGTAGTGATTTAAATTTTTCCATGTTACCTGATTTGCTAGAAAAAAATATAAATGCTGTGGTAGTCTAGGTAAATATAAGCTAGACTGTGTTTTTTTATTGAGTTACATCCCCCTTAAAAAATAGTTGACTGGCAACCCATGCGACACTAGCCTTAAAATGGTAGCTAGGGTGAGCTGCTAAACCTATTACATGACTGCTAAATTTGGCATTATGTAACAATTTTAAATCACAGTATAGATGTCATTATATGCAAATACTATCCATCAATTAAGTTATCTGGAAATCGCTAGTAACATTTTTTGGCAGAAATGTTTGAAAAGTGTACATTTTTGTGTCCTACATACACACAGATTAATTCTGAATGATAGGCATCCCAGTTTTAGACATGAATTCAAAATTCATAGTGCAAAACATGATTCATCCTAACCAGATATTTTCCAGAAACCCTGAGTGAGCATTTTTTCTTAAATAAGACATTACCAGATCTAAATCCACAATGTAAAACAAATGCATTTAATATGACCAGCACTCCAAGGATAAGTGCCAGTGGCACCGTAATAAAGTGGCATACCCAAGGTCACTTGGGCACTACCATTCAAACCAGTATGCCCTTGAGTGGCTCTGGTCAAATGATGCATAATAAACAGCAAAGCTCATATCCTGAATCTTTTTGTTCATCCCTTACTTACATGTGAAAAAAGAGCTGTTCTTGAAAAATTGCTAATGCTATGGATTTTCATTCTCAGTCTTTTCAGATCGGTCTGTCAAATAATCAGAAATCGCCTAGGAAACCCAAGCCATTCCTCTAGTGTCTTTAATCAATAAGGTCCCCCGGTTTATCTCCTTACAGGTCTGGCACAATAAAGAGATCCACTGAAAAGTGACAGAGAGCTGTCCAGAGCTTCAGTGCTGAATCCCCCTCTCTACATAGCAGGAGCAGGTGCTACGTTATTAACCATTTTGCATTCAGACCGGGCTGTTGTTAATTGGGGTCAACTATTAGGTCGTGAAAGGGATATCATCTGAGTACTAAGATGATTTGACACCCCACTGGCATGCAAAGTGTTAAGGGCATATTTTTAGGTGAGGTAAGAACAGCAAACTACCATGTTCTCTTGCTAGGTAAAGTAACCTTCTGCATGTCAGAGAGGTGTTGTCTCCTCTCCGGCAAGCAAAGAATAATACTAATTCATTAATCCATTTACTGCTAGAGAATCCAGTGAGTTGCAACCCCGCTTACAGGGAAGTGGTTAAATAGAAGCCCAAATATTATAAGCAGCTACCTGTGGCCTTCAGATTAGTATGTATTTAGTTATTTTAACCTAGCACCACGTTACACGAAATGGACGTGTCTGACAATAATAACTGGCCTCTGGGATTATCAAAATGTATCCATGTTAATTAAAGAGATCAGCTTCCCGGATATAACATCTGTTCTTACACAATACAGGGACTGGCTGGTCCGTGCTGAATAATTTCTGTTGTCAGGATAAAGATATCCTACATTGTAAGCTGTATTGCTTCATACTCATTAAAATGGCATTTTCTCTCTGTCTCTCTGACTCTCATATTGATAGATAGATGACAGATAGATAGATAGATAGATAGATAGATAGATAGATAGATAGAAGATAGATAGCCATATTCATAAAATATATAGGCATTTATTGCAGTTCCTCATGCAATGTGCAAACCCAGTGCAAATAAAATTAAAAACTGAAACAGATGTTTAAATATAAGTGCAATAAAATGTACAGCATCTCCAATGCATTTTTATGATTGCAGTAGTAGCTATTCATCCACATGATCATAGGGTTCTTATAGGCCCTTCATACACAGAAAGAGTTAAAGTCAAACCCATTCCTGTTGCAACTCCTTGTGATTTTTTTTAAATTAAAGATAGCCATGCACACGCCTTATATGTAACTACTTTAATGAAGCAAAACATAACTTTAGCTGCTTTTAATATGCTTACGAAAATACATCAATTAGATTGTCTTTCAACGTTTCCTTTCATTCATATAATTGCAATGAAATGCATGCTAATAATTGTGCAAAGCAATCACCAACTACGCATTCATATGTCCCTCTCCCTTTCTAGTGTTACAAAGACCTGGGGTTAGTCTTACAAAAGACCTCAGATCTGTGTGTTGGGATGTGAGATGTGTTAACCCCTTTGAGTGTCAGAGGGATGGGCAACGCTTCACACCCATCTAGCATTCAAAGGGTTAAAGCAACAGCTCACATTTGGAAATAAGAAGTGCGGATATCAGAGATACAGAGAAACGTTTAACGCAATATTCAGACATGTAAATAATATCTTACCTTTAAAGTGATCAGAAGCCTCCCTGGATTGCAGATAGTCAAGTACAGTATATACAGAATCCAGATCTCTGCCTTTCTCCCCTTAGCTGTATCAATCTCTGTTCTGTGTCTCCACGGCTAAGGTTGATCCTCCTCCAGCAGAGTCTGCAGCTGAGGAAGCCAATAGCACCGGCTGTCTGGCATGAATCACACAGCAGCCTGGGCCAATCAGTGCAAGAGCCCTAGTGCTTGCCTTTAAGCCTCCCAGAGATACAGGAAGATCTGACACTGGAAGAGTTGTGTATGCTATATTTCTTGCCCCTACTTGTTTATTTGTTTGTTTGGGCTAATTTACAAGCTGCAAGTGCTTTCTATTGTTATTACACTCCTCACGTAAACAACTTAGATAACGTGACAGAGATAAGAAAGTATCTTTGAGCAAAGAACACAAGCATAGCTTGCTGTGGTTGTGTGTTGATGCCCCTGTAGTGTCGAAGATGGTAACCTGTCGGGTTTGGTATCCATCACGCCCAGGAGGCGGGACCTGTCACTAAGGTCTGCCCGCTAGGCGTGTACAGCCGGATCGTGCGCTGCCCCGCTTGTTGGAACCTTTTCATTGTGCACGAGCAGGCAGTCCTGCTCAGGGGTGCGTGCACAGCATTGCATCGAAGATGGTAACCAGGTCCCCCTTAGCACAATCCATTCTTATAGTGGCATAGAATGCACACATCCATTTAGTCCTACAAGTTAACCCTTTGAATGCCAGAGAGGTATCCAATGCAGTGGATACCTGTCTGGCACTCAAAGGGTTAAGCCTTCAATGCTTCCTACATATTAACCCCTTGAGTGCCAGAGCGGTATCCAATGCACTGGATACCTCTCTGGCACTCAGAGGGTTAAGTCTTCCAGGTTGCCCCCTTTTGACACTAGACTTTCATTGATTCCTACGTATTAACCCTTTGAGTGCCAGAGCGGTATCCAATGCACTGGATACCTCTCTGGCACTCGGAGGGTTAAGTCTTCCCGGTTACCCCCTGTTGACAATACGCAGACTTCCCTTTATTACTACGTATTAACCCTTTGAGTGCCAGAGCGGTATCCAATGCACCAGATACCTATCTGGCACTCAGAGGGTTAAGTCTTCCAGGTTGCCCCCTTTTGACAATAGACTTTCATTGATTCCTACGTATTAACCCTTTGAGTGCCAGAGCGGTATTCCATGCACTGGATACCTCTCTGGCACTCGGAGGGTTAAGTCTTCCAGGATGCCCCCTTTTAACAATAGACTTTCATTGATTCCTATGTATTAACCCTTTGAGTGCCAGAGCGGTATCCAATGCACTGGATACCTCTCTGGCACTCGGAGGGTTAAGTCTTCCAGGTTGCCCCCTTTTGACAATAGTCAGACTTTCATTGATTCCTACATATTAACCCCTTGAGTGCCAGGGCGGTATCCATTGCACTGGATCCCTCTCTGGCACTCGGAGGGTTAAGTCTTCCAGGTTACCCCCTGTTGACAATACACAGACTTCCCTTTATTACTACGTATTAACCCTTTGAGTGCCAGAGCGGTATCCAATGCACCGATACCTATCTGGCACTCAGAGGGTTAAGTCTTCCAGGTTGCCCCCTTTTGACAATAGACTTTCATTGATTCCTACGTATTAACCCTTTGAGTGCCAGAGCGGTATCCAATGCACTGGATACCTCTCTGGCACTCGGAGGGTTGTCTTCCAGGTTGCCCCTTTTGACAATAGTCAGACTTTCATTGATTCCTACGTATTAACCCCTTGAGTGCCAGGGCGGTACCCAATGCACTGGATACCTCTCTGGCACTCGGAGGGTTAAGTCTTCCAGGTTACCCCCTGTTGACAATACGCAGACTTCCCTTTATTACTACGTATTAACCCTTTGAGTGCCAGAGCGGTATCCAATGCACTGGATACCTCTCTGGCACTCGGAGGGTTAAGTCTTCCAGGTTGCCCCCTTTTGACAATAGTCAGACTTTCATTGATTCCTACGTATTAACCCCTTGAGTGCCAGGGCGGTATCCAATGCACTGGGTACCTCTCTGGCACTCAGAGGGTTAAGGTTTTCAGGTTACTATCTTCGACACTACATGTTAACCCTCTGGGTGCCAGAGAGGAATCCAATACATTGCATCACAATGCATTGGATACCTCTCTGAAACTCAGAGTGTTAGGGTTTACAGGTTACCATCTTCGACACCACACAGTAACTCTTCGAATGCCAGAGGTATTCAATGCATTATAACTAGTGATGAGCGAGCGTGCTCGGCCGATGCTCGGATCGGCTCGAGCATCGCTCTGCTCGGCACATGGCGGTACTCGTCGAGTACCGCCATGTGCTCTCCCGCCATGTTCGGGTGGCGGGGATCTGTGCCGGAAGAGGCACAGATCCGAAGACGCTCCGCTGGACCACCAGGGACTGGAGGTACGGGGGCATTGCGGAGATGAAGGGGGCATTGCGGAGATGAAGGGGGACATTGTGGAAGAGGGGCATAGACTCTATGCCCCTCTTCCACAATGTCCCCCTTCATCTCCGCTATGCCCGTCTTCCACAATGTCCCCCTTCATCTCCGCTATGCCCCTCTTCCACAATGTGCCCCTTCATCTCCGCTATGCCCCTCTTCCACAATGTCCCCCTTCATCTCCTCTATGGCATAGAGGAGATGAAGGGGGACATTGTGGAAGAGGGGCATAGCGGAGATGAAGGGGCACATTGTGGAAGAGGGGCATAGCGGAGATGAAGGGGCACATTGTGGAAGAGGGGCATAGCGGAGCTGAAGGGGGACATTGCGGAGCTGAAGGGGGCATTCTGAGATGAAGGGGGCATAGCGGAGATGAAGGGGGCATTGACCAGGCACCCTCCCCTCATCAGAGCAGGGGGTGCCTGGTGTTGCCCCATTCATTTCAATGGGGCTCGGGTGCTCGGCCGAGCACTCGAGCCTCAGGGGGTGCTCGGTCAGAGCACCCGAGCACCCGAGCATCGGGGTGCTCGCTCAACACTAATTATAACTGAATGCATTGGATACCTCTCTGGCACTCAAAGGTTTAAAGGGAATGTATCACCTAAGCATAAGTTTGCTTTAATATCTTTATTATACTTATTTTAATAGTGCTGTGTTCTTTTTTTTTTTTTAAATGCAATAGAAATACAGTTTGAGGGTTTACTTTTTCCTTCTTATATTCATTCTGATGAAAATACAGGAGAGATCCTCCTCCCCGCTTGTCTGTCAGCAAGATGGAGCGCTCATTGGCTAGATATTCATCTCTGCCAATGAGAGTGCTCCAGCTTACTGACAGACCAGCGGCAGTTACGGAGAGACCAGCGAGTTGATTACTGATGCATATATAATTCATCAGTCGGTATCTCCCTCCTCATCCAACCAAGTTACTGCATCGGGTCTACACTCATTATTGACACTTTTTTCCTGCTAGCAAACCCAGTCAAAAACACATCTGATCCATATACAATGCCATTTTTAGGTTGGTGCCAATGGTGCAGTGCACCTGGCTCTGTGTCATCACTGGCCCCACCAACAGATCTCCTATTGGAGGATAAGACGTATCTCTACAACAGTGCCATAAAGGTCTGTGTCGCCTACGGAACAGACCTTTCTATAACCAGCTTCAGCATATTAAAAAAATGCAGAAAGCTGGGATATGTTGACATCATGACATCATATCTCTGCGTTCTGTATTATCAGGCAGATTAAAAGGTGGGGAAACTTGAGGGGATGAAAGAGTGGGTGAAAGAGGAAAAAAGAGGGGAAAAGACTGGAGTAGGGAGCGATACAGGCTTGAAAGATGGCGCTTGAGTGGGAGACAGAGGAGGGGAAGTAAGGGAAAACTGCTGGAGTGGGGAGAGAAAGTGGGCTGAAAAACTAGTGTTGCTCGAGAGGGTGGAAAGGAGAAAAAATAGGGGAAAAGACTGGAGGAGGGAGAGAAAGGAGGGAGCTTGAGAGGGGGAGAGAGGAGAATAAAATGGCAAAAGGATGGAGAAGCGAAGGAAAGAGGTTATTGAAAAACTAGGGGAGCTTCAAGGGGTGAAAGAGTGGCAGAGAAAAAAACAGGAAAAGACTGGAGGAGCAAGAGAGAGAGGAGATTTGAAAGACTGCAGGAAAAGGAGGTGGTTTGAAAGACTGGGGGTAGAGAGAGGGTGAGAAAAGGCAACAAAAAAGAAGCCAAAAAGACTGGAGGAGACTCGTGATTAACAGTAGAGCAAGACTGGGGTATCAGACAGTGTATATGGGTCTGAGTCTACCAGTGCACAGTGGAACAAGACTGGGATCTCAATGTATATGTGGGTCTGAGACTACCAGTGGACAATGGAACAAGACTGGGATCTCAATGTATATGTGGGTCTGTGACTGCCAGTGGACAGTAGAACAAGACTGGGATCTCAACGTATATGTGGACAGTGGAACAAGGAGGTCATACAGCATTCTCCAGTGGGATACTGGCATAAGGAGAAGTAGGGCGACTGAGGGAGAGACAGAGGTTCAAGGACTAGAGGAGAGTGGGGGAAGAGAAGGGGGAACTAGTGGGTCGAGGAGGAAAATAGTGGGTGAAAGGTAGGTTAAAGGTTGGAGGATATAGAAAGGGGGAGGGGAAAGATCGGGGGATGGAAAGAGGGGTTAAAAGACCGGGGAAGAGAAAAAAGGGGGACAAAAGACCAGGAAGGGAAAGAGAGGAAAAAAGACAGCGGAGGTAAAGAGGGGATAAAAGACTTCGGGAGAGGGTAAAAGGCTGGGGATTGAGGTGGTAATAGTGTCGTGTAATGGTGTTTCACCCTGCTGGATTCCTATAATGATATAGTGCCCTGCTCTGTCTTCTATAATGGTGTATTACTCTGCTCTGTCCCCTGTAATGGTGTGTGTGGGGGGGGAGTGGATGTGGGTGGGTGTTTGCATGGGTGATTGTGTTCATGGGTGATTGTGTGCTTGTTTGCGTGTGTATGGGTCAGTGTGTGTTGGTGTGTGCGCTTGTATTTCTAATTAAGTAAATTGCAAGAGAGGGAAAAATAATCTATAACCTGTCCTGTCCATATTGGTCCAACCATGGTACTGACCCAAGCTTTTTTGCCATCTGTTCCCATTTAAGTAGACTTAATAAATCCATTGTTTTCAGAAGAACGTACAAAACGAACTGTCCTTCATACCGAAGTTGATTATTTTTATCTACTGATTTTATTCTATAACACATTAGTTGATTATACAATCTCATTAAAACGAGTCTTGAATTATCAATCATTATATGTGTGAAACTGAAGATATGATGTGAAAATACACAGATATATCTGACTGCCATAAGAAGGGCACCTACCTAAGCAAATTCATCTCTTAACTTAAGAGCCAATTAGTATAGTTGTGTCAAGGTTTTGTTAAGAACGCTCAGACAGTTAGGTAAGGCTAAAAGATTTATTGAAAAATAATAAACAATAGCCCCACTCAGGTCCAGATGAGGTCCGTACCAAGTACTTTCCAAATCTGACTCGGGTCAGGGTGAGAACACACACACAGTAGTAATAGTACGAGATTACTGTGATGATCTTGGACTTGCAGGCAGGATTCGTAGATAGTATCAGGAATAAGAATATCCTCAATAGCCCCACACCGCAGTGGGTGACACAAGCAATGGGTTACTGTAGGGCAATCTGCTAGTGGGCTAGGGATATTGGAGGCAGCACAGACAGTGTACAGGTAGGCACCCGACCTTAGTATTCTAGGGTTAATTATCACGGTGACCGTGATTATTGCACTTCCTTGTCAGTCACCAGTAGGGGGCCCCTATTGGTTGTCTGTCTTTAACCCGCCTCATACTGTCTATTTAAACCTGGCATGGGCACCCTAAGGTTGCCCTTTCGTGGTGTCTCTGATCACATTATCCTTGACCATGTTCCAGTATTCGTTTGTACCTGTAGCTGTGTTCCTGAGTTCCATAATCATCTGCGTCCTCTGTATGCTGAGTTGTTCCACTGTGGTTCCGGCCTAGTCCTGAAAGGTTGCTGTTTCCTGTTGATCGCCTTTGCTGAAGACTTCCTGACTGCTTGGCCTTTCTGCGAGTTCCTGTCGTCTTTTGTCCAGCCAGATGTGTTCTTGACGCCTGGTCGCTTTGGCGACATACTGTTGGTCCCAGTGTGCGGATGCTGGTTTGCTCTAAGCCTTGCGGCTATACGTATTACTGTTGGTCCCGGCGTGCGGACGCTGGTTTGCTCAAAGCCTTGCGGCTATACGAATTACTGTTGGTCCCAGCATGCGGACGCTGGTTTGCTCCAAGCCTTGAGGCTATACGAATTACTGTTGGTCCCAGCGTGCGGACGCTGGTTTGCTCCAAGCCTTACGGCTATACGAATTACTGTTGGTCCCAGCGTGCTGATGCTGGTTTGTTCCCAAGCCTTGCGGCTATACGAATTACTGTTGGTCCCAGCGTGCAGACGCTGGTTTGCTCCAAGCCTTGCGGCTATACAAATTACTGTTGGTCCCAGCGTGTGGACGCTGGTTTGCTCCAAGCCTTGCGGCTATACGAATTACTGTTGGTCCCAGCGTTTGGGCGTTGGTTTGCTCCAATCCTTGCGGCTATACGAATTACTGTTGGTCCCAGTGTGCGGACGCTGGTTTGCTCCCAAGCCTTGTGGCTATACGAATTACTGTTGGTCCCAGCATGTAGACACTGGTTTGCTCTAAGCCTTGTGGCTATACGAATTATTGTTGGTCCCAGCGTGCGGACACTGGTTTGCTCCAAGCCTTACGGCTATACGAATTACTGTTGGTCCCAGTGTGTGGACGCTGGTTTGCTCCACGAGCCTTAAAGACGTACTTTCTGTTGGGCGTTCCTAGAGTGAAGTTCCTTTGGGCTGCCTTGCCCGATATTGGTAAGGCCGGTTGAACCTGGCATATTATTCCATCCAAGGGTTTCCTTACCCGGTATTGGCAAGGCCGGTAGAGCCTACATATAACTCCTTTTGGCTGCCTTGCCCGGTATTGGTAAGGCCGGTAGAACCTGGCTTATTATTCCATCTGAAGGTTGCCTTACCCGGTATTGGCAAGGCCGGTAGAGCCTATTGTGTAGAACATCTGGCTGTCTTGCCCGGTATATTGGCAAGACCGGTAGAGGCTGTAATTTGTACTTCTCAATTATTAAGTGTTGTATGTCATGTTTGAATCCTAAGGGATCATTTTTAATTATTTTCAATAAAATTGTGTTTTTACCTAACTTTGCTTCTGTGAGTCGTAACTAACCATGATAGTACGAAAGGGCCATGACCTCAGACAATAAGAGTGATGGTAATACACAGAATATCCATTGGAGAATGGATATGCATGAGCAACGTTTGGATCAGTTGGCAATTGCAATTCAAACTATCCTTGAACGCACTGTTCTTGCGGACAAGTCTGGAGCCAATCCAGTGGTCTCGCCCAGTCAGACACCAGAGAAGGAGACTAGGCAATTAGGGGTTGCAGTGAAGGGGTTAACGGCTTCTGCACCCTTGCCACTCAGATACGATGGAGACCCTGGTCTATGCAGGGGGTTCATTAACCAGCTTGAAATATTTATGGAATTGACGGCACATGTGTTTCCCAATGATCGCAGTAAGATTGGGTTCATGATATCCCTGTTGATTGGCAGAGCATTGGCGTGGGCTAACCCTTTATGGGAAAATGCAAAACCTTGCACTAAAAGCTTCAGAGAATTTGTGCAATCTTTTCGGAGAGTGTTTGAGCCTCCTGGCAGAACCTCCTCTGCTGCCAAACTCCTTATGGAAATACAACAGGGCAGGCATACAGTGGGCGATTATACTATAGAATTTCGCACATTGGCAGCAGAGGTGGGGTGGAACAACGAGGCACTGTTGGCAGCCTTTGCCCAAGGTCTGAATGACCAGATTAAAGATGAGATTGCAGCTAAAGAATTGCCCACTGACCTTGATGACTATATTGAATATGTTATATTGATTGATGCCAGAATACGGGAGAGAGCTATCGCTAGAGATCGTAGGTTCTGGTCCAAAAGTAGTGGGGCTAGCAGCACATTTTGCCCACCCAGCCCTCCCGTGGTGTCCAAACCTAGTGAACCTATACGAGAACCAGGTGAGCCTATGCAAGTAGGTTTCACTAGGTTAACCAAGGAGGAAAGAAATTATCGCAGGAAACAAGGCTTGTGTTTGTACTGTGGTAAGAATGGGCATTTGTTAAGATCTTGCCCAGTATGTCCGGGAAACGAACACACCTAGGGTACCTTGGGGGACAGGCCCTAGGTGGTGTACAATCATCCCCAGTGTTGGGAACACTGAAACCCACCATACAGGTGGTATTATCCTGGGTACAACGCTCAGTGAAGGTTTTGGCCCTGGTCGATTCAGGTGCAGCAGGGTATTTTATGAATAATACCTTTGCTGAATTGCACAGGGTTCCTCGCATTGAAAGGGAAACTCCTTTGGCTATTGAAGCAATTGATGGTAGACCTTTGGAACCTGCTCAAGTCACATTTGAAACTATGCCTTTATCTATGAGTATTGGGGCTCTCCATAGAGAAGAGCAGCAATTCCAACTCCGCACGATGCGGTAATATTGGGATTTCCTTGGTTACAGTTACACAATCCGCAATTTGATTGGCAAAAGTGTGAAATCTCGGCTTGGTCTCCGTTTTGTATGGATAAATGCGTCACCCATCCTATTAAGGTCCTGTGCACCTCCTCTGCAATACCAGACGAATACCAGCAGTTTGGCGATGTTTTTAGCAAAGGAGAGGCTGGCACTTTACCCCAGCACAGACCTTATGATTGTAGTATTGAATTGCCTTCTGGAGTTGTACCTCCTAGGGGACGCACATATCCATTATCTTGTGAGGAAAATAAGGCTATGGAAGATTATATTTCTGATGCCCTTGCTAGAGGGATCATAAGAAAATCTACCTCTCTGGCCGGGGCCGGATTCTTTTTTGTGAAAAAGAAAAATGGTGAATTGAGACCATGCATTGATTACCGTGGCTTGAATAAATTGATGGCTAAGAATGCTTATCCGATACCACTCATCACCGAGCTTTTTGACAGACTGAAAGGCTCCTCGATTTTTACCAAATTAGACTTACGGGCGGCATACAATTTGGTTCGGATTCGAGCCGGTGATGAGTGGAAAACTGCCTTTAACACCAGATCCGGGCACTATGAATACCTAGTCATGCCATTCGGCTTGTGTAACGCACCTGCAGTTTTTCAGGAACTGATAAATGATGTTCTCAGAGATATGTTACAGTCATGTGTCGTGGTGTACCTTGACGATATATTGATTCATTCCCAAAATATGTCACAACACATCAAGGAAGTGTCGGAAGTATTGCTACGGTTACGTAAGAATAAGCTCTATTGTAAATTGGAGAAATGCGAGTTTCACAGAACCAGGTTGCCATTCTTGGGGTTTGTTATTGGCAAAGACGGCATTGCCATGGACAAAGAAAAGTTGACAGCAGTCCTACAGTGGCCACAACCTAAGAGTCTTAAAGCTATACAGCGATTCTTGGGTTTCGCTAATTATTACAGGAAGTTTATTAAGAACTTTTCTTTCATTGTTAAACCATTGTCTGACCTTACGCATAAGGGCGCTAATCCATCCTGTTGGCCAGCAAGTGCTGAGGAGGCCTTTTGAAAATTGAAACTGGCTTTTGCAGAGGCCCCTGTGTTGGCCCACCCCAATCCTTTACTTCCGTTTACATTAGAGGTTGATGCCTCGGATGTTGGGGTTGGGGCAGTACTTTCTCAACGACACAATAAAGGTGGAACACTCAGACCTTGTGAGTTTTTCTCGAAAAAATTGACTGGAGCGCAAAGCCACTATGAGATTGGGGACAAGGAGCTACTGGCCATTATCCTTGCCCTCAAGGAATGGCGTCATTTACTCGAAGGCACCAAAAATCCTGTCTTAATTATGACGGATCATAAAAACCTGACTTATCTCTCTGAGGCCAAGAGATTGTCTTCTCGTCAGGCCAGATGGGCGTTATTCTTATCTCGATTCAATTTCATTGTATCATATTTACCGGGATCTAAGAATGCTAGGGCTGATGCTTTGTCGAGACAATTTGAGGCTGAGAGTGACAGAATGGAAGCACCAGCACCTATCATTCAACCCGATCGAATATTGGCTACGATACGTACTAGTATCACTTCTCCATTAGGGGAAGAGATTTTGGCTTCTCGGGCCTCCGCACCTCAGGAGACCCGGATGTGCAAATGTTTTGTTGCTGAACCATTCCGTACTCGATTACTGGAAACGTACCATTCCTCTAAGGCTGCGGGACATATTGGTAGAGACCAATTGTTATGGTCCCTTTCTCAGTTATTTTGGTGGCCTTTTATGAGAAACGATTGTGCTGAATTTACTAATGCCTGTACCACCTGTGCCCGTGCTAAGACCCCTAGACATCTCCCGGTGGGCTTGCTTCAACCTGTGCCTAATGGCGAGTGCCCCTGGTCTCATGTTTCCATTGACTTTATGGGAGAATTGCCTATGTTTAGAGGATATTCCTTCATATTGATGGTGGTGGACAGGTTTTCTAAAATGGCTCATTTCGTGCCCCTCCGTGGCCTTCCCTCGGCTAAGGAATTGTATTTGCCAGAGAAGTATTCCGGTTGCATGGAGTACCCAGGGTACTGGTGTCTGATAGAGGGAGTCAGTTTGTGTCTAGGTTCTGGAGGGCATTTTGCGAACAGATGGGCATACAGCTGTCCTTTTCCTCGGCCTACCATCCCCAGACCAATGGAGCCGCTGAACGGGCCAATCAGGGCTTGGAACAATTTCTGCGCTGTTTTATTACCGACCATCACGACAACTGGGCCGACTTGTTGCCTTGGGCTGAGTTCGTCAGGAACTGTGCGGTCAGTTCTTCATCTGGTAGCTCCCCGTTTCTGATCAATTACGGGTTTCAGCCCTGTTTGCTCCTAGATTCCTTTCAGATGCAACAGATTCCAGCTCTGGATGAGCATATCGAGCAACTCCGTTCCACATGGGCACAAGTTCAGAGGGCACTTGGTCAGTCATTTCAGCGCCATCAGCGCTATGCTAATCGCAGAAGGCTTCCAGCGGTTTCCTTTCAGGTTGGGGATAGAGTGTGGCTTTCGTCCAGAAACCTTAAACTCCAGGTTCCGTCCAATAAGTTGGCTCCCCGGTTCATTGGTCCGTACAGAGTGATTCGCAAAATTAACCATGTTTCCTATGCACTAGACATACCGGCATCCATGCTTATCCATAATGTGTTTCATGTGTCCCTTCTTAAGCCTCTCGTATGCAACCGTTATACTACCACACCTGTGGTACCAGGACCTATTGAGGTCGAGGGTCAGGAGGAGTACGAAGTACAGAGCATTATTGATTCCCGAAGGCTTAGAGGAAGGGTACAGTACCTGGTGCATTGGAAGGGATTTGGTCCTGAAGATCGATCATGGGTGGACAGTAAGGACCTTCATGCACCTAGGTTATCTAGTGCTTTTCAATCTAAGTATCCGCAGAAGCCTAGACCCTATTCTAGGAGAGGGGGTCATTGAAAGGGGGGTACTATCACGGTGCCCGTGATTGTTGCACTTCCTTGTCAGTCACCATTAGGGGGCCCCTATTGGTTGTCTGTCTTTAACCCGCCTCATACTATCTATTTAAACCTGGCTTGGGCACCCTAAGATTGCCCTTTCGTGGTGTCTCTGACCACATTATTCTTGACCATGTTCCAGTATTCGTTTGTACCTGTAGTTGTTCCTGAGTTCCAGTAATCATCTACTGTAGTTCCTGCGTCCTCTGTATGCTGAGTTGTTCCACTGTGGTTCCGGCCTAGTCCTGAAAGGTTGCTGTTTCCTGCTGATCGCCTTCGCTGAAGACTTCCTGACTGCTTGGCCTTTCTGCGAGTTCCTGTCATCTTTTGTCCAGCCAGATGTGTTCCTGACGCCTGGTCGCTTTGGCGACATACTGTTGGTCCCAGCGTGTGGACGCTGGTTTGCTCTAAGCCTTGCGGCTATACGTATTACTGTTGGTCCCGGCGTGCGGACGCTGGTTTGCTCAAAGCCTTGCGGCTATACGAATTACTGTTGGTCCCAGCGTGCGGACGCTGGTTTGCTCCAAGCCTTGCGGCTATACAAATTACTGTTGGTCCCAGCGTGCGGACGCTGGTTTGCTCCCAAGCCTTGCGGCTATACGAATTACTGTTGGTCCCAGCATGCGGACGCTGGTTTGCTCCAAGCCTTGCGGCTATACGAATTACTGTTGGTCCCAGCGTGCGGACGCTGGTTTGCTCCAAGCCTTGCGGCTATATGAATTACTGTTGGTCCCAGCGTGCAGACGCTGGTTTGCTCCAAGCCTTGCGGCTATACGAATTACTGTTGGTCCCAGCGTGCGGACACTGGTTTGCTCCAAGTCTTGTGGCTATACGAATTACTGTTGGTCCCAGCGCGCGGATGCTGGTTTGCTCTCAAGCCTTGCGGCTATACGAATTACTGTTGGTCCCAGCGTTGGACATTGGTTTGCTCCAAGCCTTGCTGCTATACTAATTATTGTTGGTCCCAGCGTGCGGACGCTGGTTTGCTCTAAGCCTTGTGGCGATACGAATTATTGTTGGTCCCAGCGTGTGGACGCTGGTTTGCTCCAAGCCTTACAGCTATACAAATTACTGTTGGTCCCAGTGTGTGGACGCTGGTTTGCTCCACGAGCCTTAAAGACGTACTTTATTTTGGGCGTTCCTAGAGTGAAGTTCTTTTGGGCTGCCTTGCCCGGTATTGGTAAGGCTGGTAGAACCTCGCATATTATTCCATCTGAGGGTTGCCTTACCCGGTATTGGCAAGGCCAGTAGAGCCTATGTATCACTCCTTTTGGCTGCCTTGCCTGGCATTGGTAAGGCCGGTAGAATCTGGCATATTATTCCATCTGAGGGTTGCCTTACCCAGTATTGGCAAGGCCAGTAGAGCCTACGTATAACTCCTTTTGGCTGCCTTGCCCGGTATTGGTAAGGCCGGTAGAACCTGGCTTATTATTCCATCTGAAGGTTGCCTTACCCGGTATTGGCAAGGCCGGTAGAGCCTATTGTGTAGAACATCTGGCTGTCTTGCCCGGTATATTGGCAAGACCTGTAGAGCCTGTAATTTGTACTTCTCAATTATTAAGTGTTATATGTCATGTTTGAATCCTAAGGGATCATTTTTAATTATTTTTAATAAAGTTGTGTTTTTACCTAACTTTGCGTCTGTGAGTCGTAACTAACCGTGATATTAATGGAGGCAACACAGGCAAGACTCTGGCAGAGAACTGACCCTAGCGGTTAGGGTAAACGGAGGCAACATGGACAGGACTCTGGCAGTGACTGGACCCTAGAACGCTAGGGTTAACGGAGGCAACACAGACAGGACTCTGGCAGTGACTTGGCCCTAGCACGCTAGGGTTTACGGAGGCAACAGACACGAGACACTGGCGGTATATTGACCCTAGACCACTAGGGTAAGCGTAGGCAACACGGGCAGAAGTCTGGCTCAGACTGGACCCTACTGCTATAGGGTTACCGGAGGCAACACAGACACTGGTGAGTGAATGGGCCCCCGCAAGCCCCAGATGACTATAGGAGCGATTAGGCCTAATAGGCGCTATGCGGTAAGCAAGCGGGAGAAAGCAAGGCACGTAACGTAGCCGGTCAGTAACCGATGTCACCCTGATTGGAACACGGAGGTAGTATCACAGTGCTCGTGTATTGCTGGCGACATTTTACAAGCATTGTGCCTGAGTCCTTCTTATTGGCTAGCGTGATATTGCTCCACCCAGCGGTAGCCTTTAAGTACTGAGCCCTGGCATTTCTACAGGGCCCTTTCATGGTGTTCCTGTTGCTAAGAGCTTGCTGTCGTTATCGAGTGAAATCATGTGTATGACCCGGACTGCCTGACTACTCTGTCTGATTCTGTTCCTGCTCCGTGTACCGACTTGGCCTGGCTGACGTTCCTGCTCCATGTACCGACTTGGATTGGCTGACATTCCTGCTCCATGTATCGTCTTGGATTGGCTGTTGTTCCTGCTCCGTGTACCGACCCGGCCTGGCTGATGTTCCAGTTTTGTGCATCGACCCGGATTGGCTTCCATTCCTGCACCTTGTGCCTCCGGCCCAATGCACTACCGTGTCAGGTAGTCCTATAGAGAGTATCTCCTGTGCTCTGTCTTGAGCGTGCTGGCCCAGTTGGTTGCCTCGTGTACTGCTTTACCGTTCCATGACTGCGACCCATTTGTGCCTTGCTGCCTCCTTCCTCCATACCCAGGGCTGACTCAGATCTCGTTTGCTCACTATACGCTTGGCTTGTTTTTGCATTACCACTGAGGTTGGTCTCCTGGGCGCCTCAGTTAGTCTCTCCTCCTGTCAGTCGCCATCAAGCCTGAGAGTCTATTACCAGGGTTGTCCGGTGCTCACCCGGGTAGGAGCGATTCTATTTGGCACACTATACGCTGGCTTGTCACTACACCTTTACTGAGGTTGTTCTCTTGGGCGCCTCAGGCAGCTCTGTCACCCAGCAGTTGCCATCGAGCCTAGCGTTATTATATGTGTTGTCTGGTACCGTTACCTTGGGTCGCAGTCTGAGTTCATTCCTGGGCGTTCCTTTATTCCTCCGGTTGCAGTACTGCCAGTAGTCCGTGATCCATTCAGGGCCTCGCTCACCCTTCCGGGGCCTAGTCACTATTGTGACACTCATCTGCAGAGAATGATTCTAGGGCCTCGCTATTAGGGCCTCCCAGCTTCCAGGCCTAATAGCACCTTCTCTCAGTGTCTCACTGTTTCACACGAACTGTTCCTGACCTGTGTCAGTATATGTACTGCTCTCTGATATATATACGGGACCCGTGCGAGTTAATGTTATTTTGTAACCTGTCCTGTGTCAGTATTGATTGTTAACTATTGCTGGACCAGCGAGGGTTACTTATTCTGTCTAATTTCAATAAAACTGTGTTTTACCAAACTGTCTGCCTCTGAGTGTACTGAAAACCGTTACAGGTAGTCAGCCCGTCCCGTTAGCAACGGAAACAGCAACTCAACCAGGTCGGCACACACGGAAGATACAGCCAGTCTAGATGGACAACCAGACACTAGCCCAGCCAGGCCGGTGCACACAGAGTAGTCAGCCAGTACTTAGTCGGTAACGGAATCAGATACTCAGCCAAGCCAGTTCGGTACACAAGGAGTTAGTCAGCCAATACAAGGTCAGCAACGGAATCGGATCATGGGAGTGTCAGGAACAAAACGTAGTCAGACGAGCTGGGTCACACATGGAAAAGGGAACAAGAACTTCTAGTCGCTAGATACAGGTACACCACGGAAAGGGAACCGGTAGAATGACAGAAGGGCGTATTTAAAGGAAAGCCCTGGGAGGAGTCACCAATACAGAGCCAATAAGAATAAGGCCAGGGTAAACCCAGAAGTAACAATGTTGCTCGACACAGATCATGGGCACCGTGATAAGTTGCCCTATAGTGTATAGCAGGGCTCAAAATTTCAAGTTCTGAGCTACTAGCCAGGCCTGAAAAGTTACTCGCCACCAGTTTCCACACCTAGACCCACCCATATCTCCACCTTTAACCCCACCAAAATATCTCTGCCTTTAACCCCACCCATCTCAAGTTCTCTTTGCCGAAATTACACTGTTGTTCTGTGTTTTATTCAGCAAATGGAACAAAAACTGTACAAAATTCCAACTGTTTTAACCCCCTGAATGCTAGCAAGGTGTACAGTGCATTAGCCTCTCAAGCATTATAGCAGTTAAATGCTTCATTTAAATAATGTTAAAGTGTTTTCAGGACCCACTACTTCTTCCCACAACATGGTACAGTTGATTTGCACTTTGTCTTTATACATAAAGGCCATAGTAAGCAACACAATGCTTAACCTTTTAAAAGCCATAGAATGAGCTAACGCCACTGTAAAACATCAGGCTATAGAGGTACTTCTAACAAAAAATTCAAGTTCCAGGTGCAGTAACTTGTAACTGAAACATCTATCAGCAGTTGTAGTTTCCATGTTTTAATCAGTAGGATAAGATTATATTTTTTCATTATTCAGCTTTAAAATTATTTTAAAGCACAGGACAACTGATGATTGAACCTAATTCTGAGGCAAATTGCACCATATGAAACAAGTAGAAAATTCCAAAGTTACCACTGATATTAAAGGGATAGTAAAGTCCGATTTTATTAAACTCTGATACTGTAGCTATTACAATAATAAACAAAGCGATAAAAGTTCCATCTCTCAAAACTTTATGTTTTGAGAGATATAGTAAGATAAAGTTCCCCCCTCCCTCGAAGATGGTATCCATGCTGTCGAAGATGGTATCCAGGCTATCGGAGATGGTATCCAGGCTATCGGAGATGGTATCTATATGTAATTTACACAACAAAAGCTTTCTATCGAAGATGATATCTACTGTACATGTATTTTATTGAAGATGGTAACCTCTTGTCTTTATTCCTACATTTTACCCTTTGAATGCCAGAGAGGTATCCGTACTTCTCTGGCACTCAGAGGGTTAAGTCTTTCAGGTTACCATCTTTGACATTGCATTTTAACCCTCTGAGTGCCAGAGAGTCATTGGATACCTCTTTGCCAGTCAAAGGGTTAAGGCTTACAGGTTACCATCTTTGACACTACATTTTATCCTTTTGAGTGCCACGTGCATTGGATACCACTTTGGCACTCAAGGGGTTAAAATGTAATGTCAAAGATGGTAACCTGAAAGACTTAACTCTCTGAGTGCCAGAGAAGTATGGATACCTCTCTGGCATTCAAAGGGTAAAATGTAGGAATAAAGACAAGAGGTTACCATCTTTGATAAAAAGAGGATTTTAGTCTTACCTGTTAAATCCTTTTCTCTTAGTCCATACAGGTTACTGGTAACACTGGGAGGCGATCCGCCCCTTAGTAGGCAGGAACAATTCTCAAAGTGTATGCAGGGGGTGGAGCCTCCCTTCCTTCCTTGGCTGCAGCTAGCCAAGCAGCTCCAGAAAGATTTGAGACACTAAGTATGACTAGATAGTAGAAGGGAAGAATACTCCTTTGAGCATGACCCCGAAGGACCCCCATGGTCTGCCACAGGAGAGCCAAGCATGGTCTCTTGACAGGTTGGGAGACCAGTAACCTGTATGGACTAAGAGAAAAGGATTTAACAGGTAAGACTAAAATCCTCTTTTCTCTGTTGCCCAATACAGGTTACTGGTAACTCTGGGATGTCCAACCACTGAGTTCCCCGGAGGTGGGAAGAAGGCAAGGACCAGGCGCAAGGCCCCCAAAGTCACCAGAACAGCTATGAACCAACAGGTCAGAGATAGCCCAACAAAACTGAAGTGCCAAACGACACTGAACAGGGGCAAAAAACTGTTACACAGCACACAAAACAAGAGCCAACAGGGCTCAACATTAATGAAGCACTAAGAACCTAAGAAGAAGATCCTAGACAGGCAAGGCTGCCTCCAGGACCTTCCTCCCAAAGCTGGTGTCAGCCGAAGCCAGCACATCCACACGGTAGTGCTTTGAAAAAGTGTGCACAGAGGACCAAGTTGCCGCCTTGCACAGCTGATCAGCAGAAGCCTGATTCTTATAGGCTCAAGAGGCCCCAGTAGACCTGGTGGAATGAGCCGTGATCTGAAAGGGAACATGCTTAATCCTCAACTCATAGGCCCTATGAATAGTGGACTTGATCCATGACGCAATAGTCACTTTGGACGCCGGTCTTCCTGCCCTAGGACCCTCAGGAATGAGGAACAGAGCATCTGATTTCCTGACAGATTCGGTGCGATGGACATAAAACATGAGACAACGCACCACATCCAACAAGTGGAGATCTCTCTCCTTGTCAGAGGAGGGGTTAGGGCAGAAAGAGAGCACCACATTCTCCTGATTGATGTGACACTCGGAGACCACCTTAGGTAAAAACTCCTTGGAGGTGCGAAGCACTGCCTTATCCTTGTGAAACACCAGATATGGTGGTTTACAGGAAAGAGCTTGTAACTCCGCAACACAGCGAACAGACACAATCGCCAAGAGGAATGCCATTTTCCACGTCAAGAGATATAGAGGAATAGTAGCCAAAGACTCAAAGGGAGGGTGTTCAAGAATGCCCAAGACCAAACTAAGATCCCACTGAGGAGCGGGACTCCGGAAGGCAGGACGAACATGAGCAATGCCCTGGAAGAAAACCTTGACATCAGGAAGGACAGTGATGTGCTTCTGAAAGAAGACAGAAACGTGGAAGTCTGAACCTTAAGAGAACTCAAACTGAGTCCCTTATCCACACCGTCCTGCAAAAAAAGCCAGGACAGTAGGTAGATCAAAATCAAGGGACAGATCTCTGTCAGCACACAAAGACACAAATGTCGACCAGACACAGTGATAGATCTTGGACGAAACAGGCTTACGGGCACTAAGCATAGTAGTCACCACAGCAGAAGAGAAACCCTTTGAGGATTCAACCTCCAGGCCATCAAACTGAGCCGATGAACATCTTCCTTCCACAGGTAACCCTGTAGAAGAAGATCCGGACAGGAGGGGAGCGGAAAGGGCTCCGCCACAGATAGAGCCAGAAGCTCTGGGAACCAGGATTGGCGAGGCCAATACGAAGCAAGCAGGATGACTGGACAGCTGTCCATCTTCAACTTCCGTAACACCCTTGTCAAACTGAGAAGGGGGGGAAAGATGTAAGCCAGCTGAAACATCCAAGGAATGGACATCGCATCTATAGCTAGAGCCAGAGAGTCTCTCCACCGAGGGCAGAGCACCTGAACTTTCCCGTTGTGTCTTTTCACCATCAGGTCCACGTGAGGCATCCCCCACCTGTGAACGACGAGCTGGAACACCTCGGGGTGTAACTCCCACTCTCTGCTGTCCACTGTTTGACGACTAAGGAAGTCTGCCATGACGTTGTCTATGCCTGGGATGTGCACTGCGGATATGGAAGAAACATGATCTTCTGCCCAGGACAAAATAGCCTTGACCTCTAACCAAGCAGCAAGACTTCTTGTTCCGCCTTGCTTGTTGATGTAGGCCACTGCCGTGGCATTGTTGGACTCCACTCGGACTGGACTCCTCCAGCTAAGACACCCAATGACGCAGGGCATGAAATATCACCCGAAGTTCCAAGATGTTGATCAGAAGTAGGGACTCCTCCATGGACCATTTCTCCTGAGTGCTGATTTGACCCAGGACAGCCCCCCAGCCCGAGAGGCTGGCGTCCGTTGTCACCATGGTCCAGTAGGGAATCAGAAAGGATCGCCCCTTGAGCAGGTTGGAAAGGTCCAGCCACCACTCTAAGCTCAGTCCCACATGAAGAGGAAGGGAAACTGACTCCTGGTCGAGTCTTGCACACCTGGATCACAAACCTCTGGAGTTCTCTGGTGTGCGCTATGGCGAATGGGACCGCTTCTATCGTGGATATGAACTTCCCCACCAGAGAAGACAGCCTCTGAACTGGAACCGGATCCTGAGACAGAATCGCTGAAACCCTGTGGGCGATCTGGTGAGCCACCTCGTCCGGGAGAAACACCATGCTCCTCTGAGTATCGAAGAGAAGGCCCAGGAAGACCAGTTGCTGGGATGGGACAAGATCCGACTTGTCCAAGTTGAAATCCAACCGTGATAGGTAAGAGTTTGGATGCAGGTCTGAACTTGGTGATGAAGAAGATCCGCCGAGGTGGCTTTCAATAGCAAGTCGTCCATGAATGGAGTTACTCTGATGCCATCAAGGTGGAGGATGGATATCAAGGCCCCCAGAACCCGTTGGAAAACCTGGGGAGCCAAATGGAAGATCTGAGAACTGAAAATGCCCTCTGTCGCAGGTACTGCCTGCTCTCCGGATGAATTGAGATGTGTAAATAAGCATCCTGTAGATCCAGAGAAGCAAGGAAACATGGCAGCAATCACTGTAAGCAGAGATTCTTGGCGATAGTGAGTCTTGATCACAAAGGAGTTTAGATCCTCCAAATCCAAAATAGGGCGACATCCGCCGTCCTTTTTGGTGACCACAAAGAAGTTTGAATAGAACCCCGAACCCCTGTCTGGAAGGGTGTCACGGTTTGTAAAGACTCTCAGACGTGAAGTTAGGTAAAAACACAACTTTATTGAAAGTTAAAGACAATCTCATAGGGTATTTACACGTATGCAGACAATAGAGAGAATAAGCAAATGTCCATACAAATAGCAATTCAGGTTCTACCGGCCTTGCCAATATACCGGGCGAGGCAACCTGGATAAATATCAATAGGTGGCTCTACCGACCCTGCCAAATACCAGGCAGGACAGCCTGACGGGAACAGAAGGATAGGCTCTACCGGCCTTGCCAATATACTGGGCAGGACAGGCTGACGGGAACAGAAGGATAGGCTCTACCGGCCTTGCCAATATACCGGGCAGGGCAGCCTGACGGAAACAGAAGGATAGGCTCTACCGGCCTTGCCAATATACCGGGCAAGGCAGCCTGCTAGAATAGATGTAATTGGCTCTACCGGCCTTGCCAATACCGGGTAAGGCAACCTTGTGATGGAATAATAAGAGGTTCTACCGGCCTTACCAATATACCGGGCAAGGCAGCCAGTCGACGTAATGCGGTAGTAGGCTCTACCGGCCTTGCCAATACCGGATAAGGCAACCTTGAGATGGCATAATAAAAGGTTCTACCGGCCTTACCAATATACCGGGCAAGGCAGCCCAGAAGGAGGGTGACAACCACAATGACCACAGGGACTGTCAGATGGACAATAGACAGTAGAGGCGAATAGATAGGCTACCAGGTCAGTGGTTTCACTAGAGTCTGACACTCCGTATCCGTGTACATCAGAATGGTAGCTGTCTAGGACTGGAGAGAGGCCTCAAGTGCAAGAGCAAGAGACAAGGAGTAACTTTGAGTGAACCCACAGATCATGGAGCAAACCAACGCCCGCGTGTTGATAACCAGCAATAATAGCAGGGCACTCAGTAGTGGAGCAAACCAGCGACCGCACGCTGGAAGGAGCAAGCAGCAAGGCAAGCCCTCGGGTCAAGGAACAACCAGTGTCCACACACTGGTAACAACAGGCAGATAAAAAAGCCACAAGGCTAATGGAGCGAACCAGCGCCCGCACGCTGGGACCAACAATCAGTAAATGTAGCCGCAAGGCTAATGGAGCGAACCAGCGTCCACACGCTGGGAACCAACAGTATTGATCTGGCTGCAAGGCCAATGGAGCGAACCAGCGCCTGCACGCTGGGAGCCAACATTATCGTATATTGGCTGAAATGTCAATGGAGCGAACCAACGTCCGCACGTTGGGAACCAACAGTATTGTGAATAGGCTGCAAGGCCAATGGAGCGAACCAGCGTCCGCACGCTGGGAACCAACAATATGGTATCTAGGCCGCAAGGCCAATGGAGCGAACCAGCGTCCGCACGCTGGGAACCAACAGTATAGTGAATAGGCTGCAAGGCCAATGGAGCGAACCAGCGTCCGCACACTGGGAACCAACAGTATATTGAATAGGTTGCAAGGCCAATGGAGCGAACCAGCGTCCGCACGCTGGGAACCAACAGTATTGCAACTAGGCCGCAAGGCCAATGGAGCGAACCAGCGTCCGCACGCTGGGAACCAACAGTATAGTGTCTATGCCGCAAGGCCAATGGAGCGAACCAGCATCCTCACGCTGGGAACCAGCAGTATAGTATCTGGGCCGCAAGGCCAATGGAGCGAACCAGCGTCCGCACACTGGGAACCAACAGTATAGTGAATAGGTTGCAAGGCCAATGGAGCGAACCAGCGTCCGCACGCTGGGAACCAACAGTATAGTGTCTAGGCCGCAAGGCTAATGGAGCGAACCAGCATCCACACGCTGGGAACCAACAGTATAGTATCTGGGCCGCAAGGCCAATGGAGCGAACCAGCGTCCGCACGCTGGGAACCAACAGTATAGCGACTGTTGCCAAGGCGACTGATGACAATGTCGCCACGGCTAGCAGGAACACAGGAACCAGCAGGAAAGGACAACCGGATCAGGAACGGCAGCCGAAGACTGACGGCAGGAACAGCAACCTCTACGATGACAACCGGAACCAGACTGGAACTGACACAGCAAGCAGGAACTCAGGAACAGGACGGGTCAGAAACATAGGAACAGGCCCAAATGTCGATAACAGGGAGGAGAAAGAGGCTGCTGTCTGAGACAACACGAAAGGGCAACCAAAGGGTGCCCAGACAGGGTTTAAAAAGGCAATGTGAGGCGGGCTGAAGGCAGGCAGCCAATGAGAGCCCCCTACAGGTAATAGACACATGAATGCAGCAATCACGGGCACCGTGATAGTGGGGTACCAGCTCCAGGACATCCTTGTCCAGTAGAGCCTGAAAAGCTCCGTCGAACAGACAACGTTTCTCGGTACCCTGAGGAGTATGTGAAAGACAAAAACGAAGGGAAGGAATAGAATGAAAAGGGATCCTGTATCCATCTTTTACCGCTTGTAAAACCCATGGGTCCGACACAGAATCCTCCCAAATGCTGTGAAAGAGTCGCAGACGACCACCCACAGCAGGGTGCGGACCCGGGTTTGTCAAGTCATGCCGAAGCAGTCTTGGAAGCCTTGGGCTTGGAGGAGACCTTGGGCTTCCATTGCTGTTTGGGCTTGGAGGAGGTACGCGGAGCTGAGGGAACCGCCTGGTTCGCCAGACGTGTCTCATTTTGAAAGGAATGAAAATACCGGTTACGCTTAAGCGGCATTTTCTTCTTAGGGATCAAGGGTAGAAGAGTACTTTTACCCCCAGCAGCGTTGCTGATCAATTCCTTAAGATCCGGCCCAAACAAGGAGGTACACTGAAAAAGCAAAGAAAGCAGGGCTTTCTTGGAAGCAGTGTAAGCAGACCAGATCTTGAGCCAAAGGGCTCGCCTGGCTACTACAGACGTAGTAGAAACCCTAGCCATCATGTGGACAGCATCAAAGGCGGCAGCAGAAACATAGTGTTGTGCTTCAGAGATATTGGCAAGAAGACGCAGTTTCTCTGAAGTGGGAACATCCTGACGGACAACTGTAGTAAGCTGCTCAGTCCAGACTGCAATAGCCCAGTTAACACACGCAATAGCAAAAGCTGGGAGCATAGCAGTACCAACAGTGGCAAAAATGGACTTAAGAGAAATCTCAAGTTTCTTGTCAGTCCAGTCCTTCAGAGGAGAAGCATCGGATACTGGTAAGGCAGTAGACTTAGATAACCTGGAGATAGGTGCATCCACCTTGGAGGGGGTGAACCCACTTGGCAAGCGCAGCTTCAGAAAAGGGTTAAAGCTTGGCAAATTTCCTGGACACAGAAGTAGTCTTGTCCGGTGACTGACACTCTTCAGAAACCAGACGGTCAAGAGTGGGATTAGGAGGTTTTGCGGGCTCCTGAAACACATCAGAGGGATCAGAAGGAACTTCTTGAACCAAGGGAACATTGAGGGTGGTTAAGACGGCTCTGATCAGACCCTCAGCAGAGAAGTCAGGATCAGCTTCAAACGGGTCCCCAAGACACATAAAAGACTCCAAAACTGAACCATCCTCAATATCTGAATCCAACAGCAGTTCCTCCTTGGAGGAATCTGATACATCAGGTGCCCCCTGAGGTTTAGACAGGGAAGATCTGATAGTAGAGGGGGTCTGCCATGTCTGTAGGGCCCCCTGTATCTGGGATGGAAAGAGCTGTAAAGTGGACCAAAGGTCCCTAGTCGCAGCCTGAAACTCTTGCACCCAAGCTGGCTCAATAGCATGGCTGGAGGTCCCTGGGTTGCTGTCAGGAACTTCAGAACATGCTGAGCATAAGTGACCAGAGAACTCTGTAGGTAGCCCTGAGCGACAGGAAGAGCAGTGTGCAATGGAGGATATTGAGACCCCAGCCTCCTTAGTCTTAGGTCTAGCCCCTAGCTCCAGCAGTATAGACATACTCACAGTGTCAAAATAACCAACTGTACAGTAAATCATCCCAGAAATGCTAAATACAGACTTATCTGGCAGGCAAAGGGTTAATCTGCAGAAGAGAGAAGGAGAGTCCAAGCCCTGCCCGAAGCCCCCTGAGCCCCCCAACACACTTGAACTATAAACCGGATGATAGAGCAAGGGTAGACAAGTAAGTAGGAAAAGTGCCATAAAACCCCCCCAATAAAATGCCAAACCAGCAGTGGAAGGGTTAAGTTACCACATAAACCTGCTCCAAACATCCAACAGACATACAGATATACCCAATGAGTGCTTGAGTGTACAATAGGAACTCCAGAATACACCCCTGTGCGGAGGGGCACTGTGGGACAAGTGTAGCTCACCTTTCCTACAGATCTTCTGTCTTCAGATTACCATGCACCAAGAAGTACCTCAGTGGGTGACTCCTGGGGAAGCACTTGAAATAAACATTTTCCCCCTCAGGGCTTCAGGTCCACAAAAAAGCACCTGGATACGGAGCTAGACACATTGAAGGGCATTTGTCAGTCATGGTAATCCGCCTAATGGTGGTATTCCATATCTGACAGAAAATAAAAAAGAAACTAAAACTATAGCAGAATGTTCTCCACCTGGTGTTGTTGCACCGTGGAACAAATCATTCTGGAGTGGTTGGCTAGCTGCAGCCAAGAAGGGAAGGGAGGCTCCACCCCCTGCATACATTCAGAGAAATGTTCCTGTCTACTTAAAGGGGCAGATCACCTACCAGAGTTACCAGTAACCTGTATTGGACGACAGAGAAATACATGTACAGTAGATACCATCTTCGATAGAAAGCTATTGTTGTGTAAATTACATATAGATACCATCGTTGATAGCCTGGATACCATCTTCGACAGCATGGATGCCATCTTCGACAGCATGGATCCCATCTTCGACAGCATGGATACCATCTTTGATAGCATGGATACCATCTTCGACAGCATGGATCCCATCTTTGACAGCATGGATACCATCTTTGACAGCATGGATACCATCTTCAATAGCCTGGATACCATCTTCGACAGCATGGATACCTATCACGGTTCCCGTGCTATGCTGGCGACATTTTGACAATTGCTACTTCCTGATACCTTTTTATTGGTTAACATTAGGTTGCTCCTCCCAGTGACAGCCCTTAAATACTCAGCCCTGTCACTTCTGCAGTGCCCTTTCGTGGTGGTCCCATTGCTAGCGTTTGTTACGTTATTTCGTATGATTCCTGTGTATGACCCGGACTTCCTGACTACTCTGCCTGTTTACGTTCCTGCTCTGTGTACAGACCTGGATTGGCTGATGTTCCTTCTCTGTGTACCGACCTGGATAGGCTGACGCTCCTGCTCTGTGTGTCTCAGCCCGGTTCGCACTCCTTCCGGTGATCCGGTTTGTTGTCCGTTGCTCTCTCTCTCTCTCTTGTACAGACCTCTGGTTGCCTCGATTACTGCTCAGACAGTTCTATACTGTGACCCGGTAACCTCATAGTGCCTTGTCCTCTCTCACTCCGGTGTGGAGATATTTCCGATTGCACCACGGTACGCTTCGCCTGTTTACTGCCTTTAATCAGAGGTTGGGTTTCTCTTGGGTGCCTCAGTCTGTCTATATGATCTGGCAGTTATCTTTAGGTCGGAGCGTTCATTAACCCCTTGCAGGGCGGTGCTGTGCACTTGGGTCACAGACTATTGCAGTCTCGGTTTGGCGTTACACTGCACCTCCGGCTGCAGTCTACCTCTGTTGTTCCAGTATCCAGTCATGTATCCAGGGCTCCGCTTGCTCCTTTGTGGCCATACTCGCTATTGTGTCACTCTCTGTGTAGAGAGTGTCCTGTGGGCCTTCCGCTATTAGGGCCTATCTGCCATTCCTGGCCTAATAGTACCATTCTGCCATTGTCTCACTGTATAATATGAAGTTTACCCTCACCTGTGTCAGTATTGTATATTGTTTCACATACTGGACCGGTGTGGGTTATTGACATCACTGTAACTTGTCCTGTGTCAGTATTATAATTGTAATTTTATCCTACTGATTAAAACATGGAAACTACAACTGCTGATAGAATGTTATTGCACCTGGAACTTGAATTTTTTGTTAGAAGTACCTCTATAGCCTGATGTTTTACAGTGGCGTTAGCTCATCCTATGGCCTTTAAAAGGTTAAGCATTGTGTTGCTTACTATGGCCTTTATGTATAATGTATAAAGACAAAGTGCAAATCAACTGTACCATGTTGTGGGAAGAAGTAGTGGGTCCTGAAAGCACTTTAACATTATTTAAATGAAGCATTTAACTGCTATAATGCTTGAGAGGCTAATGCACTGTACACCTTGCTAGCATTCAGGGGGTTAAAACAGTTGGAATTTTGCACAGTTCTTGTCCCATTTCTTGAATAAAACACAGAACAACAGTGTAATTTCAGCAAAGAGAACTTGAGATGGGTGGGGTTAAAAGGGATATGGGTGGGTGTAGGCGTGGAAACTGGTGGCGAGTAACTTTTCAGGCCTGGCTAGTAGCTCAGGGCTTGAAATTTTGAGTCCTGCTATACACTATAGGGCAACTATACTAATTGGCTCTTAAGTTAAGAGATGAATTTTCTTATCAGAATAAAATCAGTAGATAAAAATAATCAACTTCGGTATGAAGGACAGTTCGTTTTGTACGTTCTTCTGAAAACAATGGATTTATTAAGTCTGCTTAAATGGGAACAGATGGCAAAAAAGCTTGGGTGAGTACCATGGTTGGACCAATATGGACAGGACAGGTTATAGATTATTTTTCCCTCTCTTGCAATTTACTTAATTAGAAATACAAGTGCACACACCAACACACATTGACTGACCCATACACGCGCAAACAAGCACACAATCACCCATGAACACAATCACCCACACAAACACCCCCCCACATCCACTCCCCCCCCCACACACCATTACAGGGAACAGAGCAGAGTAATACACCATTATAGAAGACAGAGCAGGACACTATATCATTATAGGAATCCAGCAGGGTGAAACACCATTACACGACACTATTACCACCTCAATCCCCAGCCTTTTACCCTCTCCCGAAGTCTTTTATCCCCTCTTTACCTCCGCTGTCTTTTTTCCTCTCTTTCCCTTCCTGGTCTTTTGTCCCCCTTTTTTCTCTTCCCCAGTCTCTTATCCCCTCTTGCCATCCCCCGATCTTTCCCCTCCCCCTTTCTATAACCTCCAACCTTTAACCTACCTTTCACCCACTATTTTCCTCCTCGACCCACTAGTTCCCCCTTCTCTTCCCCCACTCTCCTCTAGTCCTTGATCCTCTGTCTCTCCCTCAGTCGCCCTACTTCTCCTTATGCCAGTATCCCACTAGAGAATGCTGTATGACCTCCTTCTTCCACTGTCCACATATACGTTGAGATCCCAGTCTTGTTCTACTGTCCACTGGCAGTCACAGACCCACATATACATTGAGATCCCAGTCTTGTTCCATTGTCCACTGGTAGTCTCAGACCCACATATACATTGAGATCCCAGTCTTGTTCCACTGTGCACTGGTAGACTCAGACCCATATACACTGTCTGATACCCCAGTCTTGCTCTACTGTTAATCACGAGTCTCCTCCAGTCTTTTCGGTTTCTTTTTTGCTGCCTTTTCTCACCCCCTCTCTACCCCCAGTCTTTCAAACCACCTCCTTTTCCTGCAGTCATTCAAATCTCCTCTCTCTCTCTCGCTCCTCCAGTATTTTCCTGGTTTTTCTCTGCCACTCTTTCACCCCTTGAAGCGCCCCTAGTTTTTCAATAACCTCTTTCCTTCGCTTCTCCGTCGTTTTGCCATTTTTTTCTCCTCTCTCCCCCTCTCAAGCTCCCTCCTTTCTCTCCCTCCTCCAGTCTTTTCCCCTATTTTTTCTCCTTTCCACTACTCTTCCACCCTCTCGAGCCACACTATTTTTTCAGCCCTCTTTCATCCCCTCAAGTTTCCCCACCTTTCAATCTGCCTAATAATACAGAACGCAGAGATATGATGTCAACATATCCCAGTGTTCTGCATTATTTTAATATGCTGAAGCTGGATATAGAAAGGTATGTTCCGTAGGCGACACAGACCTTTATGGCACTGTTGTAGAGATACGTCTTATCCTCCAATAGGAAATCTGTTGGTGGGGCCAATGATGACACAGAGCCAGGTGTACTGCACCTTTGGCACCGACTTAAAAATGGCACTGTATATGGATCAGATGTGTTTTTGACTGGGTTTGCTAGCAGGAAAACAGTGTCAATAATGAGTGTAGACCCGATGCAGTAACTTGGTTGGACGAGGAGGGAGATACCGACTAATGAATTATGCCTCTCTAACAAAATGCATCAGTAATTAACTCGCTGGTCTCTCAGTAACTGCCGCTGGTCTGTCAGTAAGCTGGAGCACTCTCATTGGCAGAGATCTATATCTAGCCAATGAGCGCTCCATCTTACTGACAGACCAGTGGGGAGGAGGATCTCTCCTGTATTCTCATCAGAATGAATATAAGAGGGAAAAAATAAACCCTCAAACTACATTTCTATTGCGTTTAAAAAAACAAACAAACAAAAAAACAGCACTGTTAAAATAACATAATAAAGATATTAAAGCAAACTTGTGCTTAGGTGATACATCGCCTTTAAACCTTTGAGTGCCAGAGAAGTATCCAATGCATTCCGTTGCAATGCATTGAATACCTCTGGCATTCAAAGAGTTACTGTTTGGTGTCGAAGATGGTAACCTGAAAGCCTTAAAGCCTCTGAGTGTCAGATAGGTATCCAGTGCATTGGATACCGCTCTGGCACTGAAAGGGTTAATACGTAGTAATAAAGGGAAGTGTGCTTATTGTCAATAGGGGGCAACCTGGAAGACTTAACCCTCTAAGTGCCAGAGAGGTACCCAGTGCATTGGATACCTCTCTGGAACTCAAAGGGTTAATACGTAGGAATCAATGAAAGTCTGACTATTGTCAAAAGGGGGCAACCTGGAAGACTTAACCCTCTGAGTGCCAGAGAGGTATCCAGTGCATTGGATACCGCTCTGGCACTCAAAGGGTTAATACGTAGCAATAAAGGGAAGTCTGCGTATTGTCAACAGGGGGCAACCTGGAAGACTTAACCCTCCGAGTGCCAGAGAGGTATCCAGTGCATTGGATACCGCTCTGGCACTCAAAGGGTTAATACGTAGTAATAAAGGGAAGTGCGCGTATTGTCAAAAGGGGGCAACCTGGAAGACTTAACCCTCTGAGTGCCAGAGAGGTACCCAGTGCATTGGATACCTCTCTGGCACTCAAAGGGTTAATACGTAGGAATTAATGAAAGTCTGACTATTGTCAAAAGGGGGCAACCTGGAAGACTTAACCCTCTGAGTGCCAGAGAGGTATCCAGTGCATTGGCTACCGCTCTGGCACTCAAAGGGTTAACACGCAGCAATAAAGGGAAGTCTGCGTATTGTCAACAGGGGGCAACCTGGAAGACTTAACCCTCTGAGTGCCAGAGAGGTATCCAGTGCATTGGATACCGCTCTGGCACTCAAAGGGTTAATACGTAGGAATCAATGAAAGTCTATTGTCAAAAGGGGGCAACCTGGAATACTTAACCCTCTGAGTGCCAGAGAGGTATCTAGTGCATTGGATACCGCTCTGGCACTCAAAGGGTTAATACATAGTAATAAAGGGAAGTGAGCCTATTGTCAAAAGGGGGCAACCTGGAAGACTTAACCCTCTGAGTGCCAGAGAGGTATCCATCCAGTGCATTGGATACCGCTCTGGCACTCAAGGGGTTAATATGTAGGAAGCATGGAAGGCTTAACCCTTTGAGTGCCAGACAGGTATCCAGTGCATTGGATACCTCTCTGGCATTCAAAGGGTTAACATGTAGGACTAAATGGATGTGTGTGTTCTATGCCATGTAAGAATGGATTGTGCTAAGGGGGACCTGGTTACCATCTTCGATGGTACCATCTTCGATAGTAAACTAAGCTGGGCATAGTTACTATCTTCGATGATACCATCTTTGATGCAATGCTGTGCACGCACCCCTGAGCAGGACTGCCTGCTCGTGCACATTGAAAGGGTTCCAACAAATGGGGCAGCGCACGATCCGGCTGTACACGCCTAGCGGGCAGACCTTAGTGACAGGTCCCGCCTCCTGGGCGTGACAGATACCAAAGCCGACGGGTTACCATCTTCGACACAACACCTGAATATATTTCTACAACCAAGCAATGTTAGACTGCACAAGTAAAAACGCGTTGTAATGCGTTGGATACCCCTCTGGCACTCAAAGGGTTGAAGGCTTTTATTTTGACAGTACATTTTCTGCAAATGCATAATATGTAAGGTGAATTTGCCTGTACATTTTACTTTTTTCATGTTTGCCTTTTTTTTTGTTTTTGTTTTGTTTTTTTTACAGTTTAGCCCATGCCAATAACCTCATTGAATCTGTTCACAGAGAGCTTTCTGTCATGGAATATAACAGAGAAAGTGATACAATGTTGAAAAAGAATGTTAAAAAGCTATACAGAACACTCAGTGCTGCAGGGATGTTATTTTTTATTCTTGGGAAACAGAGCATATTGTCAGGGACATGGAAGTAAAAGGGATAGTAATACTTCGTTTTATCTTTATTTTATTTTGTAGGCATTAAAAAAACATGAAGAACGATAAAAGTCTTATCTCTCAAACCTTTATGTTTTGAGAGATATTCACAAGCAAAGTTTCCCCTCCCACCCCTTTTACCTAGTGTAAGCTATCTCTTCTCAGATGTGGAATGCAGTCCATAGACCAGACAGATAACAGCAGGGGACGATCTTCTTCCTATGAGAACAATGAAAGCCCTGCTTTTCAGGTTTATCCCTTATCGTAATTGAAGAATGTCCCTCTCTGCAGTCTGCCTGGGCACCTCCCTTCTGCTCCGAGGTGAGCAGTGTTACATCAGTAAAAGGGGCAGGAGGGGGATACTTTGTCATTGAATTACTCTTGAACTACAACTCTGACAGAATTGAAATAACACTCTCCAAAGTCCAAATACTATGATGATTAATTAGTGCTGCTTTTATTATGAAACATTACTATCCCTTTAAGAAAAAAGTAGGTGAAAATTAAAAAAAATAAATAAAAGTATAGACAGTTTGAATTTACATATTACGCATTAGCAGAATATGTAAAGTCAAAATAAAAAGTTACTATCCCTTTACCCTTTAAAGACCAGGCAGTAATTCTACGCTTTGCTTTGCAATGATTTGCTCACCTAAGGTTTCCAATGCCATCTTGTCAAAATTGAGGCAGGGTATGTTATGATAAACATAGGGCAATAAAGTCAAATTTTCGTGGTTCATTTCTTAGTTTATAATTCTTTCCAAAAGAATGTTTAACCCTTTGAGTGCCAGAGGGGTACCCAGCTCATTTATGTTAAAGACTGGCAACCTATCTAGCATTTACAGAGTTAAAGGGATAGTAACGTTTCACAATATAAGCAGCTCCAAATAATTTTCATAGTATTTGGGCCATGGAGATAGTTATTTCAATACTGTCAGAGCTGTAGTTCAAGAGTAATTGAATGATAAAGTATCCCTCTACCACCCCTTTTACTGATGTAAACACAGCTCACCTCAGAGTAGCAAGTCTGTCCGGATGGATCCTAGAGAGGGACAATCTTCAGTGAGCATAAGGAAAAGTCTGTCAAGGGGGGCACAGTTTTCCTTATGTTCACAGTAAGAAGATTGTCCCTTACTGTGAGCTGTCTGGTCCTAGGACAGATTCCACATCTGAGGGCAGGCTGCTTACACTAGGTAAAAGAGGCAGTAATAGGATACTGTATCATTCAATTACTCTTGAACTACAGCTCTGACAGTACTAAAATAACACTCTTCATTGCCCCAAAACTATGAAGATTTATTGGAACTGCTGTTTTTGGAAATATTACTATCCGTTTAAAATCACCAGTTAATTTAGCAGGCAGCTGCAGAGCCAGACAATTAAAATTAGTGGTTTGGTGATTAGGGTTGCCACCTTTTCTTCAAGAAAATACCGGCCATGGCATTCCCTCTATAGACAACATTGGACAGAAGCCAATTTTTTACCGTCTGGGTGGCAACCCTATTGGTGATAGATGTGTGCTCTAACCAATTGAAGAAAAAGTGCTTAAAAATGATGAATCAGACACCTGGCAACTTTATGGACATTCCCTCTGGTCCTTAAAGGGTGTCATTGAGGATTCTTTTTGTGCCTTATGTAGCACTAAAATGATTAATCACTTAGAAATCATATATATCTTATAACAGGAGATAGAAACATTATTTTTTTTTTGTTTGTTTTATTTTGAGGTTGCATTTAACTCTTGAGTGCCAACACATGCTGATTCTCCTGTCTGACATTCACAGTGTTAAATGCATGGTGGACACTGACCCCTCTGTCCTGTAGCTTAGTCCCCATTTTACCATTTACCAGATGCTTGTTTAAACAACAGGACAAAGTGGGCAGTGCCAAGGCCCTCAGTTTGGGACCCTCTGGATCTACCTCTCCTTGAAGATCTGGGTCCCACAATTCAGTGTGAGCAATGTGTGAAACCAGTTGTGAAACTATGTATTTAGTGAAGCAGCTGTAGGGGTATGCAGTGCACTTTTTCACAATGCATTATTCACAGTGCCGTATTTCCCAATAGACAGAGTAGGCATGTGCCCACACCCACATTCTGAATTGTGGGTGTGGTTAAAGCTATCTTAATGCCCCTGAACCAGTTTTATACTCCTTTACAGGCTATTATTTAATGTATTGCATGCTAGAGAAATCTACAATGCATTGTAAAGCAACCAAGGGATAAGAAATGTTTTCGCCCTTGCTTGTCGTAGGACAGTGGTATGTTCTGTGCCAGGAAAAAGTGGATGGTACTGGGGTCAGGGTTATGTCATTAGTGGGAATGGGCAGAGACAGGGGTGCCTAGAGTGCCTTCCCTAGGGGATCTTGGGATGTAAATCCAGCCCTGACTGCTTACTTCTGTGGTTCTCGGGGGTTAATAAATCTAGAATTTGGCAGCTTATTTTTGAGTACTGACATTCCCATTTGGCCCCACAAACCTTTAACATACACAGTTAGTGTTTGATATTTTCAGCTTTCAGCAAGCAGAATTTACCAGCAAAATTCAGGTCTCCTCCTCCTGCCCTTTTCTTCCTCTCAGCCTTCCACTAATTATAAAAGGCAAGACAGACAGTAAACATGTGGAGGAATAGATCAAGCATAGAGGATGGTGATCTTGAAGACTATCCTTACCAGAAGAGGGAGAATTAAGAGAAATTAATTTTCCCCATTTCTATAGCAACACAAGAAGCCTGATTCAATTTTTTAATATTTGGTGTGGATAAGAGATGCAAAGACAGAAATAAAAACACAGATCTGTTTTATATTCTTCCCTTAAAATTGTATCCTAGGAGGAACTGCCTCATTAAGCTTGAGAATTACCTTTGTTAGGAGTAGAAAACAGGGGAGGGTATTATTAAACCCCTTGGACACTTTGTAATGTGTTGGAGAATGTTAGCTTCTTGCGCAGGCCCCATCAGCAGTTCAAAATAGCCCAGCCTATTATCTGAGAACTGTCCAAATGAGCTGGCCCAGAGACACTTGAAAATATTAACCCTCCGTGTGCTAGAGATGCCTCTGTTGCCAAAGGTGTTAAGCTTTTGAGTGATCACTCTTTTATCACTCAAAATGTATGGCCCAGAGAGGCTTTCATATGTGACAAGTGGTCACCTTTTAGTCCAGTGGTCAACATATCGGTCCTCATTAGTGTTGAGCGAGCATGCTCGGCCGATGCTCGGATCGGCTCGAGCATCGCTCTGCTCGGCACATGGCGGTACTCGTACGAGTACCGCATGTGCTCGCCCGCCATGTTCGGGTCTCCTCCCCGCACGTTTTGCGGCTGCTGCGCAGCCAATAAACGTGCAGGGAGGCTCTGACATCGGTGTAATGCCAGCAGCCATGTTGGCTGCTGGCATTACACTGATTGGCTGGCCAGAACCCGTGGTCAGGTGCTGTATAGCACCTGACCATCGAGTTCGGCTCAGTCTGAGCCAGGGAGAGCTGAGGATAGGAAGGGAAAGGCAGTGTAGGGAGGAAAAAAACAAAAATTGTGAAAAAAAAAGAACCAAAAGTCCTTTTTAGGACTACTGTGTGTGGGGGCAGCAGGTTATTTGGTGTGGGGGGAAAAAAACAAAAAAAAAAAAAAATATATATATATATTCTGTTTAGTGTGCAAAGTTGCAGATTAGAGCACATTCTGTTTAGTGTGCACAGTTGCAGATTAGAGCACATTCTGTTTAGTGTGCAAAGTTGCAGATTAGAGCACATTCTGTTTAGTGTGCAAAGTTGCAGATTAGAGCACATTCTGTTTAGTGTGCAAAGTTGCAGATTAGAGCACATTCTGTTAAGTCTTCAAACTAAAATATCAAAGTCACGTATTCCATTCAGTGTGCGTCGCCGCAGTTTAGCAGCACATTCTGAGTACTGTGCAGAGTTGCAGAATAGGAAGAAATACTGTTAAGTCTTCAAACTAAAATATCAAAGTCACATATTCCATTCAGTGTGCTTCGCCGCAGTTTAGCAGCACATTCTGTGTACTGTGCAGAGTTGCAGAATAGGAAGAAATACTGTTAAGTCTTCAAACTCAAATATCAAAGTCACATATTCCATTCAGTGTGCTTCGCCGCAGTTTAGCAGCACATTCTGTGTACTGTGCAGAGTTGCAGAATAGGAAGAAATACTGTTAAGTCTTCAAACTAAAATATCAAAGTCACATATTCCATTCAGTGTGCTTCGCCGCAGTGTAGCAGCACATTCTGTGTACTGTGCAGAGTTGCAGAATAGGAAGAAATACTGTTAAGTCTTCAAACTAAAATATCAAAGTCACATATTCCATTCAGTGTCTTTCACCGCCGTTTAACAGCCTATTCTGTGTACTCTGCAGAGTTGCAGAATTATAAGAAATACTGTTAAGTTTTCAAACTCAAATATTAAAGTCACATATTCCATTCAGTGTCTTTCACCGCCGTTTAACAGCCTATTCTGTGTACTCTGTACAGTTGCAGAATTATAAGAAATACTGTTAAGTTTTCAAACTCAAATATTAAAGTCACATATTCCATTCAGTGTCTTTCACCGCCGTTTAACAGCCTATTCTGTGTACTCTGTACAGTTCCAGAATTATAAGAAATACTGTTAAGTTTTCAAACTCAAATATTAAAGTCACATATTCCATTCAGTGTCTTTCACCGCCGTTTAACAGCCTATTCTGTGTACTCTGTACAGTTCCAGAATTATAAGAAATACTGTTAAGTTTTCAAACTCAAATATTAAAGTCACATATTCCATTCAGTGTGTTTCAACGCCGTTTAACAGCCTATTCTGTGTACTCTGCAGAGTTGCAGAATAGTAAGAAATACTGTTAAGTTTTCAAACTCAAATATTAAAGTCACATATTCCATTCAGTGTCTTTCACCGCCGTTTAACAGCCTATTCTGTGTACTCTGTACAGTTCCAGAATTATAAGAAATACTGTTAAGTTTTCAAACTCAAATATTAAAGTCACATATTCCATTCAGTGTGTTTCAACGCCGTTTAACAGCCTATTCTGTGTACTCTGCAGAGTTGCAGAATAGTAAGAAATACTGTTAAGTTTTCAAACTCAAATATTAAAGTCACATATTCCATTCAGTTTGTTTCAACGCCGTTTAACAGCCTATTCTGTGTACTCTGCAGAGTTGCAGAATAGTAAGAAATACTGTTAAGTTTTCAAACTCAAATATTAAAGTCACATATTCCATTCAGTGTGTGTCACCGCAGTTTAGCAGCCTATTCTGTGTACTCTGCAGAGTTGCAGAATAGTAAGAAATACTGTTAATTTTTCAAACTCAAATATTAAAGTCACTTATTCCATTCAGTGTGTGTCACCGCAGTTTAGCAGCCTATTCTGTGTACTCTGCAGAGTTGCAGAATAGTAAGAAATACTGTTAAGTTTTCAAACTCATATATATTAAAGTCATATATATCGTGTAAGATGAAGAAGGCGGGTAAAAAGGGACGGGGAAGTGGACGTGATCCTGAAAGTTCAGGGCGCGGGTCAGGACGCGGAGAAACTGTGCCTGGTGCCAGAGCACAAGAAAGAAAGACATCCACCATACCTAGCTTCATGTCTGATTTCACAGGGCGTCGCAGGACATCACTCTCGAGGTCCGACCAGTGCGAACAGGTGGTCGGTTGGATGACAGCTGATACTGCTTCCAGTCGGTTAAGCACCACCCTGTCTTCCACCAAGTCCACTCTCAGTAGCCAAGAGTCTGGTCAACATAATCCTCACTCTGATCATCCTTCCTCCCACCATACACGGTCTGGTCAAAGAAGTGATCCCACACTGGGATATAGTGATGAGCTCGTCTCATCACCAATCCTTCATTTGACCCTCTCTCCAAGCACGCTTGCAGAGGAACATGACATCTTGTGCCCTGATTCACAACCTCTAGAGGCTACCCAATCACAAGAAGATGACAGATGTGAACGGCATTTAAGGTCAAAGGAAGTAGTGGATGATGATGATGATGATGATGAGACACAGTTGCCATTAAATCAACCACTATTTCCGTCTCAAGACCTTGTTGAGGAGAATGTTATACAGTTGTCAATGACTGAGTATGTGGTGGGATCAAGACTTGAGGAGGATGATCAGAGTGAGGAAGTGGAGGAGGACTTGGTGGACGATGAGGTGACTGACCCCACCTGGGAAGGTGTAGAGCCGAGCGATGACAGCAGTCCTGAGGGTGAGCCATCTGCAGCACCGCAACAGGCTGGAAGAGGCAGTGGTGTGGCTACAGAAAGAAGGCGGACCGCACCAAACCGGCCCGCAAATGTTCCACGGAGCACCCCCTTGCGTAAATCTACCTTGCCAAGGGGTAGGTGTTCCGCGGTATGGCGTTTTTTTAAGGAAAGTGCGGACGACAAAAGAATTGTAGTTTGCAACCTGTGCCACACCAGAATGAGCCGAGGCATGAACACTAGAAACCTCACCACCACCAGCATGATCCGACACATGGCATCCAAGCACCGTAGTAAGTGGGAGGAACGCCTGGATCGCCCATCTGTGTCTGCAGGCCACACCACTGCCTCCTCTTCCCCTGTTTTCGGTGCCGGCCAATCGCCTGTCGAAGGCGCAGGCCCGCATACCTCCCGCCCTGCACCTGTACCATCTGAAGCACCATCAGCGACCACATCCACTTCCCTGTCCCAGCACAGCGTCCAAATGTCGTTACCCCAGGCATTTGAGCGCAAGAGAAAGTACCCAGCCACCCACCCACAGGCCATAGCACTAACCTCACACCTTTCAAAATTACTGGCCATCGAAATGCTGCCATTTAGGCTTGTGGACACTGAGTCCTTCCGCAGCCTGATGGCAGCAGCTGTCCCTCGGTACGCGGTCCCCAGCCGCCACTACTTTTCCCGGTGTGCCATCCCCGCATTACACCACCATGTGTCCCGTAACATCACCCGTGCCCTGACCAACGCAGTTACTGGGAAGGTCCACTTAACGACTGACACATGGACAAGTGCTTGTGGCCAGGGACGCTACATTTCCCTGACGGCACACTGGGTGAATGTCGTGGAGGCTGGGAGCGACTCGGACCCTGGGATGGCACGGGTGCTACCCACGCCGAGGATTGCGGGCCCTACCTCCATCAGGGTTTCCACCAGCACCTACGTTATTGGCTCCTCCTCCTCCGTTTCCACCTCCGAATTCTCTACACACACCGCCACTCCCCCATCAGCCAGTAGCTGGAAGCAGTGTAGCACTGCAGTGGGGAAGCGTCAACAGGCCGTGCTGAAGCTGATCTGCCTTGGGGACAAACAGCACACGGCCTCAGAGCTGTTGCAGGGGATTAGTCACCAGACCGAGCAGTGGCTCTCGCCACTCAACCTGCAACCAGGCATGGTTGTGTGTGATAATGGGCGTAACTTGGTGGCGGCTTTGGAGCTCGGCAAGCTCACACACGTACCATGCCTAGCGCATGTATTTAATTTAGTGGTGCAGCGATTTCTAAAAACCTACCCCAATGTGCATGATCTCTTGACCAAGGTGCGCCGCGTGTGTGCACATTTCCGTAAGTCATCTACAGCTTCGGCCGGCCTGTTGAAGCTGCAGCAGCGCTTACAATTGCCAGCTCACCGGCTGCTGTGTGACGTGAGCACGCGCTGGAACTCCACCTTCCACATGTTGGCCCGGCTTTGTGAGCAGCAGAGGGCAGTAGTGGAGTACCAGCTGTTACACGGTCGTCGCCTCTCCGTTCAACTTCCTGTAATCAGAAGTGAGGAGTGGGAATGGATGTCAGACCTCTGCGAGGTTTTACGCAATTTTGAGGAATCGACACAGATGGTGAGCGGCGATAACGCTATTATCAGTGTAACCATCCCACTTCTGTGTCTACTGAAACGCTCGCTGCTCACAATTAAAACCGACGCTTTGCATGTGGAAGAGGTGGAAATGGGGGAGGAAGAGCTTACACAAGGTGATAGCCAGAGCACCCTCACTTCGTCTTCTCAGCGACAATTGGAGGAGGCGGAGGAGGAGGAGGAGGAGGAGGAAGACACGGTTGCCTCCGCTACAGAGGGTAGCCATGGAACTTTAGTTCCATCTCTTCAGCGTGGGTGGGCAGAAGAGGAGGAAGAGGATGAGGATATTGAGAGTCAGCCTCCTGGTGAGGACAGCGAAATCTTGACTGTTGGTACTCTGGCACACATGGCTGACTTTATGTTAGGCTGCCTTTCCCGTGGCCCACGCGTTGTACGCATTTTAGACAACACGGATTACTGGGTGTTCACCCTTCTGGACCCCCGCTACAAAGAGAATTTCTCATCTCTCATTCCTCCGGTGGAGAGGACAAGCAAAATGGTGCAATACCAGAAGGTTCTTGTTGAAAAATTGCTCCAAAATTTTCCATCTGACAACGCTGGCGGCAGAGTACGTGCTACCTTGGCCAACCGAGAAGGGGAGAAAAGGGGAGCACACAGCAGTTCCGACAAAGGCAGGGCAACACTCTCCAAGGCGTGGGACACCTTCATGACACCCCGCCAGCACCCTCACCCTGATGCGCAGCCTAGTGTCACAAGGAGGGAAAAGTTTTGGAAGATGGTGAAGGAGTACGTAGCAGACCGTGTCAGCGTCCTCAATGATCCCTCTGTGCCTTACAACTACTGGGTGTCCAAGCTGGACACGTGGTATGAACTGGCACTCTACGCCTTGGAGGTGCTGGCCTGCCCTGCCGCCAGCGTTCTGTCTGAGCGGGTATTTAGTGCTGCTGGTGGCATCATAACAGATAAGCGTATCCGCCTTTCCACCGACAATGCTGATAGGTTGACACTTATAAAAATGAACAAGGCCTGGATTTCCCCTGACTTCTCCACTCCACTGGAGGAAAGCCCCGGGGGAACATAAACTCACTTTATATATGTTATTTACAATGATGGGAATACTCTGTATTCCCATTCACCCCTTCCACCCCAAAAACGGGTATATGGTTGACTCTTAATGTTCTCATCCTCCTCCTCCTCTTCCATATGCCCTGGGATATAATTTTTATATAGGGCCAGCTCACCAGCGTGCCCTGGGATATAATTTTTATATAGGGCCAGCTCACCAGCGGGCCCTGTGATATAATTTTTATATAGGGCCAGCTCACCAGCGGGCCCTGTTTGCCAATTTTTATATAGGTCAGCTCACCAGCGGGCCTTCTCATATAATGTTTTATTGGGTCAGCTCTCTAGCGGGCCCTCTCATATAATGTTTTATAGCGTCAGCTCACTAGCGGGCCTTCGCATATAATGTTTAGGATGGTCAGCTCTGCAGCAGACCCTCACCCATAATGTTTTAGATGGTCAGCTCAGCGCACGTTTCCCTCTTAATCATGGCCTCAGTTCTGAAAATCAAGGAAATTTTTGGGAGAATTTGCCTCTGCGCACGTTTCCCTCTTAATCATGGCCTCAGTTCTGAAAATCAAGGAAATTTTTGGGATAATTTGCCTCTGCGCACGTTTCCCTCTTAATCATGGCCTCAGTTCTGAAAATCAAGGAAATTTTTGGGAGAATTTGCCTCTGCGCACGTTTCCCTCTTAATCATGGCCTCAGTTCTGAAAATCAAGGAAATTTTTGGGATAATTTGCCTCTGCGCACGTTTCCCTCTTAATCATGGCCTCACTTCAGAAAATCGATGAAATTTTTGGGAGAATTTGCAGATGATATACAAGTAAATATACAGCAAATACTGTTTGGTAACAATTTTTCGCCTAAAGTCGTTTTTATTTTCCTTTTTGTGTGTTTTACGGTCAGTCTGTAAAAATGGCGTACTACGGGCGAAAGATCGTTCCCAGCAGCGATGTTGGAGTCCAAGATGCATCCAGACATCCTCCCTATGCTGTCCCTGAACCATTTCTGTAGTGTTTCCATCTTTTTCTGCCCTTTTCCTATGGACCAGGCACCCTCCCCTCATCAGAGCAGGGGGTGCCTGGTGTAATGCTCGAGTCCTCCCATTGACTTCAATGGGGCTCGGATGCTCGGCCGAGCACTCGAGCCTCAGGGGGTGCTCGGTCAGAGCACCCGAACATCCGAGCATTGGGGTGCTCGCTCATCACTAGTCCTCATGGCTCCACATCATGGTAAAATTAAAGGTATCTCAGCTTGAAAACAGAAAATTTAAATGGCTATTTTTATTAGTACTATTAGCCTCCAGTAGTAGCCAATCAATGCTCACTATGGTGGAGGTAAGATTGACACATTTTCTTTGAAAAAATACCAGCCATTCTATTGCTGAAATGTCCTTATTATTGCCAGCAGGTGTAGTTTTTACTGGTCTGGTGGCAACTCTATGAAGAGGAGACCCTAAATTATATGACCCTGGGAATATCATTGTGCATCCTGAGACCTTCATGTCTGTGCAAGATACTTTGAAGGGGATGTACAAACATGGTACAGAGACAAAATCCATGCAAAGAGACATTTGTATGTGTTAAACAAGTATTATACCGGATTAACGCCTATGTAAAAATCTCTTTGCACATCTAAATTTCTGCATGCTCCAAGGGCTTGTCAGCAAGGGAGTGTTGGCATTTTTGGGCTGTGCTATCCCTCTATGCCCAGGCACAGGCAATAGTCCTAAACAATTAAAAGCACATAGGAGCAAAACTTATTCTTTTCTATATGTAGAGTCCAGGAATGTCTTAAAAGGGTTGATGGTGTGTGCTGGAAAATATATTCACTGACATGTACTAGGGTGTCTGTATGTAAGTGTAGGTGCATGTTTAGCATGCTTATACAGCACTATTAATTCATTTCAAGAAATTACCAACATTGTGGTTTTAAGAGCAAATAAAGCTATAGTGGCATATTTTACAGAAACTTAAATTTATTAACTCAACTAAAGATGTTTCTCAACCAACTGCAAGGAAAACAAAACAAAAAAAAATGTCTTTTTTTTAACTTTTTTGAAGTAACTTTCAGAAGCCTTGTTGGTAACTGTGCACACTCCTGACTTTATGTCCAAGAGATTGTTATCAATTCCAACTCCATTTTCCTTCCACTGGTCTTAGAGTGCTTCCCAAAACTCATTTATGTTGGTTATTTTCACTTTTTCACCTCAGCAGTCCAGGTGATCCCATATGAGTTCTACTAGATTACAATCAGGTCTCTGGGGCAGCCAAACCATGTATTGATATATTTCTGTCTTCTTTTACTTGACATAGTTCTTGCATAAGCAGGATGAATACTTTGAATTTTTATCTTGTTATAGTGTGAAACCCTTGCTGATAGTATATCAATATGTGGAGTGCATGAAGTTGAAGAAATTCTGTGGTGCCAGTTCTGATCCATATGTCCTTTGATTTTGAACAGAACTTCAACTGAATTGCCTTCAAGGTATCCCAAGACCATTACAGGCCCCCCACCATGCATGACATGTGTACGTTCATGCTCTCCCCACATGAGTGACAGATGTAAGTGAGCCAAAAATTCAACTGTTAAAAGGACTGTTTTTTACTTTTCAACAGTCCAGTTTAAGTGTGTCTGAGCCAAGGCTAGTCTCATTGTCTTATTCACCCTTTTTAGAAAGCAGTGTCTTTCTAGCTGAAACAGGCCCCTTCAACCTGTTTTTCTGAGATGGAGATCGACAGTAGTAAAGCATATAGGCTTTCTATTCATTTCCATAAGTTCATTTTGTAACTGGGGTGCTATTTTAAAGGGATACTAATGTTTCATAATAAAAGCAGCTCTAATTAATCATCATAGTATTTGGACTTTGGAGAGTGTTATTTCAGTTCTGTCAGAGTTGTAGTTCAAGAGTAATTCAATGACAAATTATCCCCCTCCCACCCCTTTTACTGATGTAACATTGCTCAGCCAGAGCAGAAGGGAGATGCCCAGGTAGATTGCAGAGAGGGACAATCTTCAATTAAGATAAGGGAAAAACCTGAAAAACTTGTCAAGGGGGGCAGGGCTTTCATTGTTCTTATAGGAAGAAGATTGTCCCCTGCTGTTATCTGTCTGGTCTATGGACTGCATTCCACATCTGAGAAGAGATAGCTTACACTAGGTAAAAGGGGCGGGAGGGGGAAACTTTGCTTGTGAATATCTCTCAAACCATAAAGGTTTGAGAGATAAGACATATTGTTCTTCATGTTTTTTTAATGCCTACAAAATAAAATAAAGATAAAACGAAGTATTACTATCCCTTTAATGCATTGCATCCAACAGGTGCCCCCACCCCCTGAGATTTTTAACTCATTTTTTTGCCTAATTAGCTTAGCACACAAAAACTTGCAGACCAGTAAGATCCAACCACCAGCATGACAAGACTGTACATTTCTGGAGAAAAGTGGTCTGTTAAATACCAATATTCTCATCACTTTGATCAAATTTGATCAATGACTAGAACCAAACCTAGACCTGCTTCTGTAATGCTGCTGAATATCCATATTTTTGAATAGCAGACATGCCATAATTCACTATTGCTATCAATAAAACATTGTGCCTCTCATACAAATGGATTTCTGATCTTTTAGCCCCCAACTGAAAAAACATGGAAGATCATGCACTAATGAGAGATGTATGTTCAGTAAAGGAAATCCATACAAATCCTATACTATTCAGTTGAGCCTCTTATTTTGCCTAGCTGTCTCACATATTACTGCATAGAATATATTTATTGACGCAGGATTTGAGAGTTTTTCTCTCACTGGAGGGACTTCAATCACTTCAGTGCATGTCACCCAATGACATTAGGATACTAATGAAGACTAAACTATAATGACTCATTAAAATGTTTGTTCCACATTATAGACTTCTCCATCCACAGAGTCTGCATCAGCCAGCCAAAATACAGTTTTTAACCACAAAAAAGCTTAGTTACAATATGGAGACTAAGTTTGTGACTATGAGAACTGTACAGTACCCATGCAGATAGGCAGAAACCCCCAATGTTGGAAGATAAAGTAAAAGGCGTTTTGGCCCATTGAAAAATAAAAAAAATGGCACAGGTTGCAATTCAATCTACTGCATTAGCACCGATAAGGGACTCACTTTATCTTTTAAATTTAAGATCCAGTTTTTTTCTGACTAAAGTCCCCTATTGGATCTTTAATCAGCCTACGCAGCAATTGAAAGTAAAAAAGGTCCCCAGTGGATGTATTGATATGGGGCCCTAAGCCCCATATTGGTCGGTATCCATTTTGCCCTACCGGCTTTTTTAGGTCAAGTTCTTGAATCTAGCCCTATATTTCTTAGTGTTATAGGAGTGATCATTTCTGCCACACAAAGAGTTAACCCTTTATGGACTAAAGATGTGTGCAACACATTGCAAAGCAATGTGTTGCACACCCATCTGGTCCTTAAAGGGTTAATCTGTCTATCAGAAACTCAGGAAACAACACCTGTTAAAAAAGGGACACTTGGCCAGTGCAAGAATGAGGTCATCTTAATTAACACTATTTCACTTGTTTCACCAGCTTAGATCTTGAGCTGAACATATCAGTGATATACTGAACTGCACTGAGATGAAAGCGACATATAACAATTTCCCTGTCGTCAACATGGTGTACATAGGAGCAAATGAGATGGCAAGATATATTAAATATATAATGACTTTATTTAATAATTACTATGTGTTGGATTTAGAATTCATATGAATTGGATGCAGAGTGGATTAGTAGTCAGCACAAAGTGGGGGGTAATGGATTTAATGGAGAGTTCAGGCTGTTCCCAGGCTGTTCATTAGAGGATACTGCCGCAACCACTTCTCAAAGGATTTGAGACAATTTGATACTTTAAGCATCATTTATCATTGTTTGCTAAAGGTAAAACTAAGGCAAAGAGATTGCACTGGATATTAAGGAAAGCATACACAATGCAACACAATGCAAACTAATGCCCTGCACACACCTGTGGTACTTACAAAAATATGTTAAAGTGGACATGTCAACTTGAATCAAGTTTGCATATTTGAAAAATTATTAAAAACTGGCTACGTGTTGTGTTAGCTAAAACACCAGCAAATGTACAGTTAAACAGATATTCATACTTGATACTGTATGCTAATGTATGCTAATTGTGATACCTATGTGGTTCCTGTAACATTTGATATGCTAATTAAGCCTTTCAGTGATGTTTTATATGCTAATGAAGGCTTTCAATTATTTTTCATATGTTAATGAAGGTTTTCAGTGATGTTTCGTAAGCTACTTAAGCACAGGAGACTTTTACTTTCATTTCTCCAAGAAATAAAAGTGTGACTATCTTCTGAACTATACATCTGCTAGAAATTTGGCTAATATGATACACAGGCAGTTTTGAATTAAGTTTTCAAATATGTAAAATAAAATCAAGGTGATAGTTCAACTTTATAGATCTTTTCCTGTTGAGTAAAACAAAGGTAGCCCCCTCCACATTCCTGGGAGATTTTTTTTAAACTTATTAGAGCTCAAACATATTTTGTAGTAAATATCACCAACTAGTGTCCAAAAGGTAAATGTTTTTATAATGGACTCTGTGTGAGTCATTGACTTTGGCTTTCAGTAGTTAATGGTATGAACTGCATCACCTGGGGACCAAAATGGAATAATGAAGCTTAATTAGAAAAAGGTTTGAACTGTAATTTATTTTGAATTAAAAATTCCAGCAGTGGAAGTAGAATTATTCTAATCAACAAGAAAAGGGTAACTATATAAAGATTTTCATGAAATACATTTACTGTTCCTTTTAAAGGGCTAAAAGGATTTCCCTTGCTATTTAATTTGGTGCTTTGGGTTTTTCACAACCATAAGATTAACAACTTTTTTGTGCTTAAATTATAGGCTTTGATTTTTCTGTGCCAGACAGCATCATATTGAGGTAGGGGGTGAAGTTATGTGAGCAGTGGGATGGGGCCATGGGTGGGGCATATGATGCCTTTCCTAGGAACATCAAAGATATAATCTCAGCCCAGGGAATGGGAAGGGTAATGTCATTCTTCATCAATGAGTCTCTCACTTCCATGGAGTTAAAAAGGTGCAACACACAAAGTGGTGGGTCACCGTACCAGATGACTAGGCATACCCAGGTGGTATGCTGGGCCATTTACCAGTTGTGGGGGTTCATAAGATCTCCTCTAACTGACCCATTCAGGTATGAAAAGCAAGGGAGGTGAGGTGTGCAGAAGAAGAAGTCAGAGTTGCTTAACTAGGCTTATGAGCTTGCAAGGTATGCAAAAAACTCAGTAGGCCAAAACGTACATCTGTGGTTAGCTGTTTCCCTTGTTCAGGGGAGAATTGTGTGATCTTCTTCTCTGTGTATGGCACTTGTGAGCTGAATTTTCACCCTGAGCGCAGAACACAGTCCTAGTGAGCTTTGTGCATACCTTGCAAGCTTATGAGCCTAGGTGAGGAATGTAAATCCTCCAGCACAGACCCCTAAACCACTACTTCTCTCATGTTCAGATAAAGCAGCATGCCAGATTATAATATTGTAGTCTGGAACTTTGTATTATTAAACAAGAGGAGGAGGCATAGCCTGCAGGAGGAGACATATACCTCAGCTTCAAATGTTAGAGCACCAAGGATGAGGTCCACTTCTATTCCATGCAATGCAGGCAAGCAGGAGGGCTGTAGGACTGTTTTTTTTTCAGCAGGTTGGAAAGAGATAGTGGGGGGATACAAGTGGGGTGAGGCTGAGGGATAAAAGATTGAAGTTTGAGGGGAGGAAGAATACAGGGGTAAAGAGAAAGTGGAAGAATATTTGAGAGAAGAGAAAGATGAGGTACTCGGAGAGAGAGAGAAGAGGGGAACTGAGGAAGAGAGAAGTGAGGCTGATAGAGAAAATAAGGGAGGATTAGGATAAAGAAAATGATGAGAGAGAGAGAGAAGAAAAGAATGGGAGAGACAAAGGGGTCCAGGTGAGTATAAAGGGGGCCTTGGAGAGAAAGGATCAAAATACTTGAGGAGAGGGGGAGACTGGTGATGTCTATAACAACAAAACTAATCTAACTTGAAAAGGTGTCAGACACTGATCTGTGGTACTGAGAGTTTGCTGCAGTGCAACATCAAGGGCTTTCTCCTTAAGCAACCAAAGCTGCAGATGCAGCACATACTGCTGTATTTCTGGCAATGACAATCATACTATGAGCAATGCTGAATTGCTTGGAACTTCCATCCTGACCTGTGCTGAGTCACTAAGAGGAACTGGAGCAACCATGAGGCAGACCAACTGTGTCATAGGGTACAAATTACAAATTTCTAATGATTTAATCCTTTGAGTGCCAGAGAAGTATCCAAAGCATTGTGTTGCAATGCATTGGATACCTTTCAGGCACTCAAAGGTTAAATGTCACTTTTAACCAGAGTGCTACAGAGGTGTCCAGTACAATCAATTGGAGATCTATTTAGCTTTCAAGGGGGTTAAAAGCCATATTTAAATCACTGAGGATTTTGGGAAATAGTATTTGTCCCCTATGGTGCAGACGGTTTAGTCCAGAATTGCTCAAACTCTTTTTAGTACATCAGCCTCCTTATCTTATACACTTATAAGATTTTTTAGGTTTTCGCTATCAGCAAAACAGTTACACTGACAAGGAGCAGACACAGAAGATTACAATGTGGATAAAGCATCTGTATTTACTCACTATAATGTAGTGAACTGGTGTGTGTGAGTCATTCTTCTTGTGATCAGGATTACTGTCATGGGGGTAGATGGAATACAGCTGCACTGAGCTTTGTTAACCTTTGTGTGCCAGAGGGGCATGCAGTGCATTGCAAACTAATGTGTTGCCTACCCCTCTGGTACTCAAAGGGTTAAAGTGCCAGTGCCTTCTAGAGCAAAACCTAGACAGTAACATTTCAAGGGGAGAAAATACATCAGTACTGCATTTTTTCCTTATATCTCTTATTCACATCATATATGAAAAACAGTTAAACTAGCTTCTTATGTTGCTGTGTCAATGGGCAGAGACTTCACTCAATTTCTTCTACCCTGGTGATGTCAGTTGCTCAAATCCTACTCAGCCCTCTCAGCTCACTCTGGGGGAGATTTATAAAAATGGACTTGGGAAAATATTAGCTGTAACCTGTGCTAAAGCGGAACTACCACCATAGGTAAAGTGGCCCTGCAAGAATTAGGCAGGTGGCGACTAGCTTAATAATAGTTATCTTACCTCTCAGAATGACACGATTGTCTGCGTACCTGCACTGTCAGTCTTGGTCTCCATTAAAAAGCACTGCACTGTGCCGATAGGCACCGGAAGGGACTGATGATGTAGGTGCTCAGGCTGCGCTAACCTGGCCGTCAGTCTCGGAAGATTAAAGCGGAACTACCACCGCTAAAAAATTTGCCCCCCAATAATTCGCCATCTGGTGACTAGCTCCTCAGTAGTGCTAGTCGCCAGAATTACCACGTTAATTAGAATTATCCATTGTGCCTAATTATTGCAGGGCGACTTTACCTATAGTGGTAGTTCAGCTTTAAATAAAGCTAGACAATTATAGAACTGAAAACACCAGTTTAGGGACTCTTAACGATCTCTTGTACAGTTTTTGTTGGTCTAACGTTAATGGGGAGAGAAAAATGGTGTAATGTATATATGAATAATTTCACATTATACAACAAAATTATAACCAGAAAGTTAATGCCATGTATGAAGTGCCCTTAAACCTTTGAGTGCCAGATGGGTACGCAACGCATTGCTTTGCAATGCGTTGTGTACCCCTCTGGCACTCAAAGTGTTAAAAAGAGTAGTGGAACTGCATGAATGAATTTGCTGATTAACTCCATATTTACAAAACAGATGTTGTACATTTATATAATATTAGCTCAAAGAAGAAACAGTAATGACTGAATAACAACCTTTACTCTACTATGTTCTAGAATACTCTGTTGATTCAGATATAATCGATCATCAGTGCGGGGTTTAAAGGGGAATTATGCCCTGCAATGCGTTTCGTACTCCTCTGGCATGCAAAGGATTAACAGAAAAACTTAACAAGGTAAGGTGGCCTTCAAACAGCAGATATATATATATATATATATATATATATATATATATATATATATATATACTAATTTATAGTTGTGGTCAGGGCTTACAGCTGACTGACTGTAATGTGAGCGTGAGTAATAAATGTGCCTCCCCTGGGTACAACAAGTCCCAGGGATGAGCCAACGTGGTTAGCCTGTTAGAGGGCTGACCTGGTGACTGATTGAAATGAAGGGAGAGATAATTGGGGGGCTCAACGTGAATTGAACTCCGGTGGGAAGGGCTGCTGCCCGTATTTAAGGGCTTGCAGCCCCTCCCACAAATACAGGCATACATCCTTAAACTTGTTTAATATCTCTTTTGTAGTCCACAACAAATTGTTTGTTTAAAATCTGATAAAAACTCCTGTCCCTTTTAATCTATCCATATCTTTTGAGCCTATAGTTTTCTGTGAAGATGTGTGATCTAAAGATGGTTACAACAGAGATCACTATATACAGGAAACTGCAGCCATAATGCATAAAATAGATAGATAGACAGACAGACAGACAGATACACAGACAGACCTGACTGCTGAATGAGCATCCCATACCAAGGTAACTTAATTTGTTAAACAAATGAAGTCGCTTATTCGTAGGATAGAGTTCCCCTTTAAAACAAGAAAGGAACAGAGGGAAGAGGTCTCAGAGAAATTTAGATAATGGTGAAAATGTGAAAAGCTCACAGGGTAAATCCACCGAACCCCATATTTAGAGGGGTCTTCAATGCACTGGGTACTTCCCTATAAGTTGGATTATCAGAGAATTGTTCCATTTTTGATTTTGTGCTTGTCCCCCAAAATTAGCCTTCATCATAAGCCCCTGTAAAATACACAACGAACTGTCAATAAAGTTAGTTTATAGTAAGTGTGGTGTAATAAGAGGAACTTGAGCAATTCTGAAGTAAACCAGCCGCACCATGAGTCATAAACATTCCCTAAACTCACATTGATTTAAAGAAAAAGTCTACCATAGGAATAAGCCAATGTTAATTGTTTAATACATTGACTTACCTAAGTAGGTTTCCTGCCAACTGCAGTCACATGTACCTATCTGTTTGCTTTTTGCATCATATATGCAGTTTCATGAATATAATGATCTCTACTGAAGTCTGCCTCTAGATTATACATCCTCACAGCAAACAATAACTTGTAGTAGATCTGAGAGGCTCATTGTTATCAGATGAAACAGATTTAGGGCTCAATACTATGACCACCAATAAAATTTTTGGTAATGGAAAAACAAATACCGAACGAGATACATACTTGTGTTCCTCAGCTATCCTATAACTGCACCAGTACATGCAACAACGAGTGTTGGTGTCCAAAACCCACTTTGCGGCCAAAGGCTTATTGCAGCTTTTTGTTCCCACAACGCACGCTAAAGTTATTTAAAAGTTATAACAGTTCAAATTGTTGGGAAGTGACTTACAATGCTTTTACTTCCTGAAAACTCAAACTGACAACATGATTCAGCAGTTTCTACTGTTTGTCAATGACTAACCTCTTCTAGGGAATGCAACAGAATAACTAACTGGAATCTGCCATTTAGAGGGCACTGTTAATGTAAAATATTAAAAGCCTAAACTGTAATAACTCTGGAAATATGCATCTCTCAGCTGTGGGAGTACCATTCCTTCATAGGAAAAAGCCTGCAATATATACTTTTTCAATTCAAATATGTATTTAGGGTTGCCACCCAGCCGGTATTTTACCGGCAGGCCGGTAAAAAATTGGCTCCTGTCCAATGTTAAGTCTATGGAGGGAATGCCATGGCCAGTATTTTTTTTAAAAAAAGGTGGCAACCCTATATGTATTGTGCCTTTAAATAAATGGGATTTGTTTTTTTGTCCCCTCTGGTGTAGTTGTTTTGACCAAGAACCATTCTAGATCATCTTCCTAACTGGGGTTATTAAAAAAATGTTCCAGTGCACCTCCACTAACAATATGTCACAGGTTGGCTGATCTGGTCTTATACTCTGCTGTTGATTACTACTACAAAAAACAAACGAATGTGACAAATGCACACTGAGAAAGAGCAAAATAGAGTGATTTGCTAAAGGCATGTTTAGCCCCTCAGGTGCTGCTCAAGTCACATTTTTCACTCCCATGTGCCATTGCAGAGAGAAAATTTCCATATTCATATCAGGGCTGAGGGGCTACACATGCCTTGAGCAATGCACTCTATTTTGCTCTTTCTCAGTGTGCGTTCGTCACATTTGTTGTTTTTGTAGTCTCCCTAAGCGGAAGGGTATCCCAGGCATAGGCCCTTGCTTCCATGTGTCTAGAGGGTATCAGCTGCACCCCACTGAGGAAGTCCACACAGACTGAAACGTACAGCTGGGGTTGTGAAACGTACAGCTGGGGTTTCTCTTGTCCAGAAAGGATTTGCCTGATGTTTTGGGGCTGGATTGCTTGAGGGTGGGACCAGACTGATATGAATATGGAAATTTTCTCTGTGCAATGGCACATGATAGTGAAAAATGTGACTTTAGCAGCACCTGAGGGGCTACACATGCCTTGAGCAAATCACTCTATTTTGCTCTTTCTCAGTGTGTGTTCGTCACATTCGTTTGTTTTTTTGTAGTCTCCCTAAGCGGAAGGGCATCCCAGACATGGGCCCTTGCTTCCATGTGTCTAGAGGGAATCAGCTGCACCCTACTGACGAGGTCCACACAGACCGAAACGTAAGTCTGAGATTGTGCTGTTTCTCTCGTGCCGAGAGGATTTGTCTGATATTTTGGGGCTGGCCTGTCTGAGGGTGGGACCAGACTGATATGAGTATGGAAATTTTCTCTCTCCAATGGCACATGGGAGTGAAAAACGTGCCTTGAGCAAATCACTCTATTTTGCTCTTTCTCAGTGTGCGTTCGTCACATTTGTTTGTTTTTTTTGTAATCTCCCTAAGCGGAAGGGCATCCCAGGCATGGGCCCTTTCTTCCATGTGTCTAGAGGGAGTCAGCTGAGCCCCACTGACGAGGTCCACACAGACGAAACGTACGTCTGGGGTTGTGCTGTTTCTCTCATGCATAGAGAATTTGCCTGATGTTTCGGGGCTGGACTGCCTGAGTGTAACGGTTTTCTGACACTCAGACCAGGGTAAGAAGTAAAAACACAGTTTTATTGAAAATAAAACAAGGCCCCTAGAGGCCAGCACAGAAATAGCAATAATGGCAATAATGACAAAGTGAATGCACACAATGATAATGACAGGTGCTGGGATGGATAGGTAGTGTTCCCCCAAAGGGTTAATAAATGAAATGGGTGAGATATACAAGATTGGCCAACGCCCAGGATAATTAGCAGTCTCTGGAACACAGTCTCTCAATAGCAGGATAGTGGAGCAACTGCACTGAATACACTCTCAAGTTGATATACTAGAGCCCAATGTCGAGAGCTGAGCCGGTACCACCACCGTGGGTTACAGAGGAGTGCTATTGCCACGCTGTAATGATCAAAACCAAAATCGCCCTTAGCTAGAAAAGTTGTAACCCTGCATGTGCCACTAGGATTGTGCCCATACACCCCTTGGGTGCTGTACTGATGGTGACTGCACAAGCTGTAATAGTGCCAATGCCCTCTGGAGTGCAATGGGAATGTACCTTCAATGTCTGTGGCCCTGAGCCAGAGGATGAACACGGACTGACAAGGCTCTGATGGAATAAGAGACACACAGAAGCACTCAGAGGCAAGGCTATGTCAGAAAATGTATGCTTGGCAAGATAAATCGGAGGCACCAGACCAGAGACTACAGGCACTGCAAGGGTTAACTGGTTCTGTACACAAGCGAGTACCTTGGCAGCCAACAGAAGGCAAAGCAACCTCAGGCTACAGCTACTGACAAGTGAGAGGAACAGTGAGTCACTTAAACAGTTCAGAATGTCGCCGAGGCGACTGGAATGACGCAGGAACACTGGAACAGCAGGCAGAAGCGGAACGGTAACCGGAACAGCAGACAGGCCGGAACAGCAACCGGAACAGCAGGCAGAACCGGAACTGTAACTGGAACAGCAGACAGGCCGGAACAACAACTGGACAGGCAGGACCGGAACAGCACCGGAACAGCAGACAGGCCGGAATGGCAACCGGAACAGCAGGCAGAACCGTAGCAGTACTGGAACAGTAGACAGGCCGGGATCAATCACGGAGCAGGGTCGTCAGCCAGAACCGGGTCAAATCACGGAGCAGGGTCGTCAGCCAGAACCGGGTCAATACACGGAGCAGGGTCGCCAGCCAGAGCCGGGTCAAATCACGGAGCAGAATCAGGAGCAGAGTCAGACTAGCCGGGTCGGTACACTGAAGACACTGGAATAAGGCAACAAGGCGCAGCAACAGGAACACCACGAAAGGGCAACTGACAATTGCCCAAGCTCCAGCATATAATGGCACATCCTGGGCGGGCCAGTCAGTCTCCACCAATACACAGGTACATCATGATAGATTGACAGAAAAGACACGGGGACCGTGATACTGAGGGTGGGGCCAGACTGATATGAATATGGAAATTTTCTCTTTGCAATGGCACATGGGAGCGAAAAACGTGACTTGAGCAGCACCTGAGGGGCTACACATGCCTTGAGCAAATCACTCTAATTTGCTCTTTCTCAGTGTGCGTTCGTCACATTCATTTGTTTTTTTTTGTTGATTACTACTGCCTTTCCTTCCCTATGTCAGGCCGACTCAGCTGATGATTAACGAACTGCCTTTACCTCTTTGTTTCCATGGTTACTCACCTGACTGTTATCAGCTAACCCCTTCCAGGCTAATTAAAGCAGCTAGGCTCACTTCCGCCTTGCCCTTGTGTTGTTTCTGGCTGCAAATGTGTTCTCCTGGTTCCTGATTATCCGTGGATGACCTGGCTTCCTCTGACGTCCCTTCTGGCTCCTGACACCTGACTTGTTCCTGACATTGCTGACCTCCGTATTCCTGACCCCGGCATGTCTGAGTACCCATCTTGGTTCCTGACCCCGGCTTGTCTTTTGGTTTACACTCCTGGTTCGCAATTTTGCTTTGTTTGCTTTGGTTATTTCAATAAAGGTGTTTTGCGCTTCACATTTTTGTGTCTGTCTGGTTCCTGGTCCATAACACAATAGCCTTCAATGCCACAGAATACTTCAGGTTATACCCTAGAATGTATGATCACTTTAGAGAATACAGGAAGACACACTCCGCTATCATTAATACTTTAATTCCCAAGTTACGCCTGCGCCATAGCGTGCACAGGAAAATGGTGTAAAGTTACATAATTTCCTCTGTACCCTATTTAATACATGTTATTAAACTAGGAGTAGGAAATAAATTATTCAAAACTCCATGGACTGCTTCTCTGCCCTCTCCTCTGCTTTAAGAGAAGACTTTTTAGACTATGCAGCTTAGTATATTGGCATTAGACAGGTTCCTGTTTTTTGCTCAGAAACATATTCGTACATTTACTCTCTGACGAAAAGCATGGAGATCAGAGTCCCTAGTAAAGCAGTACAGCAGTCCAAAATCAAATCTAAACAAATAGCAATTTTACTCTGATATATATTTGTACTTGGACCTGTGTTTTCTGATGAATTTCTTTTCACTGCCTGGCTTGTACTGCTGCGAATAAAGCAATCTATTAAAAAAACAAGTACATACGGTACACCAATGAAAGAAACATTGCTATAAATCATTCTTGTGAGCACAACTGCCTTCAGATGCAGATGACCCCCCTCCCCACACACTACTAAGTAAAAGTGGAGCAAGTCTGGAAGAAGCTAATTCTTCTATAGGGATCACAAAAAAAGTATAATTGATTTTAAAGGGGATTTAAACCCCTTACATTCTAGAGAGATTTCAAAATATGTTGGAGACCTATCTGGTATTTTAGGGGTTAAAGTCCAATTAAATATATGGGTATTGCCCACTGTTTGTCTTTAGGGCTTTCTTTACACCAGTAGAATGTAATCTACTTAAAGGGATAGTAATGTTGTTTTTTTTCTAATGAGATGTGCATTAATAGGAAGAGAGACATTATGTAACTATAAAAATGTATATATCCATTCCCCAGGATCCCGTTTCTCTACAGATATCCTTCCTTCAGTACTCCAGTACCCTCTAAGATGTGGCCTTACTAGGGTACAACAGACTTCAATGAACCATTAGAAACGCTTTCTAATTATTCTCAGAAAACACTTGGACACAAGTATTATCATTAGCACAGGTGAATCTGTCAGAATGCCTCATCAGCTGGTTTACTCACCTGTACAAATATGAGGGGATTCTGAAAACCTGCATAGTTTGTATGGATCTTAAGATGGGGAATGGAAACAAATCAGCTTGAGAGCAGAGCCGCTCTGTTTTTAAAAAGCAAACCCGCAATTTGATTTGTACTGGAAATAATGAATTCATATGTCTAAAAATCAGGGAATAGTACACAAACGAAAAGCCATGTAGGAAGTACACCAATAAAACCAATGTATTTGTTCTATTGATTAGAAACAGGATCATATTCTTTTTTTTTTTACATGATTTACATCATGATCAGCCTCCTATGAATAACTAGAAGAGGGATTCTTATCTATTTTCCTTGGATAGAAGATCACATCTAATGACTTAGTATTATCACTATGTCCTTAAGCAGTGATGTCCATAAATTATATTGTGTCTTAAGCAGAACAGGAATAGAGGAGAATATTGTTATGCCTTTCCTTGGGTTATGATCTCTATTTTAAACCATGGGCCTAAGTTTTGTCCAATCCAGGTGAATATCTGGAGGGAGATGTATTAAAGTGAGTGAAGTGTTTGAAAGCTCTCCATTTCTCAAACCTGCCCTCATCTGCCCCACACCCAACCCCAGAAGGATAACCTCCATTTATATTATTCTAGAATTAACAAAGGTTGGGTATTCAGAATGAATAGCTACTAATTAATCATTATGGGGGGGTATTTAAATCCTGCACCATTAGGCAGGGGTAGGGAGAAAGATTGAGATCAGATTTATTCACCAATGCACTAATAAACTTCATAGACAGTCATATGATTTGTAGTACTTTTTCACTCGGCAGAAATATTTCCCACATTGTAGGGATGTGCAGCCTGTAGCCTTGTAATGAAGGAGCCCTGCAGAATGCATTTCTTATATATGTGCTAGGTTAAGGATGAGGTCTGAACAGTGTAACTAATAATATACTCCTTCTTTCCTTATTCCCTTAAGGACCTTGACTCCATTTATAAACTGAACCCTTTTTTGAGCATGTTCACCCTGGACTATGTTTTTAGACTGTGGCATGCCTTTAAATGGATTGGGAGCACTGTCAAAGGCAAAAGAACTCCCAGGCTGTTGTCAGGATACCAGCTATGTTTGAAAGCCAGAGCCTGACAGTGAAGGGAACCAATATTGCTTCACTTTCAGATACAAATTAACTAATTTCAATCTGACAAATAACAATGATGAAGAGAGTGCTGTCAGTATTGATAACTCACATCTGTGCATACAGTATGGAATCCCAGAGTCACAGTTTCCCAAAGATGTTCAGGAGTCAGTACTATATAGTTAAATGCAAATTTATTGAAAACAGAAAAGTAGTGCACAATATATACAAAAGGAACAAGCAGAGGGTTACAAGCCAGCGAGCACTGCTATCAGGAATAGTAGGCTTCCAAGCTAGACCACTCTGCTAGAGACTAGGCCTCAGCCACTGGTAGTCTCGATAGGAACCAGGAGCAGGAACAGAAACAGGAACACAGGATCTTGAACCTACATCGCTGGAGTACTGACCCACGCCTGCAGTCAGTATGGAGCATTAACTGACCCATGCCTGCAGTCAGTATAGAGCTAGCCTACCAGAGCCCCAGGTCCGCACTAATTAGGGTGTCTGCTAGGTACAAGGGATAAAACGTAAGAGTAGTCAGACAGAGCCTCGAGTTGGCACCAGAGAGGGTAGTCAGATAAGCCAGGTCATACACAGTTCGGGTAGTCAGCCAGAGCCACAGGTCTGCACCAGGTTGGGTGTCCACTAAAGGGATAATCAAAGAGTAGTTAGACAGAGCCACAGGTCAGCACCAGATTGGGTGGAAGACTAGTCAGGTAATACACAGAGCCCAAGAATAGAACTGCTAGGAACAACAATGCGAGGGCAACTGAGACAGACTCAGGCTGCCCTTTAATCCCCTCCTCAGGAAGTAGATAGGAGGAGCAGGCTCAGAGGAAGGGAGTAGGTAGGAGGAGACTACAGGAATCATGACATAAAACAGAGGCCTGCTTCACTCTAAAGCCTCGCGCCTGCAGATGACACGTGGAATGACGCTGAGCATCGCTGGAAACAAGGTAAGCTGTGACACTCAGGTTGTCTAAGACTGTGTGAGATCCCTTCTTCTTATTAAGAACCATTCATGATTCTCAACAATGATATGAATTTGTGAAATGGGGTGATCTCAATGTGCACCCTGTGTAGCAGACACAGGGTGTACATTTAAAGGGACAGGGTGAGGGAGACGGTTGTTGTTTAAGAAAAATAAAGAATAACATGGGAGGGGGGATATAACTAAATTATAAAATAACAAACATTAATGTACAGTATATTTAGAAAATATAAGATGTTCCTTGTAAATTTAAAACATTAACTGCCCAAATACTGCCAGGAAACCTATACATATAGGATGTCTCAGTAAATGGAAAATTTAGTTGAATATATTTATTTCCCTATTTATTTACTTGGACAACTGTACTAACTGCAAGCAGTCAGGTTTTTTTTTTGGCATACTTAGATACATTTATAAATAAGAAAATAGGAACTTAGATTTGCATTAACAAAAAAGGCTTATTTTATCTTCCAATGCACTGTTCCGAATGGTACTCTAAAATAAACTGGCAAACACATATCAAGAGGCATGAAATCTGACAAAGTACTTAATATGCAAAATAATCCCAGTCCTGTTAAACTGGGCAGGAAATCAGAATGTCAACTATGACTCAATTCTATATGTTTCCCTAAAATGATTCAGTAGTAAGTTTGGTATGTCTTGTCTTTTGCAGGATCCCAGACTCCTCCCACTAAAGTGCTCATTGGCAGAACATTGTGATCCTGGAACCTGTCAATAAAAAATAATGAAGCTATGGGTATCCGCAGGGGGTAGGAGGGGTTACTTGCACTCCCTGGGGCTTTTAACCCCTTGAATGATAGAAAGACCCGTGTAGCATTCAAAAGGCTAAAAGCCTTATTTAAATAAGTGGACATTATACCAACAGATTTAAAGGGATAGTAATACTTTGTTTTATCTTTATTTTATTTTGTAGGCATTAAAAAAACACGAAGGATGATATAAGTTTTATTGCTCAAACCTTTATGGTTTGAGAGATATTTACAAGCAAAGTTTCGCCTCCTGCCCCTTTTACCTAGTGTAAGCCATCTCTTCTCAGATGTGGAATCTGGTCCATAGACCAGACAGATAACAGAAGGGGACAATCTTCTTCCTAAGAGAACAATGAAGGCCCTGCTCCCCTTGACAAGTTTTTCAGGTTTTTCCCTTATCTTAATTGAAGATTGTCCCTCTCTGCAATCTACCTGGGCACCTCCCTTCTGATCTGGCTGAACAGTGTTACATCAGTAAAAGGGGCAGGAGGGGGATACTTTGTCATTGAATTACTCTTGAACTGCAAATCTGACAGAATTGAAATAGCACTCTCCAAAGTCCAAATACTATGATGATTAATTAGAGCTGCTTTTATTATGAAACATTACTATCCCTTTAAATGGTAGGGGAACTTGTCTAAAATTCAAGAGAATAAAAGCCCCATTTAAGTCAGACCTCTCTAACACTCAAAGGGCTAAAAGTCACATTTAAATGGGAATTTGTATTTGTTCTTTATTGCACCTGTTTCTTCCACTTTTGGTTTCATACATATTCCCCTATTGCGTATTAAATAGTGTAGGTTAGTGACTGCAGAGGCATGGGGGCCATTTGCTGCCTTTGGCTATGTACATTCTCAAAGGAGGGCTGGCCTGGGGGGCAGGGGGTCAATTGCCCCCTGGGCCAGTCATATGTCTGGGCCGGTGGACCATGGCCTCACTTAGTCTCCCACTTGCTGCTGTAATTGTGGCTACACTAGTGATCTCACAGAGCTTACAACTGAAATGGAGCTACACAAATGATACCACAGACCTACAATCTATATGGAGCTACACTAGTAGCATAACCAATTTCCCTTGTAAGTGCGGTGATATCACTAGTGTATACCCATCTCTGCTGTAAGCTATGTTGTGTCAGTTGCCTTACTTCACAACATTAATGCCAATTAATTAACCCTTTGAGTGCCAGAAGGGTACGCAACGCATTGCAAAGCAATGCGTTGCGTACCCCTCTAGCACTCAAAGGGTTAACAAAGCGAAGGTGAATGTGACAGTGTGCTGGAGCGATAATAGAAATGGGTCGCTTTATTGTATTTGCCCCCCCCAGACCAAAAGTTATCAGCACTCCCCTGCACATTCTATCAACCCCTTGGATGCTACAGACATCTCCAACTCAGTGCTTCACAGAGGCAACATCTCTAGCACCCAAAAGGTTAGACATTAAAGGAATAATATTGGCTCAGTTATACAAAATGTCATCTTGCAGCTATTAAAAAAATCAATCAAACAATGCCAGTCCCATCTCTCAAACCTTTATGGTTTGAGAGATAATTGCAACTAAAGTTCCTCCCTTCCTCCCCTGTGTCATATGTCAGCACTCTAGCTGACAGATCCGGGACCAGCAGAGGCTCTTCAACAGAGCCAAAATAGCGACATTTAAAAAGAAATCATTAGAACGGTCTACAAAGTGTGCCTTGTTTGCAAGCACACTTTGTAGACCGTTCCAATGAAGTATTTATTTTTAAATGTCGCTATTTTGGCTCTGCTGAAGAGAATCCGCTCGTCCTGGGACCAGGATCTGCCTCTGTCAGCTAGAGCGCTGACAACAGGGAAAGGGAAAGGAGAGGGGGAACTTTAGTTTTGATTATCTCTCAAACCATAAAGGTTTGAGAGATGGGACTGGCATTGTTTGATTTATTTTTTTAATAGCTACAAGGTGAAATTTTGTATAATTGAGCCAATACTGTCCCTTTAAAATCTATGACCTGCAGCGCAACATAATAACCCTTGTCCTTTTAGCAATGATATAGATATGTATTGCAGAGTATCTACAGTACGTTTATACAACAAAATGTAAGGCAGTTTATTATCCTAGCAATGGATTGCATATTATAAACTGTATACATTCATTTTTTGCATACCTGACTTTGATGTCATTGTTATTTAGTAGTATTGGCCCTTGATTCACCATTTCTCAGTCTGGCCCTTGAAGAAAATAGTAGTGGCTTTTATCTCCAGTAAGGAAATAAACTGTTATGAAGTTACAATGTTGAACAAAGATGTCAGGAATAAATTAGATAATACTTCCTCTGTGCCTTCCAATGTATTTACAGTCATAACAAGGCTTGTTGTAGCCTCATTCTCCTTGGTATAATAGGTTACTATTCTACTTTGTTGCTGATGTTGAACCCTATGAGAACACAGTTTGATAGGGTAAAATATTTAATATTTTGTCTGGGTATAATTTAGTCTGGAAGACTTGCACATCAAGGTGCTCTAATAATGGATTGGACACCACAGAGCAGGAGAGATATTGTAGCAGAGCCAGACTGTTATGATGAATCTGTGTCATTAAAATCACAAAAGGGACATATCGGTTCATTGCCTTTAGCCATCTTTTGGCATTTTACTGATGTTTTAGCTGTGTCTTAAGAATGTCTATAAAGTTTATTTAGACCCAGGTAGGATTTCATTTGTTCTTGAGTTCAAGCACTTCACTCTGAGCTATTTAAGGTAGATTTACATATGTTTTAAGGATGAGAAACTAAGCTGCTTGGAAGAAAGAGAGCAGGGTGCAGCTGCCTCTGGCTTAATCATTATGACAATTATCTTATTGAAGAAGTTAGGTATTGTAATTAGTTGCTAGCAATGGTTGCTTAATATAAGAGGATTGGAAAAACTGGGAGATGTAGATCCGACTCAGTGTTCTAGGAAGAACTGAGGCAAACCAGCTTCATCACAGGGGTCAAAGAAAAATTCCAATTTTTTTAAGAACCATACTTTTTAACATCTTGAATGCTAGTGAGGTTTGGGTTTAGAATACAATTAAAATCATGCTTTCAAAACAAAAACTTTGATAAATTTAAAATTTGTAAAAATGTAAACAAGATGTACATTACAAGAGTAGTAAGCAATCTGTGTCATAATTCCTTAGATCAATAGTTCCCAACAGGAGTGTTAGTTACTGCATATTTATGTGTCAAGGCACCAGTATCAAATGTCAAACCTTTTGAAATATGTTCAGTGCTATAATTTTTATATAATAAAACTATATATATAATTTGTTAGAATATGTCTCTCCCTGTGTGTGTAACATGCACATGCGCAATAGAGATTGCCCGAACAATGCAGTCATACGCTGTAGAGCACAAAATGTTTGGAGGTGTATGGCACAGTGCTTTGATTGACAGCAGAGTTAGGAGAATTGCGAGAAGTTTATCAGTGGCAGAGGTCAGTGTGTCCGCACAGGCTGCTGACATAGGGCTCCGTGCCACTGACAGGAAGGACAGTAACGAGCAGCCATAAACAACCTGAGGGGAAGCGGGAGAAGTTTGTCAGTGGCAGAGCTCCGTGTGTCCGCATAGGCTACTAACACAGGGCTCCGTGGCACTGACAGGAAGGACAGTAACGAGCAGCCAAAAACAACCTGAGGGGAAGCGGGAGAAATTTGTCAGTGGCAGAGCTCCATGTGTCCGCACAGGCTGCTGACACAGGGCTCCATGCCACTGACAGGAAGGACAGTAATGAGCAGCCAAAAACAACCTGAGGGGAAGTGAGAGAAGTTTGTCAGTGATAGAGCTCAGTGTGTCAGCACAGGCTGCTAGCACAGGGCTCTGTGCCACTGACACACACACACATATATATATATATATATATATATATATATATATATATATATATATGTATATATCTACCGGAACAGAGGCACTCACGTTTTCATGGTATAAGTATATGCCTGGGTGCTAATGTTAGAGCAAAGACACAAGTCCAAAAGGAACAAAGCACTCGCAGGTCTTCAAAATCAATAGTGCCACAATTGTGAATATTTATTAATTCAACGTTTCGGATGCACTAAGCAGCCTTCGTTAGGACAAACGTGTAGTAAACAGACATTCCCTTCTTAAACCCTCACTCCACAATTAGCGCTGATGGGAAGCAGGAGAAGTTTGTCAGTGGCAGAGCTCCGTGTGTCCGCATAGGCTACTAACACAGGGCTCCGTGGCACTGACAGGAAAGACAGTAACGAGCAGCCAAAAACAACCTGAGGGGAAGCGGAAGAAATTTGTCAGTGGCAGAGCTCCATGTGTCCGCACAGGCTGCTGACACAGGGCTCCATGCCACTGACAGGAAGGACAGTAACGAGCAGCCAAAAACAACCTGAGGGGAAGTGGGAGAAGTTTGTCAGTGATAGAGCTCAGTGTGTCCGCACAGGCTGCTAGCACAGGGCTCTGTGCCACTGACATATATATATATTGATCTCTCTCTTTATAGATATAGCTCTAGATATCTCTCTCTCTAGATATCTCTCTAGATTCTCTCTCTCTAGATCTCTCTGTCTCTCTAGATCTCTCTGTCTCTCTAGATATCTCTCTCTCTCTCTCTCTCTCTTTCTCAATATCTCTGTCTCTCTCCTGCTCTAGATACCTTTCTCTCTCTAGATATCTCTCTAAATATCTCTCTATAGATATTTCTCTCTCTATAAATCTCTCTCTCTATAGATATATCTATAGAGAACTTTTACAATAAGGAGAGCGCTAAACTGTTACTCCCATAATAAACTGTATTATACATATAAGTAAAAGACAATAATGTTTATTAAACAAATGTAGACTTCTAAATAATCCCTGCCATAGGCATACTAATACATCATTTATATGACCATATAAAATAGTGGTATCACTGAATAAAAATATACAAAATAGGAGCTCCAAAAAATTGTATATATACAAAATAAAATATTCAATAGTCACTCGATGTTTTGACAGCAGATACCTGATACATATAACGTCTCCCGTTAAAACGGGCAGGTACATGGGTAATAGATGAAATACCTGACCCCGCTTCAGTGCTGTTTTTAATCAGAATAACTGCAACAGTGATATATAGTGATTGTTTAGTGGGCATTGGATACTTTCAGGCTTCTGAAGACATTGAATACAGCCTTTTGTAACATAAGGAATACCTGTCCCAACTTTTAACTCAGATCTTCACTTTCTGCAATCACAGTTAGTTGCTGTGCACCGGGGTATATAAAACATAACACCGTACCTCCCGTCCTCAATAAGTTCTCAGGTATATTGCAGTATTGAATGCCAATGACAGGGATCCCTCCTATCAATATATTTCATTGGCTAGAGGACTGTAGCAATAAATTGTTCCTTCCTTTTTTTATTACCTTATTTAGTTGTTTAACAGAACAGGGTATTTAGTGGCTGACTTTTCCACGGTTTGGTCTGGTATTTGTGTATGTATGTATGTATGTGTATGTATGTATGTGTGTGTGTGTATATATTGTTACAACACAGTTTTTATTTGGATACAACAATTTTACTCCACTTTTCGGACAAAGAAAAAATCAACTTTGACGTTACTACTTTCCAAAAATGCCCCAAAAAGTTTAATATGTACATATCCTTAAGACTCTCTGATGGAGATGTATAAATAGAATTCTTATAAGGTTGTTGAAGAATCTTAGCTAAAAATCACATGTACTGATAGCAGCATTTCATATTTATAAAATAATTAAAGATGTTAAAATATATTGGATATGTCGGCTTTGTTCTTATTGCATACTTTGCTTAAAGAAAAACTTAGACTAGGCGTTAAGATTTTGATGTAAATCCTGTCTATAAAATTGTCACGATTTGTAAATTTTTTGCTCTAGAATATTTTCTAATTCCTACTCCAGTTTATCAAAAACACAACTTCATGGCATTAGCGAACTGGCTTTACTTTTTTAGACCTAGCAAACATTTTCATTGTAGTAAATGCCAATTTTTTACATTACAAACAAAAAGAAGAAGGGGAGAGACCTATTGTGCAGGCATCTGGATCATATGATGACCAATTGTAATACTTCATATATATTATCACATTTAAATAATGTCATGGATATGATACCAATGACAATGCAGGCATGTGGAGGATATTGCACTGCCTCCACACAGATATCACGATCTGTTGTGCGCTCGATCCTCCTAGAACGTCTCACCCTCCGGTGGAACCTGGAACACACAAAACACAAGAAAAGAGGAGAGCTGTACTGCAACTTAAAAACAATATACAGATCGAAATATATGGAGAATTCAATACTCACTCGGTGTCTATGGCCGGTCACACTCCCAGCAACCGGTCTATAAAGCCAGCGGGGATTTACGGTGCTGGTTCTCCCTGCAACAAAACCCCATGAGTTTGCACCCAATATCCGTAGAGATCCACAATAATATATTGAAAAATCTTCCACAGCAGTTTTATATTTTTATATCTGGAATGCTGAGGAAGATTTTTCAATATATTATTGTGGACATCTATGGATATTGGGTGCAAACTCATGGGGTTTTGTTGCAGGGAGAATCAGCACCGTAAATCCCCGCTGGCTTTATAGACCGGTTGCTGGGAGTGTGACCGGCCATACACTCCGAGTGAGTATTGAATTCTCCATATATTTCGATCTGTATATTGGTTTTAAGTTGCAGTACAGCTCTCCTCTTTTCTTGTGTTTTGTGGATTTTTTACATTGCTTTCTTTATCTTACAGCCACTTTTGTAAATTACACCAGTTTTATACATTTCTTCAGTCTGCCATAACTTTAGAAATGTTGGGAAGCACTGGCTTAGATGTTAAAGGAGCAGTAAACTTTTTTATGAAAAAATAAATATTGTAGGGCATTTCCTGTTGAGTAAAATAAGGGTACTCCCACTGTTGAAAGATGCCTATTTCCAGAGGTATTATAGTTTAAAAATGTGTTGTTGATTTTTTTTTTTTACATTAGCAGTGCCCTCTAGTGGTCGAATTCCAATTAATTATTCTGCTACATTCTAATGGAGAGGAAAGTCGGTGACATACAATTCTCCATGGAATGGGACAGAAATTGCTGATCATTTCCTGACAGAACTTTAAGAACGCAAATGCACAATAAATTCACTTCCTGATTATTTGAACTATTTTAACATTTGAATAAAACAACTGACCGCAGTGGGAGTCCCCTTGTTTTATTCAGTAGGAAAAGCTCTATAACATACAGGTTTTAATAATCAGTTAATCAGTACAGGTGCATGTAAAATTCCCTATCATTTTTCATGAAAACAGTATAACATATATTATAATTTTTGTCTTCAATTTATTACTACACTGATAATAATAAAAAAATGTCAGCTGATGTGCATTTCTCATGTTTAGATTAATATTTATGAAGTCTTTATACAAGTTTATGTGTGTTTAGAATTAAAGCTGTACCTCGATTGCCATGTTCTTTACAATCAATCATACCAGCTTGGACTTTTTTACTTTGAATATATTAGCTATTCAGTAAGTTCAATTTTGAAGCTGTCTGTATACTGCAAAGGATATGCATTTCAAAAATTGCTTAGTCCAGGACATAAGCAGCTTAACCTATCTCAGGTATCCCACTTATTAGCTAAAACACAATAGAATAATATTATAACATATTCAAACAATGTAAACTTCTTTTATATAATGAAGCAAAATTTTGTTTAAATTATTGTTAAAGAGGAAAATTCATTAGGAAACTAATGTTGCATTTAACTTATATACAACGATGTACAATATTGGGAATCAACCTTTTGAGGACATTTTGTAAAGTTTACTAATTGCTATATTTTTATTCATTTTTATTTGTACAATCCTCCCACCTTCCCCATGGTGCTGCAAAGCCTAGGTGTATCATTTTCTAGTTAAAAATTAAAAAGATGTTGGCGGGTATCCTATATCATAATTCACTAGGATGTTTGTCAGAAGCAGTCATGAGCAGTAGAGACGGCTGCGCACGCTGCAGTCATACACAGTACAGAGTGCCCAAACACACCACAGCTGATACGGAACGGGGTGCTCCGAATTCGGACCGTAGTCGTCTCTGCACACCTTCCTGGGACCGCTTGGTCCCAGGAAGGTGCGCAGAGAGGACTACGGTCCAGATTTGGAGCTCCCCGCTTCATATCAGCCGCGGGGCATTCAGGGCACTCTGTACTGCGCATGACTGCATTGTGGGCAGTGAGCAGAGAGGCTCCAGGCACCAGCCAAGGCTGCTGGGTGGAACTGTGGCCCGTGTACACAGGCTTTTAAACTAATATGCTATAAACCACCAATTATTGATGAGAATGTGGAGGCCCAACTGTTATTGAAAAAAAAACTACAGATCATGGTCATACTATAATTATGGAAGAGTTTAACTATCCAGATATAAACTGGATAAATGAGAACTGTCAGAGTGCTATGGTAAGCAGGTTTGTGAGCATGCTTAGAGATAGCTACATGACAAAAATGGGGTAAGTGTGGTCAAGAAATAACAATATATTAGACCTAGTGATAACAAATAACATAGACATGGTGTTCAATATTAAAGAAGGTGAACCTGTGGGAAACAGTGATACAACATGGTTAAGCTTCAAAATATTAACAGCATCAATGCAACACATAGACTATGAGGGGAAAATGGTCTGAATTTAAATTTAGGTTGCAGAAATATATTCAAAAGTATATACCATTGGAGAACAAATGCAAAAGAAGTAGATTACAACCATTTAAACAATTTAACTCTGATGGAACATAGAAGTCTTTCTTGAAATAAAAAGGAGAGCAAAATTAATCCAAAAATGTTTTTCAAATACATAAATAGTATACAGCATATAATACATCTAAGGAGTTATTGGAAACTTAGTGCAGTGTTAGCAAGACCAGTCTTTTTAATCTTTAAAGACTTTCTTGCCACAGACTTACTGCTACATGATTGGTGCAAAGCCAATGTAGTCCTTTATTTAAGAAGGGAACTAAAACAGAACCTGGGATTTATAGACCTGTGAGTGGGATTTTGGTAGTTGGCAAATTGCTAGAAGCTATAATAAGGGATTATATTCAGGATTACACTGCACAAAAATAAGATGATTATCAGGAATCAACATGGTTTTATGATAGATTGTGCCACGCAAATCTTTTGAGCTTCTATGAAACAGTAAGTAGTTACCTAGATAATGGTAAAATGGTAGATTTAGTATATCTAAATTTTACAAAGGCATTTCATACTGTGCCACACAGGGGGCTGGTGTACAAAATAAGGACATTGAGACTAGGGGATAACCTTTGCAAGTGGATAGGGAAATTGGTTGAAGGGTAGGAAATAGTGTGTTGTTTAAATGGAAAATTCTCTAGTACAGTTATATTGAGAGTGGAGTACCTCAGGTTTCAGTACTTCGTCCACTTCTTTTATTGTGTTTATAAATGGCATGGAAATAGGTATCTAAGGCAATATTTCAATATTTGCAGATGGCACTAAAATATCCAGGTTAATAAATTCAGAGCAGGATGTTTGCTGTATATAGCTGTATTTACATAGAATGGCAGATTAGGCAAACAAACGGAATATGAAGTTTAATGTGGGAAAGTATAGTTATGTATTTAGGAAGAACACATTTTATGAACTTAGTGGAATCATTTTAGGAGACTTGTTGCTAGAGAAAGATCTGGGAGTTCTTGTAAACTACAAATTTGAAAACAGTGACCACTGTCAAACAGCAATCAAAGTACTGTCTTGCATAAAGAAGGGTATTGAAGTAAAAGTGAATAACATACTTTTGCCACTGTACAAACCGTTGGTAAGACATCACTTTGAATATGCAATGCAATTTTACACATCAACTCTGGAAAAGGATATTCTTGAACTGGAGAGAAAACAGCAAATAGCAGCAAAATGAATCAACTCCTTAAGGACCACAGAATTTGATTCTTTAAGCACCAGTAACATCCTGGCACATCATGGGTAAAAAATGATCACAGTCCGCCTCAGGGCTAACTGTAATCATACCGGAGAGGCTAAAACTGACTGCTCCAGCACTGAAGCAGTCAGTTTCAGCCTTTCCTTTGTGAGCTGTTAGATGTGATCACTGCTACAGTGATCACATGTGCTTGCTGAGCCAATGACATACGCAATGTACACTGTACATTGCTTTTGTCAGTGTTCTCTGCTTCCCTCTCACTCACTATGATTGTGAGGAAGAGAGGAGCAGGGAGCACAGCAACAAATCATTAAAATGGCCAAAGAAGGGGGCAGTTTTATTTAAACTGATGGTGGGTAGGTCTCTTCATGACCTATATGCATAGTTGGGAACTTTCCGGGTTTGCCCTGGAGACTCTGTTTTTTGTGCTGAATTATCAGGTCTCTGGGTAACGAGGCTAAGTCTCCTTTGGTGGGGAATTTCTAATGAAACTTCCCACTTCTGCTCATTCCCACCCTGTTCCTTCTGCTTTCCCACTGGCACCACACGAGTCCTCTCATGGCCTTTTGCCATTCCTTTGTTTAACTAAATAAATGATTTAAAGCAAGACCAATGCATTCTATTTACACAGACCAATTATAAACACATATATTTAATTTGAAAAAAATATTCACATGAGTTTTATTTATTACTTTGGAGCAATACAATTATATACACACCTCAAAGTTTGATCTCCAAAAAGTGGGACATGAGGGAAGGAAACAGTAGCATGAGGATTTTTGTCTCAGAAGGACAATAACCCTCTAAAAGGGAATGTTCATACCTTTTATCCAGTACCTGAGCACAAAACATCACAGAAAAACCTATAAAAATGTGTTTTTTTCCATTTTTTTATATTGTAATCAAACTAAACAATGGGTTATACAAACAAGCATGACATCAAAAGAAAGCCTTACTTATCCTTTAAAAAGCAGTATATAATTTGTGTGGGTATACTGAAGGAAAAATACAGTTTAACAAATCCATACTAAAAAGGACAAAATTGTTCTGGTCCACTAGTGTAAAAACCCTGGCCTTTAAGGGACTAATTGGATGGATAACTTGAAATATGAAAAACGTCTAGCAAACAAGGTTTATTTACACTAGAGAAAAGAGGACTACTGTTTAAGTATATGCAAGGTTAATACAAGGATTTCTCAGGTGAGCTTTTCATTCCAAAGCCAAACAAATAACTAGGGGTCACTCACCACTTAAATTTAGCAGAAAAGAAGTTTCTACTTTGGCAGAGGAAGTTTTTTTGTTTTTTTTTTACAGTAAGCTCTATTAAATTGTGGAATTCCTTACCAAACATGTAGTAATGGCAGATACAATTAATATATTTAAGAGAATATTAGATGCATTTCTAGGAGAAGGGAACACAAAGGGTTTTGCTATGTGTTAGTGGGTAAAACTGAAAGCTCTGGTAAACACAGTAGTATTTATTAAAAGGATAGTAATACTTAAAATGTAAAAAAAAAATGTTGTAGGGTTTATCCCCCTGAGTAAAACAAGAGTACTCCCACTGCTGAAAGGTGTTTCATTCAAGAGTTATTAATTTTCAAAGTTGAATTTTTTAGGTGCAATATCACAGTGGCCTGAAATTGTACGTTGGAGCTGTTGCTACACGATCCTATGGACAGCTCTGGTCCCCGGACCATAAATCTCCATAGGATGGTGTAGCAACAGCGCCACTGTACAATTTCAGGCCACTGTGATATTGCACTTAAAAAATTCAACTTTGAAAATTAATAGCTTTTCAATGAAACACCTTTCAGCAGTGGGAGTAATCTTGTTTTACTCAGGGGGGTGAACCCTACCACATATTTTTTTTACATTTTAAGTATTACTATCCCTTTAAGGAGTTGTGAAGAGATATATAATTCTTATTTTCTTGGTTATACTGTGACAAAGGTTGAATTTGATGGACGTTTCCTTTTACAACCTAACTTATTATATAAATATGTAACTATATGCCCCTCCCCAATAAAAGACTAAAGGACACAGATTACAAGGATTTCTCAGGTGAGCTTTTCATTCCAAAGCCAAACAAATAACTAGGGGTCACCACTTAAATTTAGCAGAAAAAAAGTTTCTACTTTGGCAGAGGAAGGTTTTTTTTTTTTTTTTTTACAGTAAGCTCTATTAAATTGTGGAATTCCTTACCAAACATGTAGTAATGGCAGATACAATGAATATATTTAAGAGAATATTAGATGCATTTCTAGGAGAAGGGAACACAAAGGGTTTTGCTATGTGTTAATGGGTAAAACTGAAAGCGCTGGTAAACACAGTAGTATTCATTAAGGAGTTGGGAAGAGATATATAATTCTTATTTTCTTGGTTATACTGTGACAAAGGTTGAATTTGATGGACGTTTCCTTTTACAACCTAACTTATTATATAAATATGTAACTATATGCCCCTCCCCAATAAAAGACTAAAGGACACAGATTAAAAAAAGCCTAAGTCCCATCCTTACTTGAACTGCTGCTAAGGTGCGTGTGTGTGTGTGTGGGGGGGGGGTGCAAAAAGAGCCCACAGATCATTGGCTTCTATGCAATATTTACAAAGCACAAAAATACCAGCAGTAACATAGTTATTTCAGCATTTTAGGAAAATTAAGTAAAATATATTTCTTGATGAAGGTTTACTTTTAAAGGTGAAATACCACTTTATTATAATAACTCACTCACTTTACTATTACCAGGATGCCCTTTGAATTTTTACCTTGTGCCTTTGCTCAAGAAATAACATCCTCAGTCAGTCCTAGATGTCTTGACCTTGGATATGGAGCTGACAGTCACTACCAATTTTTCAAACTGAATCACACAGAGAGCATAAGCATACTTAACCCTTTAAAGGGGTAGTAATGTTTCACAAAAAAGCAGCTCAGATTAATCTTCATAATATTTGGGGCATGGCGAGTGTTATTTCAGCACTGTCCAAGTTGTAGTTTAAGAGTCATTGAATGATAAAGTATCCCCTCCCACCCCTTTTACTGGTGAAATACTGCTAACCTCAGAGCAGCAAGACTGTCCAGATGAATTGCAGCAAGGGACAATCTTCAGTGAGCATAAGGGAAAACCTGAAAAACCAGTCAGGTGGGGCAGGGTTTTCCTTATGCTTGCAGTAAGAAGATTGTCCATTGCTGCGACCTGTCTGGTCAAGAGACCAGATTCTACATGTCAGGGGAGGTGGCTTACACTAGGTAAAAGGGGTGGGAGGGGGTATATTTTATCATTCAATTACTCTTGAACTGCAACTCTGACAGTATTGAAATAACACTCTGCATGGCCCAATCAGAGTTGCAGTTTTTGTGAAACATTTCTATCACTTTAACCCCTTAAGGACCAATGACGGTCCTGGACCGTCATGGGTTATTATACCCTTAAGGACCCATAACGGTCCTGGACTGTCATGGAATTCCAGGCTCCCCGCGTGCTTTAGTGATCGCACCTTGCATGAGCGGTCGTTCCTTAAGGGGTTAAGGAACAGAGTGATGCACAACCCTTTGAATGCCAGCCTGGGTGTGCACACATTGATGGGCAATGCGCTGCATACCCCTCTGGCACCCAAAGGGATAATGATTACTTCATACAGCATTGTTTCTCAACCAGGGTGCAATAGTTAAGGTGCAACAGTTTTCCTTGAAGACTTTCACAAAATGTACACCTTGTTTTTCAGATTTATATTTATACAAATTGCCATTCACAACATGCTAGTTTCTGTCAATCTGTTTGGAAGGCCTGAGAATCATTTTATAGTTATGTATTTTTACTTTCAATGATACCTTGACAAATAGCAAATAAAATGTTGGGGGGGGGGCTTGGAAATTCCAGAATGTGTGTTAGGGGTGCCTTGAGAGCCACAGTCAATTAACTGGGAATTACATATTTTGTCAGAATATTCAATGGGGCTAATTTTAAGGAACCCTAGCACCTCCTTTCATTAGTACTGGATATCCAGTCCACTGAGGCAGACATTATTCTTTGTTGCAGGACTCAAGGAATCAAAACAACTTCCACTAAAGGCTGACTTCTTCTAGGAATGCCTAGTGGAAGGACTCTGGAGTTCTGCAAAAATAATCATGTCTGCCTCCAACTAAATTATATTCAGTACTGATTAAAGATTAATTTTGGAAATCCAGTCCATATAGAAATAATTCCTAGAAGTCATTAGGATTTTCTTAACAGATTAAGCCAAGTGGGAGTTTATTATTAGAAGATGTTAGCAATTATGTAGAAATCCAAAACCACCACATGGGACCCAAAAAAACCTTCCCATTAATTTAAATGGAAATGTTATCCCCTTCAATGTTAAGAATGGTTGTCAATGAACTGCCTCCTTTAAATCATTGGACGGGAATTTTCATTTGTCCTCCCAGTATGCAGTTGGTTTGCTCCAGAATTGCTGCACTTCTTATCAAATCACAATTTATGTCAGCAGGAAACTTTAATTTTCAAACCTAGTCATACTTAGTATTAGATTATGAGCCTTATTAATGTACACAAAATCCTATATAATAATTTGCTAAGTTGTGTGTAACGCCCGACATGCGCAGTAGACACTGCTGCACGTGCGGCAGTCATGCGCAGTACAGACTGCCCGCGCCAAGGCTGATACAGAGCTGGGCGCTCCGAAGGAGCGTCCAGCTCTGTATCAGCAGTGGCGCAGGCAGTCTCTGCTGCGCGTGACTGCCCCGCGACCGGCTGCCAGAGGCACTGTGGCCCGTGTAACGGGCTGTTCAACTAGTTATGTATAAAGGATTCATTAAGTCCCACATGAGCTGAATTAAAACAATCAACAATTAAGATATCTACACTCCACTACTGCACTTCATTGTTATAGCTGTTCCACTGCAGTTAATGTTTTTTGAGTTCACGATTTCTAAAAGAAAATATAAGGATTAAATGTATTTCAGAATTGTCGTGCTGTGACTCTTTCTATTAAAAACTCATGGAAAAGCTTTAATTTCCTTTCATTGTTATAATTAATAAAGTTATGATACTCCAATTATTTTGCCACTTATTTCCTTTTCAAATTAATGGAATAGTTATCTAGAGATATGTGGTAGCAAGTAATGCAGTTTCAACTAGTAATGGTTATTATTCCTTGGAGAGATGTTTAGTACTTTAACTATCATATGATATGAATCTTAATTTACAGAATTTAACAAAAGCTTTCTCTAAGCATATATATATGCATATATATATACAGTTTAGAAAACAGAATGGCTTATGTGATTATTGGTGGCTGTCTGAATAATTTGTATTAATTGCCTCACAAATGAAACCCAAGTATGTACGCTTAAATTGGATTCTGGAATTACAATACTTGTGTTTTATTTGTGAAACAGCTGAATTAAATACAGCATCATTTTAAGGGTGAAAATAAATACATAATTTTGTTGATTTTATATTTGTCTTCGTATCTCTTATTCACATAAATATATTAAAAGTGTCTAATGAGCTTCTTTGGTTGCTGTGACAACTGGGAGAGCTTTTACTTTGAATTTCATTTACTCTGGTGATGCAAGCTGCACAAATCCCACTCAGCCCTCTTGAATCATGCTGCTCCATCAGTTGGCTTGTCTTTACAATGGGTGGATTAAAGGAAAAAGGAAGCAAAGACCAGCTAGATTTAGAAACCCCAGAGAAATTCAGATAGTAGAAAAAAATATCAAAAATGAATTGTACATTTTTAAGGTTTGTGAGGCCACTTAGGAGAGTTAGAGACATGATCCCTAATGCTGTAAGAAAAACAATATTAAAGGCACTGTCCTTTTAAAGCAATACCAGTCAGTGGGGACCTTGATAAAAGAACATAAGTTTTGAGGAACAAAAATAAATAAAACCTTGTTTATAAATGAGAATTTTAAACTTTTAAATAAAGAATAACATGCATAATACAAAGGAAGAAGAAAGGCAATAATCAAATTATTTCTAAAATCCACTGATACTAGAGGCAGTGAGAAGCAATGAGTTAATAATATCAAAGGATTTTATCAGGAAGAATACATTGAGATTGTTGCTCGTTTTCAAGTATGTCCTGGAGATAAAGATATTATTACCCAATTTAATGGTACTCATTTTATCAACCTCAGAAGAATGAAAGGCTGAGTCGACCCTGCTGGGACTAGAACCTGTGACCTTCAGGTCTGAACAGCTTTTACAGCTGATGTATTAACCAACTGAGCCATCTCACCAGAGTTGGAGATGGCTCAAGCATCCAAAGGTTTAAAGGGATAGTAATGTTTCATAATAAAAGCAGCTCTAATTAATCATCATAGTATTTGGACTTTGGAGAGTGTTATTTCAATTCTGTCAGAGTTGTAGTTCAAGAGTAATTCAATGACAAAGTATCCCCCTCCCGCCCCTTTTACTGATGTAACACTGTTCAGACAGATCAGAAGGGAGTGTCCAGGTAGACTGCAGAGAGGGACAATCTTCAATCAAGATAAGGGAAAATCCTGAAAAACTTGTCAATGGGGGCAGGGCTTTTATTGTTCTCATAGAAAGAAAATTGTCCCTTGCTGTTATCTGTCTGGTCTATGAACTGCATTCCACATCTGAGAAGAGATGGCTTACACTAGGTAAAATGTGCGGGAGGGGAAACTTTGCTTGTGAATATCTCTCAAACCATGTTTTTTTAATACCTACAAAATAAAATAAAGATAAAACGAAGTATTACTATCCCTTTAAAGGGCTGAGGTAAAAGTAACTGTAGATCTAATGTACTAATGATATAAAGTGTATGGTTTCAATTGGTTTGCCATTATATTTTTTCTAATATTTGGTTCATTTGTAACTTATCAAATATTCATATTATAAAGTGTATTATTATAGTTGAATAGCAGATAATGGCATGTTATCCTAGTCATTATTGTGGAAATATTTAATGTGTCTCTGTGACCTTTTAAGCGTGGTTCATGTTGCTGCAGCAAATTTTTCTAATGTGTGTTTTTGACCATAGTGCACTGTATCTGAATTATATTATGGTCATGTCATGACTTGTTGATGGTGTTATAGACTTCACCAACAGAACATCAAGGACGTGTTTTCTACGAGATTAATGTAGTTGACTTTGTGGAAATTTCCAATAACAAGCACATGAAAACAGATTCTTTAATTTGCTGCATCAGTAAAAGATATAGGAGATTTTAAGCAATGACACCTTCTTTACAGGCCCTGTGACATTGACAAACTATGGCCTGGATCCACTGCAAGTGGTAAATATGTCACTGTTTTTATCTCACAGATTCCATTTAAAGTATATAAGGAATTTAGTAGCCAAAATCAGCAATCGCCTAAAATGGAATTGAAGCCTAAATTTGTCAGCTCCTTCAAAAAATAATTAGAGTTAAGTGGAAATTAGAATTTCATATGAAAAAGAAATATGTAAGGATTTTCCTGATCCACTGTGTAAAGGAGTACTCAATCTTCTGGGTGATGCTTCAATGAAAACTACATATTTCTGAGAAAATGAATACTGTATTTTTGTGGAATTTCCAGTTTGCACTGGCTCTGTGTTGTGAGCTCTAAGTAAGACATCAATTCAGATAACATTTCCCTTTAATGAAAAATGAAGGACTGTATTGATGAAGAAAAAGAGGAACAATTATGGAGCACCATAGGGGCAGATTAAATTTCCCATTGATTTAAAGGGGGGTTTAACAGTATGAATGCTATAGTGATATTTAGCCATATCCAACATATTGCAAAGCATTGCACTGTGGTCCTTTCTAACATTCAAGCTCTATTTAAATCAATGAGAATTTAGATTTCTTTTGTCAAATACACTCAGCTACTCTGATGGTGCATTGAATTATGGATGAACTCATGGCACATATGTACTGTATTGAAGGTAATCGTATTTGGCTAGATTAGACATGGCATAAAGGGTTGAATGTGTGAAGTTTCCAATGCAGATTTACAGACATTAGCCTGTAATGTTAGCCACTGCCCTAAAGAGTATGCACTATATTTTGTGGTCACATCAGTACATTCTGGTGGACAGTATCCCCCAGTATCAGGACTTTAGTGCCAACAAACCCCTACCTCTTCCAGATAACATGCACATAGAAATTGTGTTAAACTGTCACCATTTCCTATCATTCAAGTCATAGTGGAAATAATACCCCAAAGCAAGACCCTGGGCTTCTTTTCTACCACCAACACAATGTATGGCAGCTGCCATCTTCTGAAATTACTCCATGATAACTTGCCTGTCACTCCCCCCATTTACTGTCTACAGACCAACAGCTGTGAAAAGAACATAATGCAACAGTCGATGTAGAGCAACATGTAATATCTCTTAAAAACTCAGTCTGCATATTGACTGTACATTTATTATCAACTAAAATTAGGTCTTCAGCAAGAAAATCAAAATTAGGCCACATCTGGACTCACAGTCATCCTTCAGCACTCAGAAGAGGAAAAAAATCATGTGGAAATAACCTCTGGGAACACGATTTAAAGACAGACCGTGGGCATTAATTGATTAGTACAGAAAAATATATAATATTTATTATATAATGATTTATTTCTCACTTTTTCATTTATTATGAAATTTATTATACACATATACTTTTTTAACATGCATAAATAGTAATAAAATGAATATACATGAATTAAAGAGACATTCATTGGGGTAAGACAAGAAATCATTGGCAAATTGAAATGATCTGCATCAGCCTTGAGATAAAAGCATTTAACTGCATGTAAGCCATATCTGCCAAACCCACAAACAAATTTAACAAAATTTAACAGTACATATTGTAATAGATAACAATATGGGAAGGGAGGGAACCAGTAAAACAGCTCACATGCTTGTAGGGATCTTGAAAGTGAGAGGGGAGAGAGAAAGAGACATGGTATGTAATGGTAAACCAGCCTAACCACATTAATCAAATGTCTTCATCACTCACTTAATATTCTCTCCCAGGGCAGTTCTAAACACTATATTGATATGGACTGTCATAAATTAAAAGGAATGTATACAAGCCTTCTGTGCCAAGGTCATAGCCCCCTTTGATTAACTCTTTAAATTCAATATGGGTATCTAATGCATTGCTTTGTAATGCTTTGGCTATCTCTCTGACAATCAAAGGATTAATCTCCAAAGGATCTTCTGCTATTGTTTAAAAAGCCTAGCACATTCCCCATCAGCAAGGTTTACAGTTGCAGACAAGATGTGAGTTAGTATAGAGTTCTGGCTTATGGATATATTGTAAGATCTGCCAGAGTCTCTTTTCCCAATGATTGGTTTACTTATGATCTGTTGCATTGTCATCCTTGAGATAGGCTGACCAGACCTCACCTTTAATTGGGGACGCATTGGAAAAACGCATACTGCAGGACTGCTTTGATTTCAGTGAAGTTCTGAAATATGCCTATTTCCTATGTGTCCCCGGTTAAAGGTGAGATCTGGTCAGCCTACCTTGAGAACCTTTGAGTTATATAGACAAAGATGGAAGCACTGGAGCAACCTAATGAACGGCACAATAAGTGGCACATAAAACCACAACATTGATATTGCTTTAAATGGGGCTTTTAATCCTTGAATGTAGGAGATATATTTAGCATTAGCTGGTTGAGGGAGATGGGAATTATAGTCTGATGGAGGAATCAGGTTGTGCATACCTGAATCAGAATATTGGCTCTGAGTAGGTCATAAAAATGGTGGATCCATGGCTCTGATGGCCCATACCCTTTAACTGTCAGTGTTAATGGCAATGCTACTGAACTTTGCAATTACAGATATATAAAGTAACTGAGTATTAAACTATGAGTATCAGAGGATTGTGCAATGTATTGCCTGGCACACCCCAAGGGACCTCAAAGGGTTAAAGGAGCAATACTGATGTACCAAGATGAAATGCAGAAATTCTGGAGCATACCAACTGCATACAAAGGGAGAAATACAATCTCCTGGTTATTTAAATTGGGTTATTTTTTTTATTCTGATCGCTAGAGCGGTCCACAAGACATTGCGAACTGCCATTGATTTAACCCCTTCAGAGCCAGGGGCTTGTGGAATTTTGTGTACCCTGCTGCCTGGACACATTATCAGCATTTTTGCTGTCCATCTGTTTAGGTTTAATTTCCATTGGTAACTTTGTGGTTATATATGGAAAACTGTATATTGTTTTTTACATACAAATTCAGCTTTTTCAAGGCACCTCACAAAGCTTTGATGACATCAATAAAAAAAAAAAAATATGAATTACTTCTTTTGCCACTAGCATAAGCTATATATATCAACTATATATAGAAACATTTTCAACTATTTTTAAAAACCTTGAATTCCCAAGTACAAAGATACCAAATATGTTTCATTTTACCTACAAGTATGGCCTGCATATATCTGTAAATAACAGCAGTGCAAAATGGTATTTTCAACCTTATAAACTAAAGAAGTATATATTTCCTGAACGTAGAGATCCTACTGCATCAAATGAGGGGCCATTTCTACTCTTAGCCTGGTGTGTACAAATTATTCTGGAAACTGGTACTAAAGAAATAGACTTTTTTTCACATTTCGTCCACTTCAAATGTACTGACAGTTTTTTAAACTATGATATTTCCTACTGTAATCGTTAGCTAGTGTTCTTATGAGAAAAATGACACCCCACTGGTATGAGTTGACTTACTGTAAGGAGTACCAGAAGGGGTACCGGTAGTATGCGGTGACCACAGTTCATCAGTGCAATGCATGGGTTTGGCACAGCGGGAACAGCTGTCCAGGTCCATATGTTGTGCTGCCTTGGCACCTTGGGGGGTTAAATGGGGATTTTAACCCTGTGAAAGTTAGAGAGGTCTCCAAATCATTGCTTTTTAATGCAGTGGAGATTTAGCTGACATTTAAGAGGTTAAAAGCCACATTAAAATAAATTGAATTTGGGGAATTTTTAATTGTCCCCTATAGTACACATGGTTTACTCCAGAATTCCACCAGTTCTTCTTAGAACATCAGCCTCATTTCATCCTTCAATGTGTTGTATTCCTCTACTGCTGTAACACTCTCTTTTGATGCTACAGATGTTTTCCATAATGTTGTTTACCACATTGCAGGCTAAAGCTTTTTTATTGTATACTTTTCTGTGAATGCATTTTATGTGAATGTTTGGTGATAGTGACTCAATTAGACTAAAAGGCTACCTAAACCTCATAAGATAATAAAAGACAAGATGATTTATTGGTGCAGATCAAATCTGACTCCTTATTGCTGTATTTTAAAAATATGAACTGTCCTTGAAAACATAAAATTCACATTTAATCACACATATTATTCCTAGTGTTAGTTAACAGATTGAATACTCAATCTAATAGTATCATGTTTCACCAATGAACATTCTAGGTAAATTCTCTAATAAGAGTTAAGTCCTTGGCCAGAGATGTCTTCAATGTACTGTGAAGCAGTAATTGCTTGAATATAGAGAAGACTACAACTTAAAGGAACAGTAATACGTAAAAATTGCAATTCCCCATCTTGTAGCCAGTAAAAAAACTGAGTTAAATGAGACCAACGGCATCTCTCAAACCTTTATGGCTTGAGAGATATCCCCTTTCAAAGTTCCCTCTCCCCTGATGTCAGCGTTCTAGTTGACAGCAGGGGAATCCGATTCCGGGACCGGCGGAGGCTCTGCAGCAGAGCCGAGATCGCGTTAATAAAAAAGAAATCCTTCACTTAAAAGGTCTTCTACATGTGCTTGCAAACCAAACCACCTTTTTAGTGAAGGATTTCTTTTTTATTAACGTGATCTCGGCTCTGCTGCAGAGCCACCGGCTGATCCCAGGAGAGGATTCCCCTGCTGTCAGCTAGAACACTGACGTCAGGGGAAAAGGCAAAAAGCACAACTTTGAAAGGGGATATCTCTCAAACCATAAAGGTTTGATACTTTTTAAATATTACTACCCCTTTAAAACTAATCAGATATTTCTCTTCCTGCATACACTATTTTGGTGGACAGATATCTGGTTAGGCCTCTTATAAGTTCCATTTTTTTCTAGGATAGTCCTATTTTATGGGAGCCTCTCCCAGTATCCCATTACAGCCAACCAGGGCTTTTTTTAAATATTGCAGATTGCTGGTTTGGGTGCACACAACTGCCAATTACAGTGTCTGGAAAAACTGGGGAGATGCAGGCGCAATACTCTGTACATAGTTGTGAGAGAAAGAATGTGACCTGTAGGCTCCATGCTGCATAACCATTTACTCAGGCAACAGAGACAGGGGAAAATGAACCACTGAGTGCCCATCGCTTCACAACCTTCCAGGGACCTTGGTAACCATGCGTGCTCATTGTGTAATCTCACACACATTGCCATTTTCATCAGCAAAGTAAACTGGGAAGGGTTGAAGTTTGGTCAGTTTGGTCAGTTTTGGTAAGTTTCAGCCTTATCAACTATATAGGCAGCTATGCATATAAGAAGTATGCAAGTCACATTAAAACAAAATGAACACTCAGAGAGCCTTAAAATAACAAAGACTGACTGAGGAGCTGGGATACCAATGTGTCTTGCAAATCACTGTTTCTTTTTTTGGGAGGGAAATATCATTTTTAGTAAAAATTATGGTAGCCTACATGGTATACCCAGAAAGTTAACTGAAACTACTCCATGGTCAACACAGTGTCACGGAGTGACTAAGAAATAACAACACTGACAAGTATAGATGAACTTAAAATAAAACTTTATTTTAAATACAATAGCGGCAGCAAGGATGACACAGTAGTGGCAGCAATGAATGACACACAGTGGCATCAATGAGTGATACAGTGGTTGGCAGCAATGAGTAACACAACAGTGGCAGCAATGAGTGACACGATAGTTGGCAGCAATGAGTAACACACTTTCACAAGGCCAGGGAGGAACAGTGAACTCACTTTCCTCACCCTTCACTAGGCAAGTGCAATAGGCACACGTCTGTACCCAATCGATAGAGTAACTCAGGTAACGGCAGCGAGTAGCTCCAGACACTGGAGCACACAGTAGTGACTCTAACTCCACCACCTCCATGAGGCCAGGTGAGGACAGTGCAAGACACTTCCTCAACCTTTCACTAGGCAGGTGTGGCTAGTCTCTGTATGGCCCTAGGAACCTTCACAGACAGATGGGAGGACAGTGCATAGCACTACCACAATCTGAGTTGCAGGAAAATGATGCGCAACTATACCCTAACGCTAGGGTATACCGAATGCAAAGTAAATGGCACTGAAGGCTAGGTAAGGCAGCACAGAAACCGGAATGACCAAGGGAGGTCAGTACACGGACTGACCGACAAATGCTGCTAGACGTAGCAAGCATAGAAATGGGTAGGCACAGGCAGCAAGGATCCCAATAGCCGAGGCTACCAACCATAAGGCGAAAGCAAGGAACAGGACTATTGGAGGGTTCCAAAGAAGTATAGAAAGGTATTTAAAAAATACAGGTTAAAACCTGATTAAAATTAGCACACACATATAATCATGTTTCCCTAAACATTTTGTAATGCTTGATTACTTTCTGAGAAGTTCCAATGGCCAGTGAAGATGGTAAAGGGGTGGTTAGAAACTTTGTACAAATGGAACCTTTCTTCAAGTGTAAGTTTGGTGGCCAGAGATTCTCTGTCTCTGACATCATAATTCCTTTCTGAAGGGGACTGTTTATTAGACTTTTGCACAGCAAAAAAATTTGGTAAAATTAGATTTCAGACTAATTTTTTTATTCCCATTCAGAGGATTTGCATTTCGGACCGGACCTGTTCGACTCGGACAAAATTCGTCAATATTCCGAATTATTTGGACGAATTTAAAAAACTTTAAAAAAATGCAATAAAAACACTCCCTTTCGGTGGCAATAAGGCACTAAAACTGCCTGACTGACAACTGTGAGACTTGTTGTGTCACTCTGAAAATTAACACAAATTCCAAATATTTTTATTTTGCACAAGAACACAAATGACTCTCCCTTGCAGTGGCAATAAGGCACTAATGCTGCCTGCCTGCCTACACAACTGTCAGACTGGCTGTGTCACTCTGAAAATAATTAACACAAATTCCTAATATGTTTACTTTGCACAGGAACACAAATGACTCTCCCTTGCAGTGTCAATAAGGCACTAAAGTTGGCTGCCTGCCTATGCCTAATGCTACCTGCCTGCCTACACAACAACTAGACAGTGACACTCTCTATCTCCTACCTTCTTCTCTCTCTGAGCAACAAGGGACTAACAGGAAATGCAGGCTATCTGGGTGTCTGTGTCATTAGTCCAACCCCCATCATGAAACCAAGAAGCTAATTGGACTACAGACAGGGCGGGAAAGTAGCACATGAAACGAAGAAGCTAATTAGACTAGAGACAGGGTGGCAGGAAAGTAGCACCCGTGTGGGTAGCCGTCATCCGAATTTCCGAAATTTATACCGAAATTTCGGACCAGGTCTGTTCTGATTCGGGATTTTTTAATGAACGGTCCTTTCCTTTTCGACCGGCCCAAATGACGCTTAATGACCTTTATTCGTCCGAATTGGGATGAACTGTTTCACACAAGTCTACTGTTTATGATGAAAGAAAGCCACTGGGTGCAGCAAATCTTTAGGATCACTTCACTGAGACAAAACAGCCCAAACAGCAGTTTCAGGAGCATGCACTTCAAGAATATAAGGTAGATCTGCACCAGAATGCTTGAGCACTGGATCTTGGAAAAATAACTTCTTGAGGAGCTCAAGTTGCCTGGGCAATATCAGACTGGACCAACTACTTTCAAGCAGTTTCTGATAAACCTCCGGCAAAAATTAACAATGCCCAAGAACTGTTGCAGAGCCTTAAAATCTTTAGGAATTGGCCAACCAAGGATGGCAGACAATTTCTTGGAGTCCATTGTAATTCCAGCAGGGGAGAAGATGAAGCCTTTAAATTATATTATGGAAGTTTCAAAGATGCATTTCTCCAGTTTAGCAAATAAACGATGAAGGCGAAGACAGGATAGGATTTTCCAAACATGAAATTGGTGTTCCTCAATAGACTTGGAGAAAATGAGGATGTCATCTTAATAAACAACTACAAACTGGTCCAGTAGATCATGAAAGATGTCACTGACATTGTTTTGGAAAGTCCCTGGAGTATGGAACAGGCCAAAAGGCATCACCAGGTATTCAAAATGCCAGTAGTGAGTTGGGAATGCTGTCTTCCATTTGCCTCCTTTCTGGATTCGTAAAAGATTATAAGTCCCACATAAATCCAGTTCACTCAAGCAGCTTAGGGCCTTAGCTAGCCCTTTGGAATCCATACTGACTCATTTGCTCTGTCAGGGATACAGGAGACTGTATCCTGTTGAAGGGACAAAAGGGCTTTTAGGAATCCTAATGCTCATGGTTTATGCAGAGGAAGCAAGGGAGTGAAGCTTAATTATGTGAGGCTGGAGGTGGATCCAGAAGCCAGTGTACCCTTGCTGAGGTTGAAACCATATTAAAGGAGCTTGCCACAAAGCCAGATATCCCATGCCCGGTTGAGCCAGTGCCCAGACCAGGATGGGTACAATGGTAGTCTGGAGAAAGCAGAGACACTGGAGTGGGAGACATCAGAGTAGATGAGGCAAGCCAATAAGTTGAGGTGAGCGGAGTTTCAGTAAAGTCAACATACACGCTGTGAACTGGAGAATCAAACAAACAGGAAGCAAGAAGCTGAGTCTTCACCACCAGGGCTAACAATTAAGCACTGTGAGCTCAGGCAGGCTGGTTTAAATAGTGCATAAAAAAGGTATAGCTGGAGGCCATTAACCAATAGGAGCCAGGGGAAACAGGAAGAGAAAAGGGCAATGCTATTACAGACCATCCTGCAGATACATGTCCTTTGGTGGCAGCGATGGAAGTTGCAGTTACAGGGCACATAATTCAAAAATCACTGGTTCAAGCACGGGGAGGGGTAAGTCCAGAGGTCTGACTGTGACACTCAAATATTCATTGGAAACATGATGAACCAAGCAAAAAGGATAACTTGTCTACTTTATGGAACCTCAGAAAATGTCTGCTCAAAAGCCTACAGAGAAAACACAGTGTACAAAACCATTCAGTTAAAATAAAAATGCACTCAGTATCCAGCAAACTCTTTATATTTGCGGCATATCCTTTTACTGATTATTTTACATTTGAACATTGTCAAAGCACAATTAAAGGAGAATTGACACCTCTTATTAATCATTCCCCACTTACATTACTATGGCCAGAGAATTCTGAATGGCTACTATGCATTTTGGCCTTATGCATTTGTTCCAGAGGTAACATTTTCAATCAGTCCTGGATGTCATGTTCATGAAAGCAGACAACAGTTGTTGGAGGTTTTTAAACTTGAAGAAGGCAGAGTGAATGTGCCTGCTTAACCCTTTATAGGGATAGTAATGTTTCAAAATAGAAGCAGCTCCAATTAATCTTCATATTATTTGGGCCATGGAGAGTGTTATTTCAAAACAGTCAGAGTTTTAGTTCAAGACTAATTGAATGATAAAGTAACCCCCTCCCACCCTTTTTACTGATGTAACACTGCTTACCTCAGAACAGAAACGTGGTGTCCAGATAACTTGCAGAGAGGGACAATCTTCAATTAGCATAAGGGGAAAAACCTGAAAAAGCTGTCAAAGGGGCAGGGTTTCATTGTTCTCACAGTAAGAAGATTGTCCCTTGCTGTGAGCTGTCTGGTCTCAAGACCAGATTCCACATCTGAGGGGAGGTGACTTACACTAGGTAAAAGGGGCGGGAGGGAGAAACTTTATCATTCAATTACTCCTGAACTACAACTCTGACATTAATGAAATAATACTCTCCATGGCCCAAATACAATGAAGATTACTTGGAGCTGCTTTTATTTTGAAACATTACTATCCCTTTAAGATAGGGTTGTGCAACACATCACAGTACAATGGGGAAGATTTAGAAAAGTGGAATTATGACAAAGTTAGCTCTTAAAATGTTGTTGTTCAAACAGTTTTTGCATTTTTTTTGCCATTGTGCTCCTTTTGTGATGAAAGTCTGAAAAAATGAGCAGGAGTAAGTTTTAAGAAAGACAAAGTGATGTACAAAAACAAGGTTTAGATTGTGCCATAAATTATAGCAAACTTGATCCCAAATTGTACATCTCCGCAACATGGTGTAAAGATTGGCACAATACAACTAATCTATAAAAATGAAATGCAATCATCATTGACACTGTTACACCTTTGCTAATTTTTTTAGACTACTTTTTATACACCTTCCCCAATGCACTACACACACCTCTAGTCCATCAAGGGTTAAGATTACCATGAGCAGTGAGCATACTTTAACATTATGTGTCACTGCTAACAATTGTCATGTATGCCTCTGTGGACATGACACCCAGGAAATAGTATCAAAGTTAAGTTCAACCCACCAACCCAGATGGGTGGGATTATGGTGGAGCTTCAGAAGGAGTGAGAAGGAGAATGCCAAGTGAAAAAGAACAGAAAACACATGGGTAGTAAGCCTCAAAAGAAAAAGCTGGCTCTCAAAACAACAAAGTCTTACCAGCTTTAGAAGACAGAGAAAAAGACAACAGGTTAAGGGGGTAGGGCCTCTTATACTGTCTGAACTTTGTCTGACATGCTGTCTGTCCTATCAGCTGAAAGGGGAGGCACTAGCACATCTGGTAAAGGCTGCCATGGATATCCAGGAAAAGTCTATTTTGAAAACTTTGAGCCTTTACACAAAAGAATAGAGGAACAATTCTTGGATAAATCAATTGAACCACAGGGGAGACTTAACTTCCTACTGAATGCACTGGAGACCACTTTAACATTCCCTATTTAAATACATAAAGATTGCGATTTCCTCCCTATGGTGCAGTCTGTTTGTACTATGAAGAATTGGTGAAATTCTCAGGCAGACCAATTACACTGTAGTGTACAAATAGAAAGCCCTATGGAGACTTTTGTAGCATTCAAAAACAAAAAGGCCCTACTCCACTGAAACCAAAGGAATGTTTCTTTCTCCCCTATGGTGCATTGGTTTGCGTTAGAATTGCTTTCCATTTCTTTTGTGCATAAGGCATTTTTCTGTGTCTTCAAAATGGCATTTTTAAATGTAACTGTACCCAGTAGTGCCAATATCGCTCACTAGTCCTGCTATAAAGTTGCATGTATGCCACAATTCCTTATATGGAATACAAATCACACATGGGTATTACAGTACACCCCTATACAGAATACAGTTCTACTCATACATACGTGATAATTCACCACAATAAAAATACAGAACCCCCTTATGAATATACCATTGTAAATTGCCATATATTACAAACAACGCTTCTCTTATTATATCAAATATGTCTCATAGACATTGCCCTTGTTCTTATGATACAACCACTTGACAATATGTCAGCATGTAATGGCAGAGAGAAATGGTACGTTTGGACAATGACTTGATCATGTGCTGTTATTTCTGTCCAGCCCTGGTCCCATGTAACTTTTCCTAGATTTAGGAGGGAGATGGGGGAGGGGGGATAGTAATGATCAGTAGAGCATAGGATGATTTTGTCTATAACCCTTTAACCCCTTCAGTGCCAGAGGCTCGGGCCATTTTCTGAACCCTGCAGGCCAGACACTTTTTCAACATTTTTGCTATCCTTCCGTTTAGGCTTGATTTCCTCTGGGGATTTTTAGTTAAATATGGAAAACTATATATTGTTTTTTTCAGAACGAATTGAGATTTCTCGTGATACCTTACATGAAGAGAATTTTACATCGTGCAAAAAGCTATGATGTCATAATGACAAAAAAAAGTGAAAATTTACTCATTTTGCTAAAATCACATACTATGTATCAAAAACATTTACCTTGATTGAAAAAGTTTCAATTATTTGAAAAAGCCCAGAGTCCCCCGAGTAAAAAAATACCAAATTTGTATAGTTTTACCTAAGTCCAAGGCTAGCGCAGAGCCCTAATCACCAGCAGCGCAAAATGACATTTTCAACTTTATAAACTAAAATGCACATTCTAGGGTTTTTGTGGTAAAACTACTCTAAAACAGTGGAATAACTATATAAAACTATATATTTATGAAAAGTAGACAACCTGCCGCATCTAATGAGGGGTAACTTGCCTTCTTGCCCCAAGCCTGTGGTACCCAAATGCTTCCAAAAGGTGGCACTATAGGAAAAAAATGGCATTTTCTTACATTTCTGCCCCTTCAACTGTACTGAAATCTGTGAAAACCATGGAATTTACAACTGTATTCATTAGCTAGTGCTCTTGGGAGAAAAATTACACCCCATTGGTTTGGGTTCACCTACCACAGGGGATGCTAGAAGTGCAAAAAGACACCTACTACAACCTCTAAATTTTCTAACATTTTCTCAAACATTACTTGTCTATACAAAAATGGTTATAACAACTAGAGAATTAAAGAAAGGCTACACAAACCATACCATTTTGGAAAGAAGACAACCTGCCGCATCTAATGAGGGGTGAATTGCCTTCTTACCCCAAGCTTGTTGTGCCCAAATGCTTCCAGAAGGTGGCACTATAGGAAAAAAATGGCATTTTCTTACATTTCTGCCACTTCAACAGTACTGAAATCTGGGAAAACCATGGAATTTACAACTATATTGATTAGCTAGTGCTCTTGGGAGAAAAATGACACCCCATTGGTATGGGTTCACCTACCACAGGGGATGCTAGAAGTGCAAAAAGACACCTACTACAACCTCTAAATTTTCTAACATTTTTTCAAACATTACTTGTCTATACAAAAATGGTTATAACAACTAGAGAAGTAAAGAAAGGCTACACAAACCATACCATTTTGGAAAGAAGACAACCTGCCGCATCTAATGAGGGGTGAATTGCCTTCTTACCCAAAGCCTGTTGTGCCCAAATGCTTCCAGAAGGTGGCACTATAGGAAAAAAATTGCATTTTCTTACATTTCTGCCCCTTCATCTGTATGGAAATCTGTGAAAACCATGGAATTTCCAACTGTATTCATTAGCTAGTGCTCTTAGGAGAAAAATGATACCTCATTGGTATGAGTTCCCCTACCTTAGTGGGCGCTACAAGTACCAAACTACACCTATTGCAACCACTAATTTTTCTAACATTTTCTCAAACATTACTTGTCTGTACAAAAATGGTTATAACAACTAGAGAAGTGAAGAAAGGCTACACAAACCATACCATTTTTGAAAGAAGACAACCTGCCGCATCTAATGAGGGGTGAATTGCCTTCTTACCCCAAGCCTGTTGTGCCCAAATGCTTCCAGAAGGTGGCACTATAGGAAAAAAATGGCATTTTCTTACATTTATGCCCCTTCATCTGTATGGAAATCTGTGAAAACCATGGAATTTCCAACTGTATTCATTAGCTAGTGCTCTTAGGAGAAAAATGACACCTCGTTGGTATGAGTTCCCCTACCTTAGTGGGCGCTACAAGTACCAAACTACACCTATTGCAACCACTAATTTTTCTAACATTTTCTCAAACATTACTTGTCTGTACAAAAATGGTTATAACAACTAGAGAAGTGAAGAAAGGCTACACAAACCATACCATTTTTGAAAGAAGACAACCTGCCGCATCTAATGAGGGGTGAATTGCCTTCTTACCCCAAGCCTGTTGTGCCCAAATGCTTCCAGAAGGTGGCACTATAGGAAAAAAATGGCATTTTCTTACATTTATGCCCCTTCATCTGTATGGAAATCTGTGAAAACCATGGAATTTCCAACTGTATTCATTAGCTAGTGCTCTTAGGAGAAAAATGACACCTCATTGGTATGAGTTCCCCTACCTTAGTGGGCGCTACAAGTACCAAACTACACCTATTGCAACCACTAATTTTTCTAACATTTTCTCAAACATTACTTGTCTGTACAAAAATGGTTATAACAACTAGAGAAGTGAAGAAAGGCTACACAAACCATACCATTTTTGAAAGAAGACAACCTGCCGCATCTAATGAGGGGTGAATTGCCTTCTTACCCCAAGCCTGTTGTGCCCAAATGCTTCCAGAAGGTGGCACTATAGGAAAAAAATGGCATTTTCTTACATTTCTGCCCCTTCATCTGTATGGAAATCTGTGAAAACCATGGAATTTCCAACTATATTCATTAGCTAGTGCTCTTAGGAGAAAAATGACACCTCATTGGTATGAGTTCCCCTACCTTAGTGGGCGCTACAAGTACCAAACTACACCTATTGCAAGCACTTATTTTTCTAACATTTTCTCAAACATTACTTGTCTGTACAAAAATGGTTATAACAACTAGAGAAGTGAAGAAAGGCTACACAAACCATACCATTTTTGAAAGAAGACAACCTGGCGCATCTAATGAGGGGTGAATTGCCTTCTTACCCCAAGCCTGTTGTGCCCAAATGCTTCCAGAAGGTGGCACTATAGGAAAAAAATGGCATCGACATACCTTAGGGGTGCCAGAAAAGCATAACTACACCTACCTTTTTGCTTCTTCGAAAATGGCTGCTTGTACTAAAATGTTCATAACTGTTAGAGAAATGACGGAAAGGTATAAAAGGTATACCATTTTGGAAAGTAGACATTCTCCCGCATCAAATGAGGGGTCACTTGCCTTTCTACCCCTGGGCTGAAGTGCACAAATATTTCCAAAAGGTGGCGCTATGGGAATAAATACATGTTTTTTTTACATTTCCACCACTTCAAAGATACTAAAATCTTTGAAAACCATAACATTTCCTGCTGTATTCAGTACCTGCTACCAACATGAGAAAAATGGTAGCCCATTTGTGTGGCTTAACATACAATATGTGGGTGCTAGGAACACGTACGTAAACCTGACACTTTTGTTTCTTAAATTATCTGCTTGCACTAAAATGGTTATAACCATAATAGATATGCAGGAAAGGTAGAACACAATGCCATTTTGGAAAGAAAACAACCTGACGCATCTAATGAGGGGTCACTTGCCTTCATACCCAAAGGCTGGCATGCACAAATGCTTCCAGGAGGTGGCGCTAATGAAAAAAAAGGCATTTTCTTACATTTCTGCCCCTTCAAATGTATGGAGCTCTGTGAAAACCATGGAATTTTCAACTGCATTCGTTAGCTAAAGCTCTTAGGAGTCAAACGACACCCCATTGGTATGAGCTGAACTACCTTAGGGAGTGCTAGAAGTAGAAAACTACACCTACTACAAACTGATGTTTCTAACATTTTCTCAAACCTGACTTGCCTCTACGAAAATGGCTATAACACCTTCAGAAGTGAAGAAAAGGTAGATAAACTATACCATTTTGGAAAGAAGACAACATGCCGCATCTAATGAGGGGTCACTTGCCTTTTTACCCCTAAGTTAGTTGGCAAAACTATTTCCAGAATGTGGTGCTACAGTAAAACAAACAAACATTTCTTTTACACTTCAGTCACTTCAAAGATACTAAAATGGTTCAATGGCGTGGGATTTCCTAGGAGGACTTCTTGCCAGCCTAAGAAAAATGGTACTCAACTGCTGTGGGTTGACATACCAATTTGAGTGACAGGAGTGTAGCTACCAGTGAAATAGGAATGGGAAAGCAAACAGTGTATGTGTGATTTTATGGCTAACAGATGAAAGAAGCTAGGGCGTCAGCCAGTGTACGCGCGGACCTGTGACTACCAGTGTAACAGTGTGGGAGGGTGAGGGATTAGGCAGTGTGTGTGGGTATGAGCAGAGGAGCAAGGATGGTGGAGATGGTGGGGCAGTGTCTGAGAGTGTGTATGGGAGATCTGTGACTACCAGTGTGCACTGTATGTCCCCCTCATACAAAGTTTGATTCCTAGCCTGAATCTAGTGCATACTGGTACTTTGAGTCTACCAATAGGCAGTGGAAACAGGCTGGGGGTCAGGCTGGGGAATGGGACTGCCAGTTGGCTGTGGAACCAGGCAGGGGAATACGGTACATGTGTATGTGTGGGGGGGAATCGGAGGCATTTTTTGTGCATGCCACAAGGGTGCCCAATGCACTGCAAAGCAATGCGTTGGACCCTCTGTTGCACACAAAGAGTTGTTTTTTTTTAATTATTATTTTGTATTCATACCTCGTTGGGGAGGCGGTGTCAGGAACATTCCTGGTGTCCCCCATCCAGGTCTAAAAAAAGAATAATAAAAAAAAAAAAAAAGTGTGTGTGTGTGTGTTACAGGGGGTCCAACGTATTGCAAAGCACTGCGTCGGACCCCCCCTGTGGCACGTGCATTTTTTGGGGCTTTTCCCCCAATATTTTTGTGTATACCTCGTTGGGGGCATCAGAACCCATACAATGAGGTCTAAATAAAAAATAAAAGGGGAAAACAAAATAATCCTTTGGGTGCCACAGGGGTGTCCAGTGGATTGCAAAGCAATGCATTGGGCCCCTGTAGCACACAAAGGGTTAATTTTTTTATCGTTACTTTGTATTCAGATGGCCACCAAACAAGCTCTGATCACAAAGTAATGATAAAAAGTCCTGTGTGTGTGCCACAGGAAGGGGGTCTGCATTGAACCCCTCTCCCAGTGGCACACACAGGGTTAAATTTTTTTTAATTTATTTTTTTTTATTATATACCTCATTGAGGGGCATCAGGACCCCCTGATCCCTCCCCAGTGAGGTCTTAGTAAAAAAAAATATATATGTCCACAAACGGAGTGACCCTGTGAGTGCCACAAGGGTCTCCAGCGCATTGCAAAGCAATGCATTGGATCCTTGTGGCACTCAGAGGGTTAATTTTTTTTCTATCATTACTTGGTAATCAGAGCTTGTTGGGGGGCCATCAGGACCAATCCTGATGACCCCCCCCAACAATCTCTGATAACAAAGTAATGATAAAAGCCCTGTGTGTGCCGCAGAAGGGGGGCTGCATTGCCCCCCCCCCCGTGGCACACACAGGGTTAATTTTTTTTTTATTTACTTTTTTTTATTATAGACCTCATTGAGGGGTATACAAACCCCCCTGATCCCCCCAATGAGGTCTTACAAAAAAAAAAAAAAAAGTTATCAAAAAAAGTGTCCCTGTGAGTGCCACCGGGGTCTCCAGCGCATTGCAAAGCAATGCATTGGACCGTTGTGGCACTCAGAGGGTTAATTTTTTTTTTATCATTACTTTGTAATCAGAGCTTGTTGGGGGGCCATCAGGAGCAATCCTGATGGCCCCCCAACAATCTCTGGTAACAAAATAATGATAAAAGCCCTGTGTGTGCCACAGGAGGGGGGGGTGCATTGGACCCCCACCTGTGGCACACACAGGGTTAAAATTTTTTTTTTTTTTTTCCTAATTATAGACCTCATTGAGGGGCATCAGGATCCCCCCTGATCCCCCCAATGAGGTCTTAAAAAAAAAAAAAATCCCCCCCAAAGAATAGACCCTGTGAGTGCAACAGGGGTCTCCAGCACATTGCAAAGCAATGTGCTGGGACCCTGTGGCACTCACAGGGTTATTTTAATTTTATTAATTTTTTTTTTTTTTTTTTTTTAGACATTTCAGACCTCGTGGGGGACATCAGGACCCCTCCTGGTGTCTCCCCAGTCATTGATCTCCCAGCCGATAGGCTGGGAGATCAATGGTGCGACCGCAGGAGAGCAAGAGCTCTCCTGCCCTTCACTCCTACCACCGGTAGGAGTGAACAGGATCGGGGAAACTTCCCTAACGTCATCGGTGACCATGTCACCGATGACGTTTGGAGGATTCCCCCGGTCCCGCCCACTCCTACCCGGAAGTTCGGGTAGGAGAGAGGGGGAAGGAGAAACTTTGTTTCTCCTTTGTCTTTATTGATCTCCCAGCCCGATCGGCTGGGAGATCAATAACTGGGGAGGCATGAGGAGTGATCCTCATGCCTCCCCATGAGTGCCAGGGGCTTTTTTTTTTTTAATGCGGCCACTGCATGCCGGTTATACCGGCTCATGCAGTGACCGCATTTCACTCTTACGCCGTACGAGCGTGGCACAGCAGGTACAGCTGTGTCCACTCGTACGGCGTAAGTAGCTGGCACTCTAGGGGTTAAGAATAATAATTCTTTATTTATATAGCGTGCACAGATTCCACAGCGCTTTACACTCATATTGGTTCCTGTCCCCATTGGGGCTCACAATCTAAATTCACCTATCAGTATGTTTTTTGGAGTGTGGGAGGAAACCGGAGTACCCGGAGGAAACCCATGCAAACACACTGAGAACATGCAAACACACTGAGAACATACAAACTCATTGCAGATGTTGTCCTTGGTGGGATTGGAACCCAGGACCCCAGCGCTGCAAGGCAACAGTGCTAACCACTGAGCCAGAACCAAAGTGATGTGTAATGCATTGCTTTTCACTGCATTGCACACCGATCTGGTCTTTAAAGGGTTAATCAAATTGACATTTGTGAGTTTTCACATTGAAGCACTTCAGAAATTATCCGCCCTTTTCTTGCATTTCGTTCATGCAAGGGGTGAGCTAATTCAAAGGTAATTCCATGTGCAAGCACAGACACACAATTATGCAGAGTAGCAAATCACCCAGATGATGGATTCAATCAGGCATTTAATAAGAGCGCTCCTCTGCCACCCTTTGCTTTCCATTCCATTCTGTGTGTCTCTTGGCCTGAGTATATCCCCTCCCCCCAGCCCCCTGATCCTTATTGATAAGTGGGAGAGAATTAGATAGTGATTGTAGGGTATTATTTGCTTATTAAAGATGTGGGCTGGCTTCTCCTCTGATTTTTATCATGATGTCTGCCTTAGCTGCACAAAGCTGTCTTTGCTAAGTGGTGTACATGGCCTGGTTCTGTAAGTAGTATAAGTGAGAAAACACACCACTGCTTACATATATTGATACTGTATGGACCCAACAAGTGAAAATCATACACACTGAGGAGGGGGGATTTGAAATCCTCCCCTTGTAGCCAGCCTGTTCTATCCACCCAATACTTTTCCAATTCAGTTATGGTTGCAGCCTTTCACTCCATTCCTTGTCTTATGCATATTTCCTGCCTTGTGATGCCTCGCAACATTGTGGGGCACTCAATGCAGAAAACTGGCAGGTGCCATATTCAAAGCTGTTCAAGATTAATTTGCATACCTGGGAACTTCCAGGTGAGGGCTACCCAGAGGGGAGTCCTCTGTTCAGCAGGGGGTGACAAAAATGACGCTAATCGCATCAAAACAGGGGCGGGGCTTGACGCAAGTGGGGGGTGGTTGCTTAACCCTCTGAGTGTCAGAGTGGTACGGAATGCATTGCAAAGCAATGCATTCCGTACCACTCTGGCACTCAAAGGATTAAAAGGTGTCATACAGAAGGCTGGGGGCAGAGGAACAGCGGGAGAAAGAGCAGATGTGGCGGAGTTTCAATAGAAACTCCCCACATCCGGAGGAATCAGCCTCTGCCCCGGAGACCCGGTAAAGATCTGTCAGAACCGGAGTCTCCGGGCCAAATCCGGAGAGTTCCCAGGTATGTTAATTTGCTGTGCTGCTAGTTTTATACACCCCAAAAATCCAAGCGGCAGTTTCTTAAAGCAGCTTACACATAACTTTTTGGGACCTTAAGTACCTCGATGTATCACAATTCCTGTTAGCATGAACCCCTTTTTGATTGTGGGCCCCAGTGCTTTGCATTGGCTGCTTCACCTATAGTTTGCCCAATGCTTCCCTAGAATTACCTACCAGTTTTTCTCCAGTGATTAACCCTCTGAGTGCCAGAGGCATGTGCATCACATTGCAAAGCACTCAAAGGGTTAAAAAACACACACTTGTGTATCACTTATTTACAGTCAAAATACATTGTAATAGAAATGCTTTATTAAAACAACCCAGGTTCCTGAAAACGTATTTTTTGCCTTTATTTTATAGCAATAAACAAAAGTAATATGTAAATCTACAAGCTAGGGCTTCATGTCAGTACAATACAGTTAAATATACAATAACAGTAGTTAAATCAGTTCAACCTTGTTAGGCAAAAGCTCTATATTTTTTGAATTAATTATTCCAGTGATCTTTGTATATTTCTACACACCTTGTTTTTCAGTGTAAATTACAAAAAGTGAAACAACCATATAAAGTATAAAGATCATTTTGCCTCAAATACAGAAAACAAATCTTTTTTATGTCAAAAAAATTAAATGTGTATTACTACACTGATAGAGCAAAGTATGGCCTTGATTGCATTGCAGTTAACAGGTAACTTTATCAATGGTTTCATCAGGAATATGTTTGCTAAAAGCAGTTATCAACTGAAATATAATCCAGGCCCATATGCACAAATAAATTAAACAAATCCTGGACAAATCAGTTTACACAAAAAGAACAAATTAATACACCAGTTGATTCAATTGTGTGTTCTATTCCCTTGAAAAGTAGAGAGATTGCTAAGTGCATAGACCTCACTAGCACTCAACGGGTTAAAAGCACCATTTAAATTAAAACACATTTTTATTTAATGTGTTGGTTTACAAAACAATTGATCCATTTTTTTACTGTGCATATAGCGCACGGAGCATTGACATAAAAAATAAATTCATATCAATGTTGAGTCATCAGAAGAAAAGTGAGGGCTCTTTCACATAAGCAACAGATCTGTAACAGGCCTTGCTACAGTTCTGTCTCTCGCGTTGTACACTCACACCTTCCTCTTACATCCCAATGCCGATCCAGATGCAGGAGGGTAGTGTCTGATGTTTTCCATATGTGAGCCCCAGCCAACTATTATTGGTTGGAGTCCACATGAGTTGGCCACTCATTGGAGTTTGCAGCAAGTATCATAACCTCCAACATCGCTCTTGTGAAAGGTTTGCCTTCTTTGCTAAATCTGTAATGATACCAGTGGTAACTCATTAAAAGATGCAGCTGGCAGGACTTTGGTGTGTTCACAAGGTGGTAACTGGCAGTGTGAAATATACCATAGCCAATTATTGAACCTTTCACAAAGGGCAACATCATGAGTTGTGTGAAAAGGGCATAACGATAATACAAGGTTGCTTAAAAATATTGGTTAAGTCTTAATTCAGCAATTTTCGTATAAATTTCTTAAAAATGAATGTCATTTGTTGTATCCTAAAATGCAATCTTCCTAATTACACACTATGAATTATATTCCGTATTAAAACATAACAAAAGTTTCTTAAAGTGCAGAGAAAAATTAGCTAATTGGGCTGGTTTAATAATTTAATAAGCTATTTTCCTATGAGCCTCTTGACAATTAAAGTAAAGTAATTAATCCTAAATTGAGTAGTCCTAGATATGTGCTAGAGACCCTGTGTCATAATATAAATCTAGGAATTGAAGAAGAATCATCTTGGGAATCGTTACCATGACAAAATAAAGAGTCGCTTATTAAAATTTCAATTAAAAGTATCAACTTATTGTATTAAATAAACCACACTCTATAAAGGATCTTAACCCAAATACAAAACTCGTTGATTTCAAGCCCCCTGCAGATAGCTTTGTAATTGCTAATTACTTTTTAATCTTCTTAGCAATAAATAGCTTTTAAAAACTAATAAATGTAAGTTGTAAAGACAAGTACTAAATAAAACCTTGGGCTTTCCTTACCATCTGCCATGTAAACATGTACACTGTTCAAATCCCTTATTTTGTCATTTTCAGAATTTAAGGCTGTATTGAATAAGTCAATCCTGGGGCAGACCAACTGCACAATAGGGATGAAATAACACATCCCATTGTTTAAATGGGGCATTGAGTGAAACAATCCTTAAAGGGATAATAATACTTCGTTTTATCTTTATCTTATTTTATAGGCATTAAAAAAACATGAAGAACGATATAAGTCTTATCTCTCAAACCTTTATGGTTTGAGAGATATTCACAAACAAAGTTTCCCCTCCCACCCCTTTTACCTAGTGCAAGCCATCTCTTCTCAGATGTGGAATCCAGTCCATAGACCAGACCGATAACAGAAGGGGACAATCTTCTTCTTATGAGAACAATGAAAGCCCTGCCCCCCTTGACAAGTTTTTCAGGTTTTTCCCTTAACTTAATTGAGGATTGTCCCTTTCTGCAGTCTACCTGGGCACCTCCCTTCTGATCTGGCTGAACAGTGTTACATCAGTAAAAGGGGCGGGAGGGGGATACTTTGTCATTGAATTACTCTTGAACTACAACTCTGACAGAATTCAAATAACACTCTCCACAGTCCAAATACTATGATGATTAATTAGAGCTGCTTTTATTATGAGACATTACTATCCCTTTAAGAAATGCCTAGTATGAAGCTATTCACAATAACTTTCTATATAATGAATATGGTTGGATTGGTACATGATACTGTTAAATATTAGATACTATGATGATTAATTAGAGCTGCTTTTATTATGAAACATTACTATCCCTTTAAGAAACCTCTTCTGTTTTTAAGGTGTTAAAAGAGTGGTAAGCTTTGATTTATAAACAAATATGTTATATGATTGTTCCAGCTGAGTAAAACAAGAGTATTTGCACCTCTGAACAATTTCTGTTCAACATTACAGATCAAACCCATTTTTAATTAACAACTCCAACTAGTGTCCAAATGGTATTTAGTTATTTGTTTTTTGTTTTCTTTTTATCATGTACACTATGGGAGAACTTGAATCACTGAGATTTATGCAGAGAACAAAACTGGATCAGTTTTGGTGCAAACCAGTTGTACCATAGGACACACATAAAATAAACAGTTCATTGAAATGGCTATGAGTCAGATACCTTCCTAGCATTCATGGGGTTGATCCATTTGGTACACAAACTATTAAAAGACCCATTTAAATTAGTGGGAATATTAATTTGTCCTCTATAGATAATCATTCCAGTTTTTAGCATATCAGTCTCTCTGACTACAGCTTTATTTAGTAATAGTAATAGCAACATATTGTGAGCATAACAGAAAACTAGTTAATTTTTGATTAAAAAAAAACATATCTGAGCTGTAATAACCTCTAAATTGAAAATTCTCCCAGAAGTGTGGGTACCCTTGAATTAGTCAGTAGGAAAAGCCCTATAATATAGATCTTTCAATAAAAATAAGTTAACTGTTCCTTGAAAAGCCCCAAATGAATGGCAATTTCAAACAGTTCCTTGAAATCTATTTGTTGATTCGTTTGTGCCCTTTCAGTGGAAAAAAGTGGGAAGGGACTATGTAGGACAGTAGAGAAAAGTGATTGATACACAGAATCTCCAATATAATCCTGACAGAAAGTGGATTGACAGTCACATTGATTATGGCTGTGATTGATTGTTGCAACAGCCTGTGAATCTCTGCTTTATCTATGTTGTGTTTTATACACTGACCAATCCTGATTTCCAAGGGAGTGCCCCTCAAACTTATATAATCTGGGTGCAACATGTTTTCCTTACTTACAATAGCAGCCAGAAGAGAAGCAGTATGTCACAGGTTTGTGATCATCATCTCCCTGCATTGTTGGAATGAACAAAACAAGTTCTTTATTTTGATTCCTGGTAGGCTGCAAGACTATTTACTAGTTTAGCAACAGCAGCTATAGTTAGGTTAATGAATAATTATAATTAGGTAGTTTAGACTAGATTTAATAGCTAGGTTAGCTAGTAATTAATTAATTAGGTAGGTTAGCATAGCTTTAATAGCTAGGTTAGCTAGTGAATAGGTAGGTAGGTTAGGAATAAAATTTGAGAAGCTGCACCTGTTATTCCTGACTGTGTATTAATATAATTTTAAAAACAGGAAAATTAACAGTTCAAACTTAAACTAATATCAGGCATTGTGCAAGTAATGTTACCTCTAGACTCCACTGCTGATTCCAGCAACTATGCCTGTTCCTGAATGTGTGTTAATTTAATTTTAAAATAAGAAAAAAATAATTTACTGTTAAAACTTAAGTGCAAAACTGCACACACAAATAGGCACTGTGTGCACGCACATTGTTCTATCCAGACTCCACTGCTGTTTCCAGCATGTTATTACTGGGTGCGTCCAATAAATTAAAAAAAAAATTCCAGTTATATTTACTGTTCAAACTTCATTGCACAACAGTGCACGCATATAAGCAGCGTGCAGGGACATTGTTCCATCCAGACTCCCCTGCTTCTCCAGCAAATAAACTTTTTATTCATGGGTATAAAATTCAATTTAAAAAAGTCAAACTATATTTACTGTTCAAAATTCAGTGAACAACTGTATATACAAATGGGCAGCGTGCATGTGCATTGTTCCATCCAGACCTTACTGCTGTCTCCAGCAAATATTATTGTTATTCCTGGATTAAATAAAAATAAAAAAATCACATTATATTTACTGTCCAAGTTTCAGCGCACAACTATGCACACAAATGGGCAGTGTTCAAGCACAATGTTACATCCAGTCCACACTACTATCTCCAGTAAATTTGCTTTTAATTTCTGAGCGTGTTAATTTAATTAAAAAAAGTCTAAGCATATTTACTGGTCCACAGAAACAGGCAATGTGCATGCACATTGTTCCATCCAGACTCCACAGCTGTCTCCAGAAAAAAATTTGTTATTCCTGAGCCTGTGTGTGTTAATCTACAAAAATGAATACATCAAGAAAAAACAAAATAAAAAACAACATTTAACTATTTTATTAATACATTTTCTAGTAATTGAAATGTTAGGGAGCACTTCCATCTCTTGTGGTGTGGCCAAAGGCAACAGGCTGCCACAGGCAAGCAGACAGATGAACACTATTATTATATCAGCAGCAGAATCCTTCTTCCTTGGTAATATTATTAACCACAGGCAACAGCAGTTAAAATCATGGTCCTAGCGGGAAAATCTTCACGGCACACACCAAAGTAAGGCACATTTTTTATCAAGGCAATAAAGAGGGGTCAAATACTAGTGCTTTGGTTGCATCAAAAAACAATAATAAGATCTCTTGTACAAGTGGACTATTCTATAGTCATGGTTGACCACAGAAGATCAGAAGCGCAACTACCGCCAATGCCAACACAACCACCAGTACCACCAGAGCAACTATTACCACCACCACCAGTGCCATCACCCAAAACCACCAGTATTCCCCATCACCACACGTCTGTTCTGCCAACACCACCAGTGCCACCACTTCAACAAGCACCACCAGCCATGTGATATTTGAAATTCCCCATAGAAAAGACATGTTAATTATAGCAGCGGGTTTATTTTCAGTCCAGAAGAAAAGTGAGGAAGAGGAAGGAAGTTTGTTGTCATTTTATCTGGTGGTGGAACTGAGCCTTACACCCATCATTGAACAAGTGGGTCAAAACAACCCTAGATGATGAGGGACTGCATTATAATGAGCCAGAAGAAATAGAGGAAGAGGAGGCATGCAACCCGGTATCCATTACTACTCTGTCTGCCACTGTTTCCCTTAAATGTGCTCCTACCACCACCACTTGCACTGACAGTCATAAAAGCACCAACAGTACCCTGTCAATTTTAAGACAGGTTGTGACTGGCTTAGAGCAGCATAGTAAACTGTGGGATTATTTTGAGATTGTGGATATGGGTACACAGAAATGTACAAGTTGTGTCATAAGGAAGCGAGCCAGGGAAAGTGTTGTGACTTATCACTAGTTCTGATACGAACCAACATCTGCACACATCACAGTGCAGCTTTACTTAAGGTGTAAACTGACAGCACGGGCTCCAACAGTAACACCACAATAGCTACCAGCAACAGCCAGGGCAGAGGGGGTCGAGAAGACTCAGAATCCTGTAAGACTCAATCAGGTTCCCAGAGACAGGTGAGGCAGGGACCTTAGCATAAGCCCATCCTTGTACACATTAAGGCTTTCCATTCAAGTGTTTTGTCCAAGCAGCAGACACATAAGTTAACATGGCTACTTGAGTAGTTGATTTCTGTGGGAGGATCATTCTTCTCCATGAGAAGTGGAGCCCTATAGGTAGATGTTAGAGGTTCTCACTCCCTACTACCACCACCAGCTTCAGCTGGAATGTAATGCTATCACTTTACTGCTCATGAGTATTATCGTTGAAGGATGAGCTGTCCAAGGCTGCTGGACAGACCTTCCACTTCACCATAGACATATGGCTTGCCCATAGTGTACAGCATTCCTGTCTTTCAGTGGCAGCACACTGGTGGCAACCCAAAGTGTTGGAGTATGACATTACTGCTGCAGGCACATTGGGTGACAGGAAGGGTGGAACCAAGAGGTCAAGTGGGTAGCTGGGGAATTGTTCTTTTCTCCTCCATGCTGAAGTTAAGATGAGCAGCACACATCAGCACACATTTTGGCAGCACATAGGAAGATGCTGGCACAGTGATTTGGACAGCAGGCAGGCACACAGGCATAAGATTACTGGTGGCTGTTGGAATAGCAAATATTGTGAAAACAGTCAAAGACAGAGACTTTGTGGGTTTGCACAGTGCAGCACATATACCGCATCTGATGGCAAAAGCAGAACTTCCAGCTGAAGGGTGCTGCAGGCTGTTGAACAGAATTGATTGATTTTGTAAGATTGCCAGGCATTTCTACTGCAATGTCAAGTCAAGCCAGCAGCTGAGGGGAGAGCAGGAGAAGGCAGGTCTTCCACAGCACTGGCTATGGAAAAATGCTGTCAAGCGATGGAACTCCACCTTGTAGATGATGAAGATCCTAGATCAGCAGCAAACACTTCACTCCATGTCCTCCGAGCAGAACTTTTGGGTGTTCTTCCCACTGGCCAGAGAGAAATGGGCATTAATTGGGCAAGTAGTCACAGTCCCCAAGCCATTCAGGCATGTCACAGGAAATTTAAGCTGGGTCATTCCCTTATTATATACCTGCAGCATCCTCACATTGGGGCTTAGTTGTTTGTCAGGCCTGTTTATTGAGTCTTCTGACCTCTGGCACAGCAACCCTTACCATGCTTAAAACCTGGGGTTCTGACCCCTGGCACAGCATCACTGACCCTGCTGATTTCCGGACTCCTTACCTAGGGCACAGTTTAATAACCTTGCTGATCTTTGTACTCCCGACCTCTTAATATCCAGACTAACTTTTGCTGATCTCTGTACTCCTGACCTCTGTCTATGCAAACTGACCTTGCTGCTCTTTGGATATCTGACATCTGGCTATCCAGCTTGAGACGGCAGATTGTAGGTCTCCCTCACCTCTGCTGTATGGTTATCCTAGTTCCTCTGGTCCTTCCTTCTCCTGCCTGTCTATTCCTCAGTGGGTCTCTGAACTGCACTACCTACCCCTGTGTTTCTGCCTACATCTTGGGGGTCTGTTATCTATCCATCCTTCTCAGGGTGTAACGCTCATGTATGGGTGAGTACCTACCTGCTATTGGGCTCCAGCTCTCCTGCTACTGCTGTGATGCCTCACAACTGAAGCCCATTTTGTGTTTGTAATGCTGTCAGAGATGCTGCTGCTTCTTCCATACCCTCCAAGATCAGTGTTGTTGTTTGGGGGAGGGGCTTTCTGTTGTTAGACAGCCACCATCTGTATTTCCTCTGTAATAGTTCTGTAGGCAATGTTGCTGTAATTTCAACAGTTGCCTCCTCTATCACTGCCTGAATCCCATGCTTTGCTTGTAACTCCATCACAGATTCTGATGCAGTGTCCATACTTTCCTCCATCAGTGCTTGTTTGCTGTGTCTATAGGGGATTCTGTTGTTAGACAGTCACCAGTAATATACTTCTCTAGGCCATGCTATTGTATGTATCTATCAGGATTTATCTAGTGATGATGCTTACAGTACTGCAATGCCAACAATCACCTCTATCACCTCCTGAAGCCCATACTGATCTTGTAACAGCCACAGGTGCGGTGATGATGGTAGTATTGCTATGCCCTGCCCAGACTTGCATCCTCCATCACCTTCTTAAGCCCATACCATGCTTGCTGATGCTGATTCCATACTCTCTCTGATATCTGTGCTTGTTTGTTTGAGGGTGGGGCTTTCTGTCATTAGACAGCCGCCACTAGTACTTACTCAGTAATTCTGTAGGACATGCTGCTGTATGTGTTTATCCAGATTTGTCTAATGCTTGTGCTGCTGCTGGTGGTACTGCAAGGCCAATAATGACCTCTATCACCACCTAAAGCCCAAACTATGCTTCTAACAGTCACGGGTTATGTGCTAATGGCGGTATTTCTATGTCAAGGCACACCTCCTCCGTTACCTCCTGCAGCCCATACAGTGCTTGTAACACCATCACAGATGCTCCTGCTGCTGGTGGTACTGCATTGACAATGCTCTCCTCTTCCATCACTTCCTGTCCTGAAGCCTATACCATACTTGTAACCCACTCACAGATGCTACTGGTTCCTTCATTACTTTCAGTGATCATTCTTTATGTTATTTTGGGGGCTTTCTTTAGATTCCACCACCTGTACGTAGTTTTTCTATAGAATTTCCTATCACATGTACCATGGTGCTGCTGTATATGTCTGTTCAACTTGGTCTAATGCTGGTGGTGGGGGTACTGCAATGACAACCCTCATCTTCTCTATTACCTCCTAACTCTCATATCATACTTCTATAAAGTCAGAAGATGCTGCTGCTTCCTTCTTTCCTCTCAGAGATAAGTGTATATTATTTTAGGGACACCTTCTGTTAGACACAACCACCTGTTCTTCCTCATTCTATGGACTTTTCTAGCCCATGTTGCTGCTGTATGCATTTGTCCAGATTGGTCTAATGCTGGTGGAGATGGATGGTGGTACTGCAATGCCAACTTTTGTCTCCTCTATCATCTTCTAACTCCCATATCATACTTCTAACAAAGTCAAAGATGCTGCTGCGTCCTTTCTTACTCTCAGAGATCACACAGTATGTTATTTTGGGAGGGCTTTCTATTAGACAGTCACCTGCACTTCTTCTTTCTATAGCCTTCTCTATCCCAAATACCATGCTGCTGCTTTTTTTGTACAAGTTGGTCTAATGCAGGTGTTGGTGATGGTAGGGGTGCTGCAATGCCAACTATGATCTCCTCTCTCACCTTCTAACTCCCATATCATACTTATATCAAAGTCAAAGCTGCTGCTGCTTCTTCCTTTCTTTCTCTCAGAGATCAGAGTGATTGTTATTGGGGGGTGTTCTCGGTTAGACACAGCCACATGTACTTCCTCATTCTATAGACTTTTCTGTACTATATATACCATACTGCTGCTGTATGTGTCTGTTAAGAATGGTCTAATAATGCTGCTGGTGATGGTATTGCAATGTCAACTCTTGTTTGCTCTGTTGCTTCCTAACTCCCATATCATACTTCAAGTTCTAACAAAGTCAAAGATGCTGCTGTTTCCATGCTCTCTGAGATTAGTGCATTTTTTTGAGGGGGTGGGTATGCTCCTTAGGCACACATTGTGAACATGAACAAATATAAAATAAATCAAATACAAATGCAGGTCTTTGTTATTTATATTTATTTGTATTATTTGTTCATGTCCCCTAATAAAAACATTGATGGAATTGATGGCCAAGTTTTATGTAATTTATTTGAATTCATTTTGTTCAAATGTCGCCCAGAGAAGGCAGCATGGGCCTTTCCTATTGAAAATAGTGCTGAAAGAATTTTGTCAGACAATGAAAACTTTCAATGAAATTCTAACTGAAGTTGATGGTAAATGAAGTTCTTTTTCCCCAAACATGTTTACAATTTTTACATGAATAATTTGGACAAAGTACATTTTCTTGCTGTGTGAATATGGCCCTTATTACCTCCAAAACAGTATTTTAATGAGTTTTCATACTGAATTAACATCTGTGTGTTTGCTAAATTAATTTAAACAACTACAATGGCAATATATCTAGCTTGACAGATGAACAATTAAAACTGGTTAGAAGACAACTCCCTGTTTGACATTAAGACCTTGATTCCATTCCAGCAGAAAACAATCTGCTGATTGGCTATTTGATACACTGGCAGGTGTTTTCTGATGGTCAAATCTGCAATCATATTCTGGTCAAGAGCCAGAATCTGATTGCTGAATTGGCTTAAAAATGCTGCTTTGGAATTCTCATTGAGCACTGAAAAATGCTCTGTAATGATTTTAAGCTAAGACTCAAGAAGCACAAGGGAGTTGACCTGACATTGGCCTTTTCCTTTGGGAAGAATCAAGAAGTGGAAACCAGGGGGCAATAACCCACCCTGGTCCCCAGTTGACCCCAAGACTTCTAGGCTCCCTCCACAAATCCCCTCCATTGCCAGATTGCAGTAATATCTCTCCACCAGCAATAGAGGGGTTAACAGGCATTAAAAAGAAAAAAAAACCTCCATCCTATCTAAACATGTAATTAACCCCACTGTTGCTAGTGAAATTAGAATTAGCCACACTGGCGATGGATGAGGTTAATCAGTAAAATAAATTATAAATAAATAATAGTAAGAAAATAAAAGTGATAATAATCTTGTTAAACAAATGGATGGATAACACATTCTTTCATCTCTCCAAACTGATGAGATCAGAATGGGTAGTGTTAAAATATTGTTTTCATTCAGTAAAAACAAATGAATATGGGATCTGGAGACCTCAAATAATTAAAAAAAATGGCCAAGGAACGGGCCTTGGGATTCCTTCCATAATGAAGTTATATGTTGGTATGTGTCTGTTTAAAAATGCATACTCCCCAGTGTCTGAGATTGCCTGGTCTTCACATACCTGTATTAAATAAAAATAATAAAATGAACCCAAAACAAACCACTGTCACATGAAACTCTGATAGAATTAAACAAGTAAAAGGTGAACCCTCCAATCCTTCCTGGATCAATGCTCAGGACACAGAAAATAATAAACTGGAACTGGCTTAAATATAAGGTGATCCCAGTTGAAGGGATAGTAATGTTTCAAAAAAAACAGCAGCTCCAATTTATCTTTATAGGATTTGGGCCATGGAGAGTGTTATTTCAATACTGTCAGAGTTGTAGTTCAAGAGTAATTGAATAATAAAGTATCCCCCTCCCGCCCCTTATATTGATGTAACATTGCTCACCTCAGAGCAGCAAGACTGTCTGGATGGATCACAGGGAGGGACAATCTTCAGTGAGCATAAGGAAAAACCTGAAAAGCCTGTCAAGTGGGGCAGGGTTTTCTTTGTTCTCACAGTAAGAAGATTGTCCCTTGCTGTGAGCTGTCTGGTCCCAGGACCAGATTTAACATCTAAGGAGAGGCAGGGCTGGATTTACATTTCAGGAGCCTGTAGGTACAGAAATCTGAAGCACCCACCCCCCAAAAAAAAAAAAGTGCAAAAAGTTTTGACTGAAATATTTTTATTCTGAGACTCTGAGCCACTTAAAATGCCATCGGAATCTTAAGATGGAAATGTAATGTGATTGTCATCGGAGTTAGAGGAGGCAATTTATGTCCACACAAACATGGCCATTTATTGGCCATTTACTCTCCATTTATGGATACCCAGTAACCCACCACAGTGGCACCATGGTGCAGACAGCTGACTTGCCGCAAGCATTCAAGGGGTTAAATAAACCGTGGGGCCGACTGTGGTGCAACTCTCTCCTCTCTGTTGTGTGTCTGTGTGGACACTGGACATCATGGGTTGTCCGTGTTGAGCAGTGCTGCTGCTCCCTGCAGGCCGGCACTGAATGTCTGGGAGGATGCGGGGCAGACTGGCAGTACTATTCCGGAACTCCCAGCTGGCAAGTGAGGTGAAGCGGGGACTCAGGAGTAAGTCTATCTAATGCACAACCTCCGTGACTCCAGACAGCACTTATCTCTCTTCAGGTTTCTGCAGTGTTGTTGATCATGTCACAGCACAGCAGTGAGGCATACCCCCACAGTCTACCCAGACATGGATCAAAAGGCTGGTGGGCTAATTAAAAAAAAAAAATAAAAAAAAATCACAATGACAGGCACCCCTCTGTGGGGTGCTCCTGTAGGCAGAATGCCTACTCTGCCTTATTGTAAATCCAGCCCTGAGGAGAGGTGGTGTACACTAGGTAAAAGGGGCAGGAGGGGGATACTTTATCATAAAATTACTCTTGAACTTCTACTCTTACGTATTGCAGTAACACTCCCCATGGCCCAAATAATATGAAGATTAATCAGAGCTGCTGTTTTTTTGAAACATTACTATCCCTTTAAAAAGTCTCCCCGTCTCTGAATGGCTCAAAAGCAGAGTAATGTATGGCATGCTGTGTGCCCAGTGGCCATGCATGTGCAATATGTGACCCCTACCTCTTACCTGCTGATTGACCAGAGGAAAGGCTCATGTATTATGCATTCCTAATCCCCTCCCCCAGTCTTTGATTGGCTGGAAAAAGATTACATAAACAGTAAAATGCATATAGCAATTGATCCAGGGATAGAGGGTTTGCCCAGCTCCTCCTCTCCCTCTGTTCACATATGTAACTTCTCTGCTGCTGATCTATCAGGCAAAGGTGTTCCCCAAGCCTCCTCTCATCAAGAAACCTAAGCACACAAATACACAGACACAAAAAGATAAATCTTTGTTTTACCCCATGATTGCTGGAGCGTGCAACAAGTTTCTCACCCCTCTGAAATTCAAACTATTAAAGAGAATGTGACTAACACACTTGCTATATTACTACTTTCCCTATTTCAAGAAGAAATTGCAACATGTTCCAAACTTAAACTTGCAACTCTGTATTCTATACTGCAAAATGCTTATTAATACTGTATTAGAAACTGCTGCCATGTGAAGGTATAATATACAGAAATACTAAACTGAAAGGGATAGTAATACTTAAAATGTAAAAAAAAATATGTTGTAGGGTTTATCCCCCTGAGTAAAACAAGAGTACTCCCACTGCTGAAAGGTGTTTCATTCAAAAGTTATTAATTTTCAAAGTTGAATTTTTTAGGTGCAATATCACAGTGGCCTGAAACTGTACAGTGGCGCTGTTGCTACACCATCCTATGGAGATTTATGGTCCTGGGACCAGAGCTGTCAATAGGATCGTGTAGCAACAGCGCCACTGTACAATTTCAGGCCACTGTGATATTGCACCTAAAAAATTCAACTTTGAAAATTAATAACTTTTGAATGAAACACCTTTCAGCAGTGGGAGTACTCTTGTTTTACTCAGGGGGATAAACCCTACAACATATATTTTTTTACATTTTAAGTATTACTATCCTTTGAAATGCTGCTAACTAGGGGCTGGATTCAAATGTAGGTGCTAATTTTATCTCTGCTTTTATCTCCAGGTTTCCCTATAGACTTCATTGGGAATATTTTTGATAAAACTGGAGGTAATATTTATCTCCTGCATTTGAATAAGAACAGTCAATGCAATCACCAATTTAAAGAGATGGTAAAAAGTCATATCTGATTAATCATTCTATTTTTTATAATGCTCTTTACCTTTGTAATTGTCCATATTGGTGCAATCGTCTTGTAATTTTATTTTAAAATTTCTTCTCCCGCCGTTTTCCCTATGTCATGCAGGCTCCCCTCAGATCTGTAATCTGGTCGCTTGACCGGACCGATCACAATGAGGGACAATATTATGCCTGTCAGTATAAAGAAAACCCTGCCTCCTTGACAGTGGCGTAACAATAGGGGTTGCAGGGGTCACACCTGCGACCGGGCCCGTCACTCCAAGGGGCCCGGCCGCCCCCTGCGAACCCATCGCCACTCGCCCACAGCCCTGCCTGCAGCAGTTCAGCTGATCTCCCGGCGCTCTAAATGCAGAGTGCTGGGAGATTACATCATCTCCCAGCGCTCTGCATAACTGAGAACCATGTGGGAGATGGAGGTAGGAAATGTACATGGGGCAACGTGAAGATGGGGGGGGGGGGCCCGGCAGCAATTTCTGCACCAGGGCCCGGTGGCTTCTAGTTACGCCACTGCTCTTTGACTAAGGGGAACAGTGTTTTCCCTATACTAACACAATATTGTCCCTCATTGCCATCCATCCAGACAGGCTTTCAGATATGTGGAGGCTCTGCATGACATAGGGAAAAGGGGTGGGAGGGGGAAACTTTAAAATAAAATTACAAGACGATTGCACCATTATGGACAATTACAAAAGTAAAGAGCATGAAAAAAGTATAATGATTAATCAGATATGACATTTTATCAGTACCATTATTATCTCTTTAATTACCAACTGCCAAACAAACAACAACAGCCATTTGTAGTAAAAGTACAATCATCTTTCATTATGTGAGTAGGGAAAGGGTTAATAAAAGAAAGCATGGGGAAATCAATAAATTAATGGTTTATATTGGATCTTGCTATAATGATTTTCCTATTTTTTTTATAATTACAAGTCAGATTTGTCAAGAGTTAAAGCTTTGAGTGCAGGGTGTGTGCAAATCCCACTGGTACTTAAAGGGATAGTAATATTTCATAATAAAAGCAGCTCTAATAAATCATCATAGTATTTGGACTTTGGAGAGTGTTATTTCAATTCTGTCAGAGTTGTAGTTCAAGAGTAATTCAATGACAAAGTATCCCCCTCCTGCCCCTTTTACTCATGTAACACTGTTCAGCCAGATCAGAAGGGAGGTGCCAGGTAGACTGCAGAGAGGGACAGTCTTCAATTAAGATAAGGGAAAAACCTGAAAAACTTGTCAAGGGGGGCAGGGCTTTCATTGTTCTCACAGGAAGAAGATTGTCCCCTTCTGTTATCTGTCTGGTCTATGGACTGGATTCCACATCTGAGAAGAGATGGCTAACACTAGGTAAAAGGGGCGGGAGGGGAAACTTTGCTTGTGAATATCTCTCAAACCATAAAGGTTTGAGTGATAAGACTTACATCGTTCTTCATGTTTTTTTAATGCCTACAAAATAAAATAAAGATAAAACGAAGTATTACTATCCCTTTCATTCAATTCTATCAGTGTTGTAGTTCAAGAGTAATTCAATGACAAAGTATCCCCCTCCTGCCCCTTTTACTCATGTAACACTGTTCAGCCAGATCAGAAGGGAGGTGCCAGGTAGACTGCAGAGAGGGACAATCTTCAATAAGACAAGCGAAAAACCTGAAACACTTGTCAAGGGGGGCAGGGCTTTCATTGTTCTCATAGGAAGAAGACTGTCCCCTTCTGTTATCTGTCTGGTCTTACAACCAGATTCCACATCTGAGAAGAGATGGCTTACACTAGGTAAAAGGGGCGGGAGGGGAAACTTTGCTTGTGAATATCTCTCAAACCATAAAGGTTTGAGAGATAAGACTTACATCGTTCTTCATGTTTTTTTAATGCCTTCAAAATAAAATAAAGATAAAACAAAGTATTAACATCCCTTTAAAGCATTTAAGGCAAATGCAAATGTAACCCTTTCAGGGTCAAATAAAGTTGCACATCACTTTGGCAATCAATGTTCTAACTACACTGGGGTTTTCTGCAAAGACAATTTGATAATGAGGAGAGGGAGACAAGGTGGGGGAAAGGTACTAAGGTTTGATGGTGTGGCAATGTGTGGGGAGAACATAGCCTTGGCGATGAAGGCACACATCGCTATATTCACTAAGAATTAGGGATACAAGGGGATGCGGGTAGAAGCTCCTCATTAGCATGCAGGATTGTTGAACTGCTGATGATGTGGAATGGATGCCCTCCCTTACACATTGCCAGCAATTTGCCAACTCTGAAGTCTGCGATCGTTCTTTCTGCTACCCAAGCTTGTCCACTGATAGAGCGGGGAATATAATCTCAGACTTCAGTACCACAAACAGCATCCCTCCTTTAACTCTTTCAGTACCATAGGTATTTGCATTGCATATCCATGTGGTACTGAAAGGATTAAAAGCTGCATTTTTTATGGGTTGTTATTATTTCTTTAATTTAAAATGTAACTAGTAAAACAAAGAACTGTTCTCGGCAAGCTTTGAAGACTGGTTGAGGAATATGTGGAAGCAGCACCTTAAAGGTTTGAGAGATGGTACTGGGGTCCTTTAATTTCTTTTTCTAATACCTGCAATATGATTTTGTTTTAAATATAGATATTATTAACCTTTTAAAGGAACAGTAATGTCCACTAAACATTTTTTCTTGTTTTACAGATTAAAAAAAATATGTATTATTTTTGCTCAATCCCTCAAAAGGGATGGCAGGGAGATAAAGGAAAACCTAGGGGAGGGAGATGGGAGAAGATCAGGGCAAGGATGAAGAGGGCATGGGGAAAATAGTTTTCCTTTTTCTATGCCTGGTATGTTCGTTGTGGGTGTTGGATGACTGACGGTATGGTGCCTCCTAATATTACGCCCCTCCTCCTTTCTTACATCCACCTTCATACAAATTTGACATTTCCTTTCCTCCTCGTGGCTGCGCTCCCTATATATTTAGAGACCTTTTTGCATCCGGGGTCTATATGATTATATCTCTGACTGGTATCGGTTTCGATGTTCCTCTATCCCTCCCTACTATACATCTATGTAAATTTACAATTATACTATACCACTTAAGTGTCACGAGTCCCTCACCCACAGTCTAATGCTTATTACCCACTAATACCCTTTACTCTATCAACGTTGTTTATTGGTTACCACCTTATTATAAGGTCGTGTTAAATGATGTTACCAGTTTCGTTATGTCTTCTTTAACTCAGTGCCTGTAGTCAATTTCCTCATTGATGCTGTATTTATTGCTTTCTCCTTATTATGGTCCTTCTTTGGAAGTACCATACTTCGGTCTCATCTTTCTATTTCTCGCCCTCATAGGGCTCATTTTCTTTCTACCGCCTGACCAGTTGGTGATCATTTCAGCTTCTGCTTCATGCATGAGCCTTTTACTTGTTTTCTTTCTTTCTCCTTCACTTTCTTCTCTCTCCTCTATTTCGTTTGCAGTCTCTTTTACGCTTTCGTTCTTTTCTTTCCCTTTTTTCTCTTTTGTACCTCCCCCTTCCCTTCTCCATACCGCCGGAGTGTACCCGCGCATCGGAATGGCCTCTCCACTTCCAATGATTCCCAATGATGTCCTTGATCATGTCTAATTCCGCTGCCTCTTCTTCCCTATCCTCTCTGTCGCTTCTATCGTACAATGTAAAAGGGCTAAATTCTCCAGCCAAGTGCTCTATAGCTCTGAACGAATTCCACCGCCTTAAGGGAGATATTATATTTTTGCAGGAAACTCATTTCCAGCGTTCAAGAGAATTGAATCTCACTAACAGGTTTTATTCTCAAGCCTTCTTCAGCTCCTCACATCAGAAAAAACTTGGAGTCTCGCTCTTATTTCACAAATCGATTCCTTTTATCCTTTCCTCCCTGTGTCATGATCCGCAGGGCTGTTTTCTCTTTGTCAAGGGCACCATTGATTCTGTGATGTATACGTTTGCATGCTTATACGCTCCTAATTCCATCCAGGATTCGTTTTTATCCCCTGTCTTGGATAAACTAGATACGTTTCGTGAGGGGGTACTAATTGTAGGAGGCGATTTGAACTCCCCATTACAGCCATCTGTTGATTGCTCTTCTTGTATTCTTCATGCTCACAAGCTTCTAGATTCTTGGCGGATTTGTCACCCCTCTCGTAAGGACTATACCTTTTACTCTCATCCCCATAAAGTTTATTCCCGAATAGACTATTTTCTCCTCCCCCAAGATCACTTACATCTCTTAGAGTCTGCAGCCATTGATAATATTATCTGGTCAGACCATGCCCAGAGATAATCAAACTTCCCCACATTGGAAACTAGATGAATCCCTTCTTTTAAACCCAGATAATGTTGACCACCTTAATGCAATTCTTGACCATTATATTTCTGACAATAGAGATGGAACCACTTCTCCTCTCTCTGTCTGGGCGGCGCATAAATGCGTTATTCGTGGGGAACTTATCAAATTGGCATCCACTCGTAAAAAGAAATGTTGTCAACAAATCTCTAAACTATTAGCTGATATTGCCAACCTAGAAACAGCTCATAAGATATCTAACACGGATCAAGATTTGTTGCGACTTACTCAACTCCGCTCACAACTCTCCTCTCTCTTAAATCTAAAGATGGAATGCCTCTTCTTTAAAACGAAATGCGCCTTTTTCGAACGGGGAAACAAAGTGGGATCTCTATTAGCTTGCCAACTATGCTCCAGATTTGCTTCCCATTATATCCCCTCGATCCGTACCTCTGCGAATTCACTAGCTCATAAAAAATCGGATATAGCTGAAGCTTTTAAAAATTTTTACTCCTCTCTCTATAATCTGCAAGATGTTGGTTCTTCGCGCCTACCTGACATCGAATCACGTATTTCGTCATACCTTTGATCAGCGTATCTCCCTCAATTGTCTTCTTCGGCTTTGGAGGCGCCTATTTCTCACGCTGAAATATGTAAAACTATTAAAGCTTTACCCCCTGGGAAAAGTCCTGGCCCGGACGGGTTCACTCAATTATACTTTCGGGCTTTTCAAGATAAGCTGGTCCCCATCCTTTCTGAGGCTTATACCTCCTTCCCTACAGAAATTGGGTCCCACCCATCTCTCACCGAAGCTCATATTACTGTTCTTCCCAAACCTGGTAAAGACTTACAGAAATGTGAAAGTTTCCGACCTATCTCTTTACTGAACCTGGATCTCAAGATATACGCTAAGATATTGGCAGAGCGTATCAAGCCTCTGCTGACTTCTTTAATCAACACAGACCAGTTGGGTTTTGTACCGGGCCAGGAGGCTCGAGATAACACCCGCAAGCTGCTGAATATCATCCATTTTCTTCAGGACGGGGCTACACCCACGGTCTTTCTGTCAACAGACGCCGAAAAGGCGTTTGACAGGGTCAGTTGGCTTTTTCTTGAGAGGACGTTGCAAGCTTACGGCTTTGGCCCTTCCATAAGAAGCTTAATCCTGTTCCTATACACGTCCCCCGCTGCAAAGGTTTGAATAAATGGTTTCTTATCTAACCCTTTTACGATTTCAAATGGCACCCGACAGGGATGCCCCCTCTCTCCCCTCTTGTTTGTTTTGATCATGGAACCCTTAGCTCAACATATTCGTTCCGACAACCGCATTAAAGGGATACGTCTTAGTTCTACGACTCATAAGTTAGCTATGTTTGCGTATGACGTTTTACTTTCTGTCATGAACCCAGAACAATCTCTGGATGCCATCCTCGAGGATCTAGCAGAGTTCTCAAGTCTCTCTAACTTCAAAATCAATTTTTCCAAATCTAAGGCTTTAGATTTCAATCTTTCCCCTGTGGCTCTGCAATTACTTCGCTCACGCACCCCATTTAGTTGGGCTACATCTCACATCACATACTTGGGGGTTAACTTTTGAAGTAGATTAATTGGGATTTTGACAAATGGAATCCTCTCTATATATCTTGGTATGGTCGTATCAACACGATCAAGATGAATGTCCTCCCCCACCTTTTATACTTGTTTCAGACTCTTTCCATACCTATTTCTTCTTCCTTTTTCTCTCTTGTTCACAGCTCCATTCGCTGTTTTCTTTGGCGTTCCAGGCCTCCAAGGGTAGCCCTTAAATGTCTTTATCTGCCTAAATCCAAAGGGGGTTTAGGACTCCCAAACTTACTCAAATATTATCATGCAACGATTCTTGCTTCCATAGTGGACTGGGCTCATTCCAGTTCTGGGAAATACTGGGTCAACATCGAGAGACGCGAAGTAACCTCTGGGGATCCTCTGGTTGAAATATTTCTTCCCTCTAAATCTAGGACCAAATCTTTCAACTCTCATCCTATTATTTCCAATATCTTTGGGGTCTGGTCCTCTTGCAATTTTGGTAACACTCTGTCAAACTCTCCATCTCTAGCTTCTCCCATTTTTTATGCTCATGACTCCCCCTTCTCTCTCCCGTTGGCTGCTTTCCGTTACTGGTCAGTGATTGATCCATTGCGCATAGCTGATTTTATTTCTAACGATCGCATCATGCTTTTTGATGACTTAAAAACCAAATATTCTCTGCCTGCTTCAGCAATGTGGACTTTTTTTGCATAAAACACTATCTTGAACAACCAAAGTTGCGATCTATTTGGTCTTCTCCGCCTACTAAATTTGAATCAATTCTGTTATCTTCTAGGAATCCTTCCAATACCCTGGGGAAAATTTATGCTATATTAACTTCTACTCCCCTAGCTGTTAAGCCTCATTATGTAGAGGCATGGGAACATGAACTTGGTGTTTCACTTAATTCTGATGCATGGAAAGCCATTTGGAGAGAGGCTGCTTCAGCTTCCATCTCCGCATCTGTACTTGAGTTTCACTATAAATTCATTTCAAGATGGTATATGACCCCCTCTAGGTTGCACGCCATAGCTCCCACTGTTAGTGCACTGTGTTGGCGGTGCCATTTGGACATTGGCACCCCTCCCACATTTGGTGGACCTGTTCCAAATTACGTCCATACTGGACTCAATGCCTTGACGCCATTATAACCTGTTTACACATCTGACTATCTGGGACCATCTGGCAGACGTTATTTCTTTTGGGTCTTCCTCGAACACAACTCCTTCAAAAATGTTTATTACGCACTATGTTACTAACGGCTAAGGCCCTTATTTCTTGCCACTGGAAAAGTGAAGCACCCCCTTCTATTCAGGAGTGGTCCACTAAGGTTAGGTCTCAAATGTCTTTCATGAGAATACACCTTGGGAGATGAGGCAGTGATCCAGATGTTGTAGACAATTTCTTCTCTACATGCTCCTTTTGAGTTGTATTGGGAGATTGTTGCACTCTGCTGTGATGCTCGGGTAAACTTCTTCTCGTCCCTCATCCTCCACTCCCTGTTATTCCATCCTCCCTCCCTCCCCCCCTTTTTTTTCACTTTTCTTTTTCTTCCTATATTCTTCTTTTTCTCTTTTTTCCGTTTTTTCTTTTCATCCTCTTCTTTTCTTTTCGACCTCTTCTCTTTACTCACGTCTTTACTTTCCGAGCACTATTCCTGACTGATATGTACGTTTATTTTGCATATATGTTTTTTTTTTCTATTTGTTTCTTTATCTCTATGATTCCTAGCGATTATAGCTGAGTCTTTCCTGTATATTTCCTGTGAATGGATTTTTCACTTACACTAAAATGTATTTACTGTTCTACAGTCTCTCTGATGCTATTTTACTGCCAATATTGCTTCTCTGACTGTACTTTATTTTTCTTTGTGTTCTGTACTTATCTCTAATAAAGTATTTAAAAAAAAAAAATTATGTTGCACAAATCCCATCTCTCAAACCTTTATGGTTTGAGAGATAATCGCATCCAAAGTTCCCCCTTCCCTCCCTTTCTCCTGATGTCAGCTGTAAAGCTGACAGAAGGAGAGCCATGTTGGCTTACACGAGGAGGCTCTTCAGCAGAGTCACAAATATTGGAAAATAATTACTTAATTGGAACGGTCTACAAAGGGTGCTTGCAAACCAGGCACACTAGGTAGACCATTCCAATGAAGTCATTCTTTTTCAATATCGCTATTTCGGCTCTGCTGCAGAGCCGCCAACTGGTCCCAGGACCAGGATCTCCTGCTGTCAGCAGAGCGCTGACATCAGGAGAAGGGGAGGGAGGGGCGGAACTTTCACTGTGATTATCTCTCAAACCGTAAAGGGATTTGTGCAACATAATATATTTTTTTCAATCTACAAAAAAAGAAAAAATGTTTAGTGGGCATTAGTGTCCCTTTAGTGGACATTAGTGTCCCTTTAACCACTAGATTACAGACACTGTTTTTAAAACATGGAACCTTTTGCTAATATCAAATAAAGGGATAAAAGTGCACATTTACTAATTACATACAGTATTTTTGACAGGAATAATTAATTGTGTAGCCTCTTGGTTGCTGGATACATCTCTAAAACATTGCTTCACAGTGCAAGGGATTAAAGTAATTTGCCTAGTATCTAATAATTATATACTATGTTTATAACAATAAGATCACTTAACCCTTTTGGATACTGGAGTCATTTCCAGCTCATTGCTTCACACTGTTTCAGAGATATCCTTATCATGTAAGGGGTTACATTCATTTTATTCATCCTATATAATAAAATGCTAGAATGTTTGTCATAAGCCGAATGCACAGAATGTTGGGAGTTCTGTGCTGGGAGCATTCTGTGCGTTTGGGCAGTCTCTACAGTGCATGACTGCATCGCGTGTGCCACCAGTGAGGCGGTGGCAGCACGCAGAGCAGGACCGGCCTCTTAACCCTTTGAGTGCCAGTAGGGTACACAATGCATTGCCCATGTGCACGGGCTATTACACTAGTATCTAATAAAACAGTATTTTTAACAGTATGAATAGCTTAATCCCATAGATGCTAATAAGATTTCCAACACATTGCTTAGGAATGCTTTGGAGATATCTATAGCACCAAGGGGTTAAATTAATTTGGCAGAAATATAATGAACAATTTGTAACAAGAAGAATTCCTTAATTTTTTAGATTTATCAATGAGCTGTGCACTCCATCTCCCTGGATCATATATATGAAATGAACTCAAAGGTTCAAGTTGATTTGGAAATTAGCAGCCCCAGCAGCTGGATGCCTACTTGGCAAGGCATCCGCTGCCAGAGAACCCCCTCCATGTGCTTAGAGAAGCAGTGGATGCTTCACCAAGCTGCTTGGCAAAGCATCCGCTGCTGGAGTAGATTCCCCACTTGGCAAAGCAGCTGATGCTTCACCAAGCAGGCGTCCAGCTGCTGGTGCTGTTGATTTCCAAATCAACTTGAACCTTTATGCACTAGTTTATAGATGTGGGTATTTGATCATTTCCATTAAATTTGTATGGGCTATAAAACATTACCAGGAGTTCATAATGGAATGCACAGCTCATTGATAAATATCAAAAATTAAACAGCTCTTCTTGTTAAAAATGGTTCCAATGATCATTATATTTCTGCCAAATTCATTTAACCCATTGGTGATAGAGAGATCTCCAGTGCATTTCTAAGCAATGTGTTTGAAATCTTGAAAGTCTCTATGGAATTAAGCACAGGGACTGCTCTAGGTTTTTGGGGGTCCTAAGCAAAAAATTCACATGGCGCCACGCTATACCGCCTCATCGGTGTTTCTAATTAGACATGGCTACCAGATTTAGTTTATATGCAGCAGCTGTATTGTATAAGAGCTATGAGGCCCTAAGTAGCCACTTATTCTACTTATATTGCAGCACCACCTCTGATTAACCCCTTAACGTGCTATGACCGTCACGCAGTTTTTGCGTTAAGGACCAGTGACGGTCATAGCATGTCATGTACATTTTACTTACAGCGCACCTCCGGGAGCGCTGTAAGTAAAAACGGGGAGTGAGATTGACCGCTCCAAGACAAGTGGTCTCTCTCAGTCCCCAGTGCGGCGTGCCAGTACGTGTCACAGGTCGCGTGTACCAGCACCTCGAAATCTTCAAAGTGGTCCTTAAGGGAAGGTTACTTCCCAGGACCGTGGACACCAAGGGGTTAAGCAACTCTTACTGTTAAAAATACTGTATTATTAGATATGAAACAAATTAATGTAATGCCTTACATGCTAGGGAGATCTCTGAAATAGTGTCAAGTAATGAGCTGAAGATCAATTCAGCATCCAAAAGGGTTAAGTAATCTTGTTAAAAACACAGTATATAATTATTCTATATTCGACAAATGATTGTAACCCCTTGCCTGCTAGATAAACCCCAATGCACAGTGCAAAAATGTATTGGAGATCTATCCAGCAACCAAGAGGTCAAGCAATTAATTTGGCCATTGAAAAATACTGTATATAATTATTAGATTTGTGCTTTTAACCATTATTTTGATATTAACAAAATATTGCAACTTAGGTAAACAGTGTCTGTAGACTAGTGCGTAAGGTGCTGGTTCCCTATAACCCTTAACCAGGGTTCAAAGTCTGCAGGCAACAATATTTTTTTTCTTAATTCCCTGTTACATTTTAAACTATGGAAATAGTAACAACAACAAAAATGTTGTTAATAGTGCAGAGTTTACCCCTTTCAGTGCCAAAGTATGAAATGCATATCCCTAAAACACTGAAAGGGTAAAGAGATGGCAGCTGCTGTCTCTGCTATTTAACAGACAGCACACTGTCATCTGGCTCCACAGAGAAAGATTCCAACATCACCATCCTCTGGTAGGAAATGTTGGGCCTGAACTCTGACAACAGATGCTTCTTTCGGAGTTTAGTGCATGTGGTGAACAGCCACATTAACATGTGAACAAACCCACACGAATACAACAATGGTTCATTATCCTGCATTTCCCTAAGAAAATTACCTTTGTGAATGTGTTCAGCATAAAAATCTTAAAGCTGTCAAAGGCATTGCAGGTTGATGGCGATGACAGAGGATTGGTGATAGATTGATGGGGATATGATAGCAAAGACTGTCCTATCAGATCAATCCTGTGTAATGCCAGATCAATAAAAAACAAAACAGCTATTATCACCAACCTTATTGAAACATTACAGAATCGTGGCTAGATGACAATGCGGGGCCTATCCTAGCAGCAGCTGTTCCAGGCAATTATGCAATGTTCCACCGCCCAAGACAATAGCGCAAGGGAGGTGGAGTAATGATCTGTGTCAAATCATCCTTAAACCCCAGGCCAATATCAGTCCATACACCCCAATCGTTTGAATGAGTAGCTGCTAGCATCTCAATAGATAGAGGATTTCGGATACTGTTAATATACAGACTCTCAGGAGATGGGAAGAGATTTCTTCAAAAACTCTCAGACCTTTTGACTGGTTTAATCCTTGAACACCCTATATGGATTATATTGGGAGACTTCAACACTTGGATTGATAACAAACTATCCCAACTTGGGAAGGACCTCCCCAGCCTGATGAGTGTGCTTGGCTTCATACAAATTGTTGCAACTTCCACCCACATAAAAGGTCATACACTTGATCTAGTGTTTCAGTGTGCACTAGCAGTGTCGCCAGAAACTGTAAATACAGTTGTATGGTCAGACCACCACTCCATACACTTTTCCATCTGATCACAATCAGCTAGACCACAGCCTCTGAACCTGGTCAAACACTGCTCATTAAAAGGGGTGACCCCATTGGCCGTAACATCAAATATGGATCTAAGTGAACTGATGGGCACTTGTGAAGACTCTGGCTCCTTAGTCCAACTCTACAACAAAACCATGAGGGACACCCTAGAAAGCATTGCCCAATCACGCATATGCACTATCAAAACTCACAATAATGCACCTTTGTTTGATAGCACCATCAGAGAATTGAAGAGAACAGGCTGTAAACTTGAGAGAAGATGGAGCAGGACATATGACCCAGAAGACAAAGTCGCTCTTACCAATCACCTCAATGAATATCAATTTAAGATAATTCAGAAAAAATCCTCATTTTTGTCATACGAAATCACACTCTCCCGCAACAGACCCAGGCAACTGTTTTGCACAGTAGAAAGGCTCTGCAAACCAGCATGCATGCATATACCCACCAACTTTTCTCAAGATAAGTATGAGGAATTTGCGGTCTTCGACACAGACAAGAATTCCTCCATCCGAGCCTCCATCACAGCAGGCCAACCAGTTACCCACCAGAACCACTACATTGGAAGACCAGATTCCCCCAGTTTATGGTCTACTTTTACAAATGTGGATATAGAGGAAGTTAAAAGAACCATGCAAGAGTTGCACCCCACTACGTGTGACTTAGACCTTGCCCCAACTCGTCTTATATCCGTATGCACTGAAACACTTGCCCCAGCCCTCACAAAAATATTGGAATGTTCACTAAAAACTGGAAACTTCCCAGATCCTCTAAAAGAAGCAGTGTTAACACCCCTCCTAAAGAAACCCTCACTAGACCCAGACTGCATAGCAAATTACAGACCAGTATCCAACCTTCCATTTCTGAGGAAAATCTTTGAAAAAGTAGTTGCAACTCAACTGGAGGCCCATCTGTCAAGCTATAACATCTTTAATCCTTTCCAGTCAGGTTTCAAATGCTGCCACAGCATGGAAACAGTGCTAGTCCGAGTGTTAAATGATCTCCTTTTGCCAGGAGAGAAAGGTGATTACTCCATCCTAATCCTCCTGGATCTCTCAGCTGCATTTGACACCACTGGGATTTTAATAGAGTGCTTGCAGCACATCTGTGGAGGCACAGTTCTTAACTGGTTTAAATCTTTCCTCACTGGTAGATCACAGAGAGTAACATCAGGATCTTGCTCATCGGCACCAACAGAATTATCCTGCGGAGTTCCACAAGGTTCCATCTTGTCTCCCATGCTATTCTCAGTTTACTTACTACCACTGGGAGACATCATCAGAAGACATGGCTTAAGATATCATTGTTACGCAGGTGACACATAACTCTACTTCTCCTTTGCGCCAGATACTAAAGACCCAACATGGCTCATCAACAGTTTCTTAACAGACCTCACTGAGTGGATGAATGCTAGTTGGCTTAAAGTGAACCCTGACAAAACAGAGTTACTCTTAGTGAGGGGACCCCAGGCAACAAGAATATCTCAGGATCACACAACTGGCCTGGAAAATGCACTCTGCAGGGATGCAATGATAGCCACATACTTGTAATGGCCTCCATGCACACCCTGCAAAGTTCAGTCATCATATTTTTACAGTTTTAACCCCTTAAGAACCCATGACGTGCCAGGTCTGTCATGGGAAAACTCCCCTAAATGACCCATGATGGTCCTGGCATGTCATGGATATCAGGGCTCCTTGTGTGGCTGCACGCCATTCGAGGAGCCCTGAATCGGATCAGCCAAAAAAAAAAAAATTCTTTGCGGTCCTTAAATGCCAGCCCTTAACCCCTTCCCGACAATGGACATACATGTACTTCATGCAAAAACTGTCACTTAGTGACAGAGGACGTAAATGTACGTCCCGGAAGTCCGGGTCCCCGCGCAGCTGCACGCCATTTGGGGACTTCGGAATAATTAAAAGAAAAAATTCTTAGCCGCCCATTAAGTGATGGCCACGTGTGCGCACGGCCAGTCACTAAGGGGTTGAAGGGATGAGGTAGTGCAGCTGATTTTCCCCAGAATATCTTATTGAATACACCCTTATATTACATTTGATTAGTTCTTCATACTGATTCTTTAATATTCTATTTTTTTCTAAATTAATTTAAAGGATTACGTTCAAGTTCATATACATAGCTTAACAGATGAGCTATTAAAAAAACTGGTTAGAAAATGACTCTCTAGTCCACTTTCTGGCATTCAGTTGGCACCAGGGGAGCCAATTTAAATACGTATTTTAAGATATAATATTGTGTCAAATTGTAATTAGTATTTCACTGTTGAACTAAGAAGAACTGTAATACCGGTTCAAACCAGCTGCACCACAGGGACAAATTAAAAATCCCCATTGATTTAACCCTTTGACTGCCAGAAGAGTACACAATGCATTGTAAAGCAACATGTCCTCATGTCCCCCCTGTTATTGATCTCCCAGCTGATCGCGCTGGGAGATCAATAACGCAAGAGGAGAAGAGCAGCTTCTCCTCTCCCGTCTCTCCTACCCGAACTTCCGGGTAGGAGTGGGCTGGATCGGGGGAAGCCTTCCAACATCATCGGTGACATGGTCACCGGTCCCGTTCCCGTTCCCCGGTCACCGTTCCCGTTCCCCGGTCACCGGTCCCGTTCCCCGGTCCCGTTCACTCCTACCGGTGGCAGGAGAGAAGGGCAGGAGAGCTTTTGCTCTCCTGCGGTTGCCTTATTGATCTCCCAGCCGATCGGCTGGGAGATCAATAACTGGGGGGACACCAGGAGGGGTCCTGATGTCCCCCATGAGGTCTGAAATTAAAAAAAAATAAATAACATAAAATAAAAAAAAAAATGGCTAAGTAACCCTGTGAGTGCTGCAGGGGTCCCTAGCACATTGCTTTGCAATGTGCTGAGACCCCTGTGGCACTCACAGGGTCACTTATTTTGGGGGGATTTTTTTTTTTGCAAGACCTCATTGGGGGGATCCTGATGCCCCTCAATGAGGTCTATGATTAAAAAAAAAAAAAAAAAAATGTCCAATGCACCCCCCCTCCTGTGGCACACACAGGGCTTTTATCATTCCTTTGTTACCAGAGATTGTTGGGGGGCCATCAGGATTGGTCCTGATGGCCGCCCAACAAGCGCTGATTACAAAGTAATAATAAAAAAAATTAACCCTATGAGTGCCACAAGGGTCCAATGCATTGCTTTGCAATGCGCTGGAGACCCCTGTTGCACTCACAGGGACATTTATTTTTATTCCTTTTTTTTTTGTAAGACCTCATTGGGGGAATCAGAGGGGTCCTGATACCCCCCAATGAGGTCTATAATAAAAAAAAAGTAAATTAAAAAAAATTAACCCTGTGTGTGCCACTGGGAGGGGGGTTCAAGACCCCCTTCCTGTGGCACACACAGGACTTTTTATCATTACTTTGTGATCAGAGCTTGTTTGGTGGCCATCTGAATACAAAAGTAACAAGAAAATTTTTTAACCCTTTGTGTGCTTTGCAATCCACTGGACCCCCCTGTGGCACACAAAGGATTTTTTCCCCCTTTATTTTTTATTTAGACCTCATTGTATGGGTTCTGATGCCCCCAACAAGGTCTACACAAAAATATTGGGGGGAAAAAGCCAAAAAAAAATGCACGTCCCACAGGATGGGGGGGGTCCAACGCAGTGCTTTGTATGAGGGGACATACAGTGCACGCTGGTAGTCACAGATCTCCCATACACACTATCAGACACTGCCCCACCAATCACCACCACCATCCTTGCTCCTCTGCTCATACCCACACACACTGCCTAATCCCTCACCCTCCCACACACTTTGTTACACTTGTAGTCACAGGTCCTCACGTACACCGGCTGACGCCCTAGCTTCTTTCATCTGTTAGCCATAAAATCTCACATACACTGTTTGCTTACCCATTCCTGTTTCACTGGTAGCTAAGCTCCTGTAGCATCAATTGGTATGTCAACCCACAGCAGTGGGGTACCATTTTTCTTAGGCTAGCAAGAAGTCCTCCTAGGAAATCCCATGCCATTGAACCATTTTAGTATCTTTGAAGTGACTGATGTGTAAAACAAATGTTTGTTTGTTTTTTCCTGTAGAACCACATTCTGGAAATAGTTGTGCCAACTAACTTAGGGGTAAAAAGGCAAGTGACCCCTCAACAGATGCGGCAGGTTGTCTTCTTTCCAAAATGGTATGGTTTATCTACCTTTTCTTTAATTCTGAAGGTGTTATAGCCATTTTTGTACAGGCAAGTCACATTTGAGAAAATGTTAGAAACATCAGAGGTTGTAGTAAGTGTAGTTTTCTACTTCTAGCACCCCCTAAGGTAGGTCAACTCATACCAATGGGGTGTCGTTTGACTCCTAAGAGCACTAGCTAATGAATGCAGCTGAAAATTCCATGGTTTTTACAGAGCTCCATGCATTTGAAGGGGCAGAAATGTAAGAAAATGCCTTTTTTTTCATTAGCGCCACCTCCTGGAAGCATTTGTGCATACCAGCCTTTGGTTCAGAAGGCAAGTGACCCCTCATTAGATGCAGCAGGTTGTTTTCTTTTCAAAACGGCATTGTTTCTCTACCTTTCCTGCATATCTATTATGGTTATAACCATTTTAGTGCAAGCAGATAATTTCAAAAACAAAAGTGTCAGGTTTACGTACATGTTCCTAGCACCCACATATTGTATGTTAACCCACACAAATGGGCTGCCATTTTTCTCATGTTGGTAGCAAATACTGAATACATCAGGAAATGTTATGGTTTTCAAATATTTTAGTATCTTTGAAGTGGTGGAAATGTAAAAAAACATGTATTTATTCCCATAGCGCCATATTTTGGAAATATTTGTGCACTTCAGCCCAGGGGATAGAAAGGCAAGTGACCCCTCACTTGATGCAGGAGAATGTCTACTTTCCAAAATGGTATACCTTTTATACCTTTCCTTCATGTCTCTAACAGTTATGGACATTTTAATACAAGCAGCCATTTTTGAAGAAGCAAACAGGTAGGTGTATTTATGTGCTTCTGGCACCCCTAAGGTAGGTCGACTCATTCAAGTGGGGTGTCATTTTTCTCCTAAGAGCATTAGCTAATGAATACAGTTGGAAATTCCATGGTTTTCACAGATTTCCATACAGATGAAGGGGCAGAAATGTAAGAAAATGCCATTTTTTTCCTATAGTGCCACCTTCTGGAAGCATTTGGGTACAACAGGCTTGGGGTAAGAAGGCAATTCATCCCTCATTTGATGCGGCAGGTTGTCTTCTTTCCAAAATGGTATGGTTTGTGTATCCTTTCTTCACTTCTGTAGTTGTTATAACCATTTGTGTACAGACAAGTAATGTTTGAGAAAATGTTACAAAAATTTGAGGTTGTAGTAGGTGTAGTTTTGTACTTGTAGCGCCCCCTGAGGTAGGTGAACTCATACCAATGGGGTGTCATTTTTCTCCTAAGAGCACTAGCTAATGAATAGAGTTGGAAATGCCATGGTTTTCACACACTTTAGTACATTTGAAGGGGCAGAAATGTAAGAAAATGCTTTTTTTTTCATTAGCACCATCTTCTGGAGGAATTTGTGCACACCAGGCTTGGGGTAACAAGGCAAGTCACCCATCATTAGATGCGGCAGGGTGTCTTCTTTTCAGAATGGCATGGTTTGTGTACCCTTTCTTCACTTTTCAGTAATTGTTATAACCATTTTTGTACAGACAAGTAATGTTTGAGAAAATGTTAGAAAAACTAAAGGTTGCAATAGGTGTAGTTTTGTACTTGTAGCGTCCCCTGAGGTAGGTGAACTCATACCAATGGGGTGTAATTTTTCTCCTAAGAGCACTAGCTAATGAATAGAGTTGGAAATGCCATGGTTTTCACACATTTTAGTACATTTGAAGGGGCAGAAATGTAAGAAAATGCTTTTTTTTTTCATTAGCGCCATCTTCTGGAGGAATTTGTGCACACCAGGCTTGGGGTAACAAGGCAAGTCACCCCTCATTAGATGCAGCAGGTTGTCTACTTTCCAGAAATATATAGTTTTATATAGTTATTCCACTGTTTTAGGGTAGATTTACCACAAAAACCCTAGAACGCACATATTAGATCATAAAGTTGAAAATGTCATTTTGCGCTGCTGGTGATTAGGGCTCTACGCTAGCCATGGACGTAGGTAAAACTATACAAATTTGGTATTTTTTTACTCGGGGGACTCAAGGCTTTTTTTAAATAATTGAAACTTTTTCAATCAAGGTAAATGTTTTTGATACATAGTATGTGATTTTAGCAAAATGAATAAATTTTCACTTTTTTTGTCATTATGACATCATAGCTTTTTGCACAATGTAAAATTCTCTTCATGTAAGGTACCACGAGAAAGCTCAATTCGTTCTGAAAAAAACAATATATAGTTTTCCATATGTAACTAAAAATCCCCAGAAGAAATCAAGCCTAAACAGAAGGATAGCAAAAATGTTGAAAAAGTGTCTGGCCTGCAGGGTAAAGGAAATGGCCCGAGCCTCTGGCACTGAAGGGGTTAAAATGGGTTTCAACCAAGTTCAAAGAATGAACTGATGATATAACTTCTTGAAAAGCCCTACACCAATCACTTAAATTCAAATCACACCCCACTTTCTCTTCCCAAGAAGAAATAACTGATAATTTATCCAGGGACCTGGGTAACCTTACCAATTTTAGCCCTGTGGACATCACTTTATCTACTCTTGATCCTTTGAACAAATTATCAGTTAAGTTAGAAATATCCTCTGGAGCCCTCATTATTTCTTTATACAAAAAATTCTTGACTCTAAGATAACGAAAAATCTCTACATTAGATAATCGAAATTCTTGCATTAATTGTTGAAATGGCTACGGTGTACTCAAAATCATCAACTGAGCTAGATGCCCAATACCTTTCCTCTTCCACATATCTAAATCTATATCAACAATTTTTTGATAGACAAAGAGGAAGCGGAAGGTATACCATTATTAATTTTCAAGGACCTTTTAATAGATTCCCAAACTAACAATATCTGACCTAATATTAAGCTAGCTCTTCCGACTTTATTATATTATTACTCTGCCCTGCCATATTCCAAATCAAAGAACTTAAATCCGTGACCCCACATGACTCTCGCTCAATGTCATACCATCTTTCTTTCATTGTCTAACTGTAATCTATATATATGTGAAACTATACCTGCCAAAAATAATTTTTGATAAGTGGATAACCTAAACCTCCTTCATTTGTCCTATTCACTAACAATTTCTGACTTAATCTGGGTCTCTTCCCTCTCCAGACAAAACTCCTAAAATTATCTTATATCATCACCAAACATTTATCCTACACTGACAGTGGAATCATATAGAGCAAATATGCCATATGCATATGAATTTAAAATATTAATCCTCCCCTACCAAGAAAATTCCATATGTTTCCATTCTTTTAACCAATGATTAGTTTGTTTCAGGAGATACATACAATTATGTTCCATAATGTTCTTTATATTCTTCATTATATAAATTTAGAAGTAGAAGAAGTCAGAGATGCTCAACTGAGCCCATGAAGTTGCAAGGGTATTCAAAAACTCACTGGGACTGTGACCTCACGCCCAGGGTGCAATCTCTTTTAACTCACAAATGCCATACACAGAGAAGAAATATTCTGAAGCATATCATATAGGCCCTGCTAAAATGACAGTGCAGCCACAAAACGTTAGACAATTCTTCTCTGAACAAGGGAAGCAGCTAACCCCAGATGTACGTTTCAGCCTTGTTGGACCTCATCGGTAAGGTGCAGCTTATCCCTCTAGACACTTGTGAGCAAGGGGTCCACGTCTGGATTCCCCCATTACCCTTAGGGTGACTAACCATAAGAGCAATTTGCATATAGATAGAAGTCGTCAAAGATGCTCAGCTAGGCTCATGAGCTTTCAAGGGTATGCAAACAGCTCACTGGGACTGTGTACACGAGCCCAGGGTCCAATCTCTTTTTGCTCACAAATGCCATACACAGAGAAAAAATATTCTGAAGCATATCATACAGGTCCTGACAAAATGACAGTCCAGCCACAAAATGCCAGACAATTTTTCTCTGAACAAGGAAAACAGCTAACCCCAGAAATATGTTTCGGCCTAGTTGAGCCTCCTCGGTGAGGTGCAGCTGATCCCTCTAGTCAGAATAAGAGTAATGGGGGACCCCTTGCTCATAAGTGCTTAGAGGGATCAGCTGCATCTCAGTGATGAAGCCCAACAAGGATGAAACGTACGACTGGGGTTAGCTGTTTCCCTTGTTCAGAGAAGAATTGTCAGGTAGACTTGTGCAAATTGATTTGGAGAAATTTGGAATTAGTCAAAAATGGGGTCATTCGGACCATCTGACACACAAGGATCATTCAACAAAAAAGATCTGACTCTGAGCAGCCCTGGTCCGAAAGTCGTCAAAACTTTCGACATTCTACAAATTTCCGAACGTTTCGATTACTTTCGACCAGGACTGTTCAGAGTCGGATCTTTTTTGTACTACCTGCGTGTGCTCAATTACTTTCCTTCCATATTTTTCCCTCCATGTCCAGACCAATTCCATTCCCCATTTCATGCACTACTTTCCCTGTCTGTATTCCAATAAGCGTCTTTGTTTCATGATGGGGGTTGGACTAATGACACAGTCACCCAGGCAGCCAGGTTGCATTTCCTCATTGAGTTGTTGGATGTCAGAGAGAGAAGAAGAGATTAGAGAATGTCCAGTTGTTGTTTAGGCAGGCAGGTAGCATTAGGCTAGGCTTAGGCAGGCAGGCAGCATTAGTGCCAGTTATTGCCACTGCAAGGGAGAGTCATCTTTGTTCCTGTGTGAAATATAAAAAATATTAGAGTTTTCTTCGAATAATTTTCACAGTGTCACATCAGCCAGTCTGACAGTTGTATAGGCAGGAAGGGTGCCTTTTTGCCGATGCAAGGGAGAGTCACCTGTGTTGGTTTTATTAAAAACTAGTTGAACAGCCCGTTACACGGGCCACAGTGCCTCTGGCAGACGGTCTCGGGGCAGTCACGTGCAGTAGAGACTGCCCACGCCACTGCTGATACAGAGCTGGACGCTCTTTCGGAGCGCCCAGCTCTGTATCAGCCGCGGCGTGGGCAGTCTGTACTGCACATGACTGCTGCACACGCAGCAGTGTCTACTGCGCATGTCGGGCGTTACACACGATTTAGCGAATTATTATATAGGATATAAAAACTACAAGTTATTTGTTTGACTAATTTCCAGAGTCACACTGCCAGTGTCACAGTTGTATAGGCAGGCAGGGTGCCTTTAAGCAACCGCAAGGGAGAGTCACCTGTGTTGGTTTTATTAAAAATATTCAAAATACAAGTTGTTTGAATAATCTTCAGTCACACTGCCAGTATCACAGTTGTATAGGCAGGCAGGGTGCCTTTTAGCCACCGTAAGGTAGAGTCACCTGTGTTTGTTTTATTAAAAAAATAGAAACTACAAGTTATTTGTTTGACTAATTTCCAGAGTCACACTGCCAGTGTTGTGTGGGCAGGTTTTAAAATTATAAAACTATGATCGTTCACTACCTACCTATCCGTAATGGATTTGAGTCCTAGTGAACAACCTGATGTTCCTCGTCTTGGTACCAGCTGCAGTGACCCAGCAACCACCAGCACCACCACAGTGCATTTGCTTTCAAGCAGAGCTAGCAGCAGCAGGGGGGGGGAAGAAGAGTACTTTGAGTAGTACTAGTCAGACTCAGCAGCAGCAGTCCAAAACAAAAACTAGAAAGAAGAAGGGAAATGCTGGTCATTCTACCTCTACTAGCAGGGTAGAGAGGTCCATTTTCTCCTCTAAGACCACGAATCAGCCGTCACCCGTCTCATGATGATCCCCCCAGAACCACCTGCACAATGACTATTGCCACTGACAGTTCCGTCACCACCTCCGCTACAGCCAGTTCTATAAACCTGGGGACACCTAGCGTGTTGAACATGAACACTACTGGTGGGAAACTGCTGGCAGTATCAACGCAGGAGTTTTACAGCGAACGTCCGTGTAAGCAGCCCAAACTTGAATTATTGGAGTATTTTAAGAAAATTTCTCCTGCCACCACTGTCACTGACACGGAGAGCATATCGTCTCCAAAAAAGGTTATTGAGGGAGATAATTTAACATTTCATGGTAGCCACCAGGCAGAATAGGGAATTCATCAGCTCTCCCCAAAATCTGCTGCTGATGATTTTTCTTTCTTCCAAACCTACATGAAGTAGAAGAAGAATATGAGGGACCAAGGCCTGCTAAGCTTGATTTTTCCATTGAGCTTGATTATTCTCCTGCGCTTCATTTTTCCACTGCTGCCCATAGTACTCCTCCTGTTTCTCCAGCTACAATTCTATGTTCTATTTATAAAAACTCTCCACCTGCCTCTCCAGTTCCAAATGAGTCTCCCAGGCAGGCAGTAGCTGTGAGTGTCTCTGCCACCAGTGTTACTCCATCCTCCTCCAATCCCAGTCCCATCATCCCTGATGCCATCTTTGGGTCTACTAGTACCCCTATAAAGATATGTAGAAAAAAAAAAAAAAAAAAGCATAGTGAGGTTGCTCCAGCATGTGAAGATGAAGAAAGTGTCACCTCAGTTTCTTCTTCACCACCTTCCAAAGTCATCCGTCGCTCCAAAGCGTGGGACCATTTTGTAACACTTGGTGATGGCCAGCTAGCGAAATGTACATTGTGTGGCAGAGAAGTCAGCAGTGGGAGTGTGTTGGGTCATCTATCCACCTCTGGGATGAACCAACACCTGAACCACTACCAAAAGTCAGTGTTGATGAGTGCAGAACGTGGTGGCACTACTACACTCACCACCAGTAGGCAGGAGAAAGGGCAGGGAGATCATGCCACATCTGGTCCTAGTAAAAGCAGCACATTTAGTAGACCTATAGTGCCCTCACTGTACCAGTCGTGCATTGGTCTTTTGAAGGAACTGCTAAGAAAGGCTGCTGGCCATTCAATGCACTTTACCACTGACTTATGGAGTGCTCCGAGTGGCCAGCATGGCTTCCTGTCATTGACGGCACATTGGTGGCAGCCCAATGTGTTGCAAGACACACCGATAGCAACAAGTTCAGGTTCAGTAGCCAGGCAGGCAGGGCACCGCTCTTTCCTCCTCCATGCGGAGGTAATGGATCAGCAGCACACCTCAGATAACATTCACAAAGCACTGCAGAACATGGTGGCTCACTGACTAGGGGAGCAGGCAGGCACACAGGCGCAAATGGGGTTTGTGGTTACTGATAGTGCAGCTAACATGATCAAGCTCTCCAGGATGGCAGATTTGTGGGTGTGCACTGCTCAGCGCATGTTCTGCATCTAGTAGTGAAGGCTGCTCTTGAGAATGGCAGTAACACTGGAAGGTTGTCAGCACTTCTGGAGTCGTGCCGACAAATTTTTGGCCACTTCCATCAGAGCGTCAAAGACAGCCAGCTACTCAGGGAGGAACAGAAAAATGCAGACCTCCCAGAGCACTGCCTAAAACAACATGTTGGGACCAGGTGGAACTCCACCTTAGATATGCTAGAGCGTATCCTGGAGCAGAAAAAGGCCATTCATGCAATGTCATGTCACCATTTTATTGGCAGTAACAGAACACTGGGCAGGGCTGACTGGGCCCTGATGGAACAGGTAGTGACAGTCCTTATGCCTTTCATTGATTTGACTGAACTTTTGAGCAAAGAGAACACTAGCCTGGCAGAAGGCATTCCCCGCTTCACACACCTCTCCTTAAAATTGGACAATTTCCTTTCCCATAAGGAATGCTTGCTATCACGGTGCCCGTGATTGCTGCAGTTCCTTGTCTGTCACCAGTAGGGGGCTTCTATTGGCTGTCTGCAGATAGCCCGCCTCTTATTGCCTATTTAAACCTGGATTGGGCACCCTTTGAGTGCCCTTTCGTGTTGTTTCTGACCTTCTTGCTATCACTATGCCAGTGATAGCTGGGCCTCTGTTCCAGTGTTCCTGAGTTCCTGTTCTCATGTGTTCCTGAGTTCCTGATCTCTACTGTTCCAGTGTTTCCTGCACGCTGAGTAATTCCAGTCCTGGTTCCGGCCTAGTCTCTGGTGTTGCAGTTCCTGCTGAACTTCTTCTCTGCGGTTTCCTGACCTGACTGATCGTTGCTGGTTCCTGTCATCGCATCGCCTGTCTCCTGTATCCTGGCGACCTCCTGCCTGGTCGCATCGGCGACATTGCTTGTTACTCCAGTGTGTGGTCACTGGTTTGCTCCACAGCCTATCGGCTATACAATTCTGTGTTGGTCCCAGCGTGCGGACGCTGGTTTGCTCCAAAGCCTTGCGGCTAGACAAACTCGCTTGTTACACCAGTGTGCGGTCACTGGTTTGCTGCAAATCCTATCGGCTATACAATCCTGTGTTGGTCCCAGCGTGCGGACGCTGGTTTGCTCCCAAGCCTTGTGGCTAGACAAAACTCCCTTGTTACACCAGTGTGCGGTCACTGGTTTGCTCCAAAGCCTATCGGCTATACAATCCTGTGTTGGTCCCAGCGTGCGGACGCTGGTTTGCTCCTAAGCCTTGCGGCTATACAAACTTGCTTGTTATACCAGTGTGCGGTCACTGGTTTGCTCCAAAGCCTATCGGCTATACAATCCTGTGTTGGTCCCAGCGTGCGGACGCTGGTTTGCTCCAAAGCCTATCGTCTATACTATCCTGTGTTGGTCCCAGCGTGCGGACGCTGGTTTGCTCCAAAGCCTTGTGGCTATACAAACTCGCTTGTTACACCAGTGTGCGGTCACTGGTTTGCTCCAAAGCCCATCGGCTATACAATCCTGTGTTGGTCCCAGCGTGCGGACGCTGGTTTGCTCCTAAGCCTTGCGGCTATACAAAACTTGCTTGTTAAACCAGTTTGCAGTCACTGGTTTGCTCCAAAGCCTATCGGCTATACAAGTCAGTATTGGTCCCAGCGTGCGGACGCTGGTTTGCTCCAAAGTCTTGCGGCTTTACGATTCCCCTGTTGGTCTCAGTGTGTGTACACTGGGTTGCTTACGATCCTGTCAATTTGCCATTACCATCTGACTGCTGCTACTATCTCTGGGCTGTCCTGCCCGGTATTGGTAAGGCCGGTAGAACCTTTTGCCACATTCCATCTGAGGTTGCCTTACCCGGTATTGGCAGGGCCGGTAGAGCCTACATTGAATCTTTTGAGGCTGCCTTGCCCGGTAATTTGGTAAGGCCGGTAGAACCGTTATGCTATTCCATCTGCAGGTTGCCTTACCCGGTATTGGCAAGGCCGGTAGAGCCTAACATTCTGCTACTTCAGACTGTCCTGTCCGGTATATTGACAGGACCGGTAGAGTCTGCCTTCTGTCTTGTTATATTCTGTATATATCTCTATGTATGTGTATGCCATCCTACGTTATCAATTTATTATTTCAATAAAATTGATTTTTACCTAAAACTTGTGTCTGAGAGTCATAATAAACCGTGACACTTGCCTGGTGCTGAGGGTAAGATACTTCCCGATGTTGCTGCCCTTCTAACGAAGCTGAAGAAGAAACTGACTTGGCACATGGAAGAGCACATGGACAATTGTCCCGAGTTAATGCTTGCCACAATTTGCGATCCTAGAATCAAAGGCAAGATGGCAGTTTATTCCAATTCCCTCACTGCATGGAGGGAACAATTGATAGCGACGGTGGTTGAGAGGCAAAGAAAAACTAGAATGCAGTCACAGGAGGTGGGAGAAGATTCAGAAGATGAGCTGGAGGAGTGTGTTGGTCTTCTGGGACCTATCAGTAGCAGCAACAGTAGCACTTCATCTTGTTCCAGTGGAGCAGCTGCTGCTTTTTATGCTGAGGCAATGGACAGATTATGCTTCGGACAAAACAAACAGCTCCCCATTAATAGAAAAAGTGCTGAGTTTGAGGTTAAGACTTACCTTGCGGAACCTTCTTTGGCCCCAAGTACAGATCCCTTGACTTTCTGGGATAACAAGAGGGCTGTGTGCCCTACATTGTCCCTGGTAGCCCAGGAGTTGCTTTCTTGCCCCCCAACCACTGTCCAGAGTGAGCGGGTATTTTCCGTTACTGGAAATATACTTAGCCCCCAGCGCTCTCAATTGGCCCCCTAGCTCATGGAGCAAATTACTTTTATGCAGCTCGAGGTTTTCGTGTTGCTATTTTAAACACTGAAACATGGTTAAATCGGCTTCTAGCCACGCAATATTTTTCTTTTTGATGTTTCAAAAGGATACTGTACCAGTCATTCTCACTTTTCCTTCTTCCTCCTAATTTAGATACTTCCATATGTATATAACACCTCTGCTACATATAGTAAATGACACATGCTACATATTGTGTAATGTATTACCTTTGCTTCAGATGGTAAGTGACAGATGCTCATGCTATATATATTGTATTTCACCTCTGCAACAGAAATGGCACATGCAACAGACAATATTAAAAAAATTTGGAATAATATGTCTGAATTTTTTTTTCAGAGTGACACATCAGCCAGTCTGACAGTTGTATAGGCATACAGGGTGCCTTATTGCCACCACAAGGGAAAGTCACCTTTGTCCCTGTGTAAAATATTAAAAATTTAAGTGATTAATTTTCAATGTCACTAAATAGTGGCAGTATTGGGAACATCAAAGGAAAAAAACCTAACGATCAGTGCCTGACATACTGTCAAGCACTGATCGTTAACTAATCAGTGTTACACTTACCTGTCATCCACTGTGTCTCCTTCTGTCTTCGCTACTGTCTTGTAACTTCTGTCTTCTTGCTGTAAAAACTACCCAGAAAAGTATAAGTCCAATGCATTATCTGGCACACAAATACATAGTTTAACCCCTTGCATGCCAGAGTGTTACACAACACATTGCAAAGCAATGTGTTGCATACCTCTCTGGGGCTCAGTAGGGTTTATAATATGTATTAGTGTGCCAGATATTCATGCATTGTACTTATACTTTTCTCAGGGTTTTTTTTTACAGCAAGAGGAAATAAGACAGAAGAGAAGAAAGAGGAGAAGATAGAAGAGAAGAAAGAAGGATAGAAGAGTACCGGTATACTGAGGACTCTGCTGGACATCAGGATTAATGGTAAGTGTTACTTGTAATGTGATGTTCTTTTTCTACTTATTTGGGTTAACCCTATGAGTGCCGGCAGGGTGATTATACCCCACTGGCACTCATGGGGTTAATTCTACTAACATTTGATATTGTTTTGGAGTACTTTCATGTATTGATGTGGGGCTTAGGGCCCCATATGAATAGACCCACTGGGGTCTTAGGTTTTTTTAACTTTATTTTCCTTTCTGTTTCGGCGTCGGCTGTTTGAAGATGCCATAAGGGACTAAAGTCAGAAAAAAAATTAAGTTATAACTTTCCTGCAATAAATTGAGTCCCTTATCGGATCTTCATAGCTAACGCAGACAATTGAATAGCAATTTACGGTGTTTTCATTAGTTCCTATGGATGAAAATACCTCTTAACTTTAACACCCCAAAAATGCCGGCGGCAGAAAAAACAGCCGTCTCCAACATTTGAATCGAGCCCTGCCACTCTACACACCTCCCTTTCACTCCTTTATATTCATTCCCTCTGTCCATCAGCCTCCTTCCCTCTGTCCCACTGCTACCCTCCTCCTCTGTCAGCTTCTCTTCATGCAAATCTGTGTCTGTCTCCTTCCCTTTTCCAATCGCTAGTGGAGACAGACAAGGGTTGGAGACACACACAGAAGAGTGGGTCAGCAGTGGGGTTATGCACTAAGGTGTTTTCAAATGGTGATGAGGTGTAAGGAACTTCTCCAGTGTGCTAAACTCTCCAATTCCTGGATTATCCCATGGAGCCAATGCACTAAGAACTTACAGGTTGGTTAAATCTCAGTTCACTGGCTAGATGGAAGACGCAAGGATCGTTCATCACACTAGAAGGGTCATCTCCACTTCATCACCTCCTCATAACACTTTGGTGTATCTTCCCCCCTGTTTGTATCTGAAATAAATAGACAACAACAATGCTGAAGTTTAAAAATGTAATATAAAATATAAATAATAATAATAATAATAAACTTTAAAACATTTTTTTGAAAAATCCCCCTCTGGAGGGAATGGGACAAGTGGGGGGCCTCCTTCCTCCTCTTGTGCAAGGCACCCATCTGGGTAGGTGGCGCCTACCACCACGTGCAGCAGGCAGGGCATCAGATGATGCCAGGCTGCTGTCTGAAGTGGAGCAGCTGGGGGTGGGGGCTGGCCCTGGATGCATGACATGACCTGTCAGGAGGCCCAGCATCAGCCTGTTCTGCTCCACCACTTGTTGGAGCAGAGCCTCCAGACGGTGCATGTTGTTTCTCAGCTGACGCCATAAGCCCCTGATGTCAGCTGAGATCCCGTATAGGACGTCCAGGGCCTCTGCGTACTCCTGGCTGGAAGGGGACTGCTGCTGTTGTTCTTCATCAGATGCAGCTGTGGGGAAAGAAGAAATGCAAAGCAGTGAGCACCTCTCTGGCACACAGATGTTTGATGCATTTAGCAGGGTAATTCTCAGCAATTGTCCTGTTGTCTAGGATGCACAATCATGTCCTTAACCACACCATCTGTTCATGTGGTCAGGATGTGCTCACTAGGGGCTCGATTTAATTACCAGCGCTAAAAATAAAACATGCGTTATTTTTTTTAAGTCAGTTTTTGCTATCCTATTACCCGACTTGTGAAAGCAAAATCAGCGGTAATTATACTTACTGCCAGTCTGAAAAAAGCCCATAGGAAACAACTAAAAACAATGTGCAATTAGTATCCTATTACCCACGCACAGTATTACCGCCTGTTTTGTAGTTACATTTAAGTTACAAATTTTGCGCCTCAGAGGTTGAGGCGTAGAAGCCATGACGACAGTTTCAAAACCATCGTTATTCGAACCAAAGCAGTGTATAATACAGTATACAGCATAGAAATCCAACAGTGACCCCCGTTGACATATTAACCCCTCTTTTTAAAAGTAGACGTACTGTGCTTTCTTACACTACATTAATCCGACAAATTGTTTCACATAGGTTATATGCTCTTTAATTCATAAAGGGAGCAATTGTCACCCCCATGCTAGGGGGGTGTCATGAGGGGTCATGATACCCCTTTTGAGGTCTGAAGTACTTTAATACAAATTACATATATAATTTAAAAAAGAAAAATCATTGTTAAACAGAAATTAAATATTTAATTACATTTGCACACAAATTACATATATAATAAAAAACTTTTTTTTATACATATACAGGTTTTCTATTAACCTTATGAGTACCAGAGGGGTAGCAAACACATTACAGTACCTCTCTGGAACTCATAGGGTTAATCTTGCAATACAAAATATGAGGGCATGTCGAATATAATAGGAGAAGAAAAATGTTGGATAAAAGTGGTGAAAGAAAGTCATGGGAGTACTGTAGTCAACTTTTCAAGGGGGTTAAAATGTTGTATGTACAATATTCATCAAATTAATATGGTGAAAGAAAGCACTGTAAGTCGACTTTGGAAGGGGAAGGGTTAACTGTCAACTATGAACAATATGTCGGATTAAAGTGGTGGAAGAAAGCACTGCAAGTAGACTTTTAAAAGGGGGAGATATGTTGAGGGGGGCACTGTCAGATTTTGTTATGCGGAGAACACATCTAACACTGAAGTTGATCTTTGTCATCAAATGTACGCCTATTTCCTTGGACTTTGACATTTTGCACGTTTTTTGTAGGTGGTAGTCGGGAAAAAAGCAGACAACGCCAGTTTTGTTACTACTCTGAAAAGTGCTGTCTACGCCAGTTTTGTTTTACCGTGGTTCTGCAATAGAATACCAACGTAACACGTTTGCAAAATTCGTGCAACTGGTTTTTCTTGTAACCCCGGTTTTAACGTTGATAATAGAATCGAGCCCTTAAACACAAGCGGTATTGACATTCACTTGTGTTCAACTGACAACATGCACTTTTGTGGTGATTAGAGGACATGATTGTGCGTCCTAGACAACAGGACCATTGCTGAGAATCACCACACAAAATGTGTTAAAGTGGATGTGTCTCCTATTTATAACATAGCCTAAATAGGCTATATATATATATATATATATATATATATATATATATATATCAAATACTTCTAAAACGTTCATTTTTTATTTTTAAGTTTTATTTGTTGTAAATATAACTTTGAAAATCTGTCCCCTACGTACTTCCATATAGACTGAGGTTACCTGCTCTGTAACTGCAGTCCGTCACTCTGCCTCTGCTCTCTTCCTTCCTCCTATGATGAAGGCCTCTGTCTGCAAGCTGGAGTGTTCTCATTGGCAGAGATCGATATCTAGCCAATGAAAGCGCTCCAGCTTCCAGACTGAAGCCTCCATCATCGGAGGAAGGAGGAGAGCTGAGGCAGCGCAGTCTATGCAGAAGTAGGTAGGGGACAGACTTTCTAAGTTAAATTTACAACAAATTAAACTTTAAAAAAAATAATTAATGTTTTACAAGTATTTGATATGTAGACTAACTATTTAGGCTATATTATAAATAGATGACACATCCACTTTAATTTGAGGGGACTCCGCAAACATGTGGCATTGTTGTGGCCAGAGAACATTATTGACCACCCCTGCTATGAACAAACTGATAGGTCAGGTTTGCCCTTTAGCCTTGATTGGACACAGGTGGACCATCACTGTCATTGTGATTAATCCACCAACACTCAATTATTGCTAGCCTGCAAACAGGAAATGTAGGTGTGTGCTATGGCCTGGAGCCAAGCATACGTGTGTGACAAGATCATGGCATGAACAAAAATCACATGATATTTTTCATGCCATGGTACTGTCACAGGTATGTGCGACAAGAACACAGATCACTACAGGGAATTTGGGGTCTTTGTAAGGGAAGGGGAGACAGGTGGAACACACATGGGACAGCAGATTTAGGATTTTACTTACCATGTGCTTCCCCTTCCATAGCCTCAGGAGCAGAGGCAGACACCCACAGAGGTGGTTCCTCATCCTCCTCACCAGACACAGCCCATAATGACCCTGAGGAGATACAGGACATTTTCACAAGGATGAAATAATTGTATGGAGCCTTAACACATTTCAGTGCCAGAGGAGTGCACAACAATTTTGAGAATGCATTAGGTGCCCCTCTACCATTGGAATGGTTACAACAGCCAGAAACACAAAACTCAGAACTCCTTCCACAAACATAAAACAACAACACACAACAAGACATATTAGACTTTTTTTTTGCTGGAGGACATATTACAATTTACTATCCTCACCTGCCCTTTCCACGTGGTGGTCCCCAGGTGCACCAACGGGGGCATGCACGCCACCATCTTTCTGCCCCCCCTCCTCCGGCATGTCAGCTGGACCTATTTTGGATATTAAGGGAATTAACATGTGATGAGAAACACTGACTTCATTAAATACTTCAGTTGTGTAAGCATTCAGGTTCACAACAACTGCACCAAGGTGGGATAACCTAGTTATCAGGATTTACTCAACAACAGAGGCAAATTTGGCCTACGAAGCATCACTGTAATGCATGGTAGGGCTTCAACATACCGAGACATCCATCATGGTGCATTGTGTGTTACGGTTTTCAGTACACTCAGAGGCAGGATGTTTGGTAAAACAGTTTTATTGAGACCAGACAGAATAAAGTAACCCTCGCGGGTCCAGCATATAAATAACACGTAATACTGACACAGGACAGGTTACAGAGGAAACATTAACCCACACGGGTCCAGTACATATATCTGAGAGCAAAATATATATTATTGACACAGGTCAGGTTGCAGTTCGTGTGAATCATCGAGACAACGATAGGAAGGCGCTATTAGGCCGGGAGGCTGATAGGCCCTAATAGCGGAAGGCCCAAAGAATACTCTCTACGCAGAGAGTGATACAATAGCGACTTAGCCACAATGGGTGAGCGAGGCCCTGAATGAGTAACAGACTACCGGACAACACAGGGTGATTGCAACCGGAGGTGCAGTGTAACTCCAAACCGAAACAGCAGTAACTGTGACCCAAGGATAAAGACACCAGGCTGCAAGGATTAACGAAAGCTCTGGCGTGATGGCAACTGCCAGGTAGTAAAGACAGACTGAAGCGCCCTGGAGACCAACCTCAGTAGGGTAGCAGTAACAAGCCAAGCGTACAGTGTGCCACCAGGAATAGCTCCTACCCTGGGATATGGAGATACAAGGCACAATAGCGCAACTGGGTTGCAGCAGCTGAACGGCTAGTGCAGCAGTCGAGGCAACAAAAAGTAGCAGGAGCGTCCTCCAAACCGGGTCGGTACACAGAACAGGAACGTTCTCCAAACCGGGTCAGTACACAGAGCAGGAACGTAATCAGGCAGTCCGGGTCATACACATGATTCACACGATATACAGAGCAAGCACTAAGCAACGGGAACACCACGAAAGGGCCCTGTAGAAGTGACAGGGCTCAGTACTTAAAGGCTAACACTGGGCAGAGCAACATCACGTTAGCCAATAAAAAGGTATCAGGAAATAATACTGTCAAAATGTTGCCAGCAATACACGGGCACCGTGATAGTACCCCTCTCGCTCAAAGGCCCCCCCCCCCCCGAGAGGAGGGAGCCAGATTCTGAGGGTACTTGGCATGAAATCTGTACAGCAGTCTGGGAGCATGGAGGTCATTCTGATCAACCCAGGAACGCTCTTCAGGGCCATAGCCCTTCCAATGAACCAAATATTGCAACCTCCCTCTGACTCTTCGGGAGTCAATTATACTTTGTGCTTCGTACTCCTCCTGACCTTGCACAAAGTGTGCCATCTTAGAGAATCTGTCGACCACCATCAGAATAAATGAGCATCCCCAGGACACTGGCAATTGTCCCAGGAAGTCAATCGAGACATGAGACCAAGGACGCTCTCCATTAGGCCCTGGTTGAAGCAAGCCAACTGGGAGGTGCCTAGGGGATTTGGCACGGGCACAAGTAGTGCATGCTGCCGTGAAGGCGGTGCAATCAGCACGTAAGGAAGGCCACCAGAATAACTGTGAAAGAGACCAGATCAATTGGTCCCTGCCTACATGCCCAGCTGCCCGAGATGCATGGTAGGTTTCGAGTAGGCGAGTACGGAACGGCTCAGCCACAAAACACTTGCCCACTGGGGTATCAGGGGGTGCGGTAGCCTGGGTAGCAAGAATCTCCCCCCCAGAGGTGAAGTGATGCTTGTCCGCATGGTGGCCAAAATGCGATCTGGCTGAATAATGGGTACTGGAGTCTCATCGTATTCCGTCTCTGGACCAAGTTGCCTGGACAGGGCATCCACCCTAATATTCTTGGAACTGGGCAGGTAGGATACAATAAAATTAAAACGGGACTGAAACAAGGCCCATCTGGCCTGTCGAGAGGACAATCTCTTTGCCTCAGAAAGGTATATTAGATCAATACCGGGGTTCTAGTACCCTCAAGTAGGTGTCGCCATTCTTTGAGGACTAGAATTGCCAACAGTTCTCGGTCCCCAATCTCTTAGTGGCTCTGAGCACTGGACAACTTCTTAGAGAAAAAGCCACATGGCCTTAACATACTCCCTGGGTCTGGATGCTGTGACAACACTGCCCCTACCCCAGTTTCAGAGGCATCAACCTCCAATGTAAAAGGAAGGGAGGGATTGAGGTGGGACAGTACAGGAGCAGAAGCAAATGTGGATTTCAGAGTCACAAAGGCTTGTTCAGCTTCCTGAGACCATTGGAAGGGATTAGCACCCTTGTGTGTGACATCGGACAGTGTCTTTACAATCGTGGAAAAGTCTTGAATGAACTTCCTATAGTAGTTGGCAAAGCCAAGAAAGCGTAGGATAGCCTTGAGTCTTAGGATGTGGCCACTGCAGGACTGCTGCGAGCTTATCCTTGTCCATTGCAATGCCATCTTTAGAGATCACAAAGCCTAGAAAAGGGACCATAGGCTTGTGAAACTCGCATTTCTCAATTTTACAGTAATGTTTGTTCTCACAGAGTCTAAGCAAAACTGCAGTCACATCCTTGATGTTGCGACAAATTGGACGAATGTATGAGAATATCATCGAGATAAACCACAACGCAAGACTGGAGCATTTCACGGAGGATGTCATTGATAAACTGCTAGAACACTGCGGGAGCGTTACATAGCCCAAACGGCATCATCAGGTATTCACAGTGTCCTGATCTGATATTGAATGCCGTTTTCCACTCATCACCGGCTCTTATTCTGATCAGGTTATATGCTGCATGTAAGTCTAACTTGGTGAAAATGGAGGAACCCTTTAACCTGTCAAACAGTTCCGTGATGAGTGGTATCGAGTAGGAGTTTTTGGACATGAGTTTATTCAAGCCACGATAATCAATACAGGGTCGTTACTCACCATTTTTATTTTTGATAAAGAAGAAACCAGCTATCACAGTGCCCGTGATTGCTGCTTTGCTATGTCTGTCACTTATAGGGGGCTCCCATTGGCTGCTTGCCTTTGGCCCGCCTCATAGTGCCTATTTAAACCTAGCCTGGGCACCTTTCAGTTGCCCTTTTGTGGTGTCTGAGTATTTTCATTTCCACCATGCTACAGACACTATTGGCCATTCTGCTGTTCCTGAGTACCTGTGTTCCTGAGTTCTTGAGTTTGTGCTGTTCCAGTACCGCTGTCTGTTGTGTTGGTTCCAGTCCTGTTCTGGTTGAGTTTCTTGTAGTGCTGCTTCCTGCTGCTGATCTCCGTTACCGTTCCTGATCCGGTCAGACGTCGTTGCTGGTTCCTGTTTCTTCATGAGCCTGATTCCTACAGCGGTGGCGACATTGTTCATCGGTCGCTTGGCGACATTCCAGCCAGTTGGTTCCATTCTCTCACGATACTATTCTTGAGTGTCTGTTGGTTCCCAGCGTGCGGACGCTGGTTCGCTCCAAAGCCTTGCGGCTATAGTATACATAAACACTGTTGGGTCCCAGCGTGTGGACGCTGGTTCGTTCCAAAGCCTTGCGGCTACATTATACTAAACTCTGTTGGTTCCCAGTGTGCGGACGCTGGTTCGCTCCAAAGCCTTGCGGTTAGATTATACTAAACTCTGTTGGCTCCCAGCGTGCGGACGCTGGTTCGCTCCTGGCCCTCGTAGTTCACTACTCAGCTATACTGTTGGCATTTGTGTGCTCTCCAGTCTTTACTATCATTATTTCATCTACACCCTGTTGTAGGGTCTCATATTCTGTAGTATTGGGCTACGCATATTATTACATCTTCAACTGTCATCTCTTCCTGACAGTATTGGGGCCACTTGGGTTGACACCTCTTCTATTAGGTTGCCCTGCCCGCTATATTGGTAAGGCCGGTAGAACCTATTACCTTCCAATTTACGGATGCCTTACCCGGTATTGGCAGGGCCGGTAGAACCTAGCCTGTCCGTTTTCCTTCAGGCTGCCTTGCCCAGTATATTGGCAGGGCCGGTAGAATCTGGTTTGCTGGTTCCCGTTAGGCTGCCTTGCCCGGTATATTGGCAGGGCCAGTAGAGCCACCTTTACATTGCATGCTCAGGCTGCCCTGCCCGGTATATTGGCAGGACCGGTAGAGTCTGATTTCATATTACCATTCCACTTACTATTTATGTATTGTATGTACGTGTATGCAATCCTATGGGATTATTTTAAATTTTCTCAATAAAGTTGTGTTTTTACCTAACTTTTCGTCTGAGAGTCGTAAAAAACCGTGACACCAGCCCCAGAGGGAGAGGATGACTTCCTGATAATACCCCTCTCAAGAGCATCCAAAATGTATTCCTCCATGGCCCTATTCTCCTCTCAGGACAATGGGTAAGTCCGACCTCAAGGAGGAATGGCGCTAGGAGGCAGATCAATAGCACAATCGTAGGCCCTATGTACCGGCAAAGCGCTAGCCTCCCCCTTACTAAAAACGTCACTGAATTGATGGTACTCAGCTGGCACGGAGGGAGAGGTACACATAACCTTGGTAGGATGGGAGATGCAATGCTTATTACAGTATTCAGACCAGGCCATGATCTCACAACTATGCCAGTCGAACCTAGGGTTGTGCATATGTAGCCATGGGAACCCCAAGATGACCGCATGGTGGGGAGACTGGATAATCTGAAAACACTGTCCCTCCATGTGGAGAACCCCAATAAGCATAGAAAGCGGTATAGTTTCCTTAGTGATAAGAGCTGGTACCAACGGCCTGCCATCAAAGGCTTCGATAGCCAAGGGAGATTCCCTCTCAATTAGTGGAATTTTGTGTAATTCAGCAAATGATCTGTCCATAAAATACCCAGCTGCGCCAGAATCCACTAGGGCCAGAACCTCCACCGAGAGTTCTGCCCAGGAAATCACAGCCTGTACAGTAGGCTTTTGATTAGCCGGATCTAGGGACCACTGACCACCACCTAGGGCCTGTCCCCCAAGGTACCCTAGGTGCGTTCGTTTCCCGGCTGTGTAGGACAGGAGCGCAACAAATGGCCAGCTTGGCCACAATAAAGACAGAGGCCCTGTCTGCGGCGATGAGCCTGTTCTTCCTTGGTCAACCTAGTGAACCCTAACTGCATCGGTTCACTGCTCTCATGGTTACACTCATGAGTCATGGGAGGTGAGGGAGACATGGGTGGGAAACTTTGTCTTGCCCGTCCCAACTCTCCGGCCTGCTGCCTACGGTCCTTGGCCGCCATTCTCTCCCTAATGCGGTAATCGATCAATATTGAATAATCAATAAACTCGTCCAGATAATTCGGCAAGTCTCTAGCTGCTGTTTCATCTTCAATACGGTCACCGAGTCCTTGAGCAAATGCTGCCATGAGCGCCTCATCGTTCCAGCCCGCCTACGCTGCCAATGTACGAAATTCAATAGCGTATTCTGCAACAGTGCTGGATCTCCAATAATCTTTTGGCAGTAGAGGCGGCTCTTCCTGGGATTTCAAATACTCTACCAAATGCTCTTAGGAACTCACTGAAGTTCTTGGTACATGGTTTAGCTGCCTCCCACAAGGGATTTGCCCACACCAGTGCTCTGCCCGTTAGCAAAGAAATCATGAGGCCGACCTTACTTCGGTCACTCGGAAAGGCTTAAGGCATTAACTCTAGGAAGATCTCCAATTGGTTTATTAACCCTCTGCACAGGGTAGGTTCGCCATCGTACCGTAAAGGTAATGGAGCAGTAGCAGTTAACCCTCTGTTCAAGTTTTCTTGAATCACGGATTGAGCTCCCGGTGTCGTAACTGGGGGGACCATCAAGGCCTGTACTGGATTATCCCAATGAGCAGTACACTCTAGTATAGTTTATGCGGCCAGTGCCAACTGGTCCATGCACTGCTCGTGTATATCCATCCTCCAATGGATACTTTGTGCATTACCGTCACCTGTACCGTCTGAGGTCATGGCCCTTTCGTACTGTTACGGTTTTCAGTACACTCAGAGGCAGGATGTTTGGTAAAACAGTTTTATTGAGACCAGACAGAATAAAGTAACCCTCGCGGGTCCAGCATATAAATAACATGTAATACTGACACAGGACAGGTTACAGAGGAAACATTAACCCACACGGGTCCAGTACATATATCTGAGAGCAAAATATATATTACTGACACAGGTCAGGTTACAGTTCATGAGAATCAGCGAGACAATAGGAAGGTGCTATTAGGCCGGGAGGCTGATAAGCCCTAATAGCGGAAGGCCCAAGGAACACTCTACGCAGAGAGTGATACAATAGCGACTTAGCCACAATGGGTGATTGAGGCCCTGAATGAGTAACGGACTACCGGACAACACAGGGTGACTGCAACTTGAGGTGCAGTGTAACTCTAAACCGAAACAGCAGTAACTGTGACCCAAGGATAAAGACACCAGGCTGCAAGGGTTAACAAAAGATCTGGCGTGATGGCAACTGCCAGGTTGTAGAGACAGACTGAGGCACCCAGGAGACCAACCTCAGTAGGACAGCAGTAACAAGCCAAGCATACAGTGTGCCACCAGGAATTGCTCCTACCCTGGGGTATGGAGCTACAAGGCATAATAGCGCGACTGGGTCGCAGCAGCTGAACGGCTAGAGCAGCAATCAAGGCATCCAAAAGGGTCTACACAAGACCTGGACAGAGCACCAGTAAGATTCCCCAACCGGACAACCGGACGGTGTAATTAACCGGTCCTGAGTGACACACAGGGCAGGAGTCTCAGCCAATCCGGGTCGATACACAGAGCAGGAACTTCATCAAAACCAGGTCGATACACAGACCAGGAACGTCATCCAAACCGCGTCGGTACACAGAGCAGCAACGTCAGCCAGGCCGGGTCGGTACACAGAGCAGGAACGTAATCAGGCAGAGTAGTCAGGCAGTCCGTGTCATACACAGGATTAACACGATATACAAAGCAAGCTCTAAGCAACGGGAACACCACGAAAGGGCTCTGCAGAAGTGACAGGGCTCAGTACTTAAAGGCTAACACTGGACGGAGCAACATCACGTTAGCCAATAAAAACGTATCAGGAAATAATACTGTCAAAATGTCGCCAGCAATACACGGGCACCGTGATATTGTGTCCATCATGCCTACAATGTCATCATGTGACTGGCAGGAGCATGACAAGCATTTCTTACATGTGCTCCATATGTGCATTAGTGGGATATTTAACCCTTGGAGCAGGGCCAGACTGGGAATAAAAACCAGGCCTGGAAAAAATTGCTTACCAGCCCCATATCATTGCGGTGAGGCCGACCCGGTGCGCAGACGCAGTGCTCTTCTCCACGCTACGTCTGACATCACTGTGTGACCTCCATATTGCCCTCAGTCTCCACATCCCCCCCGCCAATCTCCACATTGCCCCGCCGTGTCCATTTCCTACCTCCCTGGTGGTCCAGCAGTGTGGCATGAGAGGTCTGTGCTTCCTTCTGCACAGACCTCTTTACTGCTTTTACTCCCACATGGTCTTCTCTTCAGTAATGCAGAGTGCTGGGAGATGATGTCATCTCCCAGCGTTCGACATTACTAAAGATCAGACGAGGGAGCTCAGCTGCTTCAGGTCTGTGCAGAAGAAGGCACAGACCTCAGCATGTTGCAGGGCCCTTCAAATATCCCTGCCACGGTCCTGTCACCTTGTGGCCGTGGCCAGCACTCCTGCAATCAAGAAGCAATCCGCGGCCGCAAGGTACAGGACCGTGACCGGGGATTGCTTCTTGATTTTGAAGCAGCCCCAGGGAATCCCAATGCAGGCAGCCTACCAGGAATTATCCCGGTAGGCCAGTATGGCCCTTCCTTGGAGTGCCAGAAAGGTGAGCAAAGCATAGCTTAGCAATGCTGTGCTGCTCACCCTTGTGGCAATGCAATAGTTATATAAACTAGATATGGCTAAAACAAGCTGGGGTTTCTAATACACATATGGAACAATTTAACATGACTAAAAACACGTTTGTACGTGAGGGAGACATCTTAAAAACAACTTACCAGCAGCCACCTCTTCCTCCACACTGGCAAGAGCAGTGGCAGTGACCGGCTCCAGATAGAAGGTGATGACTTCTTCTTCCCCCTCCCTGTCAGAGCTAGGTACTCCATCAGGTTCATCTGTAATGAGAAGAGTACACCACGTTACAGTACACACACACACACGCATGGACATTGCATAACAAAGTACTAAATAACATTAAACACACGTATGGACACTGCATAACTAAGTACTACATTTACATTACACACACGCATGGACATTGTATAACAAAGTACTACATTACATTACACACACGCATGGACATTGCATAACAAAGTACTACATTAAAGTACACACGTGGACATTGCATTACAAAGGATTAAGTTACACAGAGCAGATGTGTGATTTGCAGTGCTTTACCATACATTGCACACCTATATGCTCAGTGGTAGATATTTAACCCTTTGAGTGTCAGAGGGTTACACAACACATTGTTAGCGTACCTAATTTCCAGTGCTGCACTCCAGGTGATGCTGGAGAAGTATCCTCCAACTTGGCGCTTCTACCAAGTTCCAGGTGTCTCTCAATGGCCCGGGTCTGTGCACACTTGGTGGTGTCAGTAACCGTCCATGGCCTCAGGCTGGATGGTAGTATAACATGTGTGACCTGGGGCTCTGATAGACTGGCTCTTATACTGACTGCAGGCACGAGTCAAGTATCTGCTACTACTATTCTGACTGCAGGCATGATTCTGTTAGATTCCTCACTACCCTGGATCAAGACTTCGTGTTCCTGTTACTGTTCTGTTCCATTCCTGTTCCTGTTCCTGTTCCTAGCAGAGACTACCAATGGCTTAGACCTAGTCTCTAGTAGAGTCATCCACCCTGGCAGTATACTATTTCTGGTAGTAGCACTTGCTGGCTGTGACTAGCTACTTGTTCCTGTTAATTACCTCTGTGTGCTACCTTATTTGTTATTTTAATAAATTGCATTTTTACTATACTGTACGGACTCCTGAGTTATTCTGGGGAACCGTGACACACATGCAGAGCATTGTGTACCCATCTGGCACTCAAAGGGTTAACAACATTACATGAACACATGCATCAGAATACAATTACTTACCAGAAAACATGCCAGCTTGGTCTGACTCCTCAGCTGTGGAGATGTCTGGCGCTGGAGTACCCAACTCAGAGGCAAGCAGGGAGGGGGCATCACTGCCACTGCTCCTGGCGGAACTCATGCAAATTACCAGACCAGAGGAAGAGTTTCTCCCTCCAGTTGATGGAGAATGGGCACTTACATCAGCAGGAACAGGAGCAGGCACGTGGACAGGGAAGACAGGTGCTGTAGGGGCAGGGGAAGATGCAGGAGCATGATCATCTTCAGCATCCAAGGATTCCATTGGTCCTGCTACAGGGGTGATGGGAGCTGGTCCAGCATGTGATAGACCAGCAACAGTCTCATCACCACCTGAAGCAGGAGCAGCTTCTTCCTCAGATACTTCAATGAGGCCATCCAGGACCTGTTCATAGTGATGGAATTGAACAGGTCTACTGGAGGCCCCAGATGACCGCTCTACCTCCATCCTCGCCCTTTTCCGCAGCACCTGCCTTCTAATGTCATAAACCCGCTTCCTGCACCTGATTGATGTGTGTGGGGACACTGCCACCTCATTGACAGCTTCCACCACAGCATCCCACATTTCGCTCCTATCCACTACTGTGGTGGAAGCTGCCAATGGGCCAAAGAGCTGGGAATAACAGCCCTGCAGTGCCCCCACTAGTGTCTCATTCTCCTCCATGCTGAAGGGTATTTCTCTTACTTTGAGCATTACTGCTCTTCTTTCTTGCAAGATGGTGGCTGCTGCTCTCTAAAATGGCTGTCTGTTGGGGTCTGGGTCTTGTTTGGAGTATTCCCCACCCTTTTCCCAGGTCATAGAGTCTTCTTTTTTGCACTGCTAGTAAGGCATCTGGAGAGAGACGTTCTGACAGGCATTATATAGTGTCCTAGAGACAATGAGCATTGCACCTGGGGGTGGGAGGGGTGCTTAAACCAATAGAAGCTGGTCAAAACTTCCAAAAGTACAATTCCAGTCCAGGTTTTGGTAAGCACACCCAAAGAAAAAAGCACATTTAAAATAGCTAGAGTTCTTGACCAGCTTCTATTGGTTTAAGCACCCCTCCCACCCCCAGGTGCAATACTCATTGCTTAGCATTCTATGGCAATATAATGTAACTAAATCCTCATCTTTAATATAGTAGTGATATGCAGGCACAATGCCGCAGAGTAAAGGGTTAATTAATGGTGATGAAAATGTGGGTGTACTTTTGTATATTTGCTTTTAGATATTTTGGTCAAAATTGGCTGCACTCCAGCAATTTTAAATGTGTTTTTTTCTTTGGGTGTGCTTACCAAAACCTGGACTGGAATTGTACTTTTGGAAGTTTTGACCAGCTTCTATTGGCTTAAGCACCCCTCCCACCCCAGGTGCAATGCTCATTGTCTCTAGGACACTATATAATGCCTGTCAGAGAGTCTCTCTCCATTAATGAGTAAAGCTAACCAAGACTCAGCTCTCAGGATAAAGTAAATTAAGGTTAGTAAATACCTAAAGTAGGAGAGATTCAGCTCATAAGACAAAGCATATTAAGGTTTGGTACTTGCCACCTTGGCGTTGGTGGCAAATGTAGCATTTTATGGCCGTATAATGTAACTAAATCCTCATCTTTAATATAGTAGTGATATGCAGGCACAATGCTGCAGAGTAAAGGGTTAATGGTGATGAAAATTTGGATGTGCACCAATACTTTTGTATATTTGCTTTTAGATATTTTGGTCAAAATTGGTTGCACTCCAGCTATTTTAAATGTGTTTTTTCTTTGGGTGTGCTTACCAAAACCTGGACTGGAATTGTACTTTTGGAAGTTTTGACCAGCTTCTATTGGCTTAAGCACCACTCCCATCCCCAAGAGACAATGTTCATTGTCTCTAGGACACTATATAACGCCTGTCAGTCTCTCTCCATTAATGAGTAAAGCTGACCAAGACTCAGCTCTCAGGATAAAGTAAATTAAGGTTAGCAAATGCCTAAAGTAGGAGAGATTCAGCTCATAAGACAAAGTATATTAAGGTTAGGTACTTGCCAAAATGAGGCACCTTGGCATTGGTGGCAAGCTTAGCATTCTATGGCCATATAATGTAACTAAATCCTCATCTTTAATATAGTAGTGATATGCAGGCACAATGCTGCAGAGTAAAGGGTTAATGGTGATGAAAATTTTGGATGTGCACCAATATTTTTGTATATTTGCTTTTAGAAATTTTGGTCAAAATTGGTTGCACTCCATCAATTTTAAATGTGTTTTTTTTTTTTTTTTCCTTTGGGTGTGCTTACCAAAACCTGGACTGGAATAGTAAGGCACCTGGCCAACCAGCAATGGAAATCCTAAGAGTTTGAAACTTGGGCCAATAGTATTTGAAAGTGGGAGCTGGAGTGGGCAATGCCATCTCAATATATCCAATACGAATCGTGGAAGATACAACATGATGTCACAAACTAAGCAGGGGCAGGAAGTGACAAGATGGTTTGTTCGACAAGCTGTGAAGGGTAGGCTGGGTCAGACGGCTTGGTTATGTTCAACAAACCATGCAGGTTAGACTGTGACAGACATATGTTTGTGATGTTCGACAAACTATGCGTGGCAATCTGAGATCATTCCGGGGAGGCAACTGAGTGCTCCAGGCCCGGCGCATTCAGTTTCTTTCGATCTTTACTACTACGCAACAACTCCAATGTATACTGTACATAACATTACTGTACTTACAGTGATAGTTAGGAAGACACAAGCAGAGCATGTAGCTAACTGGAAAATAAATGGCCAAAGATGGGGGAAATTTATTTTGAATTAGTGGTGTATGGGGCATGGTTGTCTGCCTATTGGTTGAACTCTTGCCAGTTCTTGGTGTATGTGAACAAATTACTTAACTCTTTGAGTGTCAGAGTTATCCAACGTATTGAAAAGCAGTGTGTTGGATACCGCTCTGGCACTCAAAGGGTGAAAACGGCTAAGGGTTTGGACAATACAGGATGAAGATTGCTTAGGAGAATGAAACACTAAAAAGTGGGGTTTGTGTTTGAAAGATTACAGCCTAAAGTGGTGAAGGGAGATGGACATACAGAGATCATATATAAGTGTTGCTGGTGGCGTTACTGGTGGGATATTCCGGTAACTTTGTAGTTAATTTCATAACCTATTGACAACTCTTTGGGTATGTGAGTTGATGATTTAGCACAAAATTAATGTATTTTCAATACACAAACTAATTTAGACACACATACTGAAGTTTAAACAAGCAATGATGTGTTTATTCTTGACGTAGTATGAAACACTAACACATAGACTTATCTGATATGAGGGAATTAAGGGTAGGAAAACGAGAGAGAGGAATTTGGGTACCAAAGAGGGACAGTAGGGTAGGAGGCTGGTACCAGAAAATGAAACCTTAACCTTTACCCATGTACTAACACAGAATGTCACGTTGTCACGTACTGCTCCCTTGCGGGTTCTCGTTCACTCGGTCTTCTCCTTCGTATCGTCGCCTTCTCTGCTGTTGCGGCGGCTTCTTTCTTCGCCAGATGCGACGTGCTGCTATCACGGTGCCCGTGATTGCTGCATTTCAGTGTCTATCACCTGCAGGGGGCTCCCATTGGCTGTCTGCCTTCAGCCCGCCTCACATTGCCTTTTTAAACTCAGTCTGGGCACCCTCTGGTTGCCCTTTCATGGTGTCTTTGACAGCATCCACTTCCTCCTTTCTACTATAGCTGATTGGGCCTGTTGCTGAGTTCCTGCCTACTTGTCAGTTCCGGTTGTTCTCATCAGTAGCTGATGTTCCGGTTGCCAGTCTGCTTAGCCATGCTTGATCCAGTTGATCTTTTCTGCCTGGTTCCTGTTGTTTCCTGCTTCCAGTTACTGCATCTGAGGCGACATTACTCTTCTTTCGCTCCGGCGACATTTCAGCCCATTGGTTCCAGCGTGCAGACGCTGGTTTGCTTCACTAAGCCTTGCGGCTCACGTTATAGTCTGTTGGTCCCAGCGTGCGGATGCTGGTTTGCTCCTCTAGCCTTGTGAATCTCCTCCTGCCTGTAAGTTCCTGACGTAGGGCGCTGGTTTACTCCCTGACTTGCAGTCAGGTACCTGGTGGTCCTGAGTGCCCTGTCCAGTCCTAACAGCATTGATTCCTACAGTTTATGGGCATGAGAGTTTCTGATTATAGAGAGACCGCTTGACCTGGTAACCTCTATTTTTCATCTCACTGTCATTGTCATCTGACAGTCATTAGGTCACAGTGGTTGTCACCTTCCTTTGGGCTGCCTTGCCCGGTATTGGTAAGGCCGGTAGAAACTTTCACGTTGCCATCTTATGGTTGCCTTACCCGGTATTGGCAAGGCCGGTAGAGCCTACTCCTTGTTGTTCCCTCAGGCTGCCTTGCCCGGTATATTGGTAAGGCCGGTAGAACAGTTTCCGTTGCCATCTTATGGTTGCCTTGCCCGGTATTGGCAAGGCTGGTAGAGCCTACTCCCTGGTATTCTGTCAGGCTGCCCAGCCCGGTATATTGCTGGGCCGGTAGAGCCTTTTGTTCCAGACTCGCCTGGGTTGCTTTGCCCGGTATTATTGGAGAGGCTGGTAGAACCTATATCTATTGTCATGATCTTCTATGTATTGTTTGTATGTGTATGAAAACCCTATGTGATTGCCTTTATCGAAAAGATAAAGTTATGTTTTTACCTAAACCTTACGTCTGAGAGTCTTAACAAACCATGACAGCTGCCTAGCAGCGGCTTGTGTTTCTCCATTTCTAGGCGCTCGCGTCACTTCCGGTCCGCGGCTCCTTACTGAGAGCATTCTGGGGTTTTCAGACACGTTAGTGTAACATCTTCTTAGTATCCCTAGTACTGTGCATCAGCTTTTCGTGTATGATCCGGCTTGATTCCTGACTACTCTCTTGCCTCCTGTATCCAGTACTGTTCCAGTGTCTTGTGTATGATCCGGCTTGATTCCTGACTTCTCTCCTGCCTCCTGAATTTTGTACCGTTCCAGTATATTGTGTATGACCTGGCTTGATTCCTGACTAATCTCTCCATCTCCTGATTCCAGTACAGCTCCAGTGTGTGGTTAGGTCCGTTTCCAGACGCCTCCCTGCCTCCTGAGTTTTGGTGTTATCCTGCTACAGTATACTCAGATTGCTCTTCTGTGTTCCCTGTCTGTATCCAGCTAGTCCTACTGTATATGTTCCAGCCTGTCCACTGCCTGTTCCTGCTGACCTTTGAGTTCCATTAGGCCTGAGTGAGTACCCTTTTCTTTGGAGTTATTTCCTCCCTGGGGATTAGGGTAGTAGTAGTTTGGCTACACGGGGTTATCGCGGGCCCCCTTTGGCTCAACAGAAGGGGAGCAATCTGGCTTCACGGCCAGCACCTTTATACGGCTGAGCCGCAGCACAACTCCTGGTAGGCAACCATCGTACCCAAGCTACACCCCCTAGCGTCGCACTCTAGCATCTTGCTCCCTAATTTCATGTTGGAGGAGGCTGACCTTCTTCTAGCTTTAGGGGGTATCTCTGTCTAGCCTACCCTGTCACATAGTATCTGACATTATACTAACACCACCCTCCTGTCGATCATGGCTGCAGATCCCAGCGACCTGTCAGCAGCACTGCAACAGCAGGGAGCCATTCTTGAACAGCAAGCTACGCAGATAGCGTCCAGCTTCCCGTCCAGACAGACTATCACCAGCCTCCTGCAGCAGTTGGAACAGTGATTGGAGCCTTCCTTAGTCCCGACGGCTTCTGTCTCTCCCCCTCTGCCCAATCAGTCTTCCTATGTTCCTGCCCCGCGGCTTCAGCTTCCAGAACGGTATGAAGGGGATCCGAAGGAATTGAGAGTATTTCTCCACCAGTGTTTACTACATTTCAGTTGTCACCCTGAGATTTTTGCCTCACCACTCCAAGATAATGTTTATAGTGTCCCTTCTAAAGGGACAAGCTCTGGCTTGGGTGTCGCCTTTATTGGACCGTGAATCTCCTGTTCTCAGTGATTTTGACTCCTTTCTCTCTGCCTTTTGTGGGGTTTTTGACGGTACTGGGCATCAGGAGCAGGCTGAGGCCGCACTTCTTGACCTACAGCAGGGTCAGCTACCTCTTACCCAGTATGCCGTTGAATTCCATACCCTGGCATACGATACCGATTGGGGAGAGAGTGCTTTAAAAGCTGCTAACGACGCTTCCTATACCACGGACCCTAGAGGATTTCTCAAAGAGGTTGGAAAGGGACCGGGACCGCGCCTGTCATCCCGCTTCACGTCCCTCTGTGCGTTTGGCTCCTTGTTTCCATCCACCCATTAGCCAATCTACCGCTCCTCCCGAATCCATGGAAATCGGACAGGTGTATAGGATGTCTGATGCAGAAAAGACTCAACGCCGCACCCTCGGTTTATGCTTGTATTGTGGACTACAGGGTCCACGTTCTGTCCCCCTACTCAAGGAGTCCAGCCTCACCCTATCCGTTGTCTTATCATGGCCATCCTCTTCAGTTTCGGTTCCAGCCTTCATTGATTCTGGGGCAGCAGGCTTGTTTCTGGATGCTAGTTTTTCCCAGTAACACGGCATACCTCTTATGGCTCGCCATCCTCCCCTGCGTGTGGTGGCTGTTGACCGTACTCCTGTGGGCTCCTGTTTGATCTCTTCTGTCTCGGCTCCACTGACCTTGCAGGTCGGCAAGACCTTTTCCGAACAAGTGTCTTTTGATGTCATCTCTTCCCCTCAGAACCCTGTTATTCTTGGTCTTCCCTGGTTGAGACACCATAACCCAGTCATTGATTGGATATCTGGAAATGTCACCCTTCCAGACTCTTGCTCTCTGTCTTCTACGACTTTCGCTGTTTCTGACATGGGTTTTACCTCCGATGGAGAGCTTCTTCTGTCTAACTTACCGGAACCGTACCACGCTTACGCCGACGTTTTCTGCAAATCTAAGGCCGAGAGTCTTCCTCCACATAGGGATTATGATTGCATCATTGACCTGCTTCCCGGTACAACACCTCCCAGAGGCCGTGTTTATCCTCCTTCTCTCCCTGAGACTTCTGCCCTGGATGATTACATCAAAGAGAGCTTGGCTCAAGGTCTTATTCGCCCATCATCTTTACCTGCCGGGGCCAGTCTGTTCTTTGTGGAAAAGAAAGATGCTTCACTCCGTCCTTGCATCGATTATCGGGGCTTAAATGCCATCACTCTGTTACGGTTCAGTACACTCAGACACGTTGGGTTTAGGTAAAAACAGCTTTATTGAAGCACACAAGGAATAATGTAACCCTCACGGGTCCAGTAAGTAGCATCAACTGACACAAGACAGGTTACAAGTGGTTACCCACACGCGTCCAGTAAAGTGCACAACACAATACTGATACAGGTCAGGTAAATCGTGATACAGTGTATGAGTATGATATACAGTGGAGCCACTGGCAGAGTGGCTAGCAATGACTGCGGTACAATGTCGCTAACACCACAGGCGGTGACAATGACCTGAGAAACGGAGGCAAAGCTTACTAGCACGGTTCCACTACGGTGGACGCCCACCGTGGACTACAAAGGCAAATCAGAGTTCGTGCCAAACGGAGGCCCAACGGAGAGATCGACACCAGTGCTGTTGCTATGACCCAAAGGGTTAATGTGCGCACATAAATGGCAGACAACCGGAAGCGCCCTGGGTATAGGTAGCAAGCACACAATATAGCAAGTGGATATGAGGCAGCGCCCCCGAAGGTTTTAATAATCGCTATGGTCTGGATAACAGCAACCACGGAATGCGCCCAACTGAACCTATGGTGACCAAGCGAAGTAGCACTGTGAAGTAGGATACAGGCACACTGAGACTCTGAGCCAACTGGAATGATAAGACAGGGCACTGTAAGCAGTCGGGACTGCCAGGTAAAGTCCAATGAGCAAGTTGAGAGCAGGAACCAACGCCAACCGGTTCAGTAGCCAGCACAGGAATGTAGCCAAGCTGAGTCGGAACAGGAAGCAGGAACGTTGATCTCGCTGGGTCGTTACACGGAGCAGGAACGTTGATCTCGCCGGGTCGGTACACGGAGCAGGAACGTCAGCCAGGCCGGGTCAGAACAGGAAGCAGGAAAGTCAGCAAATCAGAGTTGGTACACAGGAGCAATGACAAATGGCGTGGTCAGGCAGTCCGGGGTCATACACTGAATCAGAATCACAGAACTATCGCTAGGCATCAGGTTCACCACGAAAGGGCATCAGCCAAGTGACAGCCTAGGGTATAAAAAGGCTGTCACTAGGAGGAGCAATACAGCGCAGCCAATAGGAGAGCGGCAAATGAGAGATGGACAGAATGGTGCTCAGATCACGGACGCCGTGATAAACTCGTCACAACTGTTATCCTCTGCCCCTCATTTCTGATCTTCTGGACCACCTTAAGGGCGCTTCGGTCTTCACCAAGCTTGACCTGCGTGGAGCTTATAACTTGGTTCGTATGCGCAATGGCGAGGAGTGGAAAACTGCATTTAATACGCGCTTTGGGCACTATCTTGTCTGTCTTGTTATGCCGTTTGGGCTTCGAAACTCCCCGGCAGTGTTCCAGGCCTTCCTGAATGATATATTCAGAGATCTTCTCATGACTTACGTCGTTGTCTACCTAGACGACATTTTAATCTTCTCCAAGACCCTTACTGAGCATCGTCTACATGTCCGGACTGTTGAGCATTTGCGTACGCATAAACTATATGCTAAACTGGAGAAATGCACTTTTGAGCAACCTAGTTTGCCTTTTTTAGGTTATGTAGTGTCAGCCACGGGTCTTGTTATGGATCCTGCTAAAGTAGCAGCTGTTAAGGATTGGCCTCCCCCAGTTACCCTCCGTGCTGTACAATGATTTATTGGCTTTGCCAATTACTACAGGAAATTCATCAGTGGTTTCTCCAGGACCATTCAACCTTTTGTCTCCTTGACCCGCAAAGGAGCTGACCCGGCTCTCTGACCTGTGGAGGCTATTTCCGCCTTTGACTCCCTCAAAGCTGCTTTTACCACCGCTCCTGTTTTATCCTATCCGGATCCTTACCGTGCATTTACCCTGGAGTTTGACACTTCGGAGACAGCTGCCAGTGCGGTGTTGTCCCAACAATGTGCCAGGACTGGCAAGTACCATCCGTGCTCCTTCTCTCGTCGTTTTTCGGCAACAGAACTATGATACCGGAACAGGGAGCTGCTTGCTATAAAATTAGCCCTGGAGGAGTGGCGTCACCTGCTAGAGGGTTCTCCCCATGAGGTCTCTGTTCTAACAGACCACCAGAATCTAGCTTATCTTGCCTCAGCTAAGCGCTTGAACGCACGACAGGCCTGTTGGTCCTTGTTTTTTTGCTTGATTCCTACATTCCAGGCAGTAAGAACACCAAGGCTGATGCCTTGTCTAGGCTCTCTGACTCTGATTCCCTCTCGCCTACTGTTCCGGAGACGACACTTCCGGCGTCCTGTTTTCTTGCTTCATTGTCTACGCAGACCCTCAGGGCGATAAAAGCCACCCAGTGTACCTCACCTTCTGCTTCCCCAGGTCTCTTTGTGCCACCCCATTTCCATTCAGAGGTCTTAAGTTGGGCTTATCATCCTCCTGTGCCTGGCCACCCAGGTATCCATCGTACCCATGACCACCTCACCCAGCATTTCCATTGGCCTGGCAGCCGTGATGATGTGGAAGCTTATGTTACCTCCTGTCCGACCTGTGCTAGGATGAAATCTCCTAGGACTCATCCTCTAGGACTTTTGCAACCACTGCCAGTACCTGCCCTACCGTGGACCCAGTTAGCCATGGACTTCGTTGTTGACCTTCCAGTGTCCGATGGTATGTCTGTAATCTGGGTGGTCGTAGACTAATTTAGCAAGCAGGGACACTTTGTCCCCCTTCCTAAGATCCCTTCCTCGTCGGACCTAGCAGATCTCTTCATCACACATGTGGTTCATTTGCATGGCATTCCTCTGCATATTATTTCGGACAGGGGTTCAGTTTGTTTCTCGTTTCTGGAGGTCTGTCTGTGCCTGGTTGGGCATCAAGCTTCAATATTCCTCAGGCTATCATCCTCAGATAAACGGCCAGACTGAACGGATGAACCAAACCCTGGAGGTGTATCTCCGCTCTCTATGCAACAACTGGCAGGACAACTGGGTTTCCCTTCTTCCTTTGGTCGAGTTATCTTATAATTCCCTTTTTCAGTCCTCCTTAGGTTGTTCGCCTTTCTTTGCGGCTCTGGGTTATAATCTGCGTACCCTTCTGCTTTCTCTGGGTACTGCTTTGGTTCCCTCTGCTGAGGCCCGGGTGGTATCTTTAGCCGCTCATTGGCAGTCGCTTCAGTCTAATCTCCTTTCCAGCCAGATCCGTCAGACTTCTGCCCATCGGAAGCATTCTTTGGCCCCTCTTTTTCTTCGGGGGACAGGGTGTGGCTCTCCGCCCAGAACATTCGTCTTCGCCAGCCCTCGCCGAAGTTGGGCCCTCATTTTCTGGGACCATTTCTTGCCATATCTCCCCTGTGGTCTATCGGTTGGATCTCCCGCACTCCTTGTGGGTTCATCCGGTATTTCATGTGTCCCGGTTGAAACCGTGGGTTCCTTCTTGTTTTTCCCCATCCGCAGGTGTCGGTTATCACAGTGCCTGTGATTGCTCTCTTTTCATGTCTATCACCAGTAGGGGGCTCTCCATTGGCTGGCTTCCTTCAGCCCGCCCTGTATTGCCTATTTAAACCTAGCCTGGGCACCCTTTGGTTGCCCTTTCGTGTTGTCTCTATGCTGTTGAATATGACCTTGTTCCTGAATATCCTGGGCCTCTGCTGTGTTCCTGCAACCTGTGTTCAACCTGTTCCAGTGTTTCCAGTTGAAGAGTTCCTGCCTTCGTTTGATCTGGTTGAACCTCCGCTTCCTGCTGCCAGTCTCCGCCGGCGTTCCTGATTCCGGTTGACCGTCTGCCTGCTGGTTCCTACTTCCATCTGCTGGTTCCTGTCCAGTCGTCTTCAGTCATCTGACGTTCCTGAGTCGCCTTGGCGACATTATTATCTTGCCGGTTATTCAGTACGCAGGTCCTGGTTGCTTGACAGCCATCTGGCTGTCTCTGTTATAGCGTTCCACGTACAGGGTACTGGTTCGCTCCTCAAGCCACCCGGCTGTCTCAGATTGATAGCGTTCCACATACAGGGTACTGGTTCGTTCCTCAAGCCATCCGGCTGCCTCAGTGTTATAGCGTTCCATGTACAGGGTACTGGTTCGTTCCACAAGCCTCCTGGCTATCTCTGTATTGTAGCATTCCACGTCCATGGTACTGGTTCGCTCCTCAAGTCATCCGGCCATCTCCGTATCGTTAGCGTTCCACGTACTGGGTACTGGTTCGCCCCATGCACACCTGATTGCTACTATAGTGGTATGGAGTTCCATCTGTGAGAGCATTGGTGAGCTCCACATCCTTCACTATCTCTGCTGCTGGCGGCCTACTTACTGACTTAGACTCTTTACCATCATAGTGACTGTTTATCCACCTTTCAGTCACTTTAGCGAGTGGTTGCTATTACCTCCTGTCTACAGGCTGCCTTGCCCGGTATATGGTAAGGCCGGTAGAACCTGTCCTGTTTCCTTGGGTTGCCTTACCCGGTATTGGCAAGGCCAGTAGAGCCTCGCCTCACGAGTTCCAATCCCTTGGCTGCCTTGCCCGGTATATTGGCAGGGCCTGTAGAGCCAATATTGCTCTTATTTGCATTGTATTCCTGTCTAATAAAGATATGTGTGTACGTGTATATTACCCTACGGGGCTGCATTAACTTTTCAATAAATTTGTGTTTTTACCTAACTCTGCGTCTGAGAGTCTTAACAAACCGTGACAGACCTCAGACAACAAGAGTGATATTAATACACAAAACATCTATTGGAGAATGGATGCACATGAGCAACGATTGGATCAGCTAGCGGTAGCGATCCAAACTATACTTGAACGCACGGTTCTCTCTGAAGCGGCTGGCCTTAGTCCCGTGGTTTCATCCGGACAGACATCTGAGAACGTTACCATGCCCTCAGGGGCCACAGTCAAGGGGTTAACTGCCTCCGCCCCTTTGCCACTCGGATACAATGGTGACCCTAACCTTTGCAGAGGGTTTTTTAACCAACTTGAAATATTTATGGAATTGACAGCTCAGGCCTTCCCCAGTGACCGCAGTAAAGTTGGTTTTATGATATCCCTGCTGACCGGTAGAGCATTGGCATGGGCAAATCCCTTATGGGAAAATGCGAAACCCTGCACAAGGAGTTTCAGGGAATTCGTGCAGTCATTTCGGAGAGTGTTCGAGCCTCCTGGTAGAACCACCTCTGCTGCTAAGCACCTTATGGAAATACAACAGGGCAGGCATACAGTATGTGACTACGCCATCAAATTTCGCACCTTGGCAGCAGAGGTAGGTTGGAACAATGAAGCATTATTGGCAGCCTTTGCTCAGGGCCTTAGTGACCAAATTAAGGATGAGATTGCTGCAAAAGAATTGCCCATTAATCTTGATGACTATATTGAATATGTCATTCTAATTGACACACGGATTAGTGAGAGACTAATGGCCAAAGACCGCAGGTCGCGGCAAAAGAGTAATGGATCTAGTAGTACTTTTTGCCCACCCGTCCCTCCCTTGGCTTCTAAGCAGATTGATCTACTTCGAGAACCAGATGAACCTATGCAGTTGGGCTACACTAGGCTAACCAAGGAGGAGAGGACACATAGCAGAAAACATGGGTTATGCTTATATTGTGGCAAAAATGGGCATCTACTAAGATTTTGTCCTGTACGTCCGGGAAACGAACACACCTAGGGTACCTTGGGGGACAGGCCCTAGGTGGTGGTCAGGCGTCCCCAGGATGTGGCATATTGAAACCCATCATACAGGTGGTACTTTCTTGGGCAAAACGCTCAGTGGAGGTTTTGGCCCTGGTTGATTCTGGTGCAGCTGGGTATTTTATGGAGAATACCTTTGCTGAATTACATGGGGTTCCACGCATTGAGAGGGAAACCCCACTCGCTATTGAAGCAATTGACGGTAGACCCCTGGAACCTGCTCAGGTGACTTTTGAAACAATGCCTTTGTCCATGTCGATTGGGGCTCTCCACAAAGAGGAACAGCAGTTCCAGCTTATCAACTCCCCTCATCACGCAGTAATCCTGGGGTTTCCCTGGTTACAGTTGTATAACCCACCATTTGATTGGGAAAAATGTGAAATATCCACTTGGTCTCAGTCTTGCATGGAACATTGCATAACCCAACCAGTTAAGATCTTGTGTACCTCTTCTGCTCTACCAGATGAATACCAACAGTTTGGCGATGTATTCAGTAAGGGAGAAGCTGGCACCCTACCCCAGCACAGATCTTATGACTGTTGTATCGAACTGCCTCCGGGGGCAGTGCCCCCTAGGGGACGCACGTATCCATTATCTTGTGAGGAGAACCAAGCTATGGAAGAATATATCACTGATGCCCTTGAAAGAGGTATCATAAGGAAATCCACCTCTCCGGCTGGGGCTGGATTTTTCTTTGTAAAAAAGAAAATCTGTAAGCTGAGACCTTGCATTGACTACCGGGGCTTAAATAAGTTAATATCTAAGAATGCCTATCCAATACCACTCATCACCGAGCTATTTGACAGACTTAAAGGTTCCTCTATTTTCACCAAATTGGCCCTACGTGCTGCATACAATTTAATTCGGATCAAAGCTGGTGATGAGTGGAAAACCACCTTTAACACGAGATCTGGCCATTACGAGTACTTGTTCATGCCATTTGGTCTTTGTAACGCACCCGCTGTATTCCAAGAGTTCATCAATGACATTCTTAGAGATATGTTGCAGTCCTGTGTCGTTGTCTATCTTGACGACATTCTCATTCATTCTGAGAATATGTTAAAACATGTCAAGGACGTGTCTGAGGTGTTGCTTCCCCTACGAGAGAATAAACTATATTGTAAACTCAAAATGTGAATTTCACAGAACTAGTGTACCATTTCTGGGATTTATAATTGGTAAAGAAGGCATTGCCATAGACAAAGAGAAACTAACGGCAGTGTTACAATGGCCACGCCCCAAGAGCTTGAAAGCCATTCAACGATTTCTGGGCTTCGCTAATTATTATAGGAAATTTATTAAGAACTTCTCTACTATTGTAAAACCTTTGACTGACCTTACGCACAAGGGTGCTAATCCATCCCAATGGTCAGTGGCTGCAGAGGAGGCCTTTGAAAAATTGAAGTCTGCTTTCATTAACGCTCCTGTGTTATCTCACCCCAATCCATCACTTCCATTCACACTGGAAGTGGACACCTCAGATATTGGGGTTGGAGCAGTACTTTCTCAGCGTCCCATTAAAGGAGGAACTCTCAGACCTTGTGGGTTTTTCTCTAAAAAAAAAAATTGACCGGGGCACAAAGCAATTATGAGATTGGTGACGGAGAACTGCTAGCCATTATTCTTGCGCTTAAGGAATGGCGTCACCTACTCAAGGGTACTAAGAACCCTGTCTTAATTTTGACCGATCACAAGAACTTAATTTATCTCTCTGAGGCAAAGAGGATCTCCCGACGCCAGGCTAGGTGGGCACTGTTCTTGTCTCGATTTAACTTCATTGTGTCATATTTACCTAGGTCTAAGAACGTCAGGGCTGATGCATTGTCAAGACAATTTGAGGCTGAAATTGACAGAGACGAGGTACCAGCACCTATTCAACCTGATCGAATTTTGGCTATGATACGCACGAGTATCACCTCACCGTTAGGGGAGGAGATCTTGGCCTCCCAAGCCTCTGCTCCTCCTGAAACCCCGATGGGCAAGTGTTTTGTTGATGTGTCATTTCGCACAGCTACTCAAGACATACCATTCCTCTAAGGCTGCAGCACATATTGGCAGAGACCAATTGTTATGGTCTCTCTCAAGTTTTTTGGTGGCCTTCTATGCGGGCAGATTGTGCCAATTTTACGAGTGCCTGTGCTACTTGTGCCCGTGCTAAGACCCCTAGACACCTCCCTGTGGGTTTACTCCAGCCAGTACCTAATGGTGAACGCCCTTGGTCTCACGTTTCCATCGATTTTATGGGAGAGTATCACGGTGCCCGTGATCCCTTTTCTGTCAGTATCTCTTGTGTTGCTATCCTATTGGCTGAGGAGGTTTGGTCCTCCCCCGGTGACCTTTTTATACCCAGCCATTGACACCTGTCACTTGCCCTTTCGTGGTGTTCCTGAGCCAGTGTTGCTGTTGCTGTTCTCTTTGGATCCTGATTCCCTTGTACCGACTTGGCCTCTCCTGACTACGCTCCTGTGTTCCTGTTTGGTGTACCGACCCGGCCTGGCTGACGTTCCTGCTTGTGATTGACCTGGCTAGTCTGCAGAACCATCTCCATGTACCGATCCGGTCCGGCTGAACCGGCTTGTTCCTGAGTCCTGTGTATACTGCTTCCTGCACCACTGTCGCCGTGGCGACATTCTGACTTCCGCTGAGGCTGTTTATCGGACTGTGTACCTCGCTACTGTTCTCCTCCAGAGTAGTATCCCGTGCTGAGTCTCGGTTACCAACTGCTGAACTGTGCCTCCACTTTGTGCCTACTCGATACTTGCAGAGCATTACTCTTTCCGATTTAAGCTGGATTTAAACGAGCTGCTTAACCCGATCAGTGCTGGCATACTTCTTGTGAACCATTCCACTTCATACTGAGCCTACTCCTGGTTACCACTACTACTGTCAAGCTGGCCGCTTGTGCTCCTATTTAGTCAGCAGCTATTCCTCTATCTAGCAGAGTAGTCGGTATTGATCGCTGCGTCCGGTGAGGTGCTATAGGCTTCAGAGTTGTCTCCGGTTTACGCCCGTGGGGGCTATTGGTTCACCTCCTGTGCAGCACCAAGTGGCCTCCGGTAAACGCCCGTTGGGGCTATTGGCCATCTCCAACTATACAGCAGTCTCGATATTACGCCCGTGGGGGCTATTGGCCAGTTCTCGCATCCTAGCAGTCTCCATTTGGGACGCCCATGGGGGCTACCGACTCTAGCACTACCTCCTATTGTGGCCTGTAGCGCTACGCCCGTGGTGGCTATGCGCCAATATCATCTAAGGCAGTACTGATTGTGCAGTCATCAGCCTCCTGAGCATTACCATCTGCAGAGATATCGCCACCTTGGTCGTGCCAAACTCCTTGATTGAGACGGACTGTGTAGTATTAACTCTTGAGTAGCCTACTATTTTCTGTCAGCAAAGTACTGTTCTTGTCTGTTATCATATTTACTGCTATTGCTTGCTATTCCTGTTAATGCCTGCAGAGGGCGTTGTTTATCATTCCTTTTGTTTAATAAAACTGTTTTATTTTACCGGCTGGTCTGAGTGTCTTGAAAACCGTTACAGAGAGTTACCAGTGTCTAGAGGGTATTCCTTTATACTCATGATAGTGGACAGGTTCTCTAAAATGGCTCATTTCGTGCCCCTCCGTGGCCTTCCCTCTGCTAAAGAATTGGCGGTGGTATTTGCTAAAGAGGTATTCCGGTTGCATGGTGTACCCAGAGTGCTAGTGTCCGACTGGGGGAGCCAGTTCGTGTCCAGGTTTTAGAGGGCATTTTGCGAACAGATGGGCATACAGTTATCTTTTTTCCTCTGCCTACCACCCCCAGACCAATGGGGCCGCTGAGCGTGCCAATCAAGGCTTGGAACAGTTCTTGCGCTGTTTTATTACTGACCATCATGACAATTGGGCCAACCTGTTACCCTGGGCAGAGTTCGCCAGGAATTGTGCAGTTAACTCATCAGTAGGGAGCTCTCCATTTTTTATCAATTATGGGTTTCAACCCTGTTTGCTCCCAGACTCCTTTCAGGCACAACAAATTCCAGCTCTGGATGAGCAAATCGAGCAGCTCCGCTCCACATGGGCACAGGTGCAGAGGCCATTGGGTCAGTCATTCCAACGTCATGCTAATCGCAGGAGGTTGCCAGCGGTTTCCTTTCAGGTTAGGGGTAGAGTGTGGCTGTCCTCCAGGAACCTTAAGCTGCAAGTCCCATCTAATAAGTTGGCTCCCCGATTTATTGGTCCTTACAGAGTCATTTGCAGAATCAATCCAGTATCGTATGCATTGGACATCCCAACGTCCATGCGTATTCATAATGTCTTCCATGTGTCTCTCCTTAAACCTCTCGTATGCAACCGCTATACAACTAACCCTGTGGTGCCAGGGCCTATTGAAGTGGAGGGTCAGGAGGAGTACGAAGTTCAGAGTATAATTGATTCACGCAGGCTTAGAGGAAAGTTGCAGTATTTGGTGCATTGGAAGGGCTATGGTCCTGAAGAACGATCCTGGGTGGACAGTAAGGACCTTCATGTGCTCAAATTACTGCAAATTTTTAATTCCAAATACCCTCAGAAACCTAGACCCTCCTCTGGGAGAGGGGGTCTTTGGGGGGGGGGGGTGTACTATCACGGTGCCCGTGATTGCTCTCTTTTCATGTCTATCACCAGGAAGGGGCTCTCCATTGGCTGGCTGCCTTCAGCCCGCCCTGTATTGCCTATTTAAACCTAGCCTGGGCACCCTTTGGTTGCCCTTTCGTGTTGTCTCTATGCTGTTGAATATGACCTTGTTCCTGAGTATCCTGGGCCTCTGCTGTGTTCCTGCAACCTGTGTTCATCCTGTTCCAGTGTTTCCAGTTGAAGAGTTCCTGCCTTCGTTTGATCTGGTTGAACCTCCGCTTCCTGATTCCGGTTGACAGTCTGCCTGCTGGTTCCTACTTCCATCTGCTGGTTTCTGTCCAGTCGTCTTCAGTCATCTGACGTTCCTGAGTCGCCTTGGCGACATTATTATCTTGCCAGTTATTCAGTACGCAGGTCCTGGTTGCTTGACAGCCATCCGGCTGTCTGTGTTATAGCGTTCCACGTACAGGGTACTGGTTCGCTCCACAAGCCTCCTGGCTGTCTCTGTATTGTAGTGTTCCACGTACAGGGTACTGGTTCGCTCCTCAAGTCATCCGGCCGTCTCAGTATCGTTAGTGTTCCACGTACTGGGTACTGGTTCGCCCCATGCACATCTGATTGCTACTATAGTGGTATGGCGTTCCATCTGTGAGAGCATTGGTGAGCTCCACATCCTTCACTATCTCTGCTGCTGGCGGCCTACTTACTGACTTAGCCTCTTTACCATCATAGTGACTGTTTACCCACCTTTCAGTCACTTTAGCGAGTGGTTGCTATTTCCTCCTGTCTACGGGCTGCCTTGCCCGGTATATGGTAAGGCCGGTAGAACCGGTCCTGTTTCCTTGGGTTGCCTTACCCAGTATTGGCAAGGCCGGTAGAGCCTCACCTCATGAGTTCCAATCCCTTGGCTGCCTTGCCCGGTATATTGGCAGGGCCTGTAGAGCCAATATTTCTCTTATTTGCATTGTATTCCTGTCTAATAAAGATGTGTGTGTACGTGTATATTGCCCTACGGGACTGCATTAACTTTTCAATAAATTTGTGTTTTTACTTAACTCTGCGTCTGAGAGTCTTAACAAACCGTGACATCAGTGCCCCCTCCTGTTTCTTTTCGGGACCACAAGGAATACGTTATCGCCGAAATACTGGACTCCCGCAGATCTCTGGGTCAGCTCCAATTCCTGGTGAATTGGAAGGGCTACGGTCCTGAGGAGCGTTCGTGGGGTCTGTCGCGTGACGTGCATGACCCGCGTTGTTGCATCATTTTTGACGGCGCTTTCCTAATCATCCTTCGTGATTGCCTCCGGAGGCGGCCTTTGGGTGGGGGGTACTGTCACGTACTGCTCCCTTGCGGGTTCTCGTTCGCTCTGTCTTCTCTTTCGTATCGTCGCCTTCTCTGCTGTTGCGGCGGCTTCTTTCTTCCCCGGATGCAACGTGCTGCCTAGCAGCGGCTTGTGTTTCTCCGTTGCTAGGCGCTCGCGTCACTTCCGGTCAGCGGCTTCTTATTGGGAGCATTCTGGGGTTTTCAGACTCTTTAGTATAGCATCTTTTTAGTATCCCTAGTACTGTGCATCAGCTTTTCGTGTTTTCAGACTCTTTAGTATAGCATCTTTTTAGTATCCCTAGTACTGTGCATCAGCTTTTCGTGTATGATCCGGCTTGATTCCTGACTACTCTCTTGCCTCCTGTATCCAGTACTGTTCCAGTGTCTTGTGTATGATCTGGCTTGATTCCTGACTTCTCTCCTGCCTCCTGAATTTTGTACCGTTCCAGTATATTGTGTATGACCTGGCTTGATTCCGGACTACTCTCTCCATCTCCTGATTCCAGTACAGCTCCAGTGTGTGGTTAGGTCCGTTTCCAGACGCCTCCCTGCCTCCTGAGTTTTGGTGTTATCCTGCTACAATATAATCAGGTCGCTCTTCTGTGTTCCCCATCTGTATCCAGCTAGTCCTACTGTATATGTTCCAGCCTGTCCACTGCCTGTTCCTGCTGACCTCTGAGTTCCATTAGGCTTGAGTGAGCACCCTTTTTCTTTGGAGTTATTTCCTCCCTGGGTATTAGGGTAGTAGTAGTTTGGCTACACGGGGTTATTGCGGGCCCCCTTTGGCTCAACCGAAGGGGACCAATCTGGCTTTGCGGCCAGCACCTTTATACGGCTGAGCCCCAGCACAACTCCTGGTAGGCAACCACCATGCCCGAGCTACGCCCCCTAGCGTTGCACTCTAGCATCTTGCTCCCTAATTTCTTGCTGGAGGAGGCTGACCTTCTTCTAGCTTTAGGGGGTATCTGTCTAGCCTGTCACATAGTATCTGACACACATGTATAGTTTGTCGATGTTCGAGTCGACCACTGTTACGGTTGGCAAGCAGAACCAGGAGTCAGATGGTATAGTTAATATAACCTTTATTATGAGAATAATAACAGTAATGCAATATAATATATACACACAGTGGGTGATCGAAAAGGCGAGTACTGTATCAGGAATAGCAGTCTCCCAATATTACCACCACACTGTCCGAGACTAGGACTCAGCCTGCTGGAGTCTTGCGGTAAGGTAACGCCCAAGAGTGATACTGACTCAGCCTGCAGTCAGTAGCTGGGAGCCTGCTAGCCCCAGGTCAATACTAGGAAGGATGTCTGAATAACAGAACCAACCCTAGGAGCGAACAGACAGGGCCTTCTAGTAAGCACCAGATAGGATAGTCAGACGAGCCAAAGTCATACACGGAGAGGGTAGTCCGCCAGAGCTCTGGGTTTGCACCAGATAGGATATCCACTGAAGTGATGGAATGCTGGATGCGCAGTGGACAGAGCCCCAAGTCACTACCAGAGTGGGTAGTCAGACAAGCCTAGGTCATACACAGAGCGGGTAGTCAGCCAGAGCCACAGTTTTGCACCAGGAAGGATATCTGAGCCAAATCGGAACGCACAAGGAGAATGGTCAGAGAGCCACAGGTCAATACCAGAATGGATGGACAGGCAAGCCAGATCATGCACAGGAATACTAGATAATGAACTGCTCAGAACACCAACGTAAGGGTAACTGATACACAGGCCCATAGAGGCTTATAAAGGTGTAGGAGAAGGCGGGACCAATTAGGTCCCCCAGGCTGGGCCTATAACAGGTGTCCAGGCAAGTGCCTGATTCAATGCTACCAGGATCCAGACTAGGCCGCAGGCAGAGGAATGCTGCTAGCAATGCAGGAGCGTCCGTCAAGAACCCTGCTCCTTGCTGAATGGCACAGGCCGAGGTAAGGCACTGTGATAACCACTTATGTTGAGTAGGATGTGACAGGCATGAGTTTTCGATGTTCGACCATATGCTAAATTGAATGTGACAGGCATGGGTTGTCGATGTTCGAACACATGCAATTTGGATTGTGACCAGCATCCCATGCTGGAGTAGAGGTGACATGCACAGACTGGCAATGTACGACAATGTCAGTTTTTGGAATGGATCTTTTTGTATATGCACACCCTGTCTAGAAATAATGATAGCAGTGTGCACGGAGGCGCACTGCTATAATTTAACCCATGTTAAATTTGGCCAAATAATTTGGAATGGATCAGAATTTCGTTCGAATAGAATAGATCTGGTCCAAAATTAGGATCATCCGATTTATAAAAAAAAAAAAATTAGGTCGAATTTGAATTAAATCAAAATTTTGCCCATGTACAAGTCTATTGTTTGGCATTTCGTGGCTGGACTGTAATTTCAGCAGGACCTGTATGATATGTACAGAATCTTTCTTCTCTGTGCATGGCATTTGAGAGCTAAAAGTGATTGCATCATGGGTGTGAGGACACAGTCCCAGTGAGCTTTTTCCTTCCATTGAAAGCTCATGAGCCTAGTTGAACATCTCTGACTTCTATTTAACATCCAGTTTTAAAGAATCCGAGAAAACCATGGCGAACCTTTTTTTTTTTTTTTTTTTTTTTTTAACTAATTAGATGCATGAGTAACAGTTGGAAACCTTCTGCCCCCAAAGATAGCTTATCTGACCATCTCCAGTGATTCTCTTGGATAAAGCCAATTTCTATCCGTTCTTTCATCAAGTAGTTTTAGACAATGGAACGCTTTTGTATTGAGTTCATACCCTGAATAATGAATGAACAAATTTTAATCATCCTCTCTCCTCAATCTCCCCTCAAACCTCTCCTTCGGTGGCAATACACATATGAACAATAAGACAAGCACAAAATATATTTAACTAAATCTAAATTCAGAATTCAGTGAACCCCACACACAAAAATAACTGGGTGTATCTTCAGGCCCCATCCCTGGAGCACACCCTTCGTGCTTCTCCACCTTTAACACGATGCCTATATAAGACATATGGTAGGGACCAAACAGGCCCCTGATTCTGCTGCCTCTGCAACAGATGTAGTGGGAACCTGGAGCAAGGGGATGTGTATGTAACACTGTCTGGAAGTGAAAATTGGACTCAGCAGAGCTGATGAGGTAGACCGTTGCAATTTATGAAACTATGGAGGATGAATGTCTGGATAATCTCGGGAACACAGAAAATGCCAGGTTACAACGATGGAGAGATGTCACTGGTGCAAGCATGGGGAGGAGGGCACAGGGAGACAAAATGGCAGAATGGACCCATGGGATCAGGGGGCTCGTCTGGGTGGGGCTAGCTGATTGGTTGTTACCTGTTATATGCAGTTATTGTGTGGGACGGCACAGGACATGACATTGTTGCACCTCCCTCCCAATGCAATGGACAGGCATGCATTGTATGGCTTTGTTTGGCCTCAGATGTATCCCTTGTGGGGAGCTGGAGGCACTTGAGACACTTTTCAGGGATGTTTCATTGGGATTTCAGAGGTTAACTTGCCAGTTCTTCCTTTGTTGCTGGCTCAACAAAGCCACATTGCTTGTTTCTTTTGTTCAGCAATGGTTTTTAACATGCATTATGGATTCTACTTCTGGGTTTTTGTAGGCGCAGGATTACCAGCAAAAAATGCATCCCCTTAATATGTATTAACATTCGCTGCACACAATAGAATGGATCATTGATGGTGCTTTTCCATTGATCTGCATGGGTTAATTTCTATCAGACATTGTTCTGACTCTCCAAACAAAGACCCAACATGTATCACCCAAATGCCTTTGTCATCCTTATACTTTTTTTTTTTTTTTTTTTTTTTTTTTGCGCAAACTGTCCACCATTTCTAAAGAAAAGCAAATTCTGACCTCCCCCAGCCTTATCCCACTGAACTGGTAGCCATAGGACCACATACTGCCCCCCCAAACTTTGCTCCACATCACAAGTTAATGTAAAACCACACTTACTGACCCTCAGCCTTGTTCTTCTGTAGTCTGCAGTGTGGCGGGCAATGAGAGACCCTCCAGCTGCTTCCAGACTGCTACTCTCATCAGTCCTTGTCAGCCATTATCTGGCAGGGAATGATGGAAGTTACAGTCTGAAAACAGGTGGAGGATCTCCCATTGCTCACTAGTCCAGCCTTGTCTAATGGTAGCTTTAGAACTGCTCATACTGACTGCCTGGCTTTGTCCCACTGCATTGGTAGCCTTAGAAACACACATGCTGACAACCCTCCCAGCCTTGTCACAAAGTAGCCATAGGACCTCACATACTGGTCACCCAGCCTTGGCCACTGCACTGGTAGGCAGTGAGCCACATATGCTGACCTCCCAGGAGTTCCACCCTTGTCCAACAATTTGGCTCCTTGCTTTGTCATCACCATTCTCACCTGCATAAGAGTCTCCTCCTGTGTCCACATTAATTGTCATTCAATTCACATTGCACCCTCACGCCTTCCCTCACCAATTATTTGCTCCCATGAACTTTTCGCATTCATCCAATCCCTATCACCACCATCTCCTTCTACCCCTCCAATAAAGCCCCGCTGCTTCAAATCTCTCTCACCTTATGTCCCTTCTCCTCCTGCTCGCTGCAGGTGACATCTCACCTAACCTAGGCCCCCCTTCTATTCTGTCTTGTACCGCAACACCCGTTCACACACTCAACATCTGCAACCTAATAGCCATACCACGTCACCTAACCTCCCCCCCCTTTTGTTTTGGTCTCGAACGCCCGCTCTGTGTGTAACAAACTAACAGCTGTTCACGATCTGTTCATTTCCCACTCCCTAAACCTCCTTGCCATTGCTGAAACTTGGCTCACATCATCAGACAATGCCTCCACTGCCGTACTCTCACATGGCGGCCTTCACTTCACCCACACACCCAGGCCTGGCAACAGACAGGGGGTTGGAGTAGACATCCTGCTGTCCCCTAACCATACATTTCAGGTAATCCCCACTGTTCCCTCTCTCTCCTTCCCTACCTTTTGAAGCCCACACACACACTTCATCTCTTCTCTCACTTCCCCCTGCATGTTGCTGTCCTATACAGACCACCTGGCCCTACTGCACAATTCCTTAATCACTTCACTTCCTGGCTCCCTCAATTTATGTCTTCTGATGCCCCTACTCATCCTGGGAGACTTCAACATCCCAGTAGACAATCATAACACCCCCCCTGCCCTCAAACTCCTCTCTCTAACAACCTTCTTTGGCCTTTCTCAGTGGACCAGATCTCCCATGCATTGTGACGGTCATTCCCTTGACTTGGTCTTTACTAACCTCTGCTCAGTTTCCAACTTCTCTAATGTTCCCTTTCCCCTCTCTGACCACCACTTCCTCTCAAGAAACCTCACCACACCACGCAAACCCATCCCTCCCACCGTGATCAAGAATATGCAGAGTAATCTGCGTACTCTTGATCTGCAACAATTTCCACATCCCTGCAACCTCTTCTCAACCCCATCCTCACACTTACTTGCCCAGAACAAACTACTGCTCTCTACAACAGCACTCTCTCAACATCCCTTAACACAGCTGTACCTGCAATGCTACACCACCCACGTACAACTCCACTACAACCCTGGCACACAAGACAAACGACATACCTCCAAAGGTGCTCACGCACTGCCAAAAGGCACTGGAGGAAATCATGCTCCACAGCTGATTTCATAAACTACAAATTCATTCTCCATTCTTATAGCTCTGCCCTCTCCCTGGCCAAACAGTCATACTTTTCCTCTCTAATCTTTCCTCTAACCCGAAACTGCTTTTCTCAACCTTCAAATCTCTTCAGCACCCACCAACACAAACACCTTCCACTAACTTCTCTGCCCATGATCTTGCCACCCACTTCAAGGACAAAATCGACTCCATCAGATATGAAATTTCATCACCATCACAACCACCCAGCCAGCTTACCCCTGTCACCTCTCCCACATATACACTAAGCTACTTTTCACCCGTGACCAAGGACAAAGTTTCACTTTTCCTCACTCGCTCAAACCTAACCAAATGTCCTTTTGACCCAATCCCATCCAAGCTCACTCAAGAACTTTCTCGTCTACTAACTCCAATCCTTTCTCACTTATTCAACCTCTGTCAACCAGCACCTTCCCAACCTCCTTCAAACATGCACTAATCACACCCATCCTAAAGGAACCCTCCCTGGACCCAGACTCCCTGTCAAACTACCGGCCCATTTCTTTACTCCTGTTCTCCTCCAAGGTCCTTGAGCGTCTCGCAAATAAACTGCTCACTAAATTCCTCTGCTCCCATTCCCTGCTAGATCCCTTGCAATTCAGATTCCGCCTTCATCACTCCACTGAGACTGCCCTCACTAAAGTGGCCAATGACTTGCTCTCCGCAAAGTCAAAAGGCCACTACTCCATACTCATTATCCTGGACCTGTCAGCCACCTTTGACACAGTAGATCACCAACTCCTCCTCCACTCCCTAGGTCTCTGTGACACTGAACTCTCTTGGTTTTCATTATATCTCTGCAACTGCTACTTCAGTGTTTCCTACTCTGGCTCCACTTCCCCACCCCTCCCACTGTCTGTCAGCATTCCTCAAGGATCAGTCCTGGGACCCTTACTCTTTTCAACTTACACTGCCTCGCTTGGCACACGAACAAACTCCTTTGGGTTTCACCATCATCTCTATGCTGATGACACTCAAATCTATCTTTCCTCCTCAGACCTCTCATCTTCCCTTCTGTCCCAGATATCTGACTGTCTGTCTGCTGTGTCTTCCTGGATGTCCTCCTGTCAACTAAATCTTAACCTTGGCAAAACCGAACTAACCAGCCTTACGCCAAATATTACCGTCACTGTTTGACTCCGCCCTATCCTTCATATCTCACAACCAGTCAATCTCCAGCTCATGCCCCTCTCACCCGACTAACCCCACTGCAGTCCATAATGAACTCTGCTGCAACACTAATTTACCTCACTCATCGCTTCTATAATATCAATCCCCTCGGCCAATCCCTGCACTGGCTCCCATTAGCATAAAGAATTAAATTCAAAATTCTGGTTCTAACTTATAGAGCTTTCACTGACACCCCCCCCCCCCATATTTCATCTCATATTTCCAAATACACTCCCACTTGCCATCTTCGCTCTGCACATGACCTTCTCCTCTCCACAGCTCTTATTACATCTTCCCACTCCCGTCTTCTCCAGTGCTGCACCTGAGTTGTGGTATTATCACGGCGCCCATGATTATGCAACATTTTGACTGGCTTATTTTACTGGTGCCTTCTCATTGGCTGTGCTGTACTGCTCCTCCCAATGACAGCCTTTATATACCCTGGGCTGTCACTTCGAGTTTGCCCTTTCGTGGTATACCTGATGCCTAGCGCTAGTTCCGTTTGTTTGATACCAGTGTATGACCCCGGACTACCTGACTACGCTTTTGTTACTGTTCCTGTATCACGGTGCCCGTGATTGCTGCATTTCCTTGTCTATCACCAGTAGGGGGCTTCCATTGGCTGCCTGCCTTTTAGTCTGCCTCATATTGCCTATTTAAACCTGGATTGGGCACCCTTTGGTTGCCCTTTCGTGTTGTTTCTGACTTTTTTTCGCTATCACTATGTCCAGTGATAGTTGGGCCTCTTTTCCTGTGTTCCTGAGTTCCTGATTGCAGCTGTTCCAGTACCTCCTGAATGCTGAGTTGTTCCAGTCCTGGTTCCGGCCTAGTCCTCTGGGTTTGAAGTTCCTGCTGACCTTCTTCACTGCTGTTTCCTGACTTGACTGATCGTCCTGCTGGTTCCTGTCATCTCCTGACCCGTCTCCTGTGATCCTGGTGACCTTCTGCTTGGTCGCGTCGGCGACATTGCTTGTCAGTCCCAGCATACGGACGCTGACTTGCTCCAAAGCCTTGCGGCTACACGATTTAGTTGTTGGTCCCAGCGTGCAGACGCTGGTTCGCTCCAAAGCCTTGCGGCTACACGATTCCTTGTAGGTCCAGTGTGTGGACACTGGTTTGCTCCAAAGCCTTGTGGCTATACGATTCAGTTGTTGGTCCCAGCGTGCGGACGCTGGTTTGCTCCAAAGCCTCGCGGCTATACAATTCACTTGTAGGTCCAGTGTGCGGACGCTGGTTAGCTCCAAAGCCTTGCGGCTATACGATTCACTTGATGGTCCAGTGTGTGGACACTGGTTTGCTCCAAAGACCTTGCAGCTACACGACTCTGTTGTTGGTCCCAGTATACGGACACTGGTTTGCTCCAGAGCATAGTGGGCATCCGATTCCCTTGTTGGTCCCAGTGTGCGGACACTGGTTTGCACCTAAGGTCTTAGTCACTACTGTCATTATCATCTGACAGCTATTGGTACCACTGGGCTGCTTTGCCCGGTATTGGTAAGGCTGGTAGAACCTTGCTCCGCATTCCTCTTGAGGTTGCCTTACCCGGTATTGGCAAGGCCGGTAGAGCCTACTCCGCAGATTACTGGGCTGCCTTGCCAGGTATTGGTAAGGCCGGTAGAACCTTGCACCGCATTCCATCTGTGGTTGCCTTACCCGGTATTGGCAAGGCCAGTAGAGCCCACACCGTGTATTTATTGGGGCTGCCTTGTCCGGTATTTAGGTAAGGCCGGTAGAACCTTGACGCTATTCCATCTGCAGGTTGCCTTACCCGGTATTGGCAAGGCCGGTAGAGCCTATTATTCCATTGTCCCAGACTGTCCTGTCCGGTATATTGACAGGACCGGTAGAGTCTGTATATGTCGTTGCCATTCACTCTTGGTATATATGTATGTAATTGCCATTCTAAGTGATAATTTTAATCATTTCAATAAAGTTGTATTTTTTACCTAAAACTTGTGTCTGAGAGTCATAACTAACCGTGACATCCTGTTCCTGTGTACCGATTCGGATTGGCTGATGTTCCTGCTTCCTGTTCTGACCCGGCCTGGCTGATGTTCCTGATCTGTGTACAGACCCGGCAAGACCGACAACCCTGCTCTGTGTACCGACCCGGCTTGTCTGACGTTCCTGTGTTGTGTACCGAATCGGTTTGCCTGTAGTTCCTGCTTCCTCTGTGCCCAGCTGGGCGAAGAATCTGTCAGTGCCTGCTGCTACCATCTGTGCACATCTCTCACGTTATTGTGCATCCCAGAGCTACGGTACTCCGTTACCGTTTGTAGTCCAGTCCATGGGTTTGAGTCTCCGTGTGTCATTGCTCCTCCACACCGTTCACTTGATCGCTTGGTCTTCCGCTTTGGGTTCAGTTGGGCGCATCTGGTAGTCTTCCGTATCCTGACCATAGCGTTCATTAACCCCTTCAGGGCTGGTGCCTTGTGCCACTACCTGTTTCACCAGTGCTGTTCTCATCTCCGGTATACTTGTGCGCTTGATCTTCCACTCTAGGTTCAGTTGGGCACTTCCGGTTGCCTTCCATCTTAAGACCATAGCGTACATTAACCCCTTCGGGGGTGGCACAGGCACACGGTGGTGGATAGTCTCAGTAGGGCGTCCTTTCCTGGGACAAGCTCTGACTCACAGTTGTAGTCTCCGGTGGGCGTCCACCGTTGCAACCCTCCGTTCAGGTGAACCTTGCTGCTATATACTGGACCCGTGAGGGTTACATTATTCCTTGTGTGCTTAAATAAAATTGTGTTTTTACCAACAACTACCATGTCTGAGTGTACTGAACCGTAACAGGTATTCCCTCCCCTGTCCCATCAGGCTCTCCCCCAGCCTTCTGGTCTTCAGACGTTCCCTGAAAACTCACCTCTTTAGAGAAGTCTATCGACTACCTCCATAAACATTATCGTCAAGAACCATCCCTTCCTTGGACCACTGCACTCAACAGCATTTCTGTCTTCCACCCATTGACCGGCAGTTAATGTGGCAGGAGGCACTTACTCCCTCTGTGTCCAACCTACATTTCTCTAGACTGTAAGCTGTCATGAGCAGGGCTCTCTGATCCTTCTGTTCTCCACATTTGACTATTATTATTTAATACCGTGGTATGTTTATCCCCTATTGTACAGCACTGTGGAATTAGTTGGTTCTATATAAATAAAGAATAATAATAACTACACTGGTAGCCATAGAACCACACACTGTGTCCTAAAGCCTTGTCATATGGTAGTGATAGAACCCCATATACTGGCCACTCAGGCTTGTCCACTGCACTGGTAGGTACTGAGCCACATATGCTGACCTTCCAGGAGTTCAAACCTTGTCCAGCTAAACTGGTAGCGATTAGAACCACACATAACTGCAAATTATTTATTAGGGTTAGTGAAAAGGAGGACATTTTATGGATTTTCAGTGTGTAGGAAAAACAGAAAATCATGACTCTTTCGTGAGACTTCCCACGAGAAAAAAAAATCTAATTGTTCTCCTATCTCTACACTAGATGAGATTTGAGCAGAGATCGGCAGCGTGGCATGACTTCCTTTAAACCATCAAACTCCCAAATCCATTTCCTGTACTGTCGGTGATAAAATTATAAGCCCTGGTATTAAGGGTTCTATTCTAAGTCGTTTGCTACTAGCCACACCTGAAAAGTTACTCGCCACTGCAAGCCAAAACATATCCACCAGTGCTGAATTTCTACTCACCAGGGCTAAATTTTCACTCGCCATTGGCTAGTGGAGAGTGGAAATTTTGAGCCCTGCTTAATACTATCTTCTGCCTCTGGATTTTTTACATCCCAAGTAAATTATTTTACATTTATCAATGCTTAATATGGAAGAAATATTAATGCTTAATATGGGAAAAATATATATTGCAAGGTTTATCTTGCTGAGAAAAAAATTATCTCCACCGATGAGAGATGTTTTATTCAAAAGTTATTGCAGCCAAAACTTGTACTTGCAGTACTTCCATGACCAAGTTTTAAGGTGGTGCTGTTGTTTCAGCAGTCTATGAACAGCTCTGGTCAATTGATGATAAACCTCCATAAGATGGTGTAGCAACAGCACCACTATAAAATATCAGGCCATGGAGGTAGGTACTGCAACCTAAAGATGCAAGTCTGAGCTGCAATTATCTATATTTGTACTCATGGCTTCCAAGGACTGAAGCAAATGAAAACAGAAATATATTTGGAGACCCCTGAGGTGACTCTATGCCACTAGGGATGATAAGAAGAGGTAAGCCTGATTAGAGGGCTGACCTTAAAAGGACTATTTTAATTTAAGGGAGAGTCCTAGGATTGGGGGCTTACTGACGGTAAGCACCCAGTGGGAGAGGCTGCTGCCCACTATAAAGGCTTACAGCCCCTCCCACAAATTAAGGAAACGCCTTTCATATATAAAAGGCCAGATGTATGTTTCTCTGATGCAGTCATGCTCAGTAGACACTGACCAAATGCACAGCATGCTGGTCCGTGTACATGTGCTTTTACATTAATGTTGGAATTAAACCTATCTCAACAGTGGGAGTACCTTTGTTTTATTCACCAGGAAAAATACTTATATTTGTTATTTTCAAATATTAATATTAAACATTACTATCCCTTTAATCCAGTGAATTCTAGATAGATAGGACTCCAATTCATTGCTTTACAATGTGTTGGAAACCCATCAAACATTCAAGAGGTTAAAAATACACATTTAAATTATTATTTTTTAATTCTCCCCATGTTAGTTGTTTTGCTGCAATTTTTTTCTTTTTTATATTTGTACAAAAGAGTCTTATGTATTTAACAGGTCGCTATTTGAAAAATAGCTTATTTCTTTCTCTCTTGATTTTCCTATTTTTAAGTAAACACTAATAAAGTAAATGTTTTTATTAAAAGGTTATATCTTTAGAATCTGTTAACCCCTTCAAGATAAAGAAAAGGAATAAAATATAAAGCAACAATTCCCATGGAAACCACATAGCATTAGCAACAGAGGTTTAGAATTGTATTTTTTTTTATTTATTTATTTATTTTTACAATTCATTTTAAAGCAAGTTGTAGCTTTATGTTAAACCCATTTGAGTACCAGAGAGAGATCCAATGCATTGTGTTGCAATGCATTGGATAACTCTCTGACACTCGAGGGTTAAAAAAAATGCAATGTGTATATGAAATGATGCTTAATTGGTCACGGTCACCTGGTTTTATCTGACTATTCATTTACCATCTACACCCATTTAGTTGAAGGGGAAATATTCCCTACTAGGAATAAGTGGCTTTTAAATAGTTTAACTCATCTACTTGGTATGGCAATGTTTCTCAGTATTTGTCATCAGAACACATCAACAGGGAAGCTTTTCAAGATTCCCTGCTGGTGTGACCCTGGTGTGACCTTGAGGACTGGAGCTGAGAATCAGTGTACCCAGGTAAGCAGACAGGTATATCTGTATCTATTGTTTTTATTATAGCTGGAGCTACTTGTATACAGTGATCTTTACTGAACACTGCCTCTAGGTCATATCGCCTCACAATAGCAAAGGGCTTCAAAAGACATAAACTGTCAGATTGTTAACTGAAAAATGTAGTAATGTTCTAAAACAAATGAAAACATTTATCAGAACTAACTGCTGTATGAGGGATAGCTACCTACGTATGTCCTTCTTATAAACAAATTAAGAATCACTTATTCATGGGGTATGGCTCTCCTTTAAAATAATAGGAATTTAATCCATATCTCTAAATAAAAAAAAAAAAAAAACAAAAAAAAAAAACATCTAGAAAGAGGCAATGGAAGACAATCTGCTACAAATAATTAGCTAACAGAATTCGGACAAAATAAGCAGGATTCTCTCTTGATTTTTGCATTGCAATGCATTGGCTAGCTTGTTTGAATCCAATGGACAAACAGGAATGTTCAATTAGCAGGAGCAATTCTGGAGCAAACCACCTACAACATAAGAGTCAAATAAAGTGCCCCACAAAGGTCATTGATTTAAATGGAACTTTAAACTTTTGAGTGCCAGTAAGATATCCAATGCATTGCAACACTATGCGTTGGATACCTGTCTGGTACACAAAGGGTTAAACTACTTGAATGCTAAAGAAGTCAATCATCAAAATGCCCATTGATTTAACACTTTGCGTGCCAGAGGGCAATGCATTCCATACCCCTCTGGCACTCAAACTATTAAAAGACAAAAGTGAGCTATTTCATATAAATTTACACAAATATACAAGTGTATATTACCTCCATAGCATAAAAATAATAAATCATGTTTTTAATCTGAGGTTTTTATTGCATAGTTTGGCCAAAATATGTTCAAGATTTCATGCCAGGCTAATGCACCACCTTTAGACAATTTCTACCCTCTAATACATTTTACATATCATATGGTAACAAACAGCTTTGTATTTGAATCCCTAACCTATGATTTCATAGGCTTGCACTGACCTGACCTTAGGAGATAACTGCAGAGTGGGACTGGGACCTCAAAATCAAGGATGTGTCCACCTTCTTGAAGCACAGTCCATTCCTATACAGGATTCCTCAAAGGCAGGGGTGCTCAAATCTGTCCTTGGCCCCCAAAAGTGCATATTTTCAGGATCTCCTCAATTCAAAATGATTGAACCACTGATTGATTCAACTATGTTCATGCGAGCAGATCCAGATAACCTGCACATGGTAGGCTGTGGACAAGTTTGAACATCCCTGCCCTAAGGGATGTGTATACTAGTCTATAAAAGTATTCATACTATAAGTTAGGTATTCTAATATGAAGCAATTTGTTAGCCATATGATATCATAAAATATACTAAAATGGGTGGTGCCTGTGCCTTGGAATTGCAGGCAAGGCTGAACATATTTTGGTCAAACGATGCAATGAAAAAGTAAAGTTGACATACGTGAGTTAATCTGTAGGTTTTATGGGCAGTAATATTTGTTGTATCTGAGATGGACAACATGAGGCCCATCAGCTGCTGTCAGACTGCAAACTCCCATCAAGTTGGAATGTTTTAATCTGTAGTCTTGCAGCAGCAGCAGGAGGGCTTCACATTACCCACTACTGTGCTATACCCAAGTGAACATTAGTGCTAACTATATGAAGTAACAGGTTTGTAGTCTGTTTGCTTTGTGTTAGGGACTTGAAAAGAGGGACCCCTCTTTATACATTGTGTAATAAAGTCACATGTATATTATGGTGTCAGAAACATAAAGTGATAATAATGTTTCAAAATAAAAGGTGCTCCAATAAATCTTCATAGTATGTGGGTCATGGAGAATGTTATTTCAATACTGAGAGAGTTGTAGTTCAAGAGTAATTGAATGAATGATAAAGTATCCCCCCGCCCCTTTTACTGATGTCACACTGCTCACCTCAGAGCAGCAGGGAGGTGTCCAGGTAGATTGCAGAGAGGGACAATCTTCAATTAAGATAAGGGAAAAACCTGAGAAAGCTGTCAAGGGGGCAGGGTTTTCATTGTTCTCTTCATTGTTTCTTCAATAAATAATAATTTTATCGATGTAGAGTGTACTACACATTTTCTTCAAGCTTTAGAGTACCACAGTGAGATCTGCAGCTTTGTTTTTGCCTTGCTGTGAGCTGCCTGATCTTAGGGGAGGTGGCTTACGCTAGGTAAAAGGGGTGGGAGGGGAATACTTTATCATTAAATTACTCTTGAACTACAACTCTGACAGTATTGAAATAACACTCTCCATGGCCCAAATACTATAAAGATTAATTGGAGCTGCTTTTATTTTGAAACATTACCATCCCTTTAAGTTTTTTTCTTCCTCTAGCATTAATACAAAAAGAGCTCTTAACTCCTTAAAGTGTACAGAGGTCTCCCATGTTTTTCTTCGTGGTGCATTGGAGAACTCTCTAGCATTCAAGGGGTTAAAAGTCCCATTTAACTAATTGAAAATGGTTATTTACCCTCTTTATTGTCTAGTTGGTTTGCTCCAGAATTGTTCCAGTTCCTCTTAGTACATTATCCTCCATGAGGTTATTTCTTCATCGCACATAAATGTTGACCCCTGAGTTCCCAAGTCATTGAGATCTTGGTGCTTTGTACTAAAAATTGCATTTTGATGGAACATATCTGACATCTGTTGCCAACACTCCATGGAGACTGAGACTGATTTCAAATCAGTAAGAGTTGATGGGTTTACAAAATAACAGATGCGTTTTCTACTGTCTTCCTCTTAGGTCCCTTTTTGCTGTAACAACTCACACTTTCATATCTGTCAGGGTAATAAATGGATTTTTCCCTGTTGACCTTGTGATCTCATTTCATCGTGATTCAAGCATCATTTCCAAGCCTAGAGACATTAGCTTGTTATGATAGATCCATTTGATGCTGTATGTGTTTCTGCCCTTTTTCTAGTTTGTAAACTCTTATGTGCTCTCCTTTAACCTGAAAAATACCAAGACTTACGTTATAATCTATATTTGGTGCAGTTTGTTAAATTAAAGAGGTGCAATTCTAGTCTAAATCAACTGCATCATTGTAGAAAAATAAAAATTCCCAATAATGTAAATGGTACTTTAACCCCTTAAATGCTAGAGTTCTTCAAAACATTGCATACAAGGAGTTAACATTCAAATTTAAATAACATTAATTTGGGGAACTTTTAGTCTCTCCCTATGGTGCAGCCAGTCTGCTCCAGAATTCTACCTCTCTTGCTTACGCAATTGCACTTATTGGGCTTAATTTAACCCTTTGAGTGTCAGAGTGATAAGCAATATATTGCAAATCAATGTATTGGGTACCACTCTGGCACTCAAAGGGTTAAAGACAGCCAACAGCAAAAAAAACAAAAAGCCAACGACTTTTGTAAGTACAGTAAACAATTTAAAAAGCCATCTTACGAACAGCTAACACCAGTTCTCAAATCATAACGAACGTTAGTATTACATCCATTGAGTCCTATGGAACAGATCTCTCCAGAGCCATTTAACCCCTTTACATCCACTGACATTCCAGGACCATCACGGCTGTCCGGCATTTAAGAACCAGTCACGTGCTTTTTACTCACATCGTTCCTGCAGGAGCGCTGTGAGTAATATCAGGGACTGAAATTGATCACTCCACACCATTCAGCGTGCCAACACACGTGATCAGCCACATGGGCCGATACATCAAACTTTTCTATTTGGTCCTTAAAGCCCAAACACCCCAGAAGCATTAGTCCTTAAGGTGTTAAAGGAATGCAGTACTGCAAGGGGTCCATGTCTGGATTCCCCTCATTACTCTTAGTGTGACTAAGCCAAAGAGCAATTAGTATATATAGAAAGAGAGGTCAGAGATGCTCAACTAGGATAATGAGCTAGCAAATACATGCAATAAGCTCATAAGAACTGAGTCCAGCACCCAGGGTGCAATCTTTTAGCTTACCAGTGCCATACACAGAGAGGAAATATTCTGAAACACATCATACTGGTCCCGCCAAATGACAGGACTTCTATGCAAAGTGCTGTTAGGGTTAGCCACCCTAAGGGTAATGGGACCCCTTGCTCACAAGTGCTTAGAGAGAGATCAGCTACACCACACTAATAAAGCCCAAGAAGGCTGACATGTATGTTTGGGGCTAGTAGATGCTCTTACTCAGAGAAGAATTGTCTGGTGCTCTGTGGCTGAACTGCCAGTTTAGTAGCTCCTTTATAATGTACTTCAGAATATTTCTTCCTTGTGTATATTTGCAAGCTTAAAGATATTGCATCCTGGGCATGAGAATGCAGTCCCAAGGAGCTTTTGCATATCCTTGCAAGCTCATGAGTCTAGTTAAGCATCTTTGATTTTTTTTTTTGATTTCTATGTAAATTGCTCTTAGGGTTAGTCATCCTAAAGGTAATCTGGGAATCCAGACATGGACCCCTTACTCACAAGCGCTTAGCGGGATCAGATGCACCTCACTGACAAGGCTCAAGAAGGGTGAAAAGTATGTAAGGGATAGCTGCTTCCCTTGTTCAGAAAAGAATTGTCTGGCATTTCCTGGCTGGACTGTCATTTTGGCAGGACCAATATGATATGCTTCAGAATATTTCTTCTCTGTGTATGTGTGAGCTAAAAGAGATTGCATACTGGGCTTGAGAACACAGTCCCAGTGAGCTTTTGAATACCCTTGCAAGCTCATGAGTCTAGCTGAGCATCTCTGACTTCTTCTACTTCTATGTAAATTGCTCTTATGGTTGATTTCCCTAAGGATAATGGGGGAATCCAGACTTGGACCCCTTGCTCACAAGTGCTGATAGGGGTCAGCTGCACCTCACTGATGAGATCAAGGTGGCTGAAATGTATGTCCGGGGGTCTGTCATTTTGGCAGGTCCTGTATGATATGCCTCAGAATGTTTCTTCTCTGTATATGGCATTTGTGAGCCAAAAGAGATTGCACTCTGGGTGTAAGGACACAGTCCCAATGAGCTTTTGCAATACCCTTGCAAGCTTATGAGTCTAGTTGAGCATCTCTGATTTCTTCTAATCTATGAAAATTGCTCTTATGTTTAGTCACCCTAAGGGTAATAGGGGAATCCAGATTTGAACCTATTTCTCACAAGTGCTTGGCAGGATCAGCTGCACATCATTGATGAGACCCAGAAAGGCCGAAGTGTACATCTAGGTTTAGTGGTTTCCCTTGTTCAGAGAAGAATTCTTTGGCATTTTGTGGCTGGACTGTCATTGTGGCAAGACATCTGTTATGCTTCAGAATATTTTTTCTTTGTGAGCTTGGGTTAGCTACTTCCCTTGTTCAGAGAAGAATTGTCTGGCATTTCATGGCTGGATTGTCATTTTTGTAGGACCTGTATGAAATGCTTCTGAGTATTTCTTTTCTCTGTATGGTATTGGTGAGTTAGAAGAGATTGCACCCTGGGCATAAGGGCACAGTCCTAATGAGCTTTTCCATATCCTTGCAAGCTCATGAGTATAGTTGAGTATCTCTGACTACTTCTACTTCTATGCAAATTGCTCTTAGGGTTAGCCACCCTAAGGGTAATGTGGGAATGCAGATGTGGACCCCTTGCTCACAAGTGCTTAGAGGCATCAGCTGTACCCCACCAATAAGACACAGGAAGGCCGAAACATACGTTTGGAGTTAGCTGCTTTCCTTGTTCAGAGAAGTTAGCTGGAATTTTGTGGCTGTACTGTCATTTTGGCAGGACCTGTATGAAATGCTTCAGAATATTTCTTCTAAGAAGGCCAAAACACATGGCTGGGGTTAACTACTTCCCTTGTTCAGAGAAGAATTGTCTGGCATTTTGTGCCTGGACTGTCATTTTGGCAGGACCTGTATGAAATGCTTCAGAATATTTATTTTCTGTGTATGGCATTTGTGAGTTAGAAGAGATTGCACCCTGGGCATAAGGACACAGTCCCAGTGAGCTTTTGCATATCCTTGCAAGCTCATAAATATAGTTGACCATCTCTGACTACTTCTACTTCTATGCAAATTGCTCTTAGGGTTAGCCACCCTAAGTGTAATGAGGGAATCCAGATGTGGACCCCTTCCTCACAATTGCTTAGAGGGATTAGCTGAACCTCACCAATGAGGCCCAAGAAGGCTGAAATGTGTGTCTGGGGTTAGCTGCTTCCCATGTTCAGAGAAGAACTGTTTGTCATTGCTGGGCTGTACTGTCATTTTGGCAGGTCCTGTATTATATGCTTAAGAATATATCTTCTCTGTGTATGGCATTTGTGAGCTAAAAGTGAATGCACCCTGGGTGTGAAGACACAGTCCCAGTGAGCTTTTGCATACCCTTGCAAGCTCATGAGTCTAGTAGAGCATCTCTGACTTATTCTATGCAAATTGCTCTTAGGGTTAGTCACCTAAGAGTAATGGGGGAATCCTGACGTGGACCCCTTGCTCACAAGTGCTTGGAGGGCTCAGCTGCACCTCACATATGAGGCCCAAGAAGGCTGAAATGTATGTCTGGGATTAGCTGCTTCCCTTCTTCAGAGAAAAGTTGTCTGGAATTTTGTGGATGTACTGTGATTTTGGCAGGACCTGTATGATATGCTTCAGAATATTTCTTCTCTGTGTATGGCATTTGTGAGCTATAGGAGGTTGCACTCTGGATGTGAGGACACAGTCCCACTGAGCTTTTGCTTACCCTTGCAAGCTCTTGAGTCTAGTTGAGCATCTCTGATTTCTTCTCCTACTATGCAAATTACTCTTAGGGTTAGTCACCTATGAGTAATGACGGAATCCAGATGTGGACCCCTTGCTCACAAGTGCTTAGAGGGATCAGCTACACCTCACTGACAAGGCCCAAGAAGGCCGAAACTTATGTCTGGGGTTAACTGTTTCCCTTGTTCAGAGAAGAATTGTCTGGCATTTTGTGACTGGACTGTCATTTTGGAAGGACCTCTGATTTGCTTCAGAATATTTTTTTTCTCTGTGTATGGCATTTGTGAGCTTAAAGAAATTGCACCCTGGGGGTGATAACACAGTCCCAGTGAGCTTTTGCATACTTTTGCAAGCTCATGAGTCTAGTTGAGCATCTCTGACTTCTTTTACTTGTGTGCAAATTGCTCTTAGGGTTAGTCACCTAAAAGTAATGGGGGAATCCAGACGTGGACCCCTTGCTCACAAGTGCTTGGAGGGATCAGCTGCACTTCACTGACGAGGCCCAAGAAGGCTAAAACATACATCTGGGATTAGCTGCTTCCCATGTTAAGAGAAGAATTGTCTGGCATTCAGGGGAGGGCTGGCAACATTTGGCCTGGGGGGCAAATTTAATCAAGTGGCCCAGTTCCACTATCGCTCCAGCCCTCGGTCCCACTCCACCCCCTTCTGTTGAGTTCATAACTTTCATTAATGTTGTGAAGTAACACAAGTATCAGCTGAAGATGATTGGAGTTGTAGTCTAACAACAGTTGAAGGGCCACAGATTTCGAATTATTTCTGCAAGAGGGTAAATCAGCATACAAAGCCTGCGGGCAACCTGTGACCCTCCAGCTGTGTTGTACTGCAACTCCTATCAACTTTATCCAAATGTTGCCAAGTTCAGGATGATGGGAGTTGTAGTCCAAAACTGTTGGCGGGCTCCATGCTTCCTATCACTTGTGTAGGGGGACAAGTCAGTGTACAGCAGCTGTGGGCAATCTGTGATACTCCAGCAATGTTGGACTACAGCTGTCATCATCATGAACTCTATGTTGCCCCACGGAGGATTTGGGAATTGTAGTACAACAGAGGCTACTGCAGGGCCACATATTTCCCATCAGTTTTGTTGGGTAAATGGCAAAGACAAACAGAAAGGGGTTGCACAGCCGAGGACCCCCACCCCCCATGCACACTTTTGTCCTCTATCAGAGGGAGACAGAGCAGTATGGCCTCTGTAATGACACATTATTGCTACTCTTGCCATATGTCTAGACCAGGGGTGGGCAAGTTGTCACACTCCAGCTCATGTTAAACTACAACTTCCATCATCCTCAAGTACAGTTTGATGGCTGAGAGTGAGAAAAATTGCAGTCCAACAACATCATCAGGGCAATAGCTCTACATTCAACAGAGGACCTGAACCTCAGATTTACCTGACACTGATATCTCTGAAATGTTCTTTTAACGGAAAAAGACAAATAACACAGATTGTCAGTGTCCCCAGAGTAATGAGTTGCATTGTGTTGGGCCTTTGTCACATTACTTTTTCACACCTCCCAACATTCCAAATGGACCACATACCATTCAACAGAGGCCCTGAACCTCAGAGCACGCAATTTTTTTTACATACATATACAATTCATATAATTATTACATATAGAAAAAAGATTACTCTACCTTTAAGATAATACAGTTTGACCCATTAATGCAATTTAAATGAAAATGTCAATTAAATCTGAATTGCATAATGGGTCAAACTGTATTCTCTTATGTAGAGTATACTATAATTAATTATATATGTATGTAAAAATTTGCATGCTCTGAGGTTCAAGGCAGCCAGGGGGGCTCTGTTGAATCCATGTTATATGGGGGCTTGTGTGGACATCATCATGAAAGGATTTGATTTGCTTACCACCAGCAGTCAGTCAGTAGAAGCACTGCAGATCTGGCTTGCCGCTCTCAGCACCAGACCAGTCAGTCCAGCCCCCAAACAGCTCATGACACAGACTGCGCTCTGCTCAGTGTAGCCTAGCCTCAGCCTGTAGCCTATGCATGCATGCTCTAGATGATGACGTCATTGAAGCCAGACAGCCCTCAGCCCATGACCCCAATGCCCACAAACTGCACAGCCAGGCATCATCCAATGGGGATTGGGGAAGGAGCCAGGCATCATCCAATGGGGATTGGGGAAGGAGGAACACTGAGACACACTGCCTGGAGACGGAGGCAGCGCCAGCATCTATTGGATCACAATGGAGGTGAGGGCAGGGCAAGATAGGAAAGGAACAGGATAGGAATCGGATGGTGTGATGAGGTGAATTTTTTTCATGTTGCGCGGCCCGCGCTGCGCAACATGAATAACCAGACTGCCGGCCCTGATTTTAATTACTGACTAGACTACAGGCCAGTGAGCCAGCTGCACACATTACTGGGATGCGCGCAGCGGCACAAGACTTTGGGCTCTGCTCCGACCCGCAGCCGCACTGACAGTCACTCACACTTCTTCTACTGATTTTTTTTTTTTTTTACATGGCGGCCCGCTAGACGCACTGGCCCTGCGGCCCGGGGGGCAATTGCCCCCCTGCCCCCCGGGCCAGCCCGCCCCTGCTGGCATTTCACGGCTAGACTGTCATTTCGGCAGGACTTGTATGATATGCTTCAGAATATTTCTTCTCTGTGTATGGCATTTCTAAAAGAGGTTGCACCCTGGGCAAGAGGACACAGTCCCAGTGAGCGTTTGCATACCCTTACAAGCTCATGAGTCTAGTTGAGCATCTCTGACTTCTTCTACTACTATGCAAATTGCTCTTAGGGTTAGTTACCCTAAAGGTAATGGGGGAATCTGAAGTGGACCTCTTGCTCATAAGCGCTTAGAGGGATCAGCTGAATCTCACAAACGAGGCCCAAGAAGGCTGAAACGCACGTCTTGGGTTAGCTGCTTCCCTTGTTCAGAGAAGAACTGTATGGCATTTCATGGCTGGACTGTCATTTTTGCAGGACCTGTATGATATGCTTCAGAATATTTTTTCTGTGTATGACATTTTGTGAGCTAAAAGCGATTGCACACTGGGCGTGAGGACACAGCCCCAGTGAGCTTTTGCATACCCTTGCAAACTCATGAGTCTAGCTGAGCAGCTCTGACTTCATCTATACTCTGTGATGTGTTGATTCATTTCCCAGGCATATATCCCTTTGGCTGTTTGATATCCCCTTGTTTCTATCATAATGGGTTACAGACTAGTAGACAGCACATTAGAAAGCAATGGTTTGTGTACTTCCCTGTAAATCAAAAGATGAATGGGATAATGCTGACAATCAGAGGGTGCTGTTAAAAATCCTATCATCCTGTACCGCAGGCATCCATTACATGACCCATCTTGGAACCGAGGATTTTCCATCTGACTCTATTGAAGTATTAACACCACTTCCACGAAGCTCACCCCTCTATGCTTTCAAGTACTTATGTTGGTGATGCAACGTTTAACGTGATGTTCACAGTAACCTTTACTGGAACATTAACATATCCATATAAGACCCAAATATGTGTTGCCTAACATCTTGGTGTCAAACCTGTGTGGTAAGAATGCACATCCTCAGAGTTACAATACCTTGTAACTCAATTACAAAGTCCTTCTTCTCACCTTTAACGCTCTCCACACTGCTACCCCTCCTTACATCTCTTCCCTCATCTCCTATTATGTTCCTGGCCGCTTCCTTCGCTCAGCACACAACACACTTCTTGTTGCACCATCCACACCCTCTGCCCTCTCCCGTCTCAAACCTTTCTCGCTTTCTGCTCCATACCTATGGAACTCCATACCCCTCTCCTTACGCCTAGAAAAATCCCCCTCTGTCTTTAAGTCTACACTGAAGTCTTATCTTCTGGAGCACTAGGACCATGCACTGCCTTTGGCCAAACTCAGCACTTGTAATCTCAGCACTTAACACCCTCTTACCCCATTGTATGTCTCCCTTTACCCATTTAGACTGTAAGCTCCTTGGGGCAGGGACCGCTCTCCCATTGTTTCTATGAATGTCGCACTTATTTCATCCCCTCTTATTTATTGTAACATATGTCTATTGTAAGGCGCTGCGTACACTGTGTGGCACCATATAAATAAAGATACATACATACATACCTTGTGGACAACACATGAGCACTTAATTTGTGTTTTTACAGTATCCTTTTCTTTTCAATGTTTCAATGTAGTGTTAGACACATTAAAGGAGAGCCATCCTTAGTCAATAAGTGTCTGTGAAATTAAATGCTGGATTAGACATATCTCAATGTTGAAACATTAATCATGGCTTGAGTACCCCTCATACATAGGAAGGCATGTCCTTAATCACAGGAGTCCACTGATTGTTTGTACATGTGTAGACTTATTGATGTATTAATGCAAGGAGAGGACGGCAGTGATACACTAAAGTGTTAGGAAGTGATAAAGAGGTGATACAGGGAACATAACTTCTCCATTGGTCTCATCATGTCCCCAGTTCCCATGTTGGTCAATGTAACCAATGTTCTGAGATTGCTCTAGTTTGACATATATCAGTACATAGGCTTCACTGACAAACAATCGGAGAAGTGATATCACTGGAGAAGTCATCTTCAACCTTATCAACACATAAACACACCTTACTGGATAACCGACAATGTTGTTCCTGCTTACTCTTATCAATTGACAACAATAGTGGCTATGGCATGTCTTCTATCCAAACACAACAATGAACCCACTGGTCAAACTAACATTTCAATATTTGTGCTGTTTCTTTCAAGATCAGAGTGTGAGTCACAGCCTATTTGGCTGGGTATTCTAGCTTGCCTTTTACTTAGCTAAGGTTAACTGTTTGGATAACCCCTTTAAACCACAACAATGGATGGAACTGAATATTGACAGCGTGGCACTTGTTGTTATGCTAAGGGCTAGGTGTCAGTTGTTCAATTCAACCCACATCATGGCCAAACAACACTTTCATGTTTGGCTCCAGTAGGTGGATTGCAAGTTGGAATTGGACAACATTGTGTGTGCTATGTGTGCCAACCCATGTTACAACACTTTACAACCAAGGAGTCTGGGCAGTAGTTGAGTTCACTGTATTGTGTTGCAATGCAATGGAGACATCTTTGCCACTTAACCTGTTAGTAACCACAAACCTTCTCACACATGATTAAAATGCAGTTGTTTTTTTAAATTTTTTGGGGAAAAATAACATGTTGAGCTCTTTATTTTTGTGAGGGACTTTTGAATGGACCAGAAGTGGATGCCCTGGTTGACTGCCTGGTCACCCTGGTTGACTGCCTGGTCACCCTGGATATTCTTGGTGTTGGTGCAGGGGTCACACTGGAGGTGGTTGCAATGGACCCCTCTGTGGATTCCATCTCCCTCTCCAGGTGCAGGTTCTTCCTGAAATTCAGTTCCCTTAGTTCCACCAGCAGCTGCCCCATCATGTCCACCATGCTGGTTCTGTACTGGTGTAGCTCAGCGGTCAGTACATTGTTTTGTGTTTCCCAGGCATGGAGAGTGCCTGTTTTCCTCAGGATATCCATTTGCAACCTCCTGAGGTATATTTTTGTCCTATAGTATTCCCTGAGATCATTCCTCTGGATGACCAGGCACTCCCTCTCCATCCCCATGCTGTGTACACTGGTGGAGGGTGATATGCCTGGTGTTGCTTGGCTTACCAACTTCCTTCTCCTGTTCTGGTGAGGCTGCTGCTTCTGCTGGTGCTGTTGAGGCTGCAGGTGCTTATGGGGAGGCTGCTGCTGGTGTGGATGCTGATGGGCTGGTGGGGGGGGGTTGCTGCTGGTTGTGTGTTCTGGTGGTAGGGTGGCTGCTGGCACTGCTGGTGCTGAGGATGGCTGCTCCTGTGTCTGTGGCCAAGCAGATGTGGATCCAGAGGATGTCTGTGTCTCCACCACATCCAGTTAATCTGAACTAGCCACAGATGTTAGGACCTCCTGTTGTGGAGATGGTGGGGGTGATGCCCTTGTGTAAATAGCTGTGAATGAGATGCTGTTGAATATCTGTAAGACATTGTGCAGACTGGATGAACTTGTAGCTTGGAAGGAGGAAGATGAATTCTAGGAAGTAACCGGTTTTGAGGACTTGGAGAACCCACTGGCCTGGGATAAGATTGATCCAAGCCAACAAAAATTGTCTGAGCCTGCCTGTCTCTCCTGTGGCTTGGATCCATACATCAGAACTTATTGGGGGGTCTGAGATTCCCTGATGATCAGAGCTTATCAGAGGCTAGTTTACCCAGTCTTCAGGGTTGTGATTTAAAGGATTCATGGCCCAGATGATATGCTCAGGCATCACGAAAGAACAATTTCCTTTTCCTCCAGATGCCTTTTTTTAGGATTTCATCAAGTCGCTCTCCAAAAGCATGCCTCCAATGAAAGGTAGTGCACAAAGGATGTGCTTAGAGGCACAATCGACATGACCAATGTTTTAGCCAGTGTGCTCTTCGGGCAGCAACTGCTAGACCCATAGCTCTAGCTTGTAGCTTCACCATATCCACCGAATATCTATCAGAAATTCTATTCCTATTTTCAGTTCTGAAAAGGAATCCAATTCCTCCAATCTTCTGTACCGCCTGGAAATGGCAGATTCAATAGTATCTATCCACAGCTTCAGTGTCCTGGAAACTGAAGTAAGGGCCACTACTGGCTTGCAGGCAGCCCCATTAGAAACAAATTAACGTTTAAGGTCTTTTATCAAGAGGGTCTTTAAAGAGATAGTAATACTTTAATATTACTAATCCCCATAGTGTAGCTATTTAAAAAAAAGAATTCAGTTGCCCCCAGTGTCATCTCTCAAACCTCTATGGTTTGAGTGTGAAAGAGGATCACAAAAGCACTAATGAAGCGCTAAGTGAGGGTTCTTCCCCTTGTCCCAGAGAATGTTATGAGATATAATTATTCCCTATTCTAAATATGAGTTCGTAATATCTCAAAGTTATATCTGTAGACAGGCCTTATACAAGTAATATAAGGACAATAAAAGAGGATTACAGAGTCTGTGTATGTATTACGTAAAAGTTTATTGGCTATCTATAGAATATAAAGTAGATAAGAAACTTATCAAATAACACAATAAAACAAATTACACTACATTACTAATCCAACTAGCAGAGTATAAGATAATTATAAAGTATTGCTTGCCATAGTATATAAAAAAAATAATTACATACCAATCAGCCTCGATCAATGAGAGTGTCAGAAAACCTGATCTGTCCGCTACTGACTATCTGGGTCCTGTCACCCATTATATATCTTTTCTCTTGGCATGGGCTAAAGGGAAACTATATTTGGAGATAGATATAATAATTGTGTCATTGAACACTGTGCCAAGGGCCTAGGGCGAAATAGCTAAAATTATCTAGGGGCCCAGGGACAGACAGCGTAAGTGGATAATTTTATACTTCCCTTTTGTGGAATTTATGGAGGATATGTGACCCATGGAAGGGTACAAGACTATAGCTCTTGTCTAGCTAAAATGGGAAATGTGATTTAGCGGTCTCTTATTTAGCTAAAACAAGAAGTGTAGACTAACTGTCTCTGCCATGGCTAAAGAAAATATAAATGTATATAATAACCCTTTGTGTGCTGCATAAAGTAGCTATATGCAGAATGCAATAGGGTTATAGCATATATAAACAGTATAAAAGTTGTAGGGGCTTATTCCCCCGCAACATGAGACAACCGTAAGCAAAAGAAGTGGTGTCATCTAGAGGCAGAGTAGTTCTTTTGGCTAGCCACATAATTGCTGCATCCACTTTTGAAGGGGAATCCCATAGTTCAGAGTCTTAAGGAGAAAAGGGCTATAGAAGGCCTAGGTTTCTAATCTGATTTTTTCCATTCTTTAAGAATAATATCTTTTACAATTTTATGGAGAGGAAAGAATACCACTTTCTTTTCAAGGGCGGAAAACATTTTATCACTAGGAGTAGGCTCGTCGGTGCCTGGTATATTCAAGGTGTGACGTACTGCCATGATCAAAGGCTCAATTAGCTGAACATCAAAGTCTGACAAATCTTCTGGTTCTTCTTCTTCATCAGTGGAACCTAAGGAATCAATATGGTATTTGGGATATTGCAGAGAATCCTCAGATGGTGATGCCTCATCTAATTCAGTTAATCTGGGAAGTTTTGGAGAGGAGTTTATTGCAGCTTCATGAAAGCCTTATACTACTGCAGCTTGCTTAATTCAAGTTGTCGTATCAGAAGCCGCAGACGTGGAAGGAGCATCAGCTGCCAGGTCTATCCAGCATGATCTATAGATATTTATCTTCCATTGCAAACTGGTGACAAGAGAAACACTAATGAATTCTAGTAGGAGAGCCTTGAATCATATCCATTGAGATACCTGCAGAGCTGGAGAGGCATAGATCCCATTAGCTATTACACACTCTTTTTAAAATAAAAAAAATAGATGATGTTACCTGATATAAGCTTACCCCTACAGCCTTAGGATTCAGTGAAACATGGATGGGGTCACGTTCCATGATAGATGTTGGAGGCTGCAAAGGGAGCAAACCAACAAACGTGTGCATAATACATAAAAGCATAAAGAAAAAGAAGCACATGAGCAAATCACAAAGGTCATGAACCAGCTGAAGTATAAGAATCTGAGATGCAGCATCTGCAGGAGCAAATAACAAGAGATCAGACCAAAAGATGCAAAGAAAATGAACTTTCATAGGTTGGGAACCTGCTCCACATCCTTCTATATGAAGGCAAACGTCCTGCTCTAATCATCGCAATGCTTTCCAGTGACATCAACATGCAGTTGCCACACTTCCGGTTATGCATTCCAGCGGTTGCTCTGAGCAGAAAGCAGGAGAATCATGGGGAAAAGGCATGGCCGACTGGCCCAGTGCCACTACAATCCCCCACCACTAATGGGGCCACTAATCTGGTGACCTGGATGTGAGAGGCGTAAGGATCTTCAGCCTACAGGGAATGTGAGACCTGTGGCCAGACCTAAAAAGACCTTGGGTAAGCTAACAGAAAAGTCTCTACCAAGAGGAGTTCCCTGTCCACAGGTGTAGACATGAAAAAAAAAGACACGGAGGAGATAATTGTGGGAGTATATTCAGCTTTAGATTCTTCCTGTCCTTACAGCTGCAAGCAGGTTTAACCCCTTGGTGAATGCTGACAGATTCATGGCCGGGAATGATAAATTACCTTTCACTCAAATTTCACCACAATAGCCAATAAGCTTTGCATACATAATAATAACCCAAACATTTCACACTCTAATTTTAACACCTTAAGGACCATTGTCGTGCCAGGACCGTTACGGCGGTCTGGCACTTAAGGACCAGTGGCGGTCCTGGTACGTCATGGAGTTCAGGGCTCCCAGCATGGCTGCACGCCGCTCCGGAAGCCCTGAACCGGAAGTAAAAAAAAACAAACAAAAAAAAACCTGTGGTCCTCAAGTGCTGGTCGTGAGTGCTTGCGCCAGTCCTTAAAGGGTTAAACTGTTTTCAAATCACAACAAAGGACTTCAACAAACCCATCTGGCAACTAAAATGTTTTTCATTTATTTATTCATTTTTACATTTTTAGGTTATATAAGACCATTTTCTAATTTAGTTGCAGTCACAAATGGCTATTTCCTTCAATTAATGGAATAATAAGGTTTCATTCTGAAAAAAATATTTCTTTTGCAGTTTTCCTGCTAAGTAATACAAAGGAACTCCCACTGCTGTGTTGTTCATCATTCTAAAGTTATTGCATATTTAAATTTATTGTTTTGGAATAAACTGCAGTTTGTGATTGTGGTCACTAGCTGTCATTATTGCTTTCACTTTCTAAGGAAAGCTTTAGCCTAAGACACAAGCTTTCCTATACATGGAGGAGAGAAGAGAAAGAGGAGATAGAATAGAAACATTAAAGTGCATAAAGGGATTCAACAAAGTACAGAATGAAGTACATTTCAAATGAATAGAAATGTTAGGACAAGAGGTCATAGTCTAAAACTAGAGGGTCACAGGCTTTCATTTGATGTAAGAATGTTTTACTTCACTGAGAGGGTGGCATAACCTACCAGCAGAAGTTGTAGAGTTTAATGCCGTAAAAGAATTTAAGCATGTATGGGATAGGCATAAAGCTATCCTGAACATAAGACCAGAACCAGGACCAAGTAATGTTTAAGGTTTTTACAGCAGTAAAAAATGGGTGGACTAGATGGGGTGAATGTTTCTACTCCACCTCTGTAGCTCCAAGACACACTAAAATGTCTCCAACGTGTTTCTCCCATACTATACCAGGCTTTATCAGGGCAAACTCATTAAACTTCCGAACCACTCTATTTAAGGTCAAATCACCAGAAATACCTCTCTGGTCTCCTACCAACCAGATAACAAATTAATAGAGTTTGCAGACAGCAATATAAGAACATGATATATGCACATTATATCATTATCACAGTAACATAGTTGATGAGGCTGAGAAAAGAAATGTGTTCATCAAGTTCAGTCCTCGTCAGGTGCCATATCATCCTTGTTGATGCAGAAGAAGACAAAAAAAACCCTTTTGAAGCTATTTCTAATTAACCCTCAAGCAGGTGAAAAAATTATTTCTCATGCTACAAGACAGCTGGATATTTCCTTGGATCAACATCCTGTCAACATTGTTCTGAGCTAGAAAGGTGCCCATTACATTTGTTGTGAAAAAGTGTCTACTGTATCTATAAACCCAGCCTTGTGAGGAAAATAATTCTACAACCTTACTGTCCTTCCTGTAAAAACAATTCCTGCCTTTGTTTTAGTCAAAAGCACCTTTCCTCTAGTGTTTTCAGATGGCACCTTTATTTTGCTTACTTTTTTGAGTAAATAGTAATCCTATCGCCTATTAGATGTTGTTTCTCTAATATAAACACACCTAGTTTGTCTAATGTCTCTTTGTAACTAAAATCTCCCAACCCATTCTCAGTTTTGTTGCCCATGTCTATACTTTTTCCAGTTTTATGTCTTTTTTTTAAGAACTAGAAATAGAAAGGCCAATATCTAATAGACATGTGAACAGCAGCATATCCAGTATGTTACTCTTCTCCACTCTGTGCATGTCATCATAACTTCTGGAAAATTATGAATGATCAAAAGAATTATCCTACCTACAGTGTCTAGACTACATGTACATATTTTAGGTAGCAAATTTTGCTGGTGAATATGTGTAAATTGGAATTTTCACTACTCTTTACTCATACATGTATTCTGTAATAACTTTCAGTCCCATGGGTATTTACCAGCTTGGACCACGTATATAAAAATAATGTACGCCAGAGACTTATCTTTGTACTGTACTCTTCCACCAGCACAAAAGGACAAGAAAATTAAAGAAGATGCTGTTCAAATCTGCAGGTTGAATAAAAACTACTGCTGTATATCAAAAAGGATTAATGGTTTGGATTTTATTTATTTGGAATAAAAACCTTCGTTGGTTGGGGATGATGAAAGTTGTCATTCCCAAAGGCTTGTGAACCCGTAAAGAGCATATAATTGCACCTTAGTTTGTCTGTATCTATTTCCCTATCATTTAAGGCATCACTTAATGTTGCTTTTCCTATACAATGTTTCTATATACAGAAAGTTGTAGCTGTGTTTGCATTTATTGTGTATAGTTACTTTGTAGGAAACACAGCTGAATTTAAAGGGCTAGTAATACTTAAAATGTAAAAAAAAATATGTTGTAGGGTTTATCCCCCTGAGTAAAACAAGAGTACTCCCACTGCTGAAAGGTGTTTCATTCAAAAGTTATTAATTTTCAAATTTGAATTTTTTAGGTACAATATCACAGTGGTCTGAAATTGTACAGTGGCGCTGTTGCTACACCATCCTATGGAGATTTATGGTCCCGGGACCAGAGCGGTCCATAGGATCGTGTAGCAACAGTGCCACTGTACAATTTCAGGCCACTGTAATATTGCACCTAAAAAATTCAACTATGAAAATTAATAACTTTTGAATTAAACACCTTTCAGCAGTGGGAGTACTCTTGTTTTACTCAGGTGGATAAACCCTACAACATATTTTTTTTACATTTTAAGTATTACTATCCCTTTAAGAAAGTGAAATGGAGGACAACCAAAATTACTCAGTGATGGGAAGGAATAAAAAAAGATTAATCATTCATGGATGTACATGCTGTGGTTGGGGTTAATGGAAGTTACGGTTCCCAAAAGCTTGGAAACCCAAAAACGATATATATTTGCACCCTACTTGGTCTGTACATATTTTCCTATAATTTGAGGCATCACTTAATGTTGCTTTTCATATTGAATGTTTCTATATACAGAAAGGTGTCGCTGTGTTTGCATTTATTGGGAAGAGTTCTGTTGTAGGAAACACAACTTTATTTAAGAAAGTGGAACTGAGGACAACCAAAATGAGTCTATGTTAGAAAGGAATTTGAAAAAAAGAAAAGAAAAGAAAGTCATTCTTGGCTGCACATGCTATGATGTGAAAAAAATTAATATAAAGTCACATGAAGATAACATTTCTTAGGAACATATTTGTTAATTCCAAAGTTTGTAAACAAAATAAACTTTATGCTGCTGAGGGATTCATTGTGCTATTATACAGTACAAATTGTTAATGTAAAATTTTCAGCTTCTGTTTTTAGATCTACAATTTTTATATCTAAAAATGAAGTGAGAATACAAAGGTCAGCAAACTATGTATGAAGAAGTATTAGAGTGGTTGAATAAAGGTATAGAGGATGGAACTCCTTTAATAAACCCTTAGATTCTAGGGTGGTCTAAAGCACACTGTATTGGATACCTCTCTAGTATTCAAGGGTTAAAAGCTCCATTAAAATCCATGGAAATTTAAGGTTGCCTTTGCTTCCTTTTGGTGCTGTTAGACTGATCCAGAATTTCTATACTTTATTTTACTGTCTTTTTGGATATATGATTTCCCGTAGCCACACCCACTTTAGCACCATTGCTCTGTAATGGCCTTTCATGGTGTTAACAAGGAATAGTTTTGCCTTTATCTCCTTGAAAATGTGTTGTTGTAAAGACAAAATAAAATTCTAGCATTATAAATGCCCTTTAAAACCATATTTTCTTTTTAACATAGGGCTTCTTGTATTTGCATCAATAAAAAATATACTATCCCCTTTCTTTCCTGCCATCTGAGTTGTGATCTTTACTCCTTTGACTTTTACCAAATATAACCAACTAGTTGAAAAGCCCATGTATACAGGCCAAAGTGCCACTCAGCAACCTTGGCTGGTGGCTGGATCCTCTCTTCTCACTGGCTGCGCTGAAGTCGTGGACAGTACTGACTGTCCATACGTGCCGTGGCTGATAAGGAAGAGGGCGCTCTGAATTCTGACCGTAGTCCACTCTGCGCACCTTTCTGGGACTAAGAGGTCCCAGGAAGGTGCACAGAGAGAACTCCGGTCTGAATTCGCAGTGCCCCGCTCTGTATCAGCCTGGGTGCATTCAGGCAGTTAGTACTGAGCATGACTGCAGAGCGGGCAGTCTCTGCTGCACATGACTGCAGAACGCGCAGCAGTCTCTACTGCGCATGGCAGCTTCTGACAAACATCCTAGCGAATTATTATATAGGATTTGTTTTTTCACAGGAACAATGTCACAATCAGAATATACTGACAAAAAAATACATCACAAATATAGTTTGTCATTCACTACTATCAGAAATGAATAGAAAAAAATTAAATAAACAAATGTTTGAAAATAAAAAAAGCTTGCAAAGGCATTTCTAATATACTAATATATTTATCTTTGTATTGCATTAGTAATTTTCCACACAGGTTTACTTTGTATGAGTCTCTGTCTCATGCATAAGACCTTGCCTGTATTTGTGGGAGGGTCTGGAGGCCTTTATAAACCCTCTAGTCCAGCCCCTTTCTGTTCACATCACCTCAGTAAACTCTTGCCATCTCAGTGAACTCATGCTACATCAGTGTGCTCTTATTTCCTTGTCAGCTGGGACACAAAACAGTGCTCAGCTTCACACTGCACATTCCAGTGTTTTTTCCTTTTGTCCTGTGGTAATGTTGTCTCTCTTCTCCACACAGGCGTCCCTCTCATTCCCTTTCTCCCTAGTTTACTCCCCTGCCTTTCTTTCACCCTCCTCCTATTCAAGTCCCCTCTCTGACCATTAGTTTCCCTTCCCAGCTGCCTCTGCCTGCTTTTCCCCTATGACCTAATTTCTCTTTCTTTTGCTTCTCAGTTTGCTGCAGAAGCTACACAGCCCAGGCACCTTTAGTTATCTCACTCTGCTTATCTTATGTTGCTTATGTTAATCCTATGTTGCTTAACTGGTTGGCATTTATTGCAGGTATCCCTCTGTTTCATCATATTGCAGTATCACAATCCTTCGCACCCTGCATCTGTTATTCCCTACAAGCTCCTCCAGCACACATACACACATACACACACACACACACACACACATCATTTTAGTCTCCCCTCAGCTTCTCGCTTCCTCTGTTATCTTGCATCCGGGGCTGGATTTACAGCCCTGACTACAACTCCCATCATTCCCTGCCAGCCGTTGGAATGGGAGTCCCTGAGTTAATGAATGCTATCATGCAGGAGAGGGGCATTGTACAGGTTTAAACACTTTTAATTTCTCAGTTGCTCAGTTGGCTATAATACCTTGTTGATCTGTTATAAACTGCAAAGGCATGTGGTTGAGCTGATTTATATGGGCTGACATGATTAATTAAGAGGTGTGTGTGTGTATATATATATATATATATATATATATATATATATATATATATATATATAATTACTAGTTGAAGAGCCCGTTACACGGGCCACAGTGCCACTGCCAGCTGGTCGCGGGCAGTCATGCACAGTAGAGACTGCCCACGCCGCGGCTGATACAGTGCCAGATGGTCGTGGTGCAGTCATGCTCAGTAGAGAGTGCCCGGGTCATGGCTGATACAGAGCTGGACGCTCCTTCATAGGGCCCCGCTTTGTATCAGCCTCGTCATGGGCAGTCTCTACTGCGCATGACTGAAGCACGCGCAGCAGTCTCTACTGTGCATGACTGTGTTGTTACAAACTTTCTAGCGAATTATTATATAGGATATATATATATATATATATATATATATATATATATATATATATATATATATATATATAATGTGCTGACTATACAGATAAATACATCCAAATTATATAGAACGTGTATTTTTCATATGATTTATGCATAGCTTTACTTGTTAGAATTTTAGAGTGCTCTCTGCAGTCATATTGTACCTTACATGTGATTGCTTTTCAGGATTGTTAGATTCAATTTGTAACTGGCAGGGAACAAAAACATTCTTGTATGTTGCTGAAAACACTCTGGCTGCTTTTGAAGCCACTACTTTTTTACTACCTTTTTATATATTCTAATTGCATTTGCAGTAGAAAATGGTCACATGTTTAACACTTGTTACATGGCTATGTGAACAGCTTTTTTTTTTTTTTTTTTTTGTATCTAGAAATGAAATCCTTTGCCTTTTGGGACAGATTTAAAGGCAGCTAACTCCAAAAAAATAGGGGGTTTTTTTTGCCGGCATTTTTTCAAGCACTGTAAGCTATTTAAAGATCAGTGCTATGAAAAAAATGCCAGCAAAAAAAAACCCTATTGGCCACTAAATTAAAATGTGTTTTGGCCCACTTAAAAAAAAAAAAAAAAAACGCTACAAGCTGCCATTTAATGGACTGCGTTAACTGTTAAGGTTTGATAAGGGACTTACTTTATCGCATAAAATTTAAGACCCATCGGATCTTTAGTCAGCCGAAGCAGGTTTTAAAAAGCAAAAATAAAAAACAAGTCCACAGTGGGTGTATTGATATGGGGCCCTAAGCCCTATATCAATATATCCAATGGTCCTAAAATGTGTCCAAAGTTAGTAGAATTAACCATATGAGTGACAGTGGGGTATAATTACCAAGCCGGCACTCAGAGTTAACCCAAGTGACAAAGCAAAATCCCATTACAAGTAACACACACCTGATGTCCAGTGGAGTCCTCAGCATGCTGGTCATCTTCTGTCCTTCTTTCTTGTAACTTCTGTCTGATTGCCAGGGTGGTATCTCATGCATCACAATGTAATACATAGGATACCATCATGACAACCAGAGAGTGACATGTAAAATAATACAAAATCTTGCATTGTATGGGATAAACTGATAACATAGGGATGAATACCACTTGAATCCCACTGCAGATCTGTTCAAAAAAGATATGTACACAAAGAAAAATATTCAGATATGTGTGTGGATATGTACCTTTCAAATGGGTACAAATATGCCCCAACAAGATGTGAACCCAGAGATCAGTTCGGTATGTGTGATTGCCTTACTGACCATATATGTGCACCCATCACAAACTGTTATTGATATCATCAAAATACATATACCCAGTATATCCCACCTTACTTAGATGGGATATACGAGGTATGTTTTCATTTATGATATCAATGAAAGTTAGTTTGTGATGGGTTCACATATATAGCCAGTAAGGCAATCACATGTACTGAACTGATCTCTGGGTTCATATCTTGTAAGGATATGTTTGTACCCATATGAAATGTACATAGCCACATACATATCAGACCATTTTTCTTTCTGTGTACCTTGGACGGAATAGCAATGGTTAATTTCACCTTGATGTAATATGGTAGGCAATGGAAAAAGATGTGGATCAATGTTAGTCCTATCCCTCTGACCCTCATGGTTAGACAGATATTGTTCTATGTGACAGATGTAGATTTCACTCATTTGACCACACAGAGGCTCTTCAGCAGAGCCCAAATTGCACCATTTACAGATAAATACTTTACTGAAATGGTCTAATAAGTGTGCCTGGTTTACAAGCCCACTCTGTTGAACATCCCAATGAAGCATTAATCTTTAAATGGAGCATTTTTGACGCAGCTGAAGAGCCTCCGTGTGGTCAAATGAGTGAAATCTCCATCTGTCACATAGAGCATTATCTGTCTAACCATGAGGGTCTAAAGAATAGGACTAACATCGATCCATCTTCTTCCAGTGCCTACAATATAACATCAAGGTGAAATTAACCATCACTATCTCGTTAAAGGGATAATAATACTTCAAATGTAAAAAGAAACATATTTTGTAGGGTTCATCCCCCTGAGTAAAACAAGGGTACCCCAACTGCTGAAAGTTTTTTTTGTTCCAAATTTCTTACAGCTGAAAGTTGGATTTCATTGGTGCAATATCACAGTGGCCTGAAATTGTACAGTGGGGCTGTTGCTACACCATCCCATGGACACCTCTGGTCACGGGGCCATTAATCTCCATAGGATGGTGTAGCAACAGCACCATTGTACAATTTCCGGCCACTGTGATATTACACCTAAAAAATTTAAAATTTCAGGTGTAATAACTTTGAAATAAAATACCTTTCAGCAGTGGGAGCACCCTAGTTTTACACAGGGGAATAAACCCCCCCCAATTTTTTCTTCTTACATTTGAAGTATTATAACTTTAATCCTATCATGGCTACGTTTACTAATCACACCATCTCATTTCTCCACACAGCTTACATGCCTCCAGTACAGCGGGAGCCTGTGGAGGAAGCTACGTCACCACCCGGTGAGGAGTACACAGAGGAGGGGACCAGCCGATGATCACCATACCCATCATCCTCATCTCCTCCAACACAGTCTGCACCACCACTTTCTGCACCAACACAGGCTGTTCCACCATTGGCTGCACCAACACAGGCTGTTCCACCCCAGTACAGTGGCTGGATGCAACAGGAGGAGAGGTGTATCCAGCCACCTCCACCAGCTTCTACCCTCCAGCAGCACCACCACCAGAGAGGCAATGGCTGCCAGGGACAGTGCCCACCACCCAATATGGGCCATATTCCTCACAGATGGACCTACCCTCCCAGATGGCTCCCCAGAATGGCCCCAGGTATGATCCAAGGTGGGGGCCAAGCACCTTGGCCACTGGACTACCAGCACCTGGGCCTGATTGGGGAGCCCCAGCTCCCTCTACCCAGGGAAGACATCACTCCACCACCTCCGCCAGCACAGACATCAGTGGGCAGCTGTGGGTCACTTGATATGGTGGGTCTAAACCATCATCTGCAGCAGCCACTCCACAAGCTGTAAGAGGTATACACATACAGCCATCTGAGTCAGGTAACGGTGTAAGAGGTATACACATACAGCCATCTGAGTCAGGTAACGGTGTAAGAGGTATACACATACAGTCATCTGAGTCAGGTAATAGTGTAAGAGGTATACACATACAGTCATACAGCCACAGAACTACACATACACTTTCAGACATGGCAGCCTTGGCCATTGGTAATCACATAACTACACATAAAGTGTCTAACACCCCAGCCTTATTCCACTCTCACCTGGTAGTCACAAAACCACAAAAACACAGACTGACACCCCAGCCATGTTCCAGTGGCAGTCTCAGAACCACCACATATACACTGTCTGCTAACTCTGTCTTGTTCCACCTATGAAGGGGGATCTAAGCATGGAAGTGGAAGGGGAGAAAGAGACACAGAGACCTGGAGGTATATGAGGGAAAATACATGAGGAGGGTAAGAGAGGCCTGGAATAAGAGGGCAGAGAGAAATGGAGAATGATGGGTAGAGGCAGACACGGGGTGAGGGGAGCCTTCTCATCCCTTCTTACATCCCCGTGTCTCAGCAAGACCCTATAGACATATTAACCTTTTCAGTGCTGGAGTAAGCAACACATTGCTTTTCAGTCTTGCACTGAATGGGCTCATTGTGTAAATGCTATCCTAGTATTTGAGTAATTTGTGAACAGTTGTCAGTCATAAATCCTCCAGAGCTGCTGTCTGCTCTCTTCCTCCTGCTGCTTCCTAACAGTCTCTGTGTGTGACCAATTAAAAAGCTGCTTCCGGTCAGAGCACAGACTGAGGAGCTCCTGGGAATGCAGCAACATGGGGAGGAAGGTAAAAATCAGTGTATTGAAGGATTTATTATTACCATTGTCCATGAACAAATGGCTCACATACAGTAAAAGTGTGCAGCCGCATAACTTTCAGTGCCAGAAGGGTTGAGAGTGCATGCAGAACAAGGCATCTCACTTGTTAGGGCTCCGATCTGGCACTCAGACTTAACCATTTGGGTGCGAGTGGGGTGTCTAACACATTGCTTGACAATGAGTTGGCCAGCACTCTGGCAATCAGAGGGTTAGCGCCTCTGTGTCCTTGCCATACCTGCTCCTCACTTCTGGCTGTTCCCATGCTCCATGTTGTGTCACTCCACTTGGTGCATGCTCCCAGCACCTGCACGGGGAGCACAGGAGTCACAAAAAGCAGGGGAGGACTTACCCCAGCTACGTTCTGCACTCGGAGGTGCGTAGCTGGTATTTTCAATATTTAAGCAGCAGCGAGTGGCTGCACGTGATCAGATTACGCTGTCTTCAGTCCCACTGTGTGAGATTTGGAGGGGCCTGAAACAGTGAAATTAAATTGTGGTACATTGTCTGTGGGTCCCCAGGGTTCCAATAAAACATAACGCACAAAATATTCTGGGGGGCCCGAGCCAGGCGGGGCCCTCCTGCAAGTCCTCTGCTCACAAGCTCATCACTGCAGTCACTCACAGCGCAGCATGCATACACCCCCTCCCCCTCTTGTAGTCCACCCAGACATGGGTCAAGGTTGTCAGGATAATTTAAAAAAAAAAAAAATCAAAGACAGGCGCCCCTCTGTGAGGTGTGCCTGTAGGCAGATGCCTACTCTGCCTAATTGTAAATCCAACCCTGGTATCAATGTCAACGTGGAGAAGGGAATGGAAGATGATTTTGGAATCCCCACACACAATATACCACATCCATGGTATGCATGATGTTTGGGACCATACTGCTGCGAGTGCAGTGCTGTGTCAATGATCCTGTGGGGTGAAACAGAACATCATGTAGTGTGGTTAATGTGTTGGAAACAATTCACAGCACTTATGGAGGAATTGCATGGATTGTTTGAATGCCTGTGTTGTGCTCACAGCTAAAGTGGTGCGTGTGACGGCCCCCTGCGGCAGGCACCCACCCCTTTAGCGTTAGGGGGGGCGCCTACCAGGTCATTTACACCGGACCGGCCTCAGAGGACCACCGGACAGACCTGGGCCGTTTGCCACTGGATCTAGCTGCACCACCCAGAGGAGGAGCGGTCAACCGGATTGGAAGACCTCCAGGTGCAGCCAGCCCAATGGGGAGCAGTGACCTGGGTAGGGACTCGCACTTCTACCCACTGGAACAGGTCACCGCTGAGCAGGTATCGTCCCCTCTGCTGGGCAGGTACTAACCCCTCTACTTTGTCCTGGGAACAGGTTCATGTCTCTCTGCAACAATAGCACCTCCTCCTGACAAGAACTCACCCCTCTGTCCAGATAAAACAACATCACTTTTACAAAAGCACTTTTGGCTATAGGGGCCTGGCATCATATATCTCCACCTCCCACCAATAACAGCACCTAAACATCTGCTTTATGAGTAGGGAAACACACATAAGTTTATTAAAATGGAATACCAGACCTTTCACAGCCTTCATTCAACTTGAGGTGACATGAATATGACAAAATCTCATAATACACAGTAGGCAAGACATACAACAAACATAACATGGTATAACAATTTTATGATGTAAGATGGGGGAGTATAATTTAAACATTGGAGAGAAACTGATGGTCCCAGAATGCAACAGTGCCATATTTGCATACTCACAACAATGCTGCAATGTAGGTCACCAACCAACAGATGGCAGTGCATAGCACAATGCTGCAATGCAAGATTCAACCAATAGATGGCAGGGCATAGCACAATGCTGCAATGCAAGATTCAACGAATAGATGGAGGGCATAGCACAATGCTGCAATGCAAGATTCAACCAATAGATGGCAGGGCATAGCACAATGCTGCAATGCAAGTTTCAATCCAATAGATGGCGAGGTTGAGGTCGAAGGACTTGAGACAGGAAAAGTCCATAGCAGATGTATTGCTGGAATGTCCATGGAATCCCACAGTCCTCATACATCACAGGGACATGAAAGTTGAACCTTCTGTTTCTTCACACTAGTGGGTCTGAGGGTCCGAACCAGGTCAGAATCACAAGCCTGAGCTTGTTGCCCAGCTAATCCACATGGATGAGGAGACTGGCATAGCTGGGGCCCCAGCTCCACTGCAGGAAACTGAAACTGCCTTTCAGCAGAGGATGAGGCAGAGACTGGCTTACTTGCCCACACCCGTCTCTGAGGGTGCCATGGTGGAGGTAATGCGGCAAGTACAAGAGGAACTAGACAGAGTGTGAGACTTAACAACCAACAACAGAAACCTGCCCGAGGCTGGATCCAGCAGAGGCAATGGCATGGTTATTGACCTTAAAGTAACACACCAGACCTTCCAACGGTTCAACGAGGATCAGGGGGACATTGATAGTTTTCTCCAAGATTTCGAGCGCCAGTGTGACTTGTTTGGGGTTGATCACTCTGAGTGGGTCCGCATATTGGCCGGTAAGCTAACGGGCAGGGCAGCCGAAGCCTACCAGGCCATGTCCCTTGCAGCTAGTAGAGACTATGAGCAGGTCAAACAGACTCTCCTGGATCGGTATGTTCTTACCCCAGACGCCTACCGGCGGAAATTCAGAAGTACATGGCTGGCCTCCAAAGAAACTTACCAGGAGTGGGGCAGTCGGGTGGACCGAGCCAACCTTAGCTGGTTCTGAGGGGAGAAGGCCACCACTTTTGAGGACTGCCACCAACTCATTCTGCTGGAGCAATTCTATAACTTCTGCCCCCCAGAGGTCCGGGAGTGGATACGTGACCGCAAACCCCGTACTCTAGCAGAGGGCACCCGGCTAGCTGACCAGTATATTGAAAGCCCCAAGCCTGTGCCTCCCACTCCCCCCTCCACCACCTTATGGACTCAAGTGCCTATGAGGAGAGTTCCCCCAGCCCCGGTCCGTGCCCAGCAGGCCGAGAGAAAGGTTGACCGGCGTTGCTATTTGTGTCAACAGGTGGGTCACTATGCAGCTGAGTGCACCAGGAATCGCAGACCTTCCCCCAAGCAGGTCCACTGCCTTGATCGCCCCATGACGGAGAGCATCCCCATCCCCACTACCCAGGCTGGGTTTGTAAAGGATTCTGTCTATTACCACGAATACCCAGCCTACCCTTTGGCCGAGTATTCTGAGGAGGCCTATGGGGTGGCTTCTGTACAGCAGCCCCACCGGGATAACAGGTGGTGGCACCGTCAGGATGTACAAATTAATGGACGCACAGCACAAGGTCTCCGAGATTCTGGGGCTACCCTCACCCTTGTCAAGCCCCACTGTGTGCCCCACAGTGCTCTCTTACCCAAAGGAGTATCTGTCCGTGTCGCTGGAGGGCAGCAACATGTCTTGCGAATGGCCAAAGTGCATTTGGATTGGGGAACCAACCGTGGGTTTTTTGAGGTCGGGATCATGGACCAGATCCCGGCTGATGTGTTATTAGGTAATGACCTTGGGACACTGTCTAGTCATTATCTACCCAAGGAAGTAGCTCCCGTGACCCGCAGCCACACCCGTCGACAGTCGGTCGATGGCCTTGCTTCACCAGTTCCAGTGGTCCCTAGGTCTATGGGAGTCGAACCTGATGCATCCAAAGCTGTGAGTAAGGGCCCAGTGCCATCCCAGACTGATGACTTCCCTTCCCTGACATGGGCTCAGCCCACTGACTTCAGGCAGTCAATTATGACAGACCCCTCATTAGCTTCCTTGTGCGCGCGTGCAGACTCTGGTAACCAAGGGGGTGCAGGGGACTAGATAGTGTGGGAAAAGGGACTGTTATATAGGCTCACAGGTAACCAGGACCATAACCGCCCATGGGACAGTAGGAAGCAGCTGCTAGTCCCCAAACCCTACCGTGAGGCACTACTTAGATTAGCTCATGAAATCCCCCTGGCAGGGCATCTCGGGAAGAGGCGCACCCTGCACCACCTGCTGCAGGCCTTCTTTTGGCCTGGGGCATCACGGGAGGTGGTTGACTTTTGCCACTCCTATGATGTCTGCCAGCGGGTTAGGAAGTCTGGTGATCATTCTCGAATGCCCCTCCAGCCTCTACCAGTCATTAGGGAACCCTTCCAGCGTGTAGCAGTGGATATCATTGGCCCACTTGCCAAGCCTAGCTGCTCTGGGAAAAGGTATATCCTAACTATGGTAGATTATGCTACCCGGTATCCCGAGGCGGTGGCACTATCCTCCATATCCGCAGAGAAGGTTGCTGATGCCCTAGTACGTATCTTTACCCGAGTAGGATTCCCAAGCGAGATCCTGTCAGACAGGGGCCCCCAGTTTGTGTCAGAACTGCTACAACAGATTTGGGAGCTGTGTGGCGTCCGACCCATCCAGACGGCCCCCTATCACCCCCAGACTAATGGTCTCTGCGAACGCTTTAATGGGACACTCAAGGGAATGATAAAAGCGTTTGTAGACACAGATTCAGATTGGGAGCGTTTCCTGCCGCACTTGTTCTTTGCGTATAGGGAAGTGCCACAGGAATCCACAGGCTTCTCGCCCTTTGAGCTACTATATGGGCATAAGGTGCGGGGACCTTTGGAGTTACTCAGGGAATATTGGGAAGGACGGTGTACTTCTGAAGAGACCCCAGTAATTCCCTATGTGCTAGAGCTTCGGGAGAAGTTAGCGACCCTTAAGGAGTTGGCAGGGAATAACCTCCGGGCGGCCCAGACTAAGCAGAAAGTCTGGTATGACCGGAAGGCGAGATATAGGGAGTTCCACGTAGGCCAGAGGGTGCTTGCCTTGGTGCCCGTCACCAAGAACAAACTCCAGGCTGAGTGGGCAGGCCCTTGGACAGTTGTCCAGCGGCTGAATAATACCACATATGTCATAGCTAGGGACCCACCTAGTCGAGCACATCGTACATATCATATTAACATAGTTACATAGTAATTTAGGTTGAAAAAAGACTTGCGTCCATCCAGTTCAACCCTTTTCCTATTCCTGTTTACCATCGCTGACCCAAAAGAAGGCATCTGACTCCAAATGGCAATCAGATTTCTCCCTGGATCAACAAGCCCTAACTAAATATTAAACCCAATACTAACGTGCATAGCCCTCTATATTATGCTCTTTTAAATAAGTATCCAGGCCCCTTTTAAAGGCATCTAATGTATTTGATAGCACCACCTCCTCCGGAAGTGCATTCCATACCTTTATTGTCCTTACTGTAAAGAAACCCTTCCGCTGTTGTAGACTAAATCTCCTTTCCTCAAGTCTAAGCGGGTGGCCCCTTGTCCTGTGTACTGTTCTGTTAATGAACAGGTCTTTTGAAAGCCCTTTATATGGGCCTTGAACATATTTATACAGTGTTATCATATCCCCTCTAAGACGCCGTTTCTCTAGTGTGTACAAGTTTAACTTTTTTAGCCTCTCTTCATAACTAAAACATTCCATTCCCCTTACTAGTTTTGTAGCCCTCCTTTGCACTCTCTCTAGTTCCATAATGTCCTTCTTCAGAAAGGGCGCCCAGAATTGAACAGCATATTCTAGGTGGGGTCTTACCATGGACCTGTAAAGAGGCATAATTATATCTTCCTCCCTTGAGTCAATACCCCTTTTAATACATGCCAATATCTTATTGGCCTTTGCAGCTGCCAGCTGGCACTGCATGCTACTGCAAAGTCTATTGTCTACCATTACTCCTAAATCCTTTTCATTAGTAGATTTCCCCAGAGAAACACCATTTAAACTATATGTTGCATTTTTATTATTATACCCAAAATGCATAACTTTACACTTGTCTATATTGAATCTCATTTGCCATTTGCCTGCCCAGTTACTCAATTTGTCCAAGTCCTCTTGTAATGAAGACACATCCAGTTCAGACTTTATTACCTTACTTAATTTTGTGTCATCGGCAAACACTGATACATGGCTTCCTATGCCCTCTGGGAGGTCATTAATAAACAAATTAAAAAGAAGAGGACCCAGGACAGATCCCTGAGGCACTCCACTTATCACGTTTATCCAACTGGAGAACTTGCCATTTACTACCACTCTTTGCATTCTATCTTTCAGCCAATTTCCAATCCACTCACAAACATTTTGCCCTAGTCCTATTTCATTCAATTTGTACAGTAACCTCTTGTGTGGAACTGTATCAAATGCCTTGGCAAAGTCTAAATAGATCACGTCAACCGCCGCTCCCTCATCTATATTAACATGCTCAAAGAGTATGTTGAGCGTCCAGAGGCCATGGCTGCTATCTGTAACCCCCCTGAGGGAGATCGAGAGGGCAAGACCCTCCCTGATTTCCTTGTCAACACCCGTCGAGCCACTTCCCTCGATCAGGTGGAGGTGAACCCCCAGTTGGGACTGAACGCCAGACAGCAGGCTCAAAAGATTCTAGAGAGTAGGGCTGCTATGTTCTCCCCTCTACCTGGTACAACCCATCTCACTCAACACACAGTCAACACAACAGGTCATCGTGCCCTCAGACAGCCACCCTACAGGGTACCAGAGGCAGTACGACCACACATGGAGGCTGAAATTGCCGACATGCGTTCCCTGGGTATCATCCAGCCATCCTTTTTGGGCACGAGGACTACAGGAGAAGCCAACTGGTGAGTGGGAGTGAGCTCACCAGCAGCCCCATGAAGATGGCCCCTTTGTTAATTGACACTGCCCTGGAGAAGGAGCAATGTGTGCTCTCCAGGGGCATGGATGATATGGCCCTGAGGAATGGGACAGCGGTCTTCCTCAAGGCAGAGAATGGCCCTGTGGTTTGTGGCCTGAAAGAAGAGGCCCCCAACAGACTGAAGAAGAACAGTGCTGCTGGCCCTCTTGTTGACCCTATGGACTGTGAACTGGTGGGTGGAAATGCGTTCCCCACCAACCCCCCTGTGAAACCTGGCCTGGTGAGTAGGAGCGAGCTCACCAGGGCCTGGAAAACCCCCGCTGCAGTGGATAAGAAGCAGGTCCCCACCAGCAGCCCCTGTCCGTTCCCTGTGGATGTCGCCCTGGAGAAAGAGGAATGTGTGCTCTCCAGGGCCACAGATACATCTGCCATGGGAAGTTGGATCGCGGTCCTTCCCAATGGCCACGTGGACCTTGAACTGGTGAGGGAGGAGACATGCCTCACCAGCAACCCTGCAACTTTTCCTGCAAACCCCATACTGGAGAGTAGGAGAGATCTCCCCAGTCCCCCTGTGAAACCTGGCCTGGTGAGTAGGAGCGAGCTCACCAGGGCCTGGAAAACCCCCGCTGCAGTGGATGAGAAGCAGGTCCCCACCAGCAGCCCCTGTCCGTTCCCTGTGGATGTCGCCCTGGAGAAAGAGGAATGTGTGCTCTCCAGGGCCACAGATACGTCTGCCATGGAAAGTTGGATTGCGGTCCTTCCCAATGGCCACGTGGACCTTGAACTGGTGAGGGAGGAGACATGCCTCACCAGCAACCCTGCAACTTTTCCTGCAAACCCCATACTGGCGAGTAGGAGAGATCTCCCCAGTCCCCCTGTGACCCCTGGCCTGGTGAGTGGGAGCGACCTCACCATGCCCTGTGAAACCCCGGCTGTGATGAGTGGGACAACAGTCCTCATCAGCAGTCCAAAGCCTGTTGCCCCTTTTCCTGATACCCCAGCCTTGGTGAGTGGGACCACGGTCCTCACTAGGGATGCCCTTGTTGCCCATGAATCTTTTGATCCCAGCCTGGTGGGTGGGAAGTCGTTCCCCACCAGGCCAACTATTGACCCAGCCAAAGGGAGTGGGGCCACTGTCCTCCCTAAAGAAGGTGGGTCTTGGCCCAGTTCTGTTCTCTGCCCAGAGTCTGTTTGCCCTGGGCTGGTGAGTGGGAGAGCGCTCCTCACCGGCCCTTTGGATGCCCCTGCCAAACAAGTTCCCAGTGGTGCTAACAGTTGTCTGAGTGTTGCCGCAATTCAGGAGAGTGGGAACAGCATCCTCTCCTGCTCCTGGGGGGTGCTTGCCCCACAAAAAGGGGGAGGTGTGCCCCTATCCCTACACTTTGATCCCCAGGCCATTGAGAGCCCAAAAATCCAGTTACCCCAAAAGGATCCCCCCTATAGACTGGCTCTGAACCCTGAGCCGCTGGCCCCAGATCCAGGAAAGGTTGGCCCCAGCCCTGCAGGGAGTATGGCCCAGGAGAAGCCTTCCACCTTGGTGCTAGTCAGGACTTTGAGACAAATGTTTTTAATTCCCCCTGTAAATCAAGTGAGTTTGCGGGGGGCCTGTGGGAGACCACCCCGCCACTCACTTATTTGGGAGGGGGGAGGAGTGTGAAGAAACAAGAGGTTCAACTTTCATGTCCCTGTGATGTATGAGGACTGTGGGATTCCATGGACATTCCAGCAATACATCTGCTATGGACTTTTCCTGTCTCAAGTCCTTCGACCTCAACCTCGCCATCTATTGGATTGAAACTTGCATTGCAGCATTGTGCTATGCCCTGCCATCTATTGGTTGAATCTTGCATTGCAGCATTGTGCTATACCCTGCCATCTATTGGTTGAATCTTGCATTGCAGCATTGTGCTATACCCTGCCATCTATTGGTTGAATCTTGCATTGCAGCATTGTGCTATGCCCTGCCATCTGTTGGTTGAATCTTGCATTGCAGCATTGTGCTATGCCCTGCCATCTATTGGTTGAATCTTGCATTGCAGCATTGTGCTATGCACTGCCATCTGTTGGTTGGTGACCTACATTGCAGCATTGTTGTGAGTATGCAAATATGGCACTGTTGCATTCTGGGACCATCAGTTTCTCTCCAATGTTTTAATTATACTCCCCCATCTTACATCATAAAATTGTTATGCCATGTTATGTTTGTTGTATGTCTTGCCTACTGTGTATTATGATATTTTGTCATATTCATGTCACCTCAAGTTGAATGAAGGCTGTGAAAGGTCTGGTATTCCATTTCAATAAACTTAGGTGTGTTTTCCTGCTTCTAAAGCAGAGGTTTAGGCTCTGTTATTGGTGAGAGATGGAGATATATGACATCAGGCCCATATAGCCGAAAGTGCCTTTATGAAAGTGCTTTTGTTTTATCGGTGCAGAGATATGAGTTATTGCCTGGAGGAGGCATGTAGAGGGTTTAGTGCCTGCTCAGCAGAGGCTGTGCAGCAGAGGGGATGATACCTGCTCAGCGGTGACCTGTTCCAGTGGGTAGAAGTGCGAGTCCCTACCCAGGTCACTGCTCCCCATTGGGCTGGCTGCACCTGGAGGTCTTCCAATCCGGTTGACCGCTCCTCCTCTGGGTGGTGCAGCTAGATCCAGTGGCAAAAGGCCCAGGTCTGTCCGGTGGTCCTCTGAGGCCGGTCCGGTGTAAATGACCTGGTAGGCGCCCCCCTAACGCTACAGGGGCGGGTGCCTGCTGCAGGGGGCCGTCACAGTGCGTGATGAGCCTGTCTCTGATCTGCGCCCCTCTCAAGGTCTCCTCAACAATGCTGATGTCCATTGGCACTTCAGGTATTGGGGGGGCCTGGATATCATCCACCAGCCTGGTGTCCACTGCGATGTTGTGCAGTATTGCACACGCCATTATGATGTCACACACTTTTCCTGGGGCATACTGCAGTGCTCCTCCCGAGTGGTCCAGACATCAGAATCGAGACTTCAGGAGGCCAACAGTCTGCTTAATGGCATTCCTCATTCTGCCATGAGCCTGGTTGTATCTTTCCTGGTCATCTGTTTGTGGACTTGCAACTGGGGTCAGTAGCCAGGATTTGCATCCATAGCCAGCATCACCTGTGTAATGTGAGTGACATGGTGAGACAGGGAGCACATGTTGTATGAATGATGTTTTGTGTGATGGACATAGTAGCTGTGGGTCAGGAGCATGCTGAGCAGTGTTGTGTACACCTGTGGATGTGGTGTGATGTAGTATTGTGAACTCACCAAGAAGCCATGCCCCTGTATAGGTTCCATTCTCAAAGTCTCTGTGTACGGAGGAGTTTTGGAGAATGTACGAATCATAAGAGCTGCCAGGATATTTTGCACGGACATTCATAATCCTCATGTTGCTGTCACACACCATCTGCACGTTCATGGAGTTGAATTTCTTCCTGTTGACGTTACGTGCTGGGGCTTTGATACGGACATGGGTGCAATCTATAGCACCCATGACCTGGGGTATGCCTCCCCTTGCGTAAAAGCCCTGCTTGAGATGTATCCAGTCCATGTCGGTGGTGGGAAAATGTATGTAGGTATTGGCCTTGCTTTGGAGGGCTGGCAAGACCTGAGCCAGCACTCTGGAGAATGTGGCCTTTGACATGCCAGATGCACAACCCTCAGTGGACTGGAAGGTGACACTATCCATGAAGTGTATGGCACAGAGGAGTTTTTGCAGGCCAGATAGGGCATGGTTGTGAATGTAGATGGGATCCACCTGATCCTTGATTACCTCATACAAGTCAGTGATGCTGTGTGTGGCCTCAACCTGTAGCAATATATCACCTCATTGTATACCCTGAGCCTTGGTGGTTGCCTATACATCCTCCGTTGCTGCAGGGGTCCCTGTGGCAGCTAGGGAGCATCCTGTTGCTGCAGCTGTGCATCTGCCAGCAGGTGCTGTCCTCCAGGTGGGGATGGGTTCCTGTGTGGCTGTTGAGCCAGAGCCTCCTCACTCATAACAGGGGAAGGCTGTTGATCAGGTGTGCCTGGGGGTTGCTGGTGCTCCCTAGCTCTCGCCCTTGCACGCCTTCTTCACAGTCTTCTCATCATTAAGTACCCCAGCATACTTATTGTTATCGCTCTATCTATCTATCTCTCTCTCTATCTCTCTATCTCTCTATCTCTCTCTCTATCTTTCTCTCTCTCTCTCCCTGAGTGGAAAACAAGCCACAAGTGAGTGTGGTGAGCTGTCCCTTTAAGTATCTGTTAGGGCGTTGTGTAGGTGTGGTGATGAGGTCAGTGATGACCAATGGGAAGGTGTTTGCTGTCCAGGTAAGTGTTTGCAGGTGTGTTTGTGTTTTAAAATGTGGTGTGTTCCGATTGCTGTGTCTGTCAGTTGCTGGTGTGAAGTTGTGGGGTGCAGGTTGCGTCTGGATCATCTGGTGATGTTGCACAGGTGAGCTTGTTTTGTATTTGTATTGTTGTGTGACATGTTCGGCATTGTTCTGTGCCATGTTGTGTTCGTGTTTTCTTGGGGGTCCTTGTCCCTGTGGTGTTGCTTGTTGTTGTGTGTGAGAGTGATTTGTGGTGTCTATGTTTTTGTGTTCTTTTGGCATTGCACGGGTTAATTTTTCCATTTCCATACTTGTGTGGTAAGCATTTTATCTGTTTTCCTATGTAACGGGTGTTTTGTTTTGACCGTTAAGTGTCTAACAGCTAAGAAAACTGGCTCTTTTGTCCGTTAAGTGTATCTTTTTTTCAGCTGTTTACAGTACCACAAGCCTTTAAATGGCTCCGGGGAATCTTGTTCCATGCGTTTTAATGCACATCAGTCTATTGGCCGTTAGGATATGTGAACTGCCGTTAGCTGTTCTTAAGAAAGGCCTTTAAATGGATTACAACACATTAATGCACCTGTTAGTGTTTTTTTTTTTAATAACGCCTGCCTTTAAATCTATCCCCTAATCTCCATTACAATGAAAGGGTGCATTCCTGACCTCTCTAGCAACCAAACAGTTAAGCTTGATACACGTAAATGTGACAGAAAATTATTGATATGATAGAGGAGGTTAATTAGATGCAAAATGATAATTTCACACTTTTGGAATATTTAAATAAAATGTCTTATTGATTGTTAATTTTAACTCAATTAATGAATTATGTAATTTATAACAAAAAAAAATTACTTTATAATTTCCTAAGATAATTATACTTCGTAAGTCTTCAAGTTACTTCAAAGCCTTTAGGCACTGTTAATTAAACTTTTGAGTGCCAGTGGGATATCTGAGTTTAGGGTGTTCACATTAACTGACTGTAGTAGTGCCCTAAACATCTTTTGAATCTTGTAAGATTGCAATCAGTCCATAGAACATTGTGGTGATATCCATAGGGGAGAAGGAAGGAGGTAGACAAATGATTAAAGGGATAGTAATACTTAAAATGTAAAAAAAAATATGTTGTAAGGTTTATACTCCTGAGTAAAATAAGGGTACTCCCACTGCTGAGAGATATTTTATTAAAAAATTAGAACAGCTCAAACTTGAAATTTTAGGTGCAATATCACAGTGGCCTGAAAAATGTCAGTGGCGATGTTGCTACACCATCCTATGGACTGCTCTGGTCCATAGACCATAAATCTCCATAGGATGGTGTAACAACAGTGCCACTGTAAATTGTCAGGCCACTGTGATATTGCACCTAAAAAATCATGTTTGAGCTGTTATGATTTTTTAATAAAATATCTCTCAGCAGTGGGTGTACCCTTGTTTTATTCGGGGGCATAAACCCTACAATATGTATTTTTTTACATCTTAAGTATTACTATCCCTTTAATGCAATATGGTAAGAATGAAACCCACAATGAAAATCTAGAAATAATTGAGAAGTCAAAACATACACTGGCACAGTCAAGAAACAGAAAACTACATGACTTAGGTACTAGAGATGTCTCCAAGGCATTGCTTATTAATATGTTCAAGAAGTCCCCAGCATCCAAGGTGTTATAATTAAATAATCTAATTTAAAAAAGTAAAGGAACACTAACAGTTCTTAATAATAATCCCCCTGTCCATTACCTTACTCTGGGCATAAAACCTAATGGCTTAATTAATTCTTTGTGGATTGGTTCTCCAAAATTAACTTTTAGTAATTTTTATTTAGTACTGGATATCATGTCCATGGTGGGAGACTTGATTCTTTGTTTCTGAACTGTATGAGACAATCCTTTTCCCACTGAAGGCTTAAAGGAGCAGTAAACTTTTTTATGAAAAAATATATATTGTAGTGATTTTCCTACTGAGTAAAATAAGGGTACTCCCACTGCCAAGATATTTATATTTCCAGAGTTATTACAGTTTAAAACCATATTTTTTTACAATAGCAGTGCCCTCTAGTGGACAAATTCTAATTAGTTTTTCTGTCAGATTCTAATGGAGAGGAAAGTCAGAAAAGTCAGAGACATACAGTTCTCCATAGAATGTGATAGAAAATGCCTATCACTTCCTGTCAGTTAGAACTATCAGGAAGTAAACCACAGAAAATTAACTTCCTGATTATTTGAACTGCTATAAATTTTGACTAAAACATCTGACAGCAGTGGGAGTGACCTTGTTTTATTTAGCAGGAAAAGCTCTATACAATGTGTTTTTATAAAAATAAGTTTACTGCTCCTTTAATTATAAAGAATTTGAGTTTCATATTTTCCGCCATGCACATGAGATATAGTATTATTTAAAGATTGTTTGTGGAAACAAGCCACACAGAAATGGATTCATATGGGCCATTAGGATTTTATATCCAGATTACACTAAGTAGGCTTTATTACTAAGTCATTAGTCTTCCATTAATTATAGTGTCCCTTATTGTTATTGCAGCAATTATTTATAGTTATTTATTGTTATTATCTGACACTTTTTATTTAGCAGTCATAAAAAAGTAAAATCATTAATATCCTGTGTGAAGACAAGGATTATTCTACAATATTGCAAATATCAGTCTTAGTGATAAGAAATACAAGTTCCATTTCTAATTTTTGGTTGAGCGAGCATGGTACAATCAGCAACTTCTATACATAATTAATGCAAACAATGTGTGTTGGCATGAGGCCAATTACAAATAATAAAATATATTAAGTCAACTAAAAAAATGTATGCCCAGATGTGACTTCCCTTTTTTTTTTTTCCTATACACACTCCGGCTATTCAAATATTACTTTTCTCATATGTGTTGGTTAAATATTTTAACTTTGAAGGTCAAAAACTGAATAATAAGTCGACTTGTGATCGAAGTCCTTGAATTATACATAACCAGCTAATGAAAGTACTTTCTCCCAGGATAAAACTGGATGGTTTCAGAGAAAAGGATTTAAATATGATATAAAACATACTGAGACTGATTAAGTAAGATTAACTGGAGTAATTCTGGAGCAAACTAACTATATAGTAGGGGACAAATAAAAATGATCATTGATTTAAATAAAGCTTTTAACTCCTTGAATGAGAGATCTTCAACACATTTCTGTAGATACATCTGCTAGATTCAAGGGGCATGAAGTCATATTTAAATTAATGGACGTGAGGATTTTTCAAGGAAGTTTGATGCGTGTAGTGAAACAATGTGACTCAGAGCACCTTTCACCTTTGATAGCTATGCAAGTGATAAATTAACTTTGCAATACACCTAAAAGCAGTATGCTGTTCATACACACACACCCACACACAAAATATATAGATACAAAAATATGATGATGCCATATTTATAGTCCATGAAGTATTCTTATAAATTGTCAGGGTTTTTGAATTATGAATGACTAGATGCCACTAAAGATTACCAATAACCATTCTTAAAATCAGTCCCTTCCAAGTAGTTTGTACAAGGTGATAATATAACATATAGTTAAATTATATCAGTAATAATGCACTTGGTTCATAAAATATAAAATGTTAACACACATTAATTATAGAAATAATACAATAATAATATAATGATTGAACTTAAACTACAATAAAGCAACAATACCTTGGATCAGCAGTAATTAAATGCAATTACAGTCTTTGTAAGATATTTGCAGGGTGACAAAAAGAACAATACCCAGTCTGAATCAATACACCACAATATAGACACAAGTAAAGGGACATTTATCTAGGGCCATACAGTGACATCAATATCACAATCCAATGAATTCGAGTAACCAACTCTCTTCAACACTAGATATCCACCTTAAAGGGATAGTAATACTTTGTTTTATCGTTATTTTATTTTGTAGGCATTAAAAAAACATGAAGAACGATATAAGTCTTATCTCCCAAACCTTTATGGTTTAAGAGATATTCACAAGCAAAGTTCCCCCTCCCGCCCCTTTTTCCTAGTGTAAGCCATCTCTTCTCAGATGTGAATCTGGTTGTAAGACCAGACTGATAACAGCAGGGGACAATCTTCTTACAATGAAAACAATGAAAGCCCTTCCCCCCCTTGACAAGTTTTTCAGCTTTTTCCCTTATCTTAATTGAAGATTGTCCCTCTCTGCAGTCTACCTGGACACCTCCCTTCTGATCTGGCTGAACAGGGGGGGGGGAGGTACTTTGCTTGTGAATATCTCTTAAACCATAAAGGTTTGAGAGATAAGACTTATATCGTTCTTCATATGTTTTTAATGCCTACGAAATAAAATAAAGATAAAACGAAGTATTACTATACCTTTAAAGCCAAATACGTCAGTAGATCTCTAAACTTGCCTAAAGCCAATAAACCTCTGTCTAGAATACTATTTATATGATCTTATTTTAACTTATCTACTTAGTTTCTCTGCATAACACGTGTAGGGTACTACATGATTGATCAAATATTCTACAATAGAGGAAATAGTATCATTTTCAATTATAGTTATGTCAGTATTTTCTGTCTGCAGTTAGAAAATATGACACTACTAAAATATACTCTATCCTTAAAATTAAAGGCAACATAATAATTTGATTTGACATATAATAATACAGGAAATAAAACAAATTAAATAGATAAAGTTAAGAGAGAAAATATTTACCAGTTTTTAGGTAAATCTGAAACTTCTCTCTAAAGTACAGGTGTGGCAGAGTTACTTTTCCTTTCCTCCCTTTCTGGCTTTTGGGAATCTGGGCTCTCCTGGGGATCCCCTGGGTCTCTCTGGGAATACTTTTTGGGTCTCTCCTTTGGCTTTTGGCTCACCTTTTTCTCTATCGTTTCCACATGTAAAGTGGAATGCTAACACAAGGTGTGGCGAATGTGTCCTGATTTCATTGGTTACCTGAGTCACGTCCTTAGTTAATATTTAATAGGATGTGGTTTCCTTTGTTCACAATATGTCCAGCAGGTAGTGTCCTTAGCCCACAATTTTAACAATGATGTGATTCCAAATATTTTAATCAATCACCAGTGGAAAAAAAAATAATAATGTAATATATATATACCCTTTACGTTTTCTGTATACATGTTCAGTTCCCTAAAATATGAGAAACCCTAATCGGAACATATCAACCAAAACTCCGAAGATATCCAACATATATCTCAATTCTTGGTAGTTGTAGAGAATACATTATATAAAATGATTCAAAGCTCACATTCTGAAAGGACATTCAAACATAATTGACAGTGATCTGTATGAACAAAATGGAGATCAGCATATATGTATATACCCCCGGTTAAACATGAATAGTACACACATATACACACGCCCCTACATCTATACACATATATCTATACACATACATATATACATGTGTATAAATGTTCAATTCATTGAATCACTCATAAGGTTAAATTGAATTTCTGACCCTGCTAGCTATGTTCTCTTAAAGGGATAGTAATACTTCGTTTTAACTTTATTTTATTTTGTAGGCATTAAAAAAACATGAAGAATGATATAAGTCTCATCTCTCAAACCTTTATAGTTTAAGAGATATTCACAAGCAAAGTGTCCCCTTCCCGCCCCTTTTACTGATGTAACACTTCTCAGCCAGGGCAGAAGGGAGCTGCCCAGGTAGAGTGCAGAGAGGGACAATCTTCAATTAAGATAAGGGAAAAACCTGAAAAGCTTGTCAAGGGGGGCAGGGCTTTCATTGTTCTCATAGGAATAAGAGTGTCCCCTTCTGTTATCTGTCCAGTCTATGGACTCATTCCACATCTGAGAAGAGATTGTTTACAGTAGGTAAAAGGGGCGGGAGGGGTAAACTTTGCTTGTGAATATCTCATAAACCATAAAGGTTTGAGAGATAAGACTTATATCATTCTTCATGTTTTTTTAATGCCTACAAAATAAAATAAAGTTAAAACGAAGTATTACTATCCCTTTAAGGTTTACTTTTCTCAGGCCTAGCTGAAACTGTAACTTGGAAGTGGGTGTTTGTTGTACTATCATATACTTTAATAAGGCTTCACTATATAGCACACTTAGGTCCCCCTATTGTCCTGAGGCCAGCTAAACTCTTCACTTGTTTGTTTTAGCTAACAAACAACAGACAGAAACCAAACAGAGAGAAAAGGGAAAAACAGAACTATAAAGAGAGGTTGTATTATAGGGGATACACTTCTACTTAAAAATAATTAATTTCTATATCTATAAAGAGAGGTCTAGGTTCTATTCTTAGCTCTCTTTAATTCTGTCTATGATTAGCATGTAAGTAAAGAGAAATATAAAACATATAGTGTAGTATGTAACTACTCTTGAAGCCAAATGGCCACTCACATGGAAATCCTCTTGTTCAAAGCACCCTCAATCAATGTAATAAATCAAGGAATTCCTCAAATGATAAATAGAAAAAAATAACACAATGGGACAGTATCACTTTATGAAAAAATGCAATAAAAAGAGATACACTCACAACTAAAGAGTGAATATGTGCATGTAAACAGAAGGATCTCTTCTCTCACACTCTCCCTAAAATGGATGTAGCCCAAGGTCTTTATACACTTTGATAGGTGTTGTCCCCGATCCAGTGTAATTCCCAGGGATGTCTAATGTCTAATGGGATTGGTATGGCCATACAATGTGGTATTGTGCTGGATGCAGTGTCTCTCTTGCTGGTATGTTTTTTTTTTTTACATATATTTTGAAGGAGGCCACTGCTAGTTTATTGGCTATTATTTCAGTTATGGCGCTATCTTATAAGAGTAGTTTTCTTTTAATTAGATTTATTTTATTTGTTTTATCTTACTCTAGGAATATTTTGCCATTTCCACACATTCTGAGTAGGGTAGGATCATCTTTTTATGTTATGCATTATGATGGGCATATGTACATCCATCCCTTTAGCTTTATAAAATATTGCAGTTCATGTGATATTTTATTAATTCATATTTTATTAATTCATATTTCTAGTACAGTTGCATTTTCAGGTATGTCTATCTTTTACCATTGGGTTCCCTCTATATGTTTAATATAATTACATTTTATATATATATATATGTCCATCTTTTTAGCCTCATATAATACAAAAATTTAAGTGAGGATTATAAAATCAGATTAAATATATCAGATTTTCTAGATAAGTATCTTTTCTTTCTACTTCTGGTCTTGGAACATGTGACGTGCATACTTCAGGGTGAATTACTAGTTCTGGTTCTGTGCTTACTTCAGGTTTAATTTCTAATTGCACATTTCTACCAATGATAATTGAAATTACTTACAGTACCAAAAAAGGGATGGGGTAATTCTAAAAGAGAAAAACCCCATCAACAGAAGCCTTTATAATGAGGCACTCGGACCCAAGAAAATATACAAGAAAAGGTATATAAATGTAAAGCTTTATTGATACAAATATATTCAGATAAAGTTAAAACCAATTAAAATACAAAGAGGTTGATCCACATGAAGTAAACCTCCAATACAACGGTGTGACAGATCATGATAATAATCAATACCAAAGTAGAACAAAGATATGACACACAAATATAATTAAATATAAGTATGACAAATAATACATTGCACCACTATAATATTAAGCACAAAATCACATATCACACCATTGTAACACACAATATATGTACCAAGATAAAGTACCAAAGCCCTATTTAATCTCAAATTGAAAAGATGTACATATCATATATAATTATAAATGCCCCAATCTCAGGGGAATCAATAATACACCTTTAACAACTCAAAATGTAAGCAGTCGAAAAAACAGGACAGTAGTGGTACTTATCGTAAATAGAAGTATACTCAATGTGGAGCCCTCTCTACAAGCCAACCATCCCAACGCGTATCGCCTCCTCCGAGGCTTTGTCAAGGGATATGATATGTACATCTTTCAATTACTGTCTGTTGGTCCCACCGTGCGGATGCTGGTTTACTGCATTAGCCTTATGGCTCACAATACTGTCTGTTGGTCCCAGCGTGCGGACGCTGGCTTTCTCCATTAGCCTAGCGGCTCACAATACTGTCTTTTGGTCCCAGCGTGCGGACGCTGGTTTACTCCATTGGCCTTGCGGCTCATTCTACTGCCTGTTGGTTCCAGCGCGCGGACGCTGGTTTACTCCATTTGCCTTGCGGCTCGAAGTACAGTTGTTGTCCCAGCGTGCAGACGCTGGTTTACTCCCTGACTTGCAGTCAGGTTTCTAGGTGCTGTCCAGTCCTAGCAGCACTTGTTTCAGATGTGTACTGACAAGAGCCTCTCCTTGGGTGAGACAGCTTGACCGTATACTCTATTTACCATCCTACTGTCATTGTCATCTGACAGTCACTGGTCTCAGTGGTGTCTCCCTCCTTGGGCTGCCCTGCCCGGTATTGGTAAGGCCGGTAGAACCTTTTACGTTGCCACCTTTAGGTTGCCTTACCCGGTATTGGCAGGGCCGGTAGAGCCTATCCTTGGGTTTCCATTCTGGGCTGCCCTGCCCGGTATTGGTAAGGCTGGTAGAACCTGTTACGATGCCACTCCACGGTTGCCTTACCCGGTATTGGCAGGGCTGGTAGAGCCTATTCCTTGTGCATTCCTCGGGCTGCCCTGCCCGGTATTGGTAAGGCCGGTAGAACCAGTACATTACCATCTTACGGTTGCCTTACCCGGTATTGGCAGGGCCGGTAGAGCCTACTTACCACTATTCCTTCAGTATCGCTTGGGTTGCTTTGCCGGTATTATTTGCAAGGCTGGTAGAACCTATCTCAATTGTCATTTGCTTATATATATATGTATGTTTGTATGTGTATGAAAACCCTATGGGATTGCTTTAACTTTTCAATAAAGTTATGTTTTTACTTAAACCTTATGTCTGAGAGTCTTAACAAACCGTGACAAGGGGACAATCTTCTTTGCATGAAAACAATGAAAGCCCTTCCCCCCTTGACAAGTTTTTCAGCTTTTTCCCTTATAATTGAAGATTGTCCCTCTCTGCAGTCTACCTGGGCACCTCCCTTCTGATCTGGCTGAACAGGGGGGGATACTTTGCTTGTGAATATCTCTTAAACCATAAAGGTTTGAGAGATAAGACTTATACCGTTCTTTATATGTTTTTAATGCCTACAAAATAAAATAAAGATAAAATGTAGTATTACTATCCCTTTAAAGACAGGATTGTTTGCTGCTGCTTTGTTTTCTTTTGTACTATTGCCACTTGATCTTGAGAAACAGTATAACTGGGAAACTTGTCGATCTATGCTGGCATATTAGATACATTCTGTATTTTAAAGTTTTTTTTAATCTCATTTATTTGAATGAAAACATTTCCATTACAAACACAGAGTTGGAGCAGCACCAGTTTCTTTACAGTAATCACCTGATCACCTGAGTAGAGACAGTTTCAATCTCTCTGCAGGTACTGTTTGTTGTGAGGTGGTATATGACCTTTTTCAACCACCACACTTGTGAGTATTTTAATTATTCATTATACATTTATAATTTGGTAGGTTATCAGACACTATTGGGCAACCTCTTGTGTGTGTTTCTTTTCATATATCTCTTCCTGATGGATGTTGAAGAGCTGTCCATTTAGAAGACAGCTGTAAACAGTGGATGACTATCTAGACTGTAGTTGAGGCAGTATAAAGATCCCTCCTGCTCTATTTCCAGAAAGTAAGTAGGTGCTATTCTGGACACATCTGTTGTGAGTAGATTTCTTACATTTGGTGATACCAGGGGTATTGGTACAATATTCTGAACCAATACGTTTACAAACCCTTCCCATTTTTGTTAAAGTGCCTAAAGCAAGCCTGCTTTGGATGACCATGGTATGTAAAGCCTGTACCTTTGCAGACAGTGATTCAATTGCATCTGAGATATTAGCAGCTGTTTCTATGAATCCATTGGATTGGATCTTTAGCAATACTCTTCATTCTAAAAGGAACTGTGAGCTCTTGAAAAGTGTCTCATGGCATATAACAGGAACCTCTCCATTTATGAGATTCTGGGGAAAGCTTTTGTTTCTGTATACCCAATAAACACCTAAAATAGTAGATAAATGGGCATTATATCAATTATAAAAGGTCAACATGCCCAATGATCATTCTGCTTAGTTACATTACATTTACTGACATGCTGGAAAACATACTAAGACCTGTAGTACATGTGCTAGCTCTTGTCCCTTAACACATCATTGAGAATTATTTTTGGTTGATGAATCCTTTTTTGGGCCATATAGTATGTTGGCACAGTATGGTATGTTTACATTTATTATCTCCCACCTGAATACCTTAAGTTAACTTCTTTCACTACATGTAGAGGCCTCCCTTTAAAGGACAAACCCTGAGATGGGGGCATCTTCCCTTGGGGAATACTATAGTTGTATTTTCTATAGGCTTGATTGTCTGTGAGCATGTGGCAGATTCCCAGTGAAGGGTAGAAAATACAACCTTGTTATTTGTGAGACTAGATTCAGTCATGTTCTTGACCACTTGCTGATCTGTAAATATTTCACACACAGACACTGTTCGTAAAGGATAAGACAGGAAAGAGGTATCTCTTTCTACATTAATAGGAAAGAGTGCACAGGTATAAAATGTCTTCTGCTGAGTAAACTTAGCACAGCAGGGTGTCATCTGTAAGTATTTGAATAATAACCTGTAACCATGAACCGTCTGCTTGTAGCTATAATAAGAGTGTAAACAATATTACTTCTGTTTTCTACAGACTTACAGGAACCCTAAGAATAGAGTGAGGAGAATGCCAATAGGAAAAGTTATTTCCAGAATTATGTTTCTCAGTTAGGAATGTGTGAAAAGCCCCATTTTTTTTCCTCGAGGAAATTTCACAAAAAAATCAGTTTTCCTCTTTTCCCAGGGGAAATTCCTGTGAAACATTTCCAATACATTTCAACATATCTTTTGCTTCAGGCATAAATTTCAAGCAACTTACAATTTTCCTCTACTCTATACTATTGATTTTATGAGGCAAGAATTTCCCATCTTATGGAAAAACACCCCTTAATTTCCTGACGATCTACACTCTAAAAGTGAATAATTTATTGTTAGGGCAGTGAGAGGCATTCAAATTAAGTCAGTATTAGGGCAGTGAAGTTCATAGTGTGAGTGACTTTTTTGTTTCATTTGATATTTTTATTTATCATTAACATTTTTTACAATACTTTTTTCTAATACTTATTTTTCTTTTTATCCTTTTTCATTATAAGAGAGGTGCTCAGTCATGTCTACCATGGGTAATAGGGGAACCCAGCATTGGACCACTTGCTCACAGTTCTTAGAGAGATCAGCTTCACCTCACTGACAAGGCCCAACAAGGCCGAAACGTACGTCTGGAGTTGGCTGTTTCTCTTGTTCAGAGAGGAATTGCCTGGCATTTCATGGTTGGACTGCTGTAATGGCAGGAACAATATGACATGCTTTAGGATATGTCCTCTCAGTGAAAGGCACTCGTAGGCTAAAAGAGACTGCACCCTCAGTAGGATACTATTCCTATAGATCCTGCAAATTTGTATTACAGGCTCGTTCCTAGTTGAGCGTCTCTGACTCCCAATCTACATATTCAAATTATCCTTGGGATTAGTCACCCCATTGGTAATAGGGGAATCCAGCATTGGACCCCTTGCTCACAGTGCTTAGAGAGATCAGCTTCACCTAACTGATGAGGCCCAACAAGGTGAAAATGTACGTCTGGGGTTGGCTGTTTCTCTTGTTCAGAGAGGAATTGCCTGGCATTTCGTGGTTGAACTGCTGTAATGGCAGGACCAATATAATTTGCTTTAGGATATTTCCTCTCTGTGAAAGGCACTAGTGGGCTAAAAGAGACTGCACCCTGGGTAGGATACCATTCCTATAGAGCCTCCAAATTTGTATTGCAGGCTCGTTCCTAGTTGAGCATCTCTGACTCCCAATCTACATGTCTACCAGAAAGACTTGGAGGGGACATGGAGGAGAATCATCCTTTTGAGGGGGGGAGTAGGCCATGGCTAAATCAGGGTGCTCGCTTGAGTGCCATGGTGGAAGGAAAGGCACCAGTTGTTAGCAACAGTTCCATTGCTACTGCCACCACCAGCAGAAGTACTGCAGTGGAGACCCATCCAGTGCCACCAGCACCAGTAATGGTGGTGACACCAGATGCACCACCTTTGACACCAAGCAACCTAGTAGATAGTGAGGATTCCTCTGTGCCTTTTAGTGCACTCCAAAAACTCTCTTCACCAGATGAGCATGGAGTGGCACAGAAAGGAAATAGAATGGAGGAGGGTGTACTAGGTTACAGAGATCGCCTTTTCAATGGGCAGCAGGAAGATATAGTGGAGGATCCTGTGAGTGGACAGACAGAAGAGGTGCAGGGTTCTGTGAGGGTCAGATTCTGCCTGTGAGTGGTCAAGAAGAGGGACAGGATCCTGTGAGTGATCAGGAGGTCAGGAAGAGGGAGGAAGAGGGTCAGGATTATGTATGTGGTCAGGAAAAGGACCAGGTTCCTGTGAGTGGGCAAGAAGAGGGACAGGTTCCTGTAACAGGGCCTGACAATGTGGTGGTGTGATTGTTGACAGCAGCTGTAGGGGTTGAGGAGGAGGATCAGAGGCAGAAACTAAAGATCAACATGTACTGTGTCAGACTCAGGCTCCACAGTATGTGTTTCAAAAGCAGCAACATCATCACTTACTGCTCCTCCTCTTCTTGAAGGTGGGAATATTTCTCCCTGGGTTCAAGAACAGGAACAGGAAATTACAAGTGTTTTATGCACCCAGCATGAATGCAATGTAAAAAGGGGAAATGAGGGATCCCCCGTGGCACAACTGCATTAATAAAGCATATACAGCATAGTCATGCCAACGTGTATGCCAAAAAAAGTTCCACTCCTATGCCTCTGCTGCTGGTACTGACCCTGCTGGTATTTCTACCTACCCCTCTTCAAAAACTTTGACAAAATAAAAACTCCACTAGTAAGAAGACCAGATTGACTGCAGGGACCCATCATCAGCCAGCAGCAATCCCCCATCACCCTTTGCAGTCACCAACACCAGGTTTCCCTTCCCACTCCCAACTTCCACACCCATCCAAAGTTATCCCACTCAGTCCCAAGTCACTCCACTAATGCCATTGCTTCCTCAAGACAACAATTCTGTGCAGGCACAATTAAGCAAATTTGTGACCACACATTGCACCCTCTGTGGCACGATGACTACAGATGGTAATGTTATAGACAACCAGGATGCAGAGCATAACAGAACACCTAAGAACTTTGATGCATCCTGCAGAATGAGTACCGGTTAGTGTCGAGGGTGAATTATTTATTATTCATTTTTGTTCCTTTTTTTTTTTTTTTTTTAATAATTTGTGTGAATTCAGCTTTTGCCGAGCTGAGTCGTTCATTTTATGTTTACTTTATGCATTTATTTTGCTTTAAAGGGATAGTAATACTTAAAATGTAAAAGAAAATGTATATTGTAGTGTTTATCCTCCCGAGTAAAACAAGGGTACTCCCACTGCTGAAAGGTGTTTTATTCAAAAGTTATTACAGCTCAAAGCTGAATGTTTAAGTGCAAAGTCACAGTGGCCTGTAGCTGTTGCTATACCATCTTATGGAGATTTATGGTCCCGGGACCAGAGCTGTCCTTAGGATGGTGTAGCAACAGTGCCACTGTACAATTTCAGGCCACTGTGATACTGAACCTAAAAAAATAAACTTTGAGCTGTGATAACCTTTGAATAAAACACCTTTCAACAGTGGGAGTACCCTTGTTTTACTCAGGGGGATAAATCCTACAACATATTTTTTTTTCTTACATTTTAAGTATTACTATCCCTTTAAGTTTCTCACCTCCAAATAATGTTTCTCGGCTTACCGCCGTCGGCTCTGCAGCAGAGCCGAGATTGCGTTAATGAAAAAGAAATCCTTCAGTGAAACGGTCTTCAACATGTGCTTGCAAACCAAGCACACTTAGAAGACCATTCCAGTGTAGGATTTCTTTTGAAATAAAGTGATCTCGGCTCTGCTGAAGAGCCTCCACCGATCCTGGTACCGGATTCCCCTGCAGTCAACTAGAGCACTGACGTCAGGGAGGGGGAAACTTTGAATGAGAATATCTCTCAAACCATAATGGTTTGAGAGATGACACTGGGGGCATTTGATTTATTTTTTTAAGGGCTACAAGATGCAAGGTTGTAAAATGTAAGTATTACTATCCCTATAAGGATATAGCATAAAAAATATAAATAGAACCATTCCAAAAATGAGTGTGCAGTGCACATCTTAAAGGGATAGTAATGTTTCATAATAAAAGCAGCTCTATTTAATCATCATAGTATTTGGACTTTGGAGAGTGTTATTTAAATTCTGTCAGAGTTGTAGTTCAAGAGTAATTCAATGATAGTGTCCCCCTCCCGCCCCTTTTACTAATGTCACACTGTTCAGCCAGAGCAGAATGGAGGTGCCCAGGTAGACTGCAGAGAGGGACAATCTTCAATTAAAAGAAGGGAAAAAACAGAAAAGCTTGTCAAGGGGGGCAAGGATTTCATTGTTTTCATAGGAATAAGAGTGTCCCCTTCTGTTATCTGTCTGGTCTATGGACTGGATTCCACATCTGAGAAGAGATGGCTTACACTATGTAAAAGGGGCGGGAGGGGGAAACTTTGCTTGTGAATATCTCATAAACCATAAAGGTTTGAGAGATAAGACATATCATTCTTCATGTTTTTAATGCCTACAAAATAAAATAAAGTTAAAACAAAGTATTACTATCCCTTTAAGAGGCACACCATGTTTTGGATGCAAGGGGTAATTAATGGAGAGGGATAGACCTTGACATAGAAAAAAACAAAACAAAACAAAACAAACAAAAAATAAAAACACAAATACCAATGCAAACACACACAAACACGCACTGGAAGCTAAAGTATAATAGTGATTTTACCTGTACTATACACACTAGCCACTAATTATACTATAACTGCATGTGTGCTTTAGTCTTGGGCCATCACTGTTCATATTAACACATTAATGGCCAGAAGGAAATTTCAGACCCTCTGAAATGTAAAGATTTAATAGATGATTCACTGCTTTCATTCGTCCACATTGTATGTCCCTTATGATATTTGCACTCAAATGTGGAATGCATTGTGTTTGTTTGAACTATGCATCTGCCACCTTAGAAGCAGATGCCTTCTTCTACATGTTATGCAGAAGAGTTGTTAAATTAATATTAATATTATTTATATGGGTGAGATATCTTTCTTCCACTGTTAAAAACCTTACTGAAATGACAAAATCAAGTAACTGGATTTCAGGCTGATCAAACACAATATGTCTCAAGTATAATAGATAGTCACACTTGATTTTTGTGTAGAGGGAGCTTTTCTGAAGAGATCAAGGGGTCAAAGTCAAGTAACTATTTATGGGCCATTTCAAAACATTTCCCAGGTCTAAAATACAGTTGGTTTTCACTGACATATTTAAAAACCAATCACCTTGATTTTGATGCTCCTGTAGACATTCTGATAAGATAAAGATGTCATGAAGCCGCAATGACAAATTTGTCTCATAGGATTTCATTTAAGAATTATTGAAAGGTTACAGAATCATTAGAAAACAAGAATTCATAAAAAAATACTCGGAAACAATGCATCTAGTTCACCTCAGTGAATTCTCTCTAGACTGTATGACCCACATAAATGTAAAGAGTTGCTTAGAAATTAGGCTTTCCAGTAGATCTGTAATGAGTGGAAGAAGTAATGCTTCTTTACTCATATTGCTCATATTAGGGATACATACATGGTCTAGCAAAAAGAGAGCTATTACTGCAGGAGATATGGAAGAGATAATAAAATGTTTACCGTATGTTCTACTACATGTACAGCTGATTAACTTGTCTCTATATAAACGCCAGCCATATAAAAGCCAGTCTCTGTTCAATTTTTTTCAAAGACGCTCGGGCAAAAGGCCGAGAGGTATGAAGAAGGGGGATTTTTGGCCTGCATTCCTTCCACCGGTCTCAGCGGCAAAGGTGGCAATATGATTTAACCCATTCAATGCCTCATCAAATAATTTTTTGGAAGACAATAAATTATCTTTTCTACTAGTTGAAGAGCCCGTTACATGAGCCACAGTACACTGCCAGCCAGTCGCGGGGCAGTCATGCACAGTAGAGACTGCCCACGCTGCGGCAGATACAAAGCTGGACGCTCCTTCAGAGCATCCTTCTCTGTATCAGCCTCGTCATGGGCAGTCTCTACTGCGCATGACTGCAGCATGGCACAGCAGTCTCTACTGCACATGACTGCGTCGCTACACAAGTTTTAACAAATTATTATATAGGATGTGGACTGCAACACAATATTTTGCGAAATGGATTACAAAAATCTTTTTTTCAAATTGGCATTTTGTATTGGAGTGCTGGCACAGATTTAACCATTTGAATGCCAGAGATGAAAGCAACGCATTGCTCTGAAATGCATTGCATACTCCTCAGGCACTCAAAGGGTTAATGACTGCATATCTTGGAAAAATACTTTTTAAAAGAAGAATTTAATGATGACTTTATTTTTTCTTTACAGGGACATACTGTCACGGTTTATTACAACTCTCAGACGTAAGGTTAGGTAAAAACACAACTTTATTGAAAAGTTTAAAGCAAAACCCATAGGATTTCATACACGTACATACAATACATAAAATGGTAAGTAGAAATGGCAAAATAGAATCAGGCTCTATTGGCCCTGCCAATATACTGGGCAAGGCAGCCAAACAATAGTCAGGAGTACACAGGCTCTACCAGCCCTGCCAATATACCGGGCAAGGCAGCCTAACAATAGTCAGGACTATACAGGCTCTACCGGCCCTGCCAATATACCGGACAAGGCAGCCTAACGGATAACCAGCTGAAACAGACTCTACCGGCCCTGCCAATATACCGGGTAAGGCAGCCTGAAGGAACACTGAGAGACTAGGTTCTACCGGCCCTGCCAATACCGGGTAAGGCAACCTTAAGTTGGAATGTAAAAAGGTTCTACCGGCCTTACCAATATACCGGGCAGGGCAACCCAAGGAGGAGGTGTCAACCGGAGTGGCTACAATAACTGTCAGATGATAAGGACAGTCAAGATGTAAAGTAAGTGCGAAGCCCAAATACACCAGTAATAATGAAACCCAATACCTGGGGATAAATGGAGTAATGCTGTCTAGGACTGGACAGCACACTGAGGACCAATAGTACAACTGAGTAGTAAGCCACGATGGCCAGGAGCGAACCAGCGTCCGCACGCTGGGAGCCAACAGATCTCAATGAGTAATACTGTGAGGCAATGGAGCGAACCAGCGTCTGCACGCTGGGAGCCAACAGATCTCAATGTATAATACTGTGAGGCAGTGGAGCGAACCAGCGTCCGCACGCTGGGAGCCAACAGATCTCAATGTGTAATACTGAGAGACAATGGAGCGAACCAGCGCCCGCGCTCTGGGAACCAACAGACAGTATGATGTAGCCGCAAGGCTTGAAAGCGAGCCAGCGTCCGCACGCTGGGGGCCAACGGATCTCAATGTGTAATGCTGTGATGCCAAGGAGCGACCCAGCGTCCGCACGCTGGGAACCAACAGAGGTCAATGTATAATGCCGTGAGGCAATGGAGCGAACCAGCGCCCGTGCGCTGGGAACCAACAATCTTGTATAATAGCCGCTAGGCTTGGGAGCGAACCAGCGTCCGCACGCTGGGAGCCAACAGAGGTCAGTGTGTAATGGCGTGAGGCAATGGAGCGAACCAGCGCCCGCACACTGGGAACCAACAACCTTGTATAATAGCTGCTAGGCTTGGGAACAAACCAGCGTCCGCACGCTGGGCGCCAACAGAGGTCAATGTGTAATGCCATGAGGCAATGGAGCGAACCAGCGCCCGCATACTGGGAACTAACAATCTTGTATAATAGCCGCTAGGCTTGGGAGCGAACCAGCGTCCGCACGCTGGGAGCCAACAGAGGTCAATGTGTAATGCCGTGAGGCAATGGAGCAAACCAGCGCCCACGCGCTGGGAACCAACAACCTTGTATAATAGCCACTAGGCTTGGGAACGAACCAGCGTCCGCACGCTGGGAGCCAACAGAGGTCAATGTGTAATGCCGTGAGGCAATGGAGCGAACCAGCGCCTGCGCGCTGGGAACCAACAACCCTGTATAATAGCCGCTAGTCTTGGGAGCGAACCAGCGTCCACACACTGGGAGCCAACAGAGGTCAATGTGTAAAGCCGTGAGGCAATGGAGCGAACCAGCGCCTGCGCGCTGGGAACTAACTGACTGGAATGTCGCCAAGCGACCGAGGAACAATGTCGCCACCGCTGCAGGAACCAGGCTCAGGAAGTAACAGGAACCAGCCAGGACGTCCAACCGGATCAGGAACGACAACGGAGACCGGCAGCAGGAAACAGGAACTCAACCGGAACAGGACTGGAACCGACACAGCAGACAGCAGCACTGGAACAGCACGAACTCAGGAACGCAAGTACTCGGGAACATAGCCGAGAGGCCAATGAAGCTTCTGTAGCATGGTGGTAATGGAAGAGTCAGAGACACCACGAAAGGGCAACTAAAGGGTGCCCAAGCAAAGTTTAAATAGGATATGAGGCGGGCTAAAGGCAAGCAGCCAATGGGAGCCCTCTATAGGTGATAGACACAGTAAAGCATCAATCACGGGCACCGTGATACATCTTTTGAAAACAGCTGAAGATGAGAAGTCAGAGGATGATGATAAAGAAGGAAGAAAGAAGATGACAGAAGCAAAAATGGACAGTAGCTGACCAGGGTGCTGAAGGCAATGCCGGACATCAGGATTACAGGTAAGTGTTTATTTTCAGGGGATGTTTTTAACTTACTCGGATTAACCTTGTGAGTGCCAGTGACGTATGCACCGCTGTGCTGTGTGTTGCATACCCCACTGGCCCTCATAGGGTTAATTTGGATGTATTGATATAGGGCTTATTGGTTTTTTATTTTTTTTTGTTTTTTTCACTTACAGTTCCTTTAAGTCAAACTCAATTCTGCCTACAATATCCGAAGGCTGGGATTTACAGGTTGCTGGACCTGCTAATTGGAAAACAAGTAGAGCAGTAGAGGCTATGTAGGATTCTGGGTCCTAAATTCCTTCCCTCTATAATCCTCCCAATATATATATATATATACACAGCGATCAAATAGAAGAAAACGCACTCACGATGAACAACATAGAAAATCTTGAGGAAGGTCCCGTTGAGAGGACTGAAACGTTGCTATTGCTATATGATGTTTTGTATGATATAATTTAATAGATTTTCTATGTTCACCATGAGTGCGTTTTCTTCTATTTGATCGTCAATACATAACTTCTGAACAGCACCCGGATTGTACATAAGTGAAGGAGATATGTGATTTCAGGCGTAAATACAAGTGTATATTATACATATATATATATATATATATATATATATATAATAGATGGACATACTTTACATTTTGCTGCATACATTTACATTCCTACCATTAACCAATCTCAAAGCATTACAAGTTTATATAAAAAAATGCAGTTATCTGTCTTATTTAAATCACTGTTAAGATTAGAATTGTTGTCAAGAAATAATCATGTGATGCCTTTGTAAACAGTTATAGCCACAAATTAAATTTGACATAACTCAATACACTGATAACAAAAAAAAAACAGACGGACAACACCATCCTATACTGCTAGTGTATAGTATATGTCTCATTAAACAGGACACGTTAGTCTCTATGCCTTTTCATTTTAAAGTTAACTATCTGTTAGATTCTAATATAAGAATACAGTAGGAGTAATTTCAGAGGACATCATTTTTTGACATTCAGCTGCACATTGCGAAAACAGTTAGATATCCCATGGGACACATGCTATTTTCCAGTTGAGCAAGTGTACTGACATTAGTAAGCCTTATGGATCCTAAAACATCAATTTCCAAGACTTGTGCTTTTGATTGCAACATGTTAAGATGTCAGATGTTGTCTACTGTGTTATGTTTTCACTCTGAGTCCATTCTCAATGCATTATTCATAGAAATATTCATTTGACACTCATTCCTTCCGCCGGGATTTGTAGTCCATTGGAATAAAATGTATTTATTCGTTTAACTTGCTCAGTTAGGACCCTTTCACTCATTTTGAAAGGTCTTATGCTGGGCTATGATGCCTTACACATTAGTGTCTTATATAAATTAAACAAAATCCAGCATACTGCAATTTAATTACACTAATACAGGAACTCAATTTAATGCCGTAACTTCATATCAAGAAATGCTACCTGACATCTCATCCAGAAAAGTCCACTAAAAGATACTCACAAGGTGGTACCTCACGTTGACCTAACTAGCTAGAACTTACCTGTCCATGCCTGCAAATTGTTGGAAGTATCAGGATGAAAGGGACACTTTCTTTCATGTTTGGTGGGAGTGTCCGGTTCTCCAGACTTTCTGGCAGCAGATATGCAGTGAGATAAACTCTATCCTCTGCTACACACCCTCTATGCCGGCGAATTTTCTTTTTAGCTTACTACCTGATACCCGTTCACTTACTATAGCCAATGTTCATCTTTTTCACTTTTTGACCAATGCAGCCAAACTGAGTGTACCCCATCATGGCAGGATCTGAGACCACCATCTCTGAATATGTGGTGAGCAAAAGTCTCTTCTGTAGTGTCTTTGGAGAAACTGCATGCTAGGGATACTGGGACAAAGGCCCAATTTGAGACAATTTGGAGGCAGTGGACTCTTGGATCAGGGACAATCAGACCTTACAGAATTTGGGGGCCCTCAGGACCCTCTGTTTATGGCTCTTCCTGGCAGGGCACCCCCCCTTCTGAAACCCAATGACTTCCAGGGATCTCAGCCCCGTATTTGGGAGACGGGGCAAAGCTTTCTGGGCGGTGTTGGGACTTGTGGTGGTGGTGATGTATTTCTACCTGTATCTTATACATGTGTATCTTACCATATGTCTGGAGTACAGATGGTTCTCCAAAGTTTTCTCTCCATCTTCTTAATTCCTGCTCTGTCTGTCACTTCACTGGAGCTGGCTGACTCCTGCTCCCTTGCTCGCTCTCTCCTACTGTGCTGCATCTTGACTTTCTTACTTTTCTCTACTCTTTCTCTAGGTACTTCTCTTGTTTTATGGATTTTGTGTTTCCTTTAATTTTGTTACTTTATCATGTCATTCCTTTTTTCCTTTGAGTTGTTGAGGAATTATTGTGTACAACCTCTTTGTATACAAATTGAGCAAGATACGTATCTCTAATATGGTCTTTGTGCCTATAAATATCATCATGTGATTTTCTACTTATTGTACCTATTTCCAATCCTCAATAAAGGCTTCAAAAATATTAATGATAAAAAATAAAATGCAGTAAGGAAGATCTGCATGGTGGCCTCGCTGTCCACTGGCAGTCCTTTCACCTGAGTGGTGATTAAGGTTGAAATGTTTATCTCCAGTTTCATTTAATGGCACCAGTTCTTAAAAAAAAAAGACATTATTGAACAGCAATAAGTACAGCATTGTGGAACAAAACTGATAATGGGGTTGGAGGATCTAAATTATAAAGAGAGAGAGTAGCCATACTGGGTTTGTTTACATTGGAGAAGAGACATGTTCAGGGTGATATGATTACCATTTACAAATACATTCAAGATCAATACAAAGAACTCTCCAAAGAACTATTTACTCAAAGAACTGAGATAAGAACAAGAGGTCATCCATTTTATTTATATATACACATATATATATATATATATATATATATATATATATATATATATATATATATATATATATAAAATGGATGACCTCTTAATGGACATATATATGTATATGTATTGTCAGAGGGTCTGACAAAAATGGCTAAGATGCTATCCAGAAACCATTTTGTCAGTATATATGGCTGTAAATTTAAGAGTGGTTAGTTTCGGTTCTCTAGAAATGGATTTTGAGACTTACATACAGTAAATATCCTGGAAAGGGTTAGCCCAGGGTTAGCCCAGGCCAATGCTCTACCGGTCAGTAGGGATATCATGAACCCAACCTTGCTGTGGTCACTAGGAAATGCGTGTGCCATCAATTCCATAAATATTTTAAGTTGATTAATGAACCCTCTACATAGCTGAGGGTCACCGTCATATCTCAGCGGCAGGGGTGCGGAAGCCGTTAACCCTTTGACTGCGGTCCCTGGGGACCTAGATTCATTCTCCGGTGTCTGAATTGGCGAGACCACCGGGCTAGAACAGGACTTATCAGCAAGTACCGTGCGTTCAAGAATAGTTTGAATAGCAACCGCCAACTGATCCAAACGTTGCTCATGCATATCCATCCTCCAATGGATATTTTGTGTGTTACCATCACTCTTATTGTCTGAGGTCATGGCCCTTTCGTACTATCACGGTTTGTTAAGACTCTCAGACTTAAGGTTTGGTAAAAACGTAACTTTATTGAAAAGTTAAGGCAATCCCCATAGTGTAAACATACATAACAATACAACAATAGTAATCCATACAATAGGTTCTACCGACCTTGCCTAAAATACCGGGCAAGGCAACCCAAGTGACAGTAGCAATAACAGGCTCTACCAGCCTTGCCTATACCGGGTAAGGCAACCGTGAGATGACGTATACCGGTTCTACCGGCCTTACCAATACCGGGCAAGGCAGCCCAAAGGAGTACTGAGCGTAGGCTCTACCGGCCCTGCCAATACCGGGTAAGGCAACCTTAAAGATGGTAATGTACAAGGTTCTACCAGTCTTACCAATACCGGGCAGGGCAGCCTGAGCGAGTAGACCAGCTGTCAGATGCCTATGACAGCAGAGAGGAATATGAACAAAGGTCTTACTCAGCAGAAGTCTATGGCCAGGGACCCTCGGACGACTGGCCTCAGTACTGGATAGATCAGGAGCAAAGCAACGTCCGCACGTTGGGACCAACAATAAATATCACCACCAGGTTTAATGGAGTAAACCAGCGTCCGCACGCTGGAACCAACAATGTATATCGCAACCAGGTTTAATGGAGTAAACCAGCGTCCTCACGCTGGGACCAACAGTAAATGTCGCCACCAGGTTTAATGGAGTAAACCAGCGTCCACCCGCTGGAACCAACAGTGTATATCGCAACCAGGTTTAATGGAGTAAACCAGCGTCCTCACGCTGGGACCAACAGAAAATGTCACCACCAGGTTTAATGGAATAAACCAGCATCCACCCGCTGGAACCAACAGTGTATATCGCAACCAGGTTTAATGGAGTAAACCAGTGTCCTCACGCTGGGACCAACAGTGTATATCGCAACCAGGTTTAATGGAGTAAACCAGCGTCCTCACGCTGGAACCAACAGTGTATATCGCAACCAGGTTTAATGGAGTAAACCAGCGTCCTCACACTGGGACCAACAGTAAACGTCGCCACCAGGGTTTAATGGAGTAAACCAGCGTCCGCACGCTGGAACCAACAATGTATAAGCAACCACCGGTGGAGAGCGAACCGGCTGGAGAAACGGCAGGCAGGAGACTCAGGAACTCAGTAAAATTAACCCGCTAGGTGCTGGAACACAGGAACACCGGAACACTAGCGTACTGGAACACTGGAACACTGGAACACCAGAACACAGGATCAGCAGAATCAGCCAGAACAGCAGGAACAGCAGGCCCAGAAGCCTGACAGCAGGTCAGGCCAAGTGAAGCCAGAAACACCACGAAAGGGCAACCTGGAAGTGCTCAACCTGGGTTTAAAAAGGCTGTGTGAGGAGGGCTATTAGCAGACAGCCAATCAGGAATACTCAGCAAGTGACAGACACAGCACAGCACGAATCACGGGCACCGTGATACTGATCTAAGAGTGGTAAAGTATATTATCTTTTTTAATATATGAACTGTAATACTTCTAAAATTATTATAAGCCAGTTTATTCTGGGATAATTGTATTTTTAATAATTTGAAGTGGATCTGGCCAGTCTACTGAGAAATATTACACAGCAGCCATTTGACTGTAAAGTTAGAATACTTTTTGGAAGTCATACAGTCCAATCACAGAAATAATAGGATGAGATCAGATTTATAGCAATTTTAGATCATTGAGAGTTACAGTTAGCTAGCACTGCTAACATATGCAGAGCCAATTGTTTATTATATGTGCGTAAGTCTGCATATGAATGCTATGGGATGTGCTTGAGACCCATGACAAGCATGTGCAGACGATTCACATAAGGCTGTTCTGAGATGGCCATTGTGCTCCATTGATCTGGTGTTCTATATTAACCCTTGCATTGCTGCCTTTTCCTTCTGTTTCTCTTTGCATGTGATGCTGGTCAAGATTCTTGGTTCTGTTTGATATTGCATTGTCTGCGTGGTGGGATCAGGGCTTGATCCTAATCTGCTGAAATAGTCACATGTGAATATCTTGACAGAGCAAGACAGCATACACCACTTTGGATTGAGTAATTGGCGGGTCCCTACTGTCCACAGATCTGATTAACCCCTGCAGGGATGAGCTGTGTAACAGACATGATTTTGCCATTATAATCTTTATGGTATTTGTTGCTTTGATACATTCAGATTATCCTTGCTTTTCTATAGCCATACATTATTATTTTTGCTTACGATTATAATATGGTAATGCAGAATTTATGGGGAAATGTATTTCATTATTCTGCGTTACATGCAGTAGGTATGCATATTGAAAACAGCAGATAAATTCTATTCAGCAGATCTGGGACCTTCTGTCCTTCAGATAGGCTGTTGATTCTTGCAGTACTCTGCATGTGGTTATAAAGGATTGTTATGTGACATGTTGCCCTATGGAGCACATCTCACCTGACAAATCTCCTGCCACCTTAGTACATATAGGGCGGGGTAGGTATTTGTACGCTGCCACCAACTGTATTGTTAGTAATTTTAATGTAAAATTAACCCTTGCTATGCTGCCATCTTCAAACTTTGCTAGCTTATACCTCTGGATACCTATATGTAAGGTTTAACACTATATGTGCTAGTATGTTATCTGTATAGTCATCTGATATATTTTATCATATTGTAATTTCATTATATGTATATATCTTAGTATAGGACTTGGTTACATTAAGATATATTACTGAGTCAATTTTGTATACTCTTATAACCAAATTCACTGATTATTATTATTTTATATATAACGTTTTATTTATCCTTAAATAAAATTACAAATATTGTTGTTTCACAAATATTAGTAATTGATTCTTTTTAATCAGTTCTGTTAACTGTGAAAAAGTTTGCCATACCTAGATTGTGTACAAGATCTTGAATTTATTGATACATATTTCTGTTTATTTTCTGCAAAATATAGTGTGTGTGGTCTCCTGTTCCCGTTTGTATATCTTAGACAATATATATATATGTTAAAAAGTGTGTAAATGATGGACAATAGTCACATCATATATATGAAACCAGCTTGATATTCCAAAAACCAGTTTATCACATGCAAGGGATTTTTGTGCTGATCCTTTCCATAATAGGGTCTCACTTCTAGGTACACTGTAAGAATAAGATGCATCTTAATAACATATCACACCAAAAATAGATTGCTGTATGTATGTAAAAAAAAAATACATATTTATTAATGAGACATAGCTTCCTGAGGAAATAGTCCAGTTATATGATTATTATATATTACACACTCACAGTGACAGTGCGCCTTACCACAGTGCATATCCTCATTCTGCATGGACACTTGCCATAAATCACCACCCTACTAGCACTGCACCAAGCATCCTGTAAGTACTAATACTGCACAAAAATCATGACACTGCAACACTTCAATTATTGTTTCAACAGCGGAGTTCCACTAAAGTCCTTTTTTTCTGCCAGTGCAACACTACACTTCTGTATCGAGCATTAAAACAAGGCCCCTATAAATCTCAAAGTAATGCTCAGCTAGAAGTATAGAAGAATAATAAAAAAATGGAGTCAAATTTCCATACTGCCAAAAAAAGACACACACACACATATTTCAACAAAATGCTTGTCTAACAACACTGTAGCTGGTCACCCAGCAGCAAAAGTAGACTAAAATGGAAGGCTCATGACAAGGGACAATCTTCTGTTAGCATAAGAAAAATCCTGCCCTCCTTTGTTAAAATGCATGCACTCAGTGCCTTCCAGCTGTCACTATTTATTTATTATATACAAGAGTAAAAGCCCGTGTACACAGGCTAAGGTCCGGGTAATGTTAACCCTTTGGGTGCCAGAGGGGTATGCAATTCATTGCTTTGCAATGGGTTACGTACCCCTCTGGCACTCAAAGGATTAAGAAGCCGCTACCCGCTACCTCATTGCTCCACATGATGCAGTCTTGCGTCACCTCACTCACGCGAGGCAATCATGCGCAGGAGAGACTGCCCAAACGCAGGCAGTCTCTAATGTGCATGACTGCATCGTGACAAACATCCTAGCGAATTATTATATAGGATTAGTTATTATTTTTCAGCCAGGGGTAGTAAATTTGAACCCAAATACTGGTTCAAAATGATGACAAAAAAAGTTATATTTTGGACATGGAAGAAGTGAACCAAGCATATACACTTCTTTTCAGACAATAAAAGTTACATTTTAAACATAGAGCAAGTTCACACATACATACACACAGTGTCCGTAAGTCAATAATATAATACAGAGGAATCATTTCTTGTAACTTGAGTTTTACAATGAAACTAACAAATTTGGTGGTGTGTCTTTCAAACCAATATATAAATAAGTATCTATGACAACATAAAGTGCAATGACAACAACACAGCAGTGCAAGCTTCAGGACCAGTGCAACATGGGCCACGAAGAGCTGTAGCAGCTTAAGCTCGCTAGGTCCACCTACCTAAAGATTTAGAAAGGTTTTACTGATGTTCTTCACTAGAGGTTAGGTAATCTTCCTGCCTGGATTTGCCTGTTTCTGAGCAACACACTTACAGCATTGAGTGTGTATAAGGTCAGGGCATGGCAGGGGGTGTACAAAGGTGTACCTAATATTGTGACCTGGTCGGGGATGGGATTTTTGGGCACCAGATTAAGAAGTAAACCTAAAATGTGGCCCAGCTGTGAACGGTACACTGAGTGCAGAATTGGAGAAAGGCATGATCAGGGCAGCAGGAGGGGTGGCACTTGACCGCTTGAGGACCAGAAGGGTGTGCTATAGTATAAAAAGGGGTATCAGGTTCCTACAGCATGCCATACTGTGTTTGTTAGAGAGAGAAAGCAGCACAATTTTGTAGCTAGAGAAAATGGGCAAATAAAAGTAAGAGATTTTTTAGGGAGTCTTGTCGGCAGAAAATGTGTTCTCTGTGTTAAGGGAATCTGGGGCAGTGTGAAGAGAGAATGGACATTTAATAAAATATCCCAAAATCTTGTTTGACTGAGAAGAGACATACAAGTGATCCAAGTTCCTTCCTGGGCTGTCTAAGCCTCTGTCACTGACAGATATACTTTGCAGAATGACACCCAAGAGGCACTGACCAGTAGATGAAGAGGGGATATCATATTGACTAAGATCTATCTACAGCCTGTATTGTAAAAAGCTAAGACTGCAGTGATATTGGGAGAGAGAGAAAAAGCAGCAGCTGAAATCCTCTTGGCACTAGCTACAGGTAATAAGGGGGAAGAAGCAGTTGTAATTGTAGGGACAGATAGGGACAGCTAATAATAATAATACAATTAATATAAATATATATATATATATATATATATATATATATATATATATATATATATATATATATATATATATATATATATATATATATGACTGATAGAAGACAGAGACGGCTACCCTGACATGAATGCTGACTGAGGCTGGCCATGACAGATACTAAAGTCAGACTATTATGATACAGTATTTTGTAAAGAACAGGTCATGAAACTCAAATGATTCTGTTGTGTAATTTACTGTTAAATACACATTACTTTGATAATGTCCATCAAACATACGGTTCACTATCAAAATGTCCCACACTATTGTGCGAACAACTAAACAGAGCAATAATCATGTTGCTGTATTGAAAAGGGCGACATGAGAATCTCGCCCAAATCAAAAGGGCGAGATTTTCATGTTGTGGGCTAAAAGCTACATGAACATAATGCCTGCAGTTGTGTGTACTCCCACTCTCCTTACAGTGCCACTGAAAGGGATCATTTGTAGAGAATCCTTGCATTTTTGCTTCTAGGAAGGCACCAACTTGAGGACAGAGTTTGTCTCCCAGTTTGTTTTCTTGGAGTAAGGAATCACAATACATGAGTTTGAACCCATTCATGTTCCAGGGTATTTAGAAAGTATCCAAGCAAACGAGGGGTGGGAATATATTTCCATGCATGTGTAGTGGGATTTAAGCCTTCATTAGTTGGAAATTGTCTGGCTTTAATTTACTTTCTTTAAAAATAGAGATTTTGTTGGGGTTTTGAAGAACGCAGCCTGGTGAATGAAGACTCCATAGTCCATATTAACAGGTGAGGTGCATATGAATAATAACTAGAGCAATTATTGTTTGTGTAGGGTCCATCCAAATTAACCCTTTCAATGCCACTGTAAGGAGAGTGGGAGTATCAACAACTGCAGGTATTAAGTTCATGCAGCATTTTAGCACACAATATGAGAATCTTGCCCTTTTGATGCGGAGACAAGATTCTCATGTAGCCCTTTTCAATACAGCAACATGATTTATGGCCTGTTTAATTGTTTGCACAATAGTGTACAACATTTTGAAAGGATACCCAAACATACTAGGGGCAGAGGTAGGGTGCAAGGAGTAGGAGCAGTGCAGGGATCTATTAGTAAAGTGATAGCCCAAAAACTGACTGATGGCATAGCTAACAAAGATGTAGTAATTCATGTAACTGCTGCATCTGACACTGAGTTCAGCATCTGTCCTGAAAGTAGTAGCAAACTGTCATGGTTTGTTAAGACTCTCAGACGCAGAGTTAGGTAAAAACACAACTTTATTGAAAAGTTAATGTAACCCCTTAGGGTGCAATACACATACACAGAAATATCTTTATTGAACAGGAATTCAGTGATAATAGTAGCAGTGAAGGCTCTACCGGCCCTGCCAATGTACCGAGCAGAGCAGCCAATAGTCGTGGAGTAATTACTGGCTTTACCGGCCTTGCCAATTACCGGGCAAGGCAGCCCATCAACAGGAGATAGACTCAGGCTCTACCGGCCTTGTCAATACCGGGTAAGGCAACCCAAGATGGAATGACAGGTTCTACCGGCCTTACCATATACCAGACAAGGCAGCCCACCAACAGGAGATATTTAAAGGCTCTACCGGCCTTGTCAATACCGGGTAAGGCAACCCAAGGCTCAATGACAGGTTCTACCGGCCTTACCATATACCGGACAAGGCAGCCAATCAACAGGAGATAGACAGAGGCTTTACCGGCCTTGTCAATACCGGGTAAGGCAACCCAAAGAGCAATGACAGGTTATACCGGCCTTACCATCTACTGGACAAGGTAGCCAGAATACTGGAGAAAATGGCAATCATTACCCTCAGTGACTAATAGGAATATGGTCACACCGATGGTAAGAGGCTTAAGATAGTAATGGATCGCCAGATACGAAATGGAGCAAACCAATACCCACTACGTGGAATGCTATCAGTCCTGAAATATAGCCGGGTCGCAAGAGAAGCGAACCAGTACCATGTACGTGGAACTCTATAAATCCTGCAATATAGCCGGGTGGCTTATGGAGCGAACCAGTACCCTGTACGTGGAACGCAATTGGGAATACACGTAGCCGGGTGGCTTCAGGAGCAAACCAGTAGCTTGTACATGGAATGCAAACAAAATACATATAGCCGGGTGGCTGATGGAGTGAGCCAGTCCCCCGTACATGGAACGCTAACGGAGCACATATAGCCGGATGGCTTGAGGAGCAAACCAGTACCCTGATGTGGAACGCTAACGGAATTCACATAGCCGGGTGGCTTCAAGAGCAGAATACACCTTGTACGTGGAATGCAAACAGAATACATATAGCCGGGTGGCTATGGAGCGAACCAGTACCCTGTACGTGGAACGCTAACGGAGCATGTATAGCCAGATGGCTTGAGGACCGAACCAGTATCTTGTACGTGGAATGCAAACAGAATACATATAGCCGGGTGGCTTATGGACGAACCAGTCCCCCTTACATGGAACGCTAACGGAGCACATATAGCCGGATGGCTTGAGGAGCGAACCAGTACCCTGTACGTGGAACGCTCATGGAATTCACATAGCCGGGTGGCTTCAGGAGCAAACCAGTACCTTGTACGCAGAATGCAAACAGAATGCATATAGCCGGGTGGCTTATGGAGCGAACCAGTACCCTGTACGTGGAACGCTCACGGAATTCACATAGCCGCGTGGCTTCAGGAGCAAACCAGTACCTTGTACGTGGAATGCAAACAGAATGCATATAGCCGGGTGGCTTATGGAGCGAACCAGTACCCTGTACGTGGAAAGCTAACGGAATTCACATAGCTAGGTGGCTTCTGGAGCGAACCAGTACCCGGTACGTGGAACGCTAATGGAACACGATTAGCCGGATGACTTGTGGAGCGAACCAGTACCCTGTACGTGGAACGCAAATGGGAAACATCTAGCCAGCAGGTTGAAAATGTTGCCAAGGCGACTCAGGAACGCCAAGTACTCAGAAGAGTCAGACAGGAACCATGAGATGGAAGCAGGAACCAGCAGGCAGATGATCAACCGGCGACAGGAACGGAGGTGGTCATCAATAACAGTAAACGGAGGCTCAACCGGATAAGGCGGAGGCAGGAACATAGGCAGGAACACAGGAACAGAAACGGCTCAGGAACAGGTCTGCAACAGGGCCCAGTATATCAGGAACAAGTGTAAACTCAGCAGCAAGAGACAACACGAAAGGGCACCCAAAGGGTGCCCAGGCAGGGTTTAAATAGGCAATGCAGGGCGGGCTGAAACAGCCAGCCAATGGGAGCCCCCTACTGGTGATAGACAAGAACATGGAGCAATCACGGGCACTGTGATACAACCATTCTGAATATCTCTAAGAGGAAAACTAAAAAGACTTCAAAAAGCCTAGAGGAATACAAAGTAGTGGTGGAGAAGTTGTAGACAATTCTTAAGATTCACTGATCATTGAAGATGATGTTGATCAACAATATACCCCTCCAGCATCCTCTTCTTCTGATACAGATGAAGCTGAGAGAGAGATGAAGAGATGGCCCTAAAAGTAGCTGAAAGGAAAAGGCTCAGTCTTTCATGAATGACCCATGCTGGACCCAAACCAGCATGGCTTCACTGAGGGCCGATCCTGTCAGACTAATCTCATTGATTTCTTTGACTATGTAACTAAAGTGCTGGATGAAGGTGGTGCTGTGGATATCGCCTACCTGGATTTCAGTAAAGCTTTCGATACAGTTCCCCATAAAGAGCTGATAGATAAATTATCAAGAATTGGACTTAACCCCTGGATAGTTCAGTGGATCTGCAGTTGGCTGAAGGACAGAAACCAGAGGGTTGTTGTTAATGGAGTGTATTCTGAGCAGAGACTGGTTACAAGTGGAGTGCCACAAGGATCTGTTCTGGGCCCTGTTCTGTTCAACATATTTGTAAGTGACATAAGGGAAGGCTTGGCAGGGAAGGTTTGCTTGTTTGCTGATGACACAAAAGTATGTAATAGGGTTGATGTTCCAGGAGGTGTCTGTAATATGGAGAATGATTTGGCACTATTAGATAAGTGGTCAAAACAATGGAAACTTCAGTTCAATGTTTCCAAATGTAAAATAATGCACTTGGGGAAAAGAAACCCTCAATCTGACTATCGTATTGGCAGTTCTGTGGTAGCAAAGACTTCAGAAGAGAAGGATTTGGGGGTGGTCATCTCTGACAGCCTCAAGATGAGTAACCAATGCAACCAGGCGGTGGGGAAAGCAAATCGTATGCTTGGCTGCATAGCTAGAGGTATAACAAGCAGGAAGAGGGAGATTGTGATCCCTCTGTATAGAGCTCTAGTGAGACCACATCTGGAATACTGTGTACAGTTCTGGAGGCCTCATCTGCAAAAGGATATAACTAAAATTGAGCGGGTTCAAAGAAGAGCTACAAAAATGGTGGAAGGTCTAAAGCATAGAACTTATCAAGAACGACTCAGAGATCTAAATATGTATAGTCTGGAGGAAAGAAGAGAAAGGGGGGACATGATTGAAACCTTTAAATATGTTAAAGGACTGAACAAGGTTCAGGAGGGAAGTGTGATTAATAAGAATCTGAATACAAGAACAAGGGGGCACAATCTGAGGCTAGTTGGAGGAAAAATCAAGAAAAACATTAGAAAATATTATTTCACTGAAAGAGTAGTAGAAACTTGGAACAAACTTCCAGCAGAGGTGGTTGATAAATCCACAGTAACACAGTTTAAACATGCCTGGGATAAACATGTATCTATCCTAAGATAACAATAAAGGAATACTAAAGGGCAGACTAGATGGACCAGGTGGTCTTTTTCTGCCGTCAATCTTCTATGTTTCTATGTTTCTATGAGCACTATGCCTGTTCAGAAACTGTTTGTGAACCCAGTTGTAAAGTCTGACTCTGGATAAGTAAAGGTGCCTAAAAATACAAATTTATTCTGTCCGTAATCATCACCATCATTATCACCACTTCCAAGTCCAACCCCCACACAGTCAAACACTCTATTTTGTGTAATCAGCAACACAGATCACAGACCATCAATATCCACAACCCTAGCTATGATCAGTCCTCCTTCTGTTGCAGTGAAGCACGTTTGACACCTACATGTTGTACATTTGCAACATCAAGCCCCAGTAGTAGCAGCCACTCAAGAACCCCTCAGTCCATAGTAAACTGAACAAGTTGATATATGTTTAAAAACATGTGAGCAGGGAGAAAGTAGGATCACGCCGAGTCCCATCTTCATTGAGATCCCACCTGAAGCACAACCACAGGTCTGATTGGGAGACTATCTATCAACATGTCAGAGATATCAAGACTAGCAGCAGCAGAAGCACTCCTAAAAGTCCATAGATTCCGGGACACATAGAAGTGTTGTTGATGTACTAGAGAGTGCTTTGAAAGTTCCTTAATTTTCATTAACTCTTATAGCTTCTGCTGTCCTTCAAAAGCAAAACACAGAGGAATATGACTCAGTTTGTTGGAGGAGATGAAAAGTGTCATAGATGTCTACACATGCCACACTTTTTCTAGAAAGGAGATGAAAACTTCACAAACATAATCACATAGTTTACCTGTGGATTTCCAAATTTGCTAAAATGTTTGCAGTTGATATCCTGCTTTATTCTTTTGTAGAAAATAGAGGTCTTAAAGAACAGGTGTTATGTCTTGTGCCATCAACAGTAGTCATTTTGACTGGAATTTCCATGTGCACAATAGGAATTTAATGCTGTTTGACAAAATACTCCTCAATAAACAGTCCAGCAGCTCCAGAGTGGATGATGGATGGCCATGGGTTGGCAGACAAAACTAACTCCCAAGGCTGCTGCCACTGCTGGCCTAGAGATGTTGTCGCAAAATAGTGCAACTATAAACTTATTATTCATTAGTAAAGCACTTCACTCCAGTTATCAAAATTATGTCCTTCATGTCCGTCTGCTTGCTGGAGGTGTGCTGACTCAGAGGGCTTGTTGTTTCACATGTGATGGATGTGTCCAAAAAGCACCCCTTTTGGTCTGACATTCAATCAGCTTTAAATTGTGCTTTACAAAACTCCATTACTTTGCATACCTTAGTCCTCCTTTTCTCAACAAACTGTCCTCCATCTCTATCACTGTCAGCAGACTCACACAACCTACTTTTTAATCTCACTAACTCAGAGAAGCGCCTTGTTCCCCAGTTACAGAAGTCAACAGTTGTCACGGTTCCCAGGAATAAACCAGGAGTCAGTACGGTAAAGTAAAACAATCTTTTATTAGAATAATACCAGTAATGAAAGTAAACAGAACACACAGAGGGTTATCAAAGCGGTAAACACTGTATCAGAAATAGCAGTCCACCAATAGATCCAGAAGAAACAAAATTCACAGTGCTAATTCACATTAATTTATACGTTTAATCTTCAGATATAAATTGAGTACCCAAGTGAATACAGATAGCAGCAAGAAATGAGGGAGCTCTCCAAGCTCCCCAAGATTAGGCCGAAGCCTAAACAGAAACCCAAAAACCTAACCAGATCTGCTCTCCTCTATAAAAAAACATCCAAGTGTGAACCCTGTGTAAATCATATTGTATACCACTTTAATAAATTTGGGGTCTCTGTTGCATAGTTTGGCCAAAGTATGTTTAAGCCCCCCTGCCCCGTCAAGGCTCCCCAATATAAGGTGAGTACCTAACTTCACACAATCATCCTATCTAGATCAAAAACACCCCTGACTAAGCATTTCTTATAGTCTGAGATTTCTTGTACATAACGCGTTGGGCATATTTTAAAAACATTTAAAAACAACTTCATGTAGGACTCACCTTCAGTGACCTGTAGAGAGTGAGCACTGCCTTACACAGGGTTCACACTTGGTTGGTTTTTGTAGAGGAGTGCAGATTTGGTTGGGTTTTGGGTTTCTGTTTAGGCTTCGGCCTAATCTTGGGGAGTTGGAGAGCTCCCTCATTTCTTGCTGCTATCTGTATTTATTCACTTGGGTACTCAATTTATATCTGAAGATTAAATGTATAAATTAATGTGAATTAGCCCTGTGAATTTTGTTTCTTCTGTTTTTGCACACTTTTTCTCTTGCTTATTCAAGCTGCTCTTCACTTATACTAAAAGATTAATAAATGTTTAACACTTAAATATGTATCTGCAGAGTTGTTGCCACTTGTAGAAGGGTTTAAAGGCATGGTGTTGGCCTAATGTTTGGGCTGTCTAGATCATTGCCTTTAAGGCAGTAACTAAACCCCATGTGACTTGTGGGAGTGGGTGGAGGGGAGTTATAAAGAGGACTAATGGAGCTCCAGTCTTCTTGGCCTGCTGCTCATTCTCTACAGGTCACTGAGGGTGAGTCCTAACGTGAAGTTGTTTTTAAAATATGCCCACTGCGTTATGTTCAAGAAATCTCAGACTATAAGAAATGCTTCGCCAGGGGTGTTTTTAATCTAGATAGGATGGCTGTGTGAAGTTACATACTCGCCTTATATTGGGGAGTCTTGATGGGGCAGGCGGGCTTAAACATACTTTGGCCAAACTATGCAACAGAGACCCCAAATTTATTAGCGTGGTTTACAATATGCTTTACACAGGGTTCACACTTGGATAGTTTTTATAGAGGAGCACAGATTTGGTTGGGTTTTGCACCAATAGATCCACCACACTGTCCGAGACTAGGCCTCAGCCAACTGGAGCCTCGAGGTAATTTGGAACGTCCAAAGGACTAGCACTGACTCAGTCTGCAGTCAGTCTAGGAGTCTGATAGAGCCCCAGGTCCACACTAGGATGGGTGTCTGTGGATCATGGACCAACAAACAGAGGAAACAGACAGAGGCCCCTAGACAGCACCAGAAAGCATAGTCAGACAAGTCAGGTCATACAAGGAGCGGGTAGTCAGCCAGAGCCACAGGTTTGCACCAGATAGGATATCCACTGAAGGGTTGGTATGCTGGAAGTGCAGTGGACAGAGCCCCAAACCAACACCAGAGTAGGTAGTCAGACAAGCCAGTCATACATGGAGCGGGTAGTCAGCCAGAGCCACAGGTTTGCACCAGAAAGGATATCTAAGCCAAATCGGAATGCACAAGGAGAATGGTCAGACAGAGCCATAGGTCAACACCAGAATGGATGGTCAAACAAGCCAGGTCATACACAGAGCCCAAGGGAAACAGAACTGTATTGTAAAACAACGCAAGGGCAACTGAATCAGGACTCAGTCAGCACTTTAAACCCCTCCTCAGGAAGTAGGTAGGAGGAGCAGCTCAGAGGGAGGAAATAGGTAGGAGGAGACTACAGGAAGCAAACACATAAAACAGAGGCCTGCTGCATGCTTGAAGCCTCACGTCTGCAGATGACGCTGAAACCAAGGTAAGCTGTAACAACAGTGCTCTCCTCTCTCGATCACTGGCACAACAAGTGGAAATACAACCGCTAAAAAACTTAAGCTCCAATAATTCCTCATCTCGCGACTAGCTGTTCAGTAGCCCTAGTCGCCAGAATTATTGCCTTGTTAAATAGAATTATCCATTGTTCCCAGGCTGACAGGCAGGACGGAACTCGGACATCTTTCCATAGTGACGTCTGCACATCTGCGCTGTCAGTCCCAGCCGGCTCTAGTAAAACTTTTTCTAAATAAAATTGAGTTTAACCCTTTGAGTGCCATAAAGTAATCAAATGCATTGTGTTGGAATGCATTGGATACCTCTCTGGCACACAAAGGGTTAATTTCTAATGTGTGGCTTTGAGCAAAGTCTGTAAGTTCCTTCAGTTGAATCATTGAAAAGTATTGGAAGGCAGTTATAATGCTTATTAGAACAATTAGACTGATAGAGAAATTGATTTTGACTTGTATTTAATTAATCCTATACATTAAATAAAAATTGTTCCACCAGACAAGTTTATAGAAAAAGTCTTCACATGATTTCTTATGCACACACTCACCAGCAGGGAAACGTAGTTGTAGCATATTTAGGATTTGATTATGAATTTTCTTTAATGGGCAAAATACTTGGAAGCTCTACACTGGGAAATAAGATACTCTTTTACAAAATTACTTTTTATTTAACCTGTATATTATAGATGGCTAGTTCAACAATAAGTTACTTAATAAAATAATCTCTAGAACTGAAAATCTCAGAGAACACAGCATATCTTTATGGTTAAATATTTTAGGTTGTTTATGTAAATTTAAAAAAAAGTATTTTAAAGGAATATCTTCTACATGTAAATATACCTGCAATATTAGCTAATTGCATGAAGAATATTAGTTCAGATGTCTTACATTTACTAAGTGCAATTACATTTTAACAGTTGACCAGGGTATCTTTGAAATACAAGGATTTAAAAAATGTTCCTGCGTAAAAGCCTCAATAACATGTTTTTGATCTTAAAAGCTTCTTGATTCTGTTGAGTTATAAAGGGATATTATGACTTAGATTTATCAAACAATACGAAAAAGCACTCCAATTACTATGCTATTAAATTTAGAGAACTACATGTCAAGGTTAATAAAACCAGCTCTGCTTCATAAAAAGTATTCATAGAATCACTAAGCAATTGAAGAACTTTTCTGACTGGGCTAACTTTGTGATAAATCTGATGTATAACTCTTTTTTTAAATTTTCTTCTGGAAGCATCAACGATGGTAAATAGGAATAGGAAAAGGGTTAAACTGGATGGACGCAAGTCTTTTTTCAGCCTAAATTACTATGTTACTATGTAAATGTTATCACTGATTTTACCTCAGAAATGCCTATTGAAGTATATAGGAAAATCTGGAAATAAAACCAATGATAATCATCAACTGCAATTGAACCATAGTTAGTTAGTTAGTTAGTTAACCTTATCTGTGACCATTACTACTGGTTAATTATAATAATTATGCTTGGAATTCAATGTAATTTTGTAGCAAAAAAACTCACAAGAGTGATATAAAGGAGATATCTTTTAATGGCTGAGGACATAAAAAGGCACGGGTTAACAAATAAAAATGGAATAAGACTGAATTTATATTTTCAGACTGGCTGGTTACTATGTTAATTGATCCCCACTGTGTATTCATATAAGTTGTTTCAAATGTATGTTGTACTCTGTAAATATAAATTCCAGCTGTATTTGTTAACCCATGAAGAATGGACATTGGCGTCCTGAAAGCGTGCACTTTCTATGTCCCCAGTTAAACATTAAAAAGTATAAGGAGAGGGGAGAGACAGCGCAACCAGTATCTAAGTGCAGTATTTATTACAAAATATATAAAATAAATCAAATAGGTAAAACAGAATAAAACATGATATCAATAAAAGCAATAGTATGGATATATATGGAGAGCTGGTATATCTATGACATATAGCTGGGGTATATGTAAATGCTGAATATATATATAAACAGAGATATACGATAAGGGAGAATGGAGTATTGTATATATGTATATAGAGCGATAAGTAATAGATGGCTCCTTACTGGAGAGTGGACTTAATAAGCGTGCATCAATACTGGGAAGTAGAGCTCAGCTTATGTCCCTCGATCCGGTTTGGATGGCCCCTTACTTGATATAAACGTAGTGTCTTTGCGTGTCTCTCAGTATATCTCTCTGGGTCTCAGCACGATGTTCTTCTTGTCTGTTGTTTCCCGTGGTGTCTTTGCGTGTCTCCCAGTATGTCTCTCTGGGTCTCAGCCCGATGTCCTCCTTGTTTGTTGTCTCCCGTTGTGAGTGTTAAATATGTTGCGTGTCTCCCAGTATGTCTCTCTGGGTCTCAGCCCGATGTCCTCCTTGTTTGTTGTCTCCCGTTGTGAGTGTTAAATATGTTGCATTCTCTTAACATTCGGCATCTCAAGCGCTCCCCTGTAGTAGTCAAGATTCAGCGTCTCCGTATTCCACGTGGGTCTCTCTCAGCTCTAACGCGTTTCGGCGCTCCGTTTGCGCCTTTCTCAAAGAGCATCTGATTGGCTAATAGCTTTCCCTAGTATTTATAGCTTTAGATAACGTCCATCAGAACTTGAATTCACATAATTATTACTCATAAATGTTTTATCTCTAGAAGTGATCGATACAAAGTATAAATAGAAACTGTATTACAATGTATATTTTTTCATTGATACAACAGACCGGTAATATAGAGTCATCCGATCTTGTGTATGGAAAAAACTAACCGGAATGTGTTTGAGAATGCCTAAAAAGAGTGTAATATACATATAATCATTCAGAACAATAAAGAAGGATTTACATGTAAGCGATATCTTTGAAAAGTGTTTGTGCATATAATTACATAAATAATTCTTGCTGTGTAAGGGATATTGGCAGATGTATAGAACGAGAAGCTCCATTATTTATGTATGTGTGAAATGAAATGGTAGTTAATTGTTCTTATAAAATGAGCCACATTAATCTTGTTAGATAGAGAAAGACTCATAGAACTATAGAACTATATTCTGGTGCCCATGATGAATTTATTAATACATTCTATATAAAGGAGTGTAACCTATTTTAATTTTGATCTTCAACTACTGTATTTGATGGTATAGTGGCTCATTGATCTTGTAAAATAGAGAAGGACTCATAGAACTATATTCTGGTGCCCATGATGGATTTTTTGGTGCATTCTATTCTAAATAAAATATACATCTAGATACTATTTCATTTAATTGGATATATATATCTATACGTTAATTCCTTCAAAAGCACCAAAGGTCAATTTCCTCATTTAATCCCTTGGGATTTAGAGTGTGGAGTTTAAAGATCCATTCTGATTCCAATCTTGCTAGTTTAGTGAATCTGTTTCCACCTCTTTTCTGGGGGGGTACATGATCAATGAGAGAGAATTTTAGTCCTCCAGTTTTGCTTTGGTGTTTATCTGAAAAATGTCTGGATACACTGTGTTTCAAATTATTATTGATAATGTTCCTCCTATGTTCCATAAATCGCTCTTTCCCACTCCTGGTTGTTCTGCCTACATATTGTAAGCCACATGGGCATTCTAACATGTAAATAACATAATTGGAGGTACATTGTAGATAGTATTCAATTTTAAAAGTGTCTCCCGTTTGACTACCGGAGAACTCTTTTTTCTGATGTTGGATGTACATGCAAGTGGTACAGGTTTGATGGCCACATTTGAAATTACCAGAGATATATGTTCCATCTAATAATAGTTTGCCTTTCTTTTGGGTAACAGTCGTATCAATATTGCTTGGAGCTAATTTACTTTTGAGATCATTTGATTTTTTATATATTATTTCTGGTTTGTTAGGTATGATTTTTTTGAGAATTTTATCACTTTGTAATATGGGCCAATGTTTCTGAATTATCTTTTCAATTTTCTTCTGGGACGTATTATATCTTGTAATGAATGGAATCTTAGGAATCTTTTTTCTTCTTTTTTCTTTTCCATTTACATTTGTGATTAAATTCTCTCTCGGAGTCTCCCATACTTGTTTAAATGCTTTTTCAAAAGAGTCAGTACTGTATCCCTTTTCTTTGAATTTTTGTCTCAGATCTTCCGCTTGTATTAGGAATATTTCGTCCTCCGTACAGTTTCTTCTAAGTCGGTATAGCTGGCTGAGAGGGACACTTGATAGCCAGCGTGGATGATGAGCGCTGGTATGGTGAATGTAGCTGTTTACATCCACATCTTTCATATGGGTTTGGGTATTGATCTTTAGAGAATTGTTTGTGGTTAATGTGAGATCCAAAAAGTTGACCGAAGTGCGACTAAATTGTGAGGTGAAAGTAATCCCCATTGAATTCTGGTTGATGTACTGTTGGAATGATAATATTGAATTTTCGTCACCCTGCCAGATAATCAAGAGGTCGTCAATATATCTTGCGTATAGGACGAGGTTTTCCCCAAACAATGGGTATAGGTATTGTTCCTCCCAAAAACCCATTGTTAGATTGGCATAACTAGGGGCAAACCTCGTTCCCATCGCTGTCCCACGTTTTTGTAGGTAATATTGGTTTTGAAATAGGAAATAATTATGCTTCAGAATGAAATTGATTGAGTCCAAGATGAAATTCTTTTGAATTGATGGCATATTCTTATCTTGACGTAAATAGTATTCCACCGCCATTAGGCCAACTTCATGTTTAATTGAGGTATATAATGCATTTACATCACACGTAATCCAATGGTAATTCTCTTTCCATTGTATATCTTTTACTTTGTGTAGTATATGTGTTGAATCCTTGGTGTAAGATGGGAGAGATTGCACATATTTTTGTAAATGGAAGTCTAATAACTGTGAAAGATTACTAGTGAGTGATCCAATGCCAGATATGATTGGTCGTCCTGGTGGATTAGTTTTGTTTTTATGAATTTTTGGTAAGTGGTAATATATTGCTGTAATAGGAGTTTCAATTTTTAGAAATAAGAATTCTTGGGTATTGATGATTTTCAGGGCATATGCCCAAGAGGTTTAAGACTGCTCAAAGAACCAGCCTTTGGGCAAGATGATCCCCAATTTTATGGGATATGGCTCAACATATTGGATCAATGCTCACTCAACCTGATGCAACACATTGTGCAATACAGAGAAATTTCCCTAACCAATATAGGACAACATATCCAACAAATCAGAACAAAATTAGAACCATTCAAAAATACGGAGGAATTCAACACTTGGGATCTAAAGATCAATATGAATGTAGAAAAATTTGAAAAAGATGTGGCTGAAAGAAAAAAGAAAAAACTAATGCGAGATGAAGAAGACTATAAAAATAACAGAATAAGAAATTGGAAGAGGAAAAACAAGTATCAAAATTCTCGCCAACAACGTGTGCATCAGAAGAAAGAAAATATTAATTCACACAATATACCACCCGAAATCAATGAACCAACACATATATCCAGTACTATAGATAAAATCATAGATAATACAACAACAATTACTACAAATCAAGAAGACATTGATCATTTAAATCTATCACATTCTAATGGCATTTCAACTATAAAACCAAAAGAGGGGATTACTTTAAAACAGGATACACAGAACCGATCATTCACACAACTGAATGAAACAATCTATACAAGGGAAGGAACAACATACATACAGAAATCCGAGACAGATACAGGAACTTTTATAGATTCCAACCAAATGTCACAGGTTACTACAATCAATAATAATAACCCAGGAGCAAAACCAAAAAAACAAAAAAACCAAAAGAAAGATGGACCAAAAATCCAACAACCTAAACAACACATGAAATCTACTGGTGACCAATTTCCATAAACAGTTAATAAAGTTCATGAAAATTTAGGTGCTAGACCAAAAAGTCAGAAAAACCAGAAGCATTTTTTGTCCCACACTCATCAACAACCACTGAAATTATGGGTACGACAAGAATGGAAAAATTACGAACAAAACGGCAGAAAACCACCATACAGGCGCAAACGCACAGAAGATCAAGGCGAGGAAAACGGGGAGGCAGAAAGAAAAACGAAATTCTCAACACAGGAAGATCAGACAATCAAGGAGTGTTCAATCTCTCCAACCACCAATTAAGCAAGGAAGATCTGTCACTATTAAGGAAAGGCTTAAAATTCGCCCCTACGAGTGGCCCTAACAATTTCAAACTTTTTACAGATCTCCACCAATTTTCAAGAAAGCTTACTTTAAAACGACATTTTGCCATAAAGGAAGAAGAATCTCAAAAATATGCAGAGAAAGAAAGAGATAAGAAAGACATGGAAACTATCAAGATCTTAGAAGAATTACAACAAGAAATAGAAGAAGATTCCATATTGGATCCAAAAAGGCAAGATATCCAAGTTAATGTGATTCAAACAGATCTAAAACCAGTTTCGAAATTCTACCCAAGAAACTCTAAGGGTCCTTTTATAGAAGCTTTCACAGAAATGGTCATGGAAGACTTCAATGCCTTATGCAGAAATAAAGAAAAGCACCACTCAAATTTGACAAGGAAAGAACGTATGTCTTTGAAGAAATTGATTGATGACAAGGAAATAATAATTAGGGAGGCGGACAAGGAAGGAGGGATTGTGATACAAACAAGAGATGACTATCTACAAGAAGCGACACGAATACTAAATGATGAAGAATTCTATATGAAATTAAACTCCAACCCTACAGAAGAATTCCAACGACATTACATGGATCTAATAAAACAAGCATATGCCCTGAAAATCATCAATACCCAAGAATTCTTATTTCTAAAAATTGAAACTCCTATTACAGCAATATTACCACTTACCAAAAATTCATAAAAACAAAACTAATCCACCAGGACGACCAATCATATCTGGCATTGGATCACTCACTAGTAATCTTTCACAGTTATTAGACTTCCATTTACAAAAATATGTGCAATCTCTCCCATCTTACACCAAGGATTCAACACATATACTACACAAAGTAAAAGATATACAATGGAAAGAGAATTACCATTGGATTACGTGTGATGTAAATGCATTATATACCTCAATTAAACATGAAGTTGGCCTAATGGCGGTGGAATACTATTTACGTCAAGATAAGAATATGCCATCAATTCAAAAGAATTTCATCTTGGACTCAATCAATTTCATTCTGAAGCATAATTATTTCCTATTTCAAAACCAATATTACCTACAAAAACGTGGGACAGCGATGGGAACGAGGTTTGCCCCTAGTTATGCCAATCTAACAATGGGTTTTTGGGAGGAACAATACCTATACCCATTCTTTGGGGAAAACCTCGTCCTATACGCAAGATATATTGACGACCTCTTGATTATCTGGCAGGGTGACGAAAATTCAATATTATCATTCCAACAGTACATCAACCAGAATTCAATGGGGATTACTTTCACCTCACAATTTAGTCGCACTTCGGTCAACTTTTTGGATCTCACATTAACCACAAACAATTCTCTAAAGATCAATACCCAAACCCATATGAAAGATGTGGATGTAAACAGCTACATTCACCATACCAGCGCTCATCATCCACGCTGGCTATCAAGTGTCCCTCTCAGCCAGCTATACCGACTTAGAAGAAACTGTACGGAGGACGAAATATTCCTAATACAAGCGGAAGATCTGAGACAAAAATTCAAAGAAAAGGGATACAGTACTGACTCTTTTGAAAAAGCATTTAAACAAGTATGGGAGACTCCGAGAGAGAATTTAATCACAAATGTAAATGGAAAAGAAAAAAGAAGAAAAAAGATTCCTAAGATTCCATTCATTACAAGATATAATACGTCCCAGAAGAAAATTGAAAAGATAATTCAGAAACATTGGCCCATATTACAAAGTGATAAAATTCTCAAAAAAATCATACCTAACAAACCAGAAATAATATATAAAAAATCAAATGATCTCAAAAGTAAATTAGCTCCAAGCAATATTGATACGACTGTTACCCAAAAGAAAGGCAAACTATTATTAGATGGAACATATATCTCTGGTAATTTCAAATGTGGCCATCAAACCTGTACCACTTGCATGTACATCCAACATCAGAAAAAAGAGTTCTCCGGTAGTCAAACGGGAGACACTTTTAAAATTGAATACTATCTACAATGTACCTCCAATTATGTTATTTACATGTTAGAATGCCCATGTGGCTTACAATATGTAGGCAGAACAACCAGGAGTGGGAAAGAGCGATTTATGGAACATAGGAGGAACATTATCAATAATAATTTGAAACACAGTGTATCCAGACATTTTTCAGATAAACACCAAAGCAAAACTGGAGGACTAAAATTCTCTCTCATTGATCATGTACCCCCCCAGAAAAGAGGTGGAAACAGATTCACTAAACTAGCAAGATTGGAATCAGAATGGATCTTTAAACTCCACACTCTAAATCCCAAGGGATTAAATGAGGAAATTGACCTTTGGTGCTTTTGAAGGAATTAACGTATAGATATATATATCCAATTAAATGAAATAGTATCTAGATGTATATTTTATTTAGAATAGAATGCACCAAAAAATCCATCATGGGCACCAGAATATAGTTCTACGAGTCCTTCTCTATTTTACAAGATCAATGAGCCACTATACCATCAAATACAGTAGTTGAAGATCAAAATTAAAATAGGTTACACTCCTTTATATAGAATGTATTAATAAATTCATCATGGGCACCAGAATATAGTTCTATAGTTCTATGAGTCTTTCTCTATCTAACAAGATTAATGTGGCTCATTTTATAAGAACAATTAACTACCATTTCATTTCACACATACATAAATAATGGAGCTTCTCGTTCTATACATCTGCCAATATCCCTTACACAGCAAGAATTATTTATGTAATTATATGCACAAACACTTTTCAAAGATATCGCTTACATGTAAATCCTTCTTTATTGTTCTGAATGATTATATGTATATTACACTCTTTTTAGGCATTCTCAAACACATTCCGGTTAGTTTTTTCCATACACAAGATCGGATGACTCTATATTACCGGTCTGTTGTATCAATGAAAAAATATACATTGTAATACAGTTTCTATTTATACTTTGTATCGATCACTTCTAGAGATAAAACATTTATGAGTAATAATTATGTGAATTCAAGTTCTGATGGACGTTATCTAAAGCTATAAATACTAGGGAAAGCTATTAGCCAATCAGATGCTCTTTGAGAAAGGCGCAAACGGAGCGCCGAAACGCGTTAGAGCTGAGAGAGACCCACGTGGAATACGGAGACGCTGAATCTTGACTACTACAGGGGAGCGCTTGAGATGCTGAATGTTAAGAGAATGCAACATATTTAACACTCACAACGGGAGACAACAAACAAGGAGGACATCGGGCTGAGACCCAGAGAGACATACTGGGAGACACGCAACATATTTAACACTCACAACGGGAGACAACAAACAAGGAGGACATCGGGCTGAGACCCAGAGAGACATACTGGGAGACACGCAAAGACACCACGGGAAACAACAGACAAGAAGAACATCGTGCTGAGACCCAGAGAGATATACTGAGAGACACGCAAAGACACTACGTTTATATCAAGTAAGGGGCCATCCAAACCGGATCGAGGGACATAAGCTGAGCTCTACTTCCCAGTATTGATGCACGCTTATTAAGTCCACTCTCCAGTAAGGAGCCATCTATTACTTATCGCTCTATATACATATATACAATACTCCATTCTCCCTTATCGTATATCTCTGTTTATATATATATTCGGCATTTACATATACCCCAGCTATATGTCATAGATATACCAGCTCTCCATATATATCCATACTATTGCTTTTATTGATATCATGTTTTATTCTGTTTTACCTATTTGATTTATTTTATATATTTTGTAATAAATACTGCACTTAGATACTGGTTGCGCTGTCTCTCCCCTCTCCTTATATGTTTTACATGTTGGACCTCTTCGAATTGTGGATTTCTACATCAATTTGAGATCAGCTGCACGGAGTCTTCTTGTGGAAGAACTTTCTTTTATGTAGGGAGAGATAATACCTGGAAATTTCTATATATTTAGATATATAGAACCAACAATATTAGTCCAGCTAATATAGAAGTTATTTGACTCTCTCTGTCTACTTTCTTTGCACTTTTCCACAAGCTCTCTAGGTATCATTATCACTGTATTATTTGCTGTATATAACACTAAGTGTAGCGCTGTATTCCATTTTCCATAAACATTAAAAAGTATTACCTTTTCATCACTTGTGAGTTTATTGCTGCAAAAGTAAATTGAATCCCATCTATGCTACTGGCTAACATGGTACCACCTTTTTTTATGAATAACTGCGCTTAAAATGGAGCTGTCGGTTTATAATAAATGGATGATTTTAAAAGATCTTTCAAGCGCCCCTACATTTATATTACTCATTTTTAAACAATACTTTATGAGATATTTAGCTTTAGCTGTTTGTAGGTTTATGCAAATGAGCTACTACTAGTTAGAGAAAGACACAGTTGAAATAGGAGCAGTGTGTAATGTTTCTGTCTAATTTGCATACATTTGACAAAGGTAAATATCGCCTAAACTACTCATTTAAAGGGATAGTAATGTTTCACAATAAAAGCAACTCCAATTAATCTTCATAGTATTTGGGCCATGGAGAGTGTTATTTCAATACTGTCAGAGTTGTAGTTCAAGAGTAATTGAATGATAAAGCAGGGCTCAAAATTTCCACTCGCCTCCTTGCATTTGGCGAGTAGAAATGGAGTGGGGGGCGAGTGGAAATTGAAGCCCCGCTGTCCCGCCCACCTTAATGCCTGTCTTTCATGCCTGGCCTCAGTCCAATGACACCGGAGGTATCAGGCCGCCAGGAGGAGAAGAGGATAGCACCACCAAAAAAAAAAACTGCACTCAAAGGGTTAAGGGACACGCTGTGCTGCTCTGCAATATAATGAAAAGTAAAGGCATTCTTCAGAATGGCTTCTTACAATGTTTGTGTAAACCTTTTGAGTGCAAGGGTTAACACACAAATATCATAAGAAGCCAGTCTGAATAATGCCTTTAGTTTACATTATATTGCAGAGCAGCACAGCTTATACATTAACCCTTTGAGTGCCGACAGGCCTGTGCCCAGCGTCCAGAGAATTAGGCAGCCGCCTACGGTGCACCGGCCCAGGGGGCACAATGTCCGGGCAACTGGTAGGAGGGGAGCACACAACACAGAGCTCCCCCTCCTGCCAATCACTTCTTGTAGCATGGCCACGCAGACCGTGGGTTGAGGATCTTCTGTATCCTCTACCCAGTCTGACAGGAAGCTCTCATTAGGAGCAATGAACAGCTTCCTGTCAGACTGGGTATAGGATACAGAAGATCTTCTACCGCGGTTTGCTCAGCCACGCTACAAGGAGGGAGGGGAGCAGGAGCACAAGGGGGAAAGAGACACATGAAAGGGCCTGGGGAAGGGGACACAGACACTCAAATGGGCTAGGGAAGGGGACACAGACACTCAGAGGGGCTGGGGAAGGGGACAGTGTCACAGGGGATGGGGAAGGAGACAATGATGCACACAGAGGTACTGGAGAGACAAGTTGCGCTCTAGCATTTAAACAGCTACTCTCAGATATTCTACTCTCTTTTTTTGGTTTGTAATGTGTGGAGGACTACGGTGTGACCAGTGTGGGGAGGAGGACAATGTGGGGGTGGACAGTGTGTGGGGGGGACAGTGTGTGGGGTGGACAGAGTGGAGGTGGGCAGTGTGGAGGTGGGCAGGGTGGACAGTGTGGAGGGGGCAGGGTGGACAGTGTGGGCTGTGTGGAGGGGGCAGGGTGAACAGTGTCGGCTGTGTGAACAGGGTGTGGGCAGTGTGTGGTGAGGGTGGGCAGTGTGTGGACAGGGTGTGAGGGTGGGCAAGGTGTGGACAGGGTGTGAGGGCGGACACAGTGTGGGCAGTGTGTGAGGGTGGGCAGGGTTTGGACAGGGTGGACAGGGTGGACACAGTGTGGGCAGTGTGTGGACAGGGTGGACATAGTGTGGGCAGTGTGTGGAGGTGGATAGGGTGTGGGCAGCAGTGTCATTTCATCAAACAGAACTTGAGATGGGTGCGGTTAAAGGCGGCGATATGGGTGGGGTTAAAGGCACAGATATGGGTGGGGCTAGACGTGGAAACTGGTGGCGAGTAACTTTTCAGGCCTGGCTAGTAGCTCAGGACTTGAAATTTTGAGCCCTGGATAAAGTGTCCCCCTCCCATCCCTTTTACTGATGTAACACTGCTCACCTCAGAGCACTAAGACTGTCCGAATAGATCACAGAGAGGGTCAATCGTCAATGAGCATAAGGGGGTTGGGGGCAGGGTTTCCCTCATGCTCACAGTAAAAAGATTGTCCCTTGCTATGATCCATCCCGTCAAGTGACCAGATTCCACATCTGCGGGAAGGTGACTTACACTAGGTAAAAGGGGCAGGAGTGGATACTTCAGTTACTCTTGAACTACAACTCTGACAGTATTGAAATAATACTATGAAGATTAACTGGTGCTGCTGTTTTTGTGAAACATTAATATCACTTTATCGTACCCCTCTGGCACTCAAAGGGTTAACATCACCCAGACCTTGGCCCGTGTACGCTAGTTACTTAATAAATCTTAAAGGGATAGTAATGTTTCACAAAAACAGCAGCTCCAAGTAATCTTCATAGTATTTGGGCAATGAAGAGTGTTCTTTTTTTTATTATTTCAATACTGTCAGAGTTGTAGCTCAAGATTAATTAAATAATAAAGTATCCCCCTCCCGCCCCTTTTACCTAGTGTAAGCCACCTCCCCTCAGATGTGGAACCTGGTCCTGGGACCAGATATCTAACAGCAAGGGACAATCTTCTTACTGTGAACATAAGGAAAGCCCTAACTTCCTTGACAGGTTTTTCAGTTTTTTTCCTTATGCTCACTGAAGATTGTCCCTCTCTGTGATCCATCCGGACAGTATTGCTTCACTGAGGTGAGCAGTGTTAAGTCAGTAAAATGGGTGGGAGGGGGATATTTTATCATTCAATTACTCTTGAACTATAACTGACAGTATTGAAATAACACTCTCCATGGCCCAAATACTATGAAAATTAATTGGAGCTGCTTTTCTTGTGAAACAATACTATCCCTTTAAGAATCCTGTCTTGAGAATTCTAGAGTAATTGAATGATAAAGTATCCCCCTCCCGCCTCTTTTACTGATGTAACATTGCTCACCTCAGAGCAGCAAGACTGTCCAGATGGATCACAGAGAGGGACAATGAGCATAAGGAAAAACCTGTCAATGGGGGTGCAGGGTTTTCCTTATGCTCATAGTAAGAAGATTGTTCTTTGCTGTGATCTGTCTGGTCAATTGACCAGATTCCACATCTGAGGGGAGGTGGCTTACACTAGGTAAAATGGGCAGGAGTGAATACTTTATCATTCAATTACTCTTGAACTACAACTCAGTATTGAAATAATACTATGAAGATTAACTGGTGCTGCTGTTTTTTTAAACATTAATATCACTTTATTTTATAAAGTGTACCATCCAACTTAGAGTTCATAATTTAACTTAAAGGAGCAGTAAACTTTTTTTATGAAAATATATATATTGTAAAGATTTTACTACTGAGTAAAATAAGGGTACTCCCACTGCCAAGAGATTCATATTTCCAGAGTTATTACAGTTTAAACCCGTGTTTTTTTATATTAGCAGTGCCCTCTAGTGGTCACATTCTAATTAGATTTCCTGTTAGATTCTAATGGAGAGGAAAGTCAGAAAAGTCAGAGACATACAGTTCTCCATAGAATGTGATAGAAACTGCCTGTCACTTCCTGTCAGTTAGAACTTCCAGGAAGTACACACAATGAATTCACTTCCTGATTATTTGAACTGCTATAAATTCTGAATAAAACATCTGACAGCGATGGAAGTGACCTTGTTTTATTCAGCAGGAAAATATCTATAAAATGTGTTTTCATAAAAAAAAAAGTTTATTGCTCCTTTAACCACAGAGTTCCCTTTCACAGTTGTTCTTGACCACCCACATTGTGTGCTCTCGCTATAATCATTTACTACTGCTGATTCTACTTTTTACTGAGGTTTTTTTCTTTGTACTGGTTCAGACACATATTACTTGGATCCATTTATATTTCTAGAATATAAAGACACTGAGAACTAAAATACATAATTGTACAAAAATACATTCAATTTCTCCTTGAACTACAACTCTGACAATATTGAAATGACACTCTCCATGACCCAAATACTATGAAGATTAAATGGAGCTGCTTTTACTGTGAAACATTACTATCCCTTTAAGAATCTTGTCTTGAGAATGCAAAAAAAAAAACTTTAAATGCTATAGATCTAATCAATTGCCTGTTTGAATGTTTTATAATTGTGTCATTCACTTTCTAGTAAAAAATAAATGTTTTTCCTACTAGGAAACAAAGATTATTTTACTTGGTATACCCTCAGCTATCTGAATAGTGCAAAATCAAGTCTACAAACTCATATTTGTTCTACATATTATCTAATCATTACCCATCAAATGGATTTATACCACTAAGACTGATGTATTAAAAATATTTGGGGTAATCATGAAACAAGTTGGAGGCACCATAGGGGACAAATAAAATCCCTGATTCAAAAGGAGTGTTTTTCTTTCTTTTTTTTCCTATTTTATAGATATTTACACCTCTGGTGCGCATAACTTCTAGTGCAAATCTCTTGAAAATTTTTTGTAGTGATGCTTCTCTGTTCAGTTGTACAGACCATTAGTCTATCTACACCTTCAAGTAGGTTAAATGGATCTTTTAGCCCCTTGAATGTGAGAGGGATCTTTAATCCATTGTGAAGCAATATGTTAGTCTTCCTTATCATTCAAGTGGTTATAAGTGACTTTTAAGTCAATGGATCTTTTATTTATCACCTACGGTTGGTACAATTGGCTTGGCCCAAAATCCCCCTTGGTGGATTATGCACTAAGGCGTGATAAAGAGGTGATAAAGTGGAGAAGACTTCTCCAGTGATTTGACTTCTCAAGTTTCTACGTTACTGTCTAGAGGCTATGCATTGAGATCTCCAAAGTTGGAGAAGTGATATCACTGGAGAAGTCTTCTCCGCTTTATCACTTCTTTATCATTCCATAGTGCATCTCCCCCTGTTCTTTTTAGTACATCAGCCTCATTTATTAGAAACTGCAATCTACTTACTAGTTGGGTGTTGTAGATGGCTAGCTCCTTGTGTGTCAAAGAGGTGCACATTGATTCATATATGTAGCAGATAATATCTGTGTAGGTTTATTTTTTCTTTTACTATAAAACAATTTCTAAGCTATTTAACGAGGAGGTGTCACCTGTCCACATTCTTGTCTCAGTGGTCAGTGGTGTAACTGGTCACTAGTGGGCCCCAGTGGAAACATTTTTGGGCCACTAAACACAAAAATGTTTTCACAGATGTATAACTAGAATCTATTGAACTCAGTGGCAGATGGGGCCCCTTAGATGCTGTACCCTGGGGCAACTGCTCTCTCTTCACCCCTTTAGTTATACCCCTGTCAGCGGCAGCACCCAGTATAAAAGGATTTGCATAAAACTCAGTTTCTCAGTTTATACAGATTAGCTAGTACCGACTGGCAGGGAGTGGCAGATGGGAGAGTGTACACTGTGAAATGTTGGTGTCTAGTTGGTATGCCAGCCTCTGCTGTTTAGTTTGCATGAACTGACAAATAAATGCATAAAGTAAAATATCTAAAACTATTATGTTGAACAAAAATGGCTAACATAAATGATTTTAAAAGTTCTTGCAAAATCTCCTAAGTTGCTATAAGGTTCAACTTTAAATGTTCCTTGTAAGGGTTGGCTTCCACAGATTGAGGGAAGGGGGATGTTTGAATAAATTAGCACAACTAATTTTCTGCACTAAAATGCCTCTTCTGTAGCATGAGCCAGGAAATGGGATAAAGTTAAACCAGTTTACTCTGCTACTAATTTAGTATATTGTATCAAACAATGTAACAAAGTATGGAATACCTCAAAATTGCCATTAACTATCACACTGTCCTTCCATTGGCACTAGCAGCTTCAAGGGAAGACCTTTCAGTGTACAAACATATGGAAAATAGGTCTTCAGCCCCCACCTCTGGCAGCATCTCTGAATGAAAAGAAAGGAATACAAGTGGAGCTAAATCCCATTTTTGGGAGGTAGGTATGGAACTAGCATTTCAGTGGCTCCAGGGTTTTCCCATGTATAGCATATAACAGGACCCCCCCCAAAAAAACAGAAAACAGAGAGGATCTGGACAACAGCACCTATGGCAGTGAATCAGCAGTGATCCTGTTATACAAATGCGCCTAGACTGAAGTGGTTATCCAGTGAGCAGATTATATTGACTATGCTGATGTATTTCATGTCAAGAGAACATCTTGTAAGCATTAAACTGTGGGAGGTAGGGGATCCAATACCCACCAGACGTATCCATTCTTGACACTAGTATCTGTGATTAGCCCCTTTTCTGTATGTGCCTGTGCCACTGATTTGCCTATTTCTGATAGTGAGATTCAGTCCACTGTTTCACTGCCTATCCATTGGAGTTGTGTGCCCCCCTAGGCCATCATTTTATGATATATTTTATAATTAATATTTAGTTCATTGCTATTTTTTATGTTTATTTTTTTAATAAATTGAATTTTTACCAGCCCACACTTTGGATATGTGATTATACTTACTTGGATTTTTATCTTTTTTAGTATACTCTGATAGACTTAGATCTCTTGTGCTTGAGAGGACTCTGGGCTCCTGACAGCAGCACAGAGCATCAACAAGCAAGCACCCTCACCTAACACGAGAACTGACATTGTACTAATCATTTCCATCTTGATTAAAATCCATCCATCTATCATTGACAGACTTGGGTCTATATTCTATTGCAGGTGCTAATTTTATCACTGCTTTTATCTCCAGGTTTCCCCATAGACTTCAACAGGAAAATATTTGATAAAACGTGTTAACATTTATCACCTGCAATAGAATCTAGCCCTTGGACTGTTTACCTTAGCTTGAAGTTTGCAATATTCACAGGGTTTTTTGTATTTGTCGAACAAGGAAAGTTAACACGGAAAGTCTGTTTGATTTACACCTATTTTTTACTATACTACACTTAGAGGGAATCGTTGCTCTGTCCACCCCCTACTCTCTCTTTTTTGTTTTTGTGACTGATTTACACCAATATCACCCAGGACTGTTTTTAATCATTTCATGAGAATTATCTGTACATTTTTTTTTTTGATATCATACTGCTTATTTGATTTTAAGGTTGTATTCATAACTATCTGAAGTTCACTGTCATATCTGGTGTAGAGAATTACCATCAGGGGGATACATTGATTATCCATATTGGTTTCTGGTTTGAATTTATCGGATTGTGTTAGAAATCTACTTTTTCTTATCTTTACCCAGTGAGCGCACCCATTATTTATATTTTTGTTTATATGTACAAAGGCTGTTGATATTAGCAGTGCACACTGCAGCCCTTTCACAGTATAGGGCACAGATTGACATGAATCCATGCTTTTAGGTATCATTTATAGTAATAATAGCAAAATCCATGGCATGTCTGTTTACATTTGTCAAACCCACTTAAATATTAAAGTGACATGCAAATACTATAATAAAATGGCCTTCCTGCTGCTATGTCTGAGACAATAATGATGCGTCATGGTGTGAACCCAGCATTAGAAGCACTGACAAAAGAAGAAAATTCATTGCTTCTAAGTACACACTGAGATAAGCCTGCAAACTAGGGATTTAGAACATTGCCTACATAAGTAAACATGTTTCTGCTATAATGCATTCAGATCTCAAGGCAGTTATCAGGGGTTTAAAAAAGGTTATTGTTCTTATAAACAAAGACATGGGTTAAATAAGAAATGGGGAGGTGCCCCTATTTGTCAAAGCTGTTTTTACCACAGAAAACACTTACAAAGATATGCTTCTGTTCCAGACATTCAAGACAATGGCAGTGTTATCATTGTTGATTCTATTCATTTAGGTGGATCCATTGGGCCACATTTATATCTCAAGAGACCAATACACTCACTGTTTTCTTACTTCCACCCATGGCCACACCCCTGCTTGTCACAGGACTTCATCTCCAGTAACATCCATTTGTTCCTGGCACAGAACATACCCATAGCTTATAAAATACAAGCGCAAAATACAAGTACTAAAGTTTTCATCACCATGGCTGATATAAAGCTCACAGACACATTGTTTTGTGTAATACATTGAAGATCTCTCTAGTATCCAATGGAAATGGCAAGTTTGTTTGCTGAACCTCCAGTGTGGCTCATTAACCCCATGTCCATTCGCACAATACCCAACTGGAGAGATACTTTCAAGCTTCTGCAGAAATTCAGCCTTCACTTTCTCAGAAATTATTGTTCTCACTAATGAAAACAAATATATTTTCAGTTATAAGCCAAAGCAATGTTGGACAGTTGATCACGTTGTGAAGCTGAAGCAAAGTTGAACAGTTAATGACATTGTACTGTTGATGATAGCTGAAAGTTGACAGTTAATGACAGCATGAAATGCACCATGTGTTAACTATGTGCATGGAATGGAACATGTGAGTGGGTGTATTTTAATGTGTGTGGTGTGTACTTTTAATTAACCAGTACCTTATTTTTGAGCATTTTATAGTAGTAGTAGTAGTACCGTCATACCCTGTTGTCTGTCTCCTGTTGCCCATTTAGACTGCAAGCTCATTGGGACATGTGGCACTTATTTTATCCCCACTTATTTATTGTAAAATACATCTGTTGTAAGGCACTGCGTACACTGTGTGACGCCATATAAATAAAGATATACATACAATACATATATACATCAGAAAGGTTTTGCAGATGATATTAGACCTGAAGAACTGCAAGAAAGCATTGAAGAATTACACCAGGAAAGCAAAAATTTTGGTCTGCAGATAAATATCAACAAAACTTTAAAAAATTTACCATACCAAGAAAAAATGGACAATAACTAGAAGAATTTGACAGATATGTTTACTTTGGACAGGAAATGTCAACAGATGGAAATTCCATGATGGAAACAGAGCACAAAATTAAATTGGGGTTGTAGGCACTTGGAAAACTTAGTATTGCCTTTAAGATAAATTTGCTCCCTGTCTCAAACAAAATGTTTTTGACCAGTGTTTTCTCCCAATTCTTACATATGGCTGTTAAACATGCCAAAGCCTCACAAAAAACGTAGGCATATAGAGAGGTATGAATCGCTGAATTCTGAACATAAAACGAGACCAAAAAACATGTGCATGAATCTGTCAGCAAACTAAAGTTTATGACATAGTTTAAAGAGTGTCAATGTCAGGCTTGTTATGGTTGGAGTGTAGGAGCAGGGAATGCTATCTCTTGCCAGACACCCCTACCAGGTGATCCACAGAGGTGTACAGGTAGAACACCTAGGTAGGAGTGACAGCATGGGAGTGCAAGGGTTAAGCAAAGCGTAGTCAAAAACAGTCCTGAAGATCAGGGCAGGCGGCAATCAGGCAGAATCAGAAAAACTAGCCAAGGTCAGGAAACAGGCAAGCAGGGAAGTCCAGGAGGCAAGCAGAAGGTCAGGCAATGGGAAATCCAGCAGAGGGTCTGTAGCACAGCAAGGAAAGAGGCACTGAGCACTGGAAGCTTAGAGCACACAGGAACCAAAGTTCTGGAACACTGAAGCAAAGTGGACACAGCCTGAGGGGTTTTTATAGTGTCATGGGTTTTCACCCCTCCCCTCTGCTGAACAAACCTCTCACTGGATTGGCCAACAGAGGGGTGTGCAACCACAGCACCTGCCTCACTGTTTACCTGGAGGCACACTATTGGTGGACAGTTGATGAGAGAGGCAGGCTTCATCTCCCCCCTACAGGTGTACAACACCATGGTTTGATCTGGGCACCCTGTGGATACCTTCCCTGGAGACTCCTTCAACTTTACGCCATGGCTTAGGCCTACCGCACTATCGCAATCGCGACCGCAACCACGAGCAGACGCTGCTACTCGAGGCCGCGGCTTCGGCCTACTCAGCGGAGCATCTGGGAAGCCCCCAGCAGCAGCGGATGGCTGGCACATGGAGGTAGGAGCTAGAGGGGCATGACAGTCAAGAAGACATTACGTAGATGGACCAAACACATTTTTGGAAAGGATTCCATCTGTTAGTGGATCAAAATTGGTTGACATTGATTCTGAACTTTTTATTTGGTTCCTATGGTGCCATTGTCTTGCCCCAAAACTGCTCCAATTAGGGCTTTGTGCTTATGACCATTAGTTTTATTAGTTCCTGTTTCACTTCTACCTAACTAAGTGAGGTTTGCAGGACTGGGAGGTTTAACCATTCTTTTCTAGATAAGAGAAATCTTCACTGTATACATGCAGTGTTTCAGTACCTATAACTTTGATCCCTCCATAACCCCTCCATAACCCCCTGGCACACTACAGATGGCAGCAGGGTGTGATCAAGTATAAATAATATGAAAGGCACTGATGACTTGAAAAATATATTTATTATTTTATACATAGCAGCAGGAGCTTGTTATTTTCCATTGCACATTGACCCAACAATATGTCACATCTTACCTCATAAGTTCTGTCTTCCTTTTTCTGCCATTCTATGAGTTATTCACTTTACACTCTGACACTGAGTCTCTCACTTCAGTTTCCAGCCTCTGTTTCCCTTTCCTTCATTGCCCCTACATAAAAACACACTCTTTTACAGTAGATAAGAAGCAACTGACCTATTCAGTCTGTTCGTTATCTAATTAAAATACACAGGTTTTCATAATTCTCAGAATATACTTATGTCTGTCCATGGAATTTTTTTTATTTCCTTCCAGTATAAGACTGCTATGAAGATGTTCCATGAGTTTATCACCCTTTCTGTAACATAGTAACTACCCATATTACTTCTGAATGTGCCACCCTCTCAACATCTTGTTTTATTCATCTGTTTCTGAAAAATGCTCCTCTACTGAATTATATTAAATTCCTTAATACATTTAAATGTTTCTATCATTTCATCATCTTTCTTTCAAGCTATATATATTAGGTTCTTTTTTAGTCAATCCTGGAACCTTGTGGCATGAAGACCCTGTACCATTTAATGTCTCGTATTTGAACTGGCTTCCATTTATTACATTATTACATAATGGTTCAAATGAGGCCTTACCAGTAATCTATAGGGTGGCATTAGTACCCCTCTCTTCCATTGCTAATGCATTTTCCTATACAACCAAGAACCCAGTCTGCTTTCCCACTGTTTTTTTGCATTGTTTACCTACCTTTAAGTCATCTGAAATAACTCCTCAGCCCCTTTCCTCTTATGTTTTTGTCATCAAAGTGCCATTGAGCCTGTACTCTAGCTCTGAGTTTCAGAGTCCTAGATGCATTACCTTGCACTTTTCATCATTAAAATTTAGATCCCTTAGTTTTGTCCATTCCTCTAATTTTCCCAAATCTTCATGAATTTGGTTTATCCTTCCTGAAGAGCCAACCCTGTTGCAGACTTTTTCATAATCTACAAAAAGGTCCACTTTATCCTGAATACAACTAGTAATATCACTAGTGAAATTACTGAAGTGTATAGAACCTAGCACTGCACTCTGTGGCACTCCACTACTAACCTATCATTCCTCTAAACTGAATACCACTGATTATCACATTTCTTCCTGTCTTTTAGGTAATGTAACATAGTAACATAGTAACATAGTAAATTAGGTTGAAAAAGACACAAGTCCATCCAGTTCAACCTTCGCTTCATACCTCAGTAACTAAGAATTTTATAGCTTTCCTGCTACCAATTAAATTAGTCTTTATCAGACCTTCCTGATCTGCCTACTGATAAACAGTATAACTCTGTATGTTCCCTTTTGAAAGAAATGTATCTAATCTTCTCTTAAATGTGTCCATTGTATCTGCCATAACTACCTCCCTGGGCAATGAATTCCACAATTTGACAGACCTTACCGTAAAAAAACCCTTCCTCTGCTGAAGTTTAAACCTCCTTTCCTCTAATCTCAAGAGGTGTCCCCTGGTCACCTGAGCAGGCCTTGGAATAAATAGCTCACCGCAGAGATCCTTGTATTGACCTCTCATATACTTGTACAATGTGATAAGGTCTCCTCTTAGTCGTCTTTTCTCTAGAGTAAATAAACCAAGTTTGTTTAGTCGTTCCTCATATGTCAAGTCCTCCATTCCCTTAATTAATTTTGTTGCTCTCCGCTGTACCCTCTCTAGTTCTAGTATATCCTTTTTCAGAACCGGTGCCCAAAATTGCACTGCATACTCAAGGTGAGGTCTTACCAATGATTTGTATAATGGCAAAATAATGTTATCCACTCTTGCTTCAATACCTCTTTTTATGCAAGACAGGACTTTGTTTGCCTTTGCTACTGCTGTTTGACACTGGTCACTGTTTCCAAGTTTGTAGTTGACAAGGATACCCAGGTCTTTTTCTAGCAACGAGTCACCTAAAATTATTCCATTAAGTTTATAAGTAGCCTTGGGATTGTTTCCTCCCAAATGCATGACTTTACACTTCCCCACATTAAACTTCATATTCCACATGTTTGCCCAATCTGACATTGTATGTAAGTCCCTCTGTAGAGAGAAAATATCCTGTTCTGAATTAATGACTTTGCATAATTTAGTATCATCTGCAAATATTGATATTTTGCTTTCTATATCTATTTCCAGGTCATTTATAAACATGTTAAAAAGCAGCGGACCCAATACTGAACCCTGAGGTACTCCACTCTCCACTTTAACTATACTGGAGAATTTTCCATTTACAACCACACACTGTTCCCTATCCTTCAACCAGTTTTGTATCCAATTGCAAAGGTTATCTCCTAGCCCCAATTTCCTTATTTTATACACCAGCCTTCTGTGTGGTACTGTATCAAATGCCTTTGCAAAGTCTAGATATACTACATCTACTGCCTTGCCATTGTCAAGGTTGCTGCTTACCTCCTCATAGAAGCTGAAAAGATTAGTTTGGCATGACCTATTCTTCATAAAACCATGTTGATTTGTGCTAATGATCTTATTTTTTGTGTTGTAATCCTGAATATAGTCCCTTATTATGCCTTCTAATAGTTTTCCCACTACAGAGGTCAAACTCACTGGTCTATAATTCCCAGGTTCTGTTTTAGTTCCCTTCTTAAATAGAGGCACTATGTTAGCTCTTCGCCAATCCTGTGGCACTGAGCCTGTGGTAATAGAATCTTTAAAGAGTAAATATAGGGGTTTTGCTAACACTGCACTGAGTTCCTGAAGAACCCTTGGATGTATACCATCAGGACCCGGTGCTTTGTCGGTCTTAATTTTGTTCAGTCTTCCCATGACATCTCCTTGAGTTAACCCAATATCTATTAATTGTATTGTTTTATTTGATACTTGCGGAGGCTCTTCTACCATTCCTTGCTCCCTTGTATATACTGATGCAAAGAAAGTGTTTAAAACATCAGCCTTTTCCTTATCCTCACTAACCAACTCACCCATCTCATTTTTGAATGGTCCAATGCACTCCCTCTTAAGTTTTTTGCTATTTATATATTTAAAAAACTTTTTTGGATTAGTCTTGCTTTCCCTTGCAATTCGAGTTTCATTATCTATTTTTGCTACCCTAATTGCCTTTTTGCAATCTTTGTTGCTCTCCCTGTATTTTAAGAAAGATTGTTCAGTTCCTTCTGACTTAAATAATTTGAATGCTTTTTTTTTCCTTGCCATTTCCTTCTTTACATGTGCAGTTAACCACATTGGCTGTGACTTACTTCTTTTGCACTTGTTCCCCATTGGTATATACAGTTGGGTACATTTCTGCAACCTAAATTTGAATTCTGACCATTTTTCCTCAGTATTTTTGCCTTTAAATAACATATCCCAGTCTATGCGTTGCATTGAGGCCCTTAACAATTTGAAGTTTGCTTTTTTAAAATTAAGAGTTTTGGTTGAACCTATACATTTTTGCTTTGCCAGACAGATCTCAAATGTAACCATGTTGTGATCACTGTTTCCCAAATGTTCTCTTACCTTAATATTGGATACCATTTCTGTGTTATTAGTGATCACTAGGTCCAATACATTGTTATTTCTTGTCGGCGCTCCCACCATTTGTGACATGTAGCTTTCATGAAGCGTGTTCAAAAACCTGCTACCCTTAGCACTCTGACAGGTCTCATTTTTCCAGTTGATATCTGGATAATTAAAATCTCCCATAATTATAGTATGCCCAAACTGGGCAGCTTTCCTCATTTGCAATAGCAGTTGGGCCTCATCATTGTCATCGATATTTGGTGGTTTGTAGCATATGCCCACCAACAACTTTTTTTTACCTTTCACACCACATTTAGTCTCGATTTCTACCCACATGGACTCCACAGTTTGGCCAGTTTCCTCACTAATATCACCTCGCAAAACTGGATTTAGCTCTGTTTTCAAATATAAACACACACCTCCACCTTTTCTATTAATTCTGTCTCTTCTAAACAGGGAATAGCCCTCTATATTTACAGTCCAGTCATGTGCATCGTTCCACCATGTTTCTGTTATTCCAATTATGTCCAATTGCTCATTAACCGCCAGCAATTCTAGTTCTCCTATTTTATCTACCATACTTCTTGCATTTGCTAGCATACAATTGATTTTGAAGTCTTTACATATATTAATCCCTACATGCCTTTTTTCTTCACCTTCATTTACTAGGAGTTCCTCCCTACTGACTAAATTTCTCCCCACCCTTTCTCCACCCCCCTGGTCATTTACTTGGACCCAGTTCCTATCTGCTCTATCTACCCCATTTTTGCTATCTATACCCACCCCCCCCTTTCCTAGTTTAAAAGCTCCTCCAAGCTTCCTAGCATTCTCTCCCCTAACACAGAGGCTCCTCTACCATTTAGGTGCAATCCATCTCTTCCATATAGATTGTACCCAAGAGCAAAGTCTGCCCAGTGTTCTAAAAACCCAAAACCCTCCTTCCTACACCATTGCTTGAGCCATGCATTAAGCTCCCTGAGCTCCCTCTGCCTACCTGCACTGGCGCATGGCACAGGTAGTATTTCAGAAAATACTACCTTAGAGGTCCTTGCCTTAAGCTTGCACCCTAAATCCCTGAAATCATTCTTTAGGGACCTCCATCTTCCTCCTATTTTGTCATTGGTTCCAATATGTACCAAGACAGCTGGATCACTTCCAGCCCCTCCCAATAATCTGTCAGCCCTGTCCGCAACATGCCGAACCCGAGCACCCGGGAGACAGCATACTGTTCGGCATTCACGTTCCTGGCGGCAGATTACCCTATCTACCCTCCTAATAATAGAGTCCCCTATTACCACCACCTGCCTTGGTTTCTGCCTGCTCTGCATCCCATCTAGCCTGGAAGGAGGACTGTTCCCCTGGCTGCTAGAGGAATCAGCCCTCTCCAGTGTTGCCAATTCTGAGCAATTCTCATCAACATCTTCACACAATCTTGCAAATCTGTTGGACTGAGTCAACTCAGAACTGGCCTTCCTCTTCCTCTGCCCACTACCTCCCCTCCTTACTGTTACCCAGCTGCCTACCTGTCGCTCCTCATCTACAACTCCACCCTCTTCACCACTAACCCCACATACTACCTGCTCTGTGAGTTCTAAACTCCTTTCCAGGTTACCAATGTCTCGCAATGTTGCAATATTTCTCTCCAAATCCAATATCTTAGACTCTAAAGAGAAAATATGCTCACACTTGGCACAGCGGTATGACCCCTGGAACGATTGCTCAAAGTGTTCAAACATGTGACAAGATGTGCACTGCGTGAGATTGGCTAACCTGCTATCACTCATGCTTGGTTTTACAATTAAAATAGCTTTATATTATCCTCTAATGCTCACTATATGGTAAGTAACCAACCTTAAATGCAATAAATCCTTTGAAATGATAGTCACCAGATTCCTTCCAACTCTTCACCTGGAACCAGTCACTTTCAACAGCAGTCTCACAGAGCTAATGGACTGTATTTATAGTAACTAACAGCCAGGTAAAATCCCTTAGCAATCAGCCCTAATCACACAGGTCAGAGAAAAATCCAATAAACAGTTTTTTTTTTAACTCTTGCAATACCCACACAATTTTTTTTTTATTTTTTTTTTTTAAACCTTAATAAAATACCAATAAAACACCAAACACACTTATGTACTTAACCAGATTCCTTCTAACTCTTCCCTTGGAACCAGTCCCTTGTAATAGCAGTCCCCTGTCTTTGAATTCCCCCTGTTTTAAATTCCAGCACTTACCACCCTTCTGCACTTGAATTCCCCCTGTTTTAAATTCCAGCACTTACCACCCTTCTGCACTTGAATTCCCCCTGTTTTAAATTCCAGCACTTACCACCCTTCTGCACTTGAATTCCCCCTGTTTTAAATTCCAGCACTTACCACCCTTCTGCACTTACACACGGATGCAAGATTCACACGTTCAAGTATTCACTATGTATCTGCTATTTAATCCAGGAATCCACCAATTACAAACACAGCAATTAGTCACTCCCACCACACCAGACTTCAATTATTTGCTTCTCTCACAGTAAAGAGAGGGAAAACAAAACACAAAGATTTGTTTTTAACCTCTTCCTTACCACACTACACCACACACAATATACTTATTGTATTTTTGCAGCAGGTATCCAAACTCAGTCTTCCAGGGCACAGGTCACTGATCAACTTACAGAGCTCTCTCACTCCTTGCTATTTAATCCAGGGATCCACCAATTACAAACACAGCAATTAGTCACTCCCACCACACCAGACTTCAATTATTTGCTTCTCTCACAGTAAAGAGAGGGAAAACAAAACACAAAGATTTGTTTTTAACCTCTTCCTTACCACACTACACCACACACAATATACTTATTGTATTTTTGCAGCAGGTATCCAAACTCAGTCTTCCAGGGCACAGGTCACTGATCAACTTACAGAGCTCTCTCACTCCTTGCTATTTAATCCAGGGATCCACCAATTACAAACACAGCAATTAGTCACTCCCACCACACCAGACTTCAATTATTTGCTTCTCTCACAGTAAAGAGAGGGAAAACAAAACACAAAGATTTGTTTTTAACCTCTTCCTTACCACACTACACCACACACAATATACTTATTGTATTTTTGCAGCAGGTATCCAAACTCAGTCTTCCAGGGCACAGGTCACTGATCAACTTACAGAGCTCTCTCACTCCTTGCTATTTAATCCAGGGATCCACCAATTACAAACACAGCAATTAGTCACTCCCACCACACCAGACTTCAATTATTTGCTTCTCTCACAGTAAAGAGAGGGAAAACAAAACACAAAGATTTGTTTTTAACCTCTTCCTTACCACACTACACCACACACAATATACTTATTGTATTTTTGCAGCAGGTATCCAAACTCAGTCTTCCAGGGCACAGGTCACTGATCAACTTACAGAGCTCTCTCACTCCTTGCTATTTAATCCAGGGATCCACCAATTACAAACACAGCAATTAGTCACTCCCACCACACCAGACTTCAATTATTTGCTTCTCTCACAGTAAAGAGAGGGAAAACAAAACACAAAGATTTGTTTTTAACCTCTTCCTTACCACACTACACCACACACAATATACTTATTGTATTTTTGCAGCAGGTATCCAAACTCAGTCTTCCAGGGCACAGGTCACTGATCAACTTACAGAGCTCTCTCACTCCTTGCTATTTAATCCAGGGATCCACCAATTACAAACACAGCAATTAGTCACTCCCACCACACCAGACTTCAATTATTTGCTTCTCTCACAGTAAAGAGAGGGAAAACAAAACACAAAGATTTGTTTTTAACCTCTTCCTTACCACACTACACCACACACAATATACTTATTGTATTTTTGCAGCAGGTATCCAAACTCAGTCTTCCAGGGCACAGGTCACCTGGGAACTTTCAGTTGAGGGCTACCCGGAGGGTAGTCCTCTGTTCAGCAGGGGGTAACAAAATTGACGCTAATCGTGTCAAAAAGGGGCGGGGCTTAACTCGAGTGTTGGGGGGATTTAACCTTTTGAGTGCCAGAGTGGTACGGAATGCATTGCAAAGCAATGCATTCCGTACCACTGGCACTCAGAGGGTTAAATGTGTCACACAGAAGGCTGGGGACGGAGGCACAACGGGAGAAAAAGCAGATGTGGCAGAGTTTCAACAGAAACTCTCCACATCCGGAGGAATCTGCCTCTGCCCCGGTAAAGCTATGTCAGAACCGGAGTCTCCAGGGCAAATCTGGAGAGTTCCCAGGTATGGTAATGTAGCTTATGTATCCATTCAACTACCTTGCTGTAAACTCCTAATCTGTCACACTGGCTTACAGGACAGGAGGCAGAGGGGGTTACTAAGCAGAATAGATGTGGAAATAACTAGCAACAGTCATTGAGCATTTGTAAGCAGGAAATATAAAGTACAACTCACTTGCAGATAAAAGCTGGATGATGGGTGGCCGCGGTTTGACAGACAAAACTTTCTCTATAGACTGCTGTTGCTGAGAGCTGATTGAGAGTCAAGCTAGAGTGCAAAGCTAGGGAGCTGTGCAAACTGCAAGAAGCTCTCATGGGTGAATACAAGACTAGGAACTCACAAACAAACAAGATTGCAGGATCCATATCAGCAGACAGAATCCAGTCAGGAAAAAAGCACAGGTCAGAACAGACAGCAAACAAGTGTTGGCAGAGTACAAAGCCAAGGTTATACATAGGAAACAGGAATCTCAACACTGGAACAATAGTCAGTATGCCACTATACTTATGCACTGGAGTATCTTTAAGGCTGCTTGATACAGGCCACTGCTGGTGTATCCTGGAAACAGACTTGAAGACAGGCAAGAACAGAGCTATAGTAAGTGGAGTGGGTGTGTCCAACTAAACAGGCAGAGCTGCAGATAACAGCTGAGGAGGACTTTCTGGACCGGATTCCTACAGATACTTACAGAAAGTATTCTGGACCTCTTTTGCAGACCTGGCTATTTCCTGTCCTGCTTGGGAGTTAGTCCATTTATAACATGCATAGCTTCCTTCTGTTTCACTTTCAAAACTTCTCTATCTTCACTTGACTGATTCTACATCTCTATCTTCATTTGATTGAGTATCTTCCTGTATGTGCATTTTCATATTTTACCCCACTCTCACTACACTTCCATTAGCCTTGTGCATGGCCAAAATTTTGGATTTAATTTGAATTTGGACGAAAAACATTTTTTTAATTCGGAGGATCCTAATATCGGACCGGCCCTATTAGATTCGGACGACATTCTGATCCATTCCGAATTATTCTGCCGAATTTAACATGGGTTAAATGATAGCAGCGCGCCTCCATACATGCTGCTATCATTCTTACCAGACAGGGTGTCAATATAGAAAAAGCTCCATCCCAAAAATGGACATTGTCATACATTGCCAGTCTGTGCATGTCACCTCTACACCAGCATGGGTTGCCGGTCACAATCCAAATTGCACGTGTTCAAACATGGACAACCCATGCCTGTCACATTCAATGTAACATATGGTCGAACATCGAAAACCCATGCCTGTCACATTCAAGTTAGCACATGGTCAAAAATCGACAACCCATGCCTGTCACATCCTACTCAACATAAGTGGTCGAACATCGACAAACTATACATGTGACATTCTATGTTAGTACATGGTTAAAGGTTTTATTTTCTGATACCAGCCTCCTACCCTATTGTCCCTCTTTGGTACCCAAATTCCTCTATCTCATTTTCCTACCCTGATTTCCCCTCATATCAGATCAGTCTATGTGTATACATTAGTGTTTCATACTACGTCAAGAATAAACACATCAATGTTTGTTTAAACTGAGTGAGTGAGTAAGGTGTGAATCCCCAGGCCAACCCCCTCCAGAAATACAGCTGAGACTTGTATTAAGGAGAGTAGAACAGAACAGCTTTATTGATGAAACACACTGCTTATATACACTTCCAGACACTCTTATCAAGATTAGAATGCAAAGCAGGGTTTGGAAAAAGGGCATTTTGACTGGACCATAATAACTTCCCCTGATTGGTCAAGGAAGCACAGCAGGAGTCAATCAACATTCCAATCATTGTTTAGCCATGTTACACAGATCTGAAGTCTATTGTAAGCAAGCAAGAGTGCTGGGCATAGCCTTTATTTTCTCTGCACTCTGGCTCCCAACTATCATATCCCTTTACAGGAATTACAGTAATACACCACCCAAACTATTACATTATGTCACACAATGTACAACATAGGGATCAATATTTCAAGTTGTATAGTCGTAAATTATTCCATCTGGTCAGAAACACAAACCCCACTTTTCAGTGTTTCATTCTCCTAAGCAATCTTCATCCTGTATTGTCAAAACCCTTAGCCGCTTTCACCCTTTGAGTGCCAGAGTTGTATCCAACACATTGCTTTTCAATGCTTTGGATAACTCTCTGACACTCAAAGAGTTAAATCATTTGTTCACATACACCAAGGGCTGGCAAGAGTTCAACCAATAAGTCGACAACCATGTCCCATGCACCACTAATTCAAAATAAATGTCCTCCATCTTTGGCCATTTATTTTCCAGTTAGCTTCATGCTCTGCTTGTGTCTTCCTAGCTATCACTGTAAGTACAGTAATGTTATGTACAGTATACATTGGAGCTGTCATGTAGTAGTAAAGTTCAAAAGAACCTGAATGCGCCGGGCCTGGAGCACTCATTTGCCTCCCCGTCAGGGTCACAGATTGCCATGCATAGTTTGTTGAACATCATGAACATATGTCTGTCACAGTCTAACCTGCATAGTTTGTCGAACATAACCAACCCGTCCGTCCCCACCCACCCTACATAGTTAGTCGAATACAAATAAAGCGAACATCACCAACCCATGCATGTCCCCGCCTACCCTGCACAGCTTGTTGAACAACCCATATCTGTCACTTCCTGCCCCTGCTTAGTTTGCAACATCACGTCATCTTCCTCGAATCGTATTGGATGTATTGAGATGACATCGCCCATTCAACCTCCCGGTTTCGAATACTATTGGCCCAAGTTTCAAACTCTGGTTTGGCCAGGTGCCTTACTAGCAATGCAAAAAAAGTTAAGATGACTCTATGACCTGGAAAAAAGTGGGGAATCCCCCCAAACAAGAACCAGCCCCCAACAGTTAACCTTTAGAGAAACAGCCACCATTTTGAAAAAGGACTGCAGATCAACCGCAGCAATGACCAGAAGGAGAGATCTACCATTCAGCATGGAGGAGAATGCACTAGTGGGGGCACTGAAGGGCTGTAATTCCCAGCTATTTGGCCCATTGGCAGCTTCCACCGCAGTAGTGGATAGGACAGAAATGTGGGATACTGTGGTAGAAGCTGTCAATAAGGTGGCAGTGTCCCCACACACATCAGACGGGTGCAGGAAGCAGGTTTATGACATGAGAAGGCAGGTGCTGCAGAAAAGGGTGAAGATGGAGGTAAAGCGGTCATCTGGGGTGTCCAGTAGACCTGTTCAATTCCATCATTATGAACAGGTCCTGGATGGCCTCATTGCAGCATCTGAGGCAGAAGCTGCTACTGCTTCAGGTGGTGATGAGGCTGTTGCTGGTTCATCACATGCTGGACCAGCTCCCATCACCGCTGTAGCAGGACCAGTGGAATCCTCAGATGTTGAAGATGACCGTGCTCCTGCATCTTCCCCAGAGCCCCAGGTCCGCACCAGATTGGGTGTCTGCTAGGTACAGGGGACAAACAAGAGAATAGTCAGACAGAGCCACAGGTCAGCACCAGAGAGGGTAGTCAGACAAGCCAGGTCATACACAGTTCAGATAGTCAGCCAGAGCCACAGGTCTACACCAGATTGGATGGTCTGACAAGCCAGGTCATACACAGTTCAGATAGTCAGCCAGAGCCACAGGTCTGCACCAGATTGGATGGTCTGACAAGCCAGGTCATACACAGTTCAGGTAGTCAGCCAGAGCCACAGGTCTGCACCAGATTGGGTGTCCGGTATAATAGGATAAGGCAGAAGAATAGTCAGAGCACAAGGTAATAGAACTGCTTTGTACAACAACGCAGGGGCAACTGAGTCAAGACTCAGTCTGCCCTTTAAACCCCACCACAGAAAGTAGGAAGGAGGAGCCCACAGAAGGCCTAGACTAAAAACAAGACCCTGCATCATTCTGACGCATCTCATAGCCTTACTACCATTCTGCTCCACGCTGCGTCATATAACTACCGTGAGCCCGAAAATGATGCATCTCCTCGATGCATCCGTGCACAGCATCATTCCAGCAACACACAGGAAATACTACCATCCAGCCCGAGGCCATGGGAGGTTACTGACACCAACAAGTGCGCACATACCCGGGCCATGGAGAGACGCCTGGAACTCGGTAGAAGCGCCAAGACAGAGGATACTTCTCCAGCATCTCCTGAAGCACGGTGCTGGAAATTAGGTACACTAACAATGTGTTGTGTAACCCTCTGGCACTCAAAGGGTTAAATATCTACCACTGAGCAGATAGGTGTGCAATGTAATGTAAAGCACTGCAAATCACACATATCTGCTCTGTGTAACTTAATCCTTTGTAATGCAATGTCCACGTGTGTGTACTGTAATGTAGTACTTTGTTATGCAATGTCAATGCGTGTGTGTGATGTAATGTAGTACAGTTTGTTATTCAATGTCCATGCATGTGTATACTGTAATGTAGTAGTTTGTTATGCAATGTCCATGCATGTGTGTAAAGTAATGTACTTTGTTATGCAATGTCCATGCGTGTGTGTAATGTAATTTAGTACTTTGTTATGCAATGTCCATGCGTGTGTGTACTGTAACGTGGTGTACTCTTCTCATGACAGATGACCCTGATGGAGTACCTAGCTCTGGCAGGGAGGGAGAAGAATTCCTCACCCTGAATCTGCAGCCGGTCACTGCCACTGCTCTTGCCAGTGTGGAGGAAGAGGTGGCTGCTGGTAAGTTGTTTTTAAGATGTCTCCCTCACGTACAAACGTGTTTTTAGTCATGTTAAATTGTTCCATATGTGTATTAGCAACCCCAGCTTGCTTTAGCCATATCTAGTTTATATAATTATTGCATTGCCACAGGGGTGAGCAGCAGCGCACTGCTAAACTATGCTTTTCTCACCTTTCTGGCACTTCAAGGCAGGGCCAGAATGGCCTACCGGGATACCGAGAAAATTCCTGTTTGGCCGCCTGCACTGGGCTTTTTTCACAGTTTTTGAAGACTCTCAGACGTAAGGTATGGTAAAAACGTAACTTTATTGAAAAGTTAAGGCAATCCCCATAGGGTAAACATACATAACAATACAACAATAATAATAATCCATATAATAGGTTCTACCGGGCTTGCCTAATATACTGGGCAAGGCAACCCAAGTGACAGTAGCTATGACAGGCTCTACCGGCCTTGCCTATACCGGGTAAGGCAACCGTGAGATGACATATACCGGTTCTACCGGCCTTACCAATACCGGGCAAGGCAGCCCTAAGGAGTACTGAGTGTAGGCTCTACCGGCCCTGCCAATACCGGGTAAGGCAACCTTAAAGATGGTAATGTACAAGGTTCTACCGGCCTTACCAATACCGGACAGGGCAGCCTGAGGAACACTGTAGTAGGCTCTACCGGCCCTGCCAATACCGGGTAAGGCAACCTTAAGGATGGTAACGACAAAGGTTCTACCGGCCTTACCAATACCGGGCAGGGCAGCCTGAGCGAGTAGACAGGCTGTCAGATGACTATGACAGCAGAGAGGAATAGGAACTAAGGTCTACTCAGCAGAAGTCTATTGCCAAGGAAAATCAGACGACTGCAAGGAGTGGACAGCGACCTAGCCTCAGTACTGATAGATCAGGAGCAAACCAACGTCCGCACGTTGGGACCAAAAATATCGCCACCAGGTTAATGGAGTAAACCAGCGTCCGCACGCTGGAACCAACAGTGTATATTGCAACCAGGTTTAATGGAGTAAACCAGCGTCCGCACGCTGGAACCAACAGTGTATATTGCAACCAGGTTTAATGGAGTAAACCAGCGTCCGTACGCTGGAACCAACAATGTATATGTATATCGCAACCAGGTTTAGTGGAATAAACCAGCATCCTACGCTGGAACCAACAGTAAATGTCGCCACCAGGTTTAATGGAGTAACCAGCGTCCGCACGCTGGAACCAACAGTGTATATCGCAACCAGGTTAAATGGAGTAAACCAGCGTCCTCACGCTGGGACCACCAGGTTTTAATGGAGTAAACCAGCGTCCGCACGCTGGAACCAACAGTGTATATCGCAACCAGGTTTAATGGAGTAAACCAGCGTCCTCACGCTGGGACCAACAGTAAATGTCGCCACCAGGTTTTAATGGAGTAAACCAGCGTCCGCACGCCGGAACCAACAGTGTATATCGCAACCAGGTTTAATGGAGTAAACCAGCGTCCTCACGCTGGAACCAACAGTAAGTGTCGCCACCAGGTTTAATGGAGTAAACCAGCATCCACACGCTGGAACCAACAATGTATAAGCAACAGCGAAAAGAACAATGTCGTCGCAGCGACGGGACTAGAGCAGGAGCCCTACACTCCAACGGGGAGTCCACCGGGGCGAGACAGATGTACTGACAGATGACTGGAACCACCAGAACCGCCGGTGCTGTGCGAACCGGCTGGAGAAGCGGCAGGCACGAGACTCAGGAACTCAGAAGATTAACCCGCTAGGTGCTGGAACACAGGAACACCGGAACTCTAGCATACAGGAACATAGGAACACTGGAACACTGGAACGCAGGATCAGCAGGATCAGCAGGATAGCAGGATCAGCAGGAACAGCAGGCCCAGAAGCCTGACATGCAGATCAGGCCAAGTGAAGTCAGAAACATCACGAAAGGGCAACCTGGAAGTGCTCAACCTGGGTTTAAAAAGGCTGTGTGAGGAGGGCTAATAGCAGACAGCCAATCAGGATTACTCAGCAAGTGACAGACACAGAACAGCACGAATCACGGGCACCGTGATAGTACCCCCCTTTCAAAGACCCCCTCTCCTAGAGTGGGGTCTGGGCTTCTGAGGGTATTTGGTATGAAATATTCGTAGTAACTTGGGTGCATGAAGGTCCTTACTGTCTACCCAGGAACGATCCTCGGGACCATAACCTTTCCAATGCACCAGATACTGTACCCCTCCTCTAAGCCTACGGGAATCAATAATAGTTTGTACTTCATACTCCTCCCGCCCTTCGACTTCAACAGGACCTGGCATCACAGGTGTGGTAGTATAATGGTTACAAACCAGAGGTTTAAGGAGAGACACACGGAATACATTATGAATGCGCATAGAAGCAGGTAATTCCAAGGCATAGGAAACAGGGTTAATTTTGCGAATTACCTTGTACAGACCAATGAACCGAGGTGCCAGCTTATTAGATGGGACCTTGAGCTTCAGATTCTTAGAGGACAGCCATACTCTATCCCCGACTTGGAAGAAAACTGCTGGAAGCCTTCTGCAATTGGCATGACGCTGATGTCGCTGAAAAGACTGTCCCAATGCCCTCTGAACTTGTGCCCATGTGGAACGGAGTTGCTCTATGTGCTCATCCAGAGCTGGAATCTGCTGTGTCTGAAAGGAATCCAGGAGCAGACAGGGTTGGAACCCATAATTGATCAGAAACGGAGAGCTCCCGGAGGAAGAATTAACTGCGCAGTTCCTGGCGAACTCTGCCCAAGGCAACAAGTCTGCCCAATTATCATGATGGTCAGTCACAAAACACAGCAGAAACTGTTCCAACCCTTGATTGGCCCTCTCAGCGGCCCCATTAGTCTGGGGATGATATGCAGAGGAAAATGATAGCTGTATGCCCATCTGTTCGCAAAATGCCCTCCAGAATCTGGACACAAACTGGCTCCCCCTGTCAGACACCAGCACCCTGGGTACTCCATGCAACCGAAACACCTCTCGAGCGAATACCATTGCCAGTTCTTTGGCTGAAGGAAGGCCACGGAGGGGTACGAAGTGTGCCATTTTAGAAAACCTGTCTACCACCATCAATATGAAGGAATACCCTCTAGACCTGGGCAATTCTCCCATAAAGTTGATAGAGACGTGAGACCAGGGGCGTTCACCATTAGGCACCAGCTGAAGCAAGCCCACCGGGAGATGTCTAGGGGTTTTGGCACGGGCATAGGTGGTACAGTCATTTGTAAAATTGGCACAATCTGCTCTCATAGAAGGCCACCAGAATAGCTGAGAGGGGGACCAATACAATTGATTTCTACCAATATGTCCCGCAGCCTTAGAGGAGTGGTAGGTTTCAAGTAATCGAGTACGGAATGGCTCAGCGACAAAACATTTGCCCGCTGGAGTTTCATGGGGAGCAGAGGCTTGGGACGCCAAAATCTCCTCCCCTAGTGGTGAAGTAATACTAGTACGTATGGTAGCCAATATTCGATCAGGTTGAATGATAGGTGCTGGTACTTCTTCTCTGTCAACCTCCGCCTCAAATTGTCTAGACAGAGCATCAGCCCTAACGTTTTTAGATCCAGGCAGGTATGATACAACGAAATTGAATCGGGATAGAAACAGTGCCCATTTGGCCTGGCGAGAAGACAATCTCTTGGCCTCAGAGAGATAAGTCAGATTCTTGTGATCAGTTAGAATCAAAACGGGGTTTTTTGTGCCTTCAAGTAAATGACGTAATTCTTTGAGAGCAAGGATAATGGCCAGCAATTCTCGATCACCAATCTCATAATGACTTTGAGCACTGGTCAATTTTTTAGAAAAGAATCCACAGGGTCTGAGTGTACCACCTTTAACCTGTCGCTGAGAAAGCACCGCCCCGACCCCAATATCTGAGGCATCAACCTCTAAAGTAAAGGGAAGTAGTGGATTGGGGTGGGACAACACAGGCGCTTCAGCAAAGGCTACCTTCAACTTCTCAAAGGCCTCTTCAGCAGCCACCGGCCATAGAGATGGATTAGTGCCCTTATGCGTGAGGTCAGACAGAGGTTTCACGATAGAGGAGAAGTTTTTAATAAACTTCCTGTAATAATTGGCAAAGCCCAGAAATCGTTGGATGGCTTTAAGACGCTTGGGTTTAGGCCACTGTAAGACTGCAGTCAATTTCTCTTTATCCATGGCAATGCCGTCTTTGCCAATTATAAACTCCAGAAACGGTACACTGGTTTTGTGGAACTCGCATTTCTCCAGTTTACAAAATAATCTATTTTTGCGTAAGCGCAGCAACACTTCAGACACATACTTGATGTGTTGTGACAGGTCTTTGGAGTGGATAAGTATGTCGTCAAGATAGACTACAACACATGATTGTAACATATCTCTAAGAACGTCATTGATCAGTTCTTGAAATACTGCAGGAGCATTACATAGACCAAATGACATGACTGGGTATTCATAATGCCCTGATCTCGTATTGAAGGCAGTTTTCCACGCATCACCGGCTCTGATACGTATCAAATTGTAGGCTGCCCTTAGGTCCAATTTGGTGAAAATCGAGGACCCCTTAAGTCTATCAAACAGCTCGGTGATGAGTGGTATTGGGTAGGCATTTTTTGCCATCAGCTTATTCAGCCCACGATAGTCTATGCAAGGTCGCAGTTCGCCACTTTTTTTCTTAACAAAAAAGAACCCTGCACCGGCCGGAGAAGTAGATTTCCTTATGATCCCTCTACTGAGGGCATCTGCTATGTATTCCTCCATAGCTTGGTTCTCCTCACAAGACAATGGACACGTGCGTCCCCTCGGTGGTACTGCTCCAGGACTCAGTTCTATGCGACAATCGTATGGTCTGTGCTGAGGTAGGGTGCCAGCCTCTGCCTTACTCAAAACGTCGCTAAACTGCTGATAGGCATCAGGTAGTGAAGGGGAGGTGCACAAGACCTTAACAGGATGGGTAACGCACTTATCCATACAGAACTGAGACCAAGCAGCAATCTCACATTTCTGCCAATCAAATTGTGGGTTGTGCAACTGTAACCAAGGAAAGCCCAAAATCACGGCATGGTGAGGAGAATTAATCAATTGGAACTGCTTCTCTTCCTTGTGAAGAGCCCCAATAGTCATGGACAAGGGCATCGTTTTAAAGGTAACTTGGGTGGGTACCAAAGGTCTGCCATCAATTGCTTCAATAGCAAGAGGGGTTTCTCTCTGAATCCGTGGTACCCCATGCAATTCGGCAAAGGTATTGTCCATAAAATACCCAGCTGCACCAGAACCAACCAGGGCCAAAACCTCAACTGAGCGTTGTGCCCAAGACAATACCACCTGTATGGTGGGTTTAAGTGTGCCCAACACTGGGGACGATTGGACACCACCTAGGGCCTGTCCCCCAAGGTACCCTAGGTGTGTTCGTTTCCCGGACATACCGGACAAGATCTTAACAGGTGACCATCTTTACCTCAGTACAAACATAATCCCTGTATCTTGCAATACCTCCTCTGCTCCTTGGTTAACCTAGTGAAACCCACCTGCATAGGTTCACCAGGTTCTTGTATTGGTTCACTAGGTTTGGATGCCAAGGGAGGGTTGGGTGGGCAAAATGTGCTACTGGACCCATTATTTTTTAACCGTACTTGTCGCTCTCTGGCGTTTAATCTTTCACGTATTCTGGAGTCAATTAGAATCACGTATTCGATATAATCATCTAGGTCAGTAGGTAAATCTTTTGCTGCAATTTCATCTTTAATCTGGTCACTCAAACCTTGGGCAAAGGCTGCCAACAGGGCCTCGTTATTCCATCCTACCTCTGCTGCCAACGTGCGTAATTCAATGGCATAATCGCCAACAGTGCGCCTGCCCTGTTGTATCTCCATAAGACGTTTAGCAGCAGAGGTGGTTCTACCAGGAGGCTCGAAAACTCTCCGAAAGGATTGTACAAAATCACAGAAATATTTTGTGCAAGGTTTAGCGTTTTCCCACAGTGGGTTAGCCCAGCCCAATGCTCTACCGGTCAGTAGGGATATCATGAACCCAACCTTGCTGCGGTCACTAGGAAATGCGTGTGCCGTCAATTCCATAAATATTTCTAGTTGATTAATAAACCCTCTACATAGTTGAGGGTCACCGTCATATCTCAACGGCAAGGGTGCAGAAGCCGTTAACCCTTTGACTGCGGTCCATGGGGACCTAGACTCATTCTCCGGTGTCTGAATTGGCGAGACCACAGGGCGAGAACCGGACTTATCAGTAAGTACCGTACATTCAAGAATAGTTTGAATAGCAACTGCCAGCTGATCCAAACGTTGTTCATGCATATCCATCCTCCAATGGATATTTTGTGTGTTACCATCACTCTTATTGTCTGAGGTCATGGCCCTTTCGTACTGTCACAGTTTTTGAAGACTCTCAGACGTAAGGTATGGTAAAACGTAACTTTATTGAAAAGTTAAGGCAATCCCCATAGGGTAAACATACATAACAATACAACAATAATAATAATCCATATAATAGATTCTACCGGGCTTGCCTAATATACCGGGCAAGGCGACCCAAGTGACAGTAGCAATGACAGGCTCTACCGGCCTTGCCTATACCGGGTAAGACAACCGTGAGATGACATATACCGGTTCTACCAGCCTTACCAATACCGGGCAAGGCAGCCCTAAGGAGTACTGAGTGTAGGCTCTACCGGCCCTGCCAATACCGGGTAAAGCAACCTTAAAGATGGTAATGTACAAGGTTCTACCGGCCTTACCAATACCGGGCAGGGCAGCCTGAGGAACACTGTAGTAGGCTCTACCGGCCCTGCCAATACCGAGTAAGGCAACCTTAAGGATGGTAACGACAAAGGTTCTACCGGCCTTACCAATACCAGGCAGGGCAGCCTTAGCGAGTAGACTGGCTGTGAGATGACTATGACAGCAGAGAAGAATAGGAACTAAGGTCTACTCAGCAGAAGTCTATTGCCAAGGAAAATCAGACGACTGCAAGGAGTGGACAGCGACCTAGCCTCAGTACTGATAGATCAGGAGCAAACCAACGTCCGCACGTTGGGACCAAAAATATCGCCACCAGGTTAATGGAGTAAACCAGCGTCCGCACTCTGGAACCAACAGTGTATATTGCAACCAGGTTTAATGGAGTAAACCAGCGTCCGCACGCTGGAACCAACAGTGTATATTGCAACCAGGTTTAATGGAGTAAACCAGCGTCCGCACGCTGGAACCAACAATGTATATCGCAACCAGGTTTAATGGAGTAAACCAGCGTCCTACGCTGGAACCAACAGTAAATGTCGCCACCAGGTTTAATGGAGTAACCAGCGTCCGCACGCTGGAACCAACAGTGTATATCGCAACCAGGTTAAATGGAGTAAACAGCGTCCTCACGCTGGGACCAACAGTAAATGTCGCCACCAGGTTTTAATAGAGTAAACCAGCGCCCGCACGCTGGAACCAACAGTGTATATCGCAACCAGGTTTAATGGAGTAAACCAGCGTCCTCACGCTGGGACCAACAGTAAATGTCGCCACCAGGTTTTAATGGAGTAAACCAGCGCCCGCACGCTGGAACCAACAGTGTATATCGCAACCAGGTTTAATGGAGTAAACCAGCATCCTCACGCTGGGACCTACAGTAAATGTCGCCACCAGGTTTTAATGGAGTAAACCAGCGTCCGCACGCTGGAACCAACAGTGTATATCGCAACCAGGTTTAATGGAGTAAACCAGCGTCCTCACGCTGGAACCAACAGTAAGTGTCGCCACCAGGTTTAATGGAGTAAACCAGCGTCCGCACGCTGGAACCAACAATGTATAAGCGACAGCGAAAAGAACAATGTCGCCGCAGCGACGGGACTAGAGCAGGAGCCCTACACTCCAACGGGGAGTCCACCGGGGCGAGACAGATGTACTGACAGATGACTGGAACCACCAGAACCGCCGGTGCTGAGCGAACCGGCTGGAGAAGCAGCAGGCAGGAGACTCAGGAACTCAGAAGATTAACCCACTAGGTGCTGGAACACAGGAACACCGGAACTCTAGCATACAGGAACATAGGAACACTGGAACACCGGAACGCAGGATCAGCAGGATCAGCAGGATAGCAGGATCAGCAGGAACAGCAGGAACAGCAGGCCCAGAAGCCTGACATGCAGATCAGGCCAAGTAAAGTCAGAAACATCACGAAAGGGCAACCTGGAAGTGCTCACCGTGATAGCTTTCCTGAAGCTGCTTCAAAATCAAGAAGCAATCCGCAGCCACGGTCCTGTCACCTTGCGGTCGCTGATTGCTTCTTGATTGCAGGAGTGCTTGCCACGGCCACATGGTGACAGGACCGCGGCCAGGAGATGTGAAGGGCCCCACAACATGCTGAAGTCTGTGCCTTCTTCGGCACAGACCTGTAGCAGCTGAGCTCCCTTGTCTGATCTTTAGCAATGTCGAGCGCTGGGAGATGACATCATCTCCCAGCACTCTGCATTACTGAAGAGAAGACCATGCGGGAGCAACAGCAGTAAAGAGGTCTGTGCAGAAGGAGGCACAGACCTCTCATGCCACACCGCTGGACCACCAAGGAGGTAGGAAATGGACACTGGGGGGCAATGTGGAGATTGGGGGCAATGTGGAGATTGGGGTGGCAATGTGGAGACTGAGGGCAATATGGAGATGGGGGCAATGTATAGATTGGAGGGGCAATGGGCAATGTGGAGACTGAGGTCAATGTGGAGACTGAGGGGCAATGTGGAGACTGAGGGCAATATGGGGATGTGGGCAATATGGAGATGGGGGCAATGTGGAGATTTGGGGGGGCAATGTGGAGACTGAGGGCAATATGGAGGTCACCCAGTGACGTCAGACGCAGCGCGAAGAAGAGCACTGCTCCTGCGCCCCAGGTCGACCGCACCATAATGATATGGAGCTGGTAAGCAAAATTTTTCCAGGGCTAGTTTTTATTCCCAGTCCAGCCCTGCTCCAAGGGTTAAATAACACACTAATGCACATATGGAGCACATGTAAGAAATGTTTGTCATGCTCCTGCCATTCACATGATGACATTGGAGGCATGATGGACACAAGCTAATGCACCATGATGGTTGTCTCAGTATGTTGAAGCCCTGCCATGCATTACAGTGATGCTTCGTAGGCCAAATTTGACACTCTGTTGTTGAGTAAATCCTGATAACTAGGTTATCCCACCTTGGTGCAGTTGTTGTGAACCTGAATGCTTACACAACTGAAGCATTTAATTAAGTCAGTGTTTATCATCACATGTTAATTCCCTCAATATCCAAAACAGGTCCAGCTGACATGCCGGAGGAGACGGAGGAGGGAGGGCAGTAAGGTGGTGGTGTGCAGGCCCCCGTTGGTGCACCTGGGGACCACCACGTGGAAAGGGCAGGTGAGGGTAGTAAATTGTAATATGTCCTCCAGCAAAAACATGTACATCCGTTCAATGTCTAATATGTCTTTTGCTGTGTGTTGTTGGTTTATGTTTGTGGAAAGGGTTCTGAGTTTTGTGTTTCTGGTTGTTGTAACCATTTCAATGGCAAAGGGGTACCCAATGCATTCTCAAACTTGTTGCGCACCCCTCTGGTACTAAAATGGGTTAAAGCTCCATACAATTATCTTACCCTTGTCAGAATGTCCTGTATCTCCTCAGGGTCATCACAGGCTGTGTCTTATGAGGAAACACCTCTGGTGGTGATGAAACACCTCTGGTGGTGTCTGCCTCTGCTCCTGAGGCTATGGAAGAGGAAGAGCATGGTAAGTAAAATCCTAAATCTGCTGTCCCATGTGTGTTCCACCTGTCTCCCCTTCCCTTACAAAAACCCCAAAGTCCCTCTAGTGATCTGTGTTCTTGTCACACACACCTGTGACAGTATCATGGTATGAACAAATATCATTATGTGATTTTTGTTCATGCTATGATCTTGTCATACACGTATGCTTAGCTCCAGGCCATAGCACACACCTACAGTTCCCATTTGCCGGCTAGCAATAATTGAGTGTTGGTGGATCAATCACAATGACAGTGATGATCCACCTGTGTCCAATGAAGGCTAAAGGGCAAACCTGACCTGTCAGTTTGTTCATAGCAGGGGTGGTCAATCCTGTTCTCAGGCCACAACAATGCCACATGTTTGCTGAGTCCCCTCAAATTAAAGTGGATGTGTCACCTATTTATAACATAGCCTAAATAGTTAGGCTACATATTGAATACTTCTAAAACTTTATTAATTTTTTTTTTAAGTTTTATTTGTGTAAATTTAACTTAGAAAGTCCATCCCCTACCTGCTTCCGCATAGACTGCTTTGCCTCTGCTCTCCACCCTCCTCCGATGACGGAGGCTTCTGTCTATAAGCTGGAGTGGTCTCATTGGCTAGATATCGATCTCTGCCAATGAGACCACTCCAGCTTGCAGACATAAGCCTCCGTCATTGGAGGAGAGCAGAGGCTGAGTGACGGACTGCTGTTACAGAGCAGGTAACCGCAGTCTATACTGGCATTCAAGTGGTTAAACTATGTATTAGTGTGCTGGATATTGCATTGGACTTATACTTTTCTGTGTTGTTTTTACAGCAAGAAGACAGAAGATACAAGATAACATAGAAGACGGAAGGAGACAGACAGTGGATGACAGGTAAGTGTAACACTGATTAGTTAACGATCAGTGCTTGGCAATATGTCAGGCACCTATCGTTAGCTTTTTTTCCTTTGAAGTTCACAATACTGCCACTATTTAGCGGGGTTGAAAATTATTCAAACAAGTGACTTATATTTTTAAAAATTTACACAGGGACAAAGGTGACTCTCCCTTGTGGTGGTAAAAAGGCACCCTGTATGCCTATACAACTGTCAGACTGGCTGATGTGCCACTCTGAAAAAATTATTCAGACAAATTATTCCAAATATTTTTAATATTGTCTGTTGCATGTGCCATTTCTGTTGCAGAGGTGAAATACAATATATATAGCATGAGCATCTGTCATTTACCATCTGTAGCAAAGGTAATACATTACACAATATGTAGCATGTATCATTTACTATATGTAGCAGAGGTGTTATATACGTATGGATGTAGCTAAATTAGAAGGAAGAAGGAAAAGTGAGGATGACTGGTGCGGTTTCCTGCCTGTCAGTCCGGGAGCAGTGTATAATTCTCATTAACGTGGATTCTGGCAACTAGCTTTACTGAGCAGCTAGTTGCCAGATGGGTAATTATTTAGGACCATGTTTGTAAGAAGTGGTAGTTCCACTCTAATGCGACAACCATTTCAAAAGGGAACCGACTGGTGCGAGGCGGACTCAGGATGACAGCAACACTGGAGATGTAGGCAGCAGCAAACTGCAGAACACTGGAGCAGGAAGGACTCAGTCAGTAGATGGATACAGCAGCAACTGAGGAAGACTGGTGTGAGGCAGACTCAGGATGAAAGCAACACTGGAGATGTAGGCAGCAGCAAACTGCAGAACACTGGAGCAGGCAGGACTCAGTCCGTAGATGGATACAGCATCAAATGAGGAAGACTGGTGCAAGGCAGACTCAGGATAACAGCAACACTGGAGATGTAGCCATCAGCAAACCGCAGAACACTGGAGCAGGCAGGACTCAGTCAGTAGATGGATACAACGACTAAGGAAGACTGGTGCGAGGCGGACTCAGGATGACAGCAACATGGATGATTGTAGATGTCTGAAGTCCTTTTTGTTTTTCTAATCTTCATCAAACCTGAAAGCAGGGTAACCCAGCTTTGGCAAGTTGACTTTTAAAAAGTAATTTGCTCCATGAGGTGGGGGGCCAGTTGAGAGCACTGGGGGCTAAGTATATTTCCCGTTACGGAAAATACCCGCTCACTCTGGACAATGGTTGGGGGGCAAGAAAGCAACTCCTGGGCTACCAGGGACAATGTAGGACACACAACTTTCTTGTTATCCCAGAAAGTCAAGGGATCTGTACTTGGGGGCAAAGAAGGTTCCACAAGGTAAGCCTTAACCTCAAACTCAGCACTTTTTCTAATAATTGGGAGATGTTTGTTTTGTCCGAAGCATAATCTGTCCATTGCCTCAGCATAAAAAGCAGCAGCTGCTCCACCTGAACAAGATGAAGTGCTACTGGCGCTGCTACTAATAGGTCCCTGAAGACCACCACACTCCTCCAGCTCATCTTTGGAATCTTCTCCCTCCTCCTGTGACTGCGTTCTAGTTTTCCTTTGCCTCTCACTCACCCTCACTATCAATTGTTCCCTCCAGGCAGTGAGGGAATTGGAATAAAGTGCCATCTTTCCTGTGATTCGAGGATCGCAAATTGTGGCAAGCATTAACTCGGAACAATTGTCCATGTGCTCTTCCATGCGCTGAGTCAGTTCCTTCTTCAGCCTCGTTAGAAGAGCAGCAACATCAGCAAGTATCTTACCCTCAGCACCAGGCAAGCATTCCCTATGGGAAAGGAAATCGTCCAATTTCAAGGAGAGGTGCATGAAGAGGTGAATGACTTCTGCCAGGCTCGCGTTCTCTTTGCTCAAAAGTTCCTTCAAAGCACAGAAAGGCAAAAGGACTGTCACTATCTGTTCCATCAGGGCCCAGTCAGCCCTGCCCAGTGTTCTGTTACTGCCAATGAAATGGTGATATGACATTGCATTTTTCTGCTCCAGGATACGCTCTAGCATATCTAAGGTGGAGTTCCACCTGGTCCCAACATCTTGTTTTAGGCTCTGGGAGGTCTGCCTTTTTCTGTTCCTCCCTGAGTAGCTGCTTATCTTTGACATTCCAATGGAAGTGGCTAGCAATTTGTCGGCACAACTCCAGAAGTGCTGATAACCTTCTGGTGTTACTGCCATCCTCAAGAGCAGCCTTCACTACTAGATGCAGGACATGCACTGAGCAGCGCACACCCGCAAATTTGCCATCCTGGAGATCCTTGATCATGTTAGCTGCACCATTAGTAACCACAAATCCCTTTTGCACCTGTGTGCCTGTCTGCTCCCCTAGCCAGTGTGTCACCATGTTCTGCAGTGCTTTGTGAATGTTATCTGAGGTGTGCTGCTGATCCATTACCTCAGCATAGAGGAGGAAAGAGCGGTGCCCTGCCTGCTTGGTTACTGGACCTGAACTTGTTGTTGCTATCAGTGTGTCTTGCAACACATTGGGCTGCCACCAATGTGCCATCAATGACAGGAAGCCATGATGGCCACTCAGAGCACTCCATAAGTCAGTGGTAAAGTGTACTGATTGTCCAGCAGCGTTTCCTAGCAGGTCCTTCAAAAGACCAACACATGACCGGTATAGTGAGGACACTATAGTTCTGCTAAATGTGGTACAGGATGGAATTTTATATCGGGTTGTGACAGCCTCCATAAGTTGATGGAAGGGCTACCTGTCCACCAATTTAAAAGTAGCACCCCCAATGTCTATGAGCTGTGCAATGAGGAGTGTAATTTTCCTGGGCTGCTGTCTGTGCATCCCCTTGGAACGATACCCACCAAAATCTTCCAGTGTGGCCTGTATTGACTTTGGGATAGGCTTTGACTGTCTGCTGCTTTTACTAGAACCATATGTGGCATGATCTCCCTGTCCTTTCTCCTGCTTACTGGTGTTGAGTGTGACACTGGTAAATGTAGTAGTGCTACCACGTTCTGCACTCATCAACACTGACTTGTGGTGGATGTTCAGGTGCTGGTTCATCCGGAGGTGGTTAGATGACCCACCACCCTCCCACGGCTGACTTCCCTGCCACACAATTTGCATATTGCTAGCCGGCCATCGCCAAGTGCCACAAAATGATCCCACGTTTTGGAGCAACAGATGACAATGCTTTTTTTTTCTACATACCTTTTACAGAGGTACTAGTAGACCAAAGATGGCAGCAGGGATGTTGGGACTGGAATTGGAGGAGGATGGAGTAACACTGGTGGCAGAGACACTAGCAGCTACTACCTACCTGGGAGACTCATTTGGAACTGGAGAGGCAGGTGGTGAATTTTCATCAACAGAAGACAGAATTGTAGCTGGAGGAGTTCTATGGGCAGCAGTGGAAAAATGAAACTCAGGAGAATAATCAAGGTCAGTGGAAAAATCAAGCTTAGCAGGCCTTAGTCCCTCATATTCTTCTTCTACCTCTTGTAGGTTCGGACAGGAAGAAAAATCATCAGCAGCAGATTTTGGGGAGAACTGATGAATTCCCTCTTCTGCCTGGTGGCTACTGGGAAATGGTAAACTATCTCCCTCAATAAACTTTTTTGAAGAAGGTATGCTTTCAGTGTCAGTGACAGTGGTGGCAGGAGAAATTTTCTCAAAATACTCCAATAATTAAAGTTTTGGCTGCTTACATGGACGTTCACTGTAAAACTCCCACGTAGATACTGCCTGCTTGGTGTCCCCAGGTTTATAGAACTGGCTGTAGCAGAGTTGGTGACGGAACTGGCAGTGACAATAGTGGCAGTGTGACTCTGAAGATTATTCAAACAAATAACTTGTATTTTTTATATTTTTAATAAAACCGACACAGGTGACTCTCCATTGTGGTGGAGAAAGGGCACCCTGCCTGCCTATACAACTGTGACACTGGCAGTGTGACTCTAAATTTTATTCAAACAAATAACTTGTATTTTGAATATTTTTAATAAAACCAACACAGGTGACTCTCCATTGCGGTGGCTAAAAGGCACCCTGCCTGCCTATACAACTGTGACACTGGCAGTGTGACTCTGAAGATTATTCAAACAAATAACTTGTATTTTTTATATTTTTAATAAACCAACACAGGTGACTCTCCCTTGCGGTAGTGAAACGGCACCCTGTCTGCCTGTACAACTGTGACACTAGCAGTGTGACTCTGAAGATTATTCAAACAAATAACTTGTATTTTTATATTTTTAATTAAACCAGCACAGGTGACTCTCTCTTGCTGTGGTAAAAAGGCATCCTGCCTGCCTATACAACTGTGCCGCTGGCAGTGTGACTATGAAGATTATTCAAACAAATAAATTGTATTTTGAATATTTTTAATAAAACCAACACAGGTGACTCTCCATTGTGGTGGCAAAAAGGCACCCTGCCTGCCTATACAACTGTGACACTGACAGTGTGACTCTGAAGATTATTCAAACAAATAACTTGTATTTTGAATACTTTTAATAAAACCAACACAGGTGACTCTCCCTTGCGGTGGCGAAAAGGCACCCTGCCTGCCTATACAACTGTGACACTGGCAGTGTGACTCTGAAGATTATTCAAATAAATAACTTGTATTTGAATATTTTTAATAAAACCAGCACAGGTGACTCTCCATTGCGGTGGTGAGAAGGCACCCTGCCTGCCTATACAGCTGTGACACTGGCAGTGTGACTGAAGATTATTCAAACAAATAACTTGTATTTTTTATATTTTTAATAAAACCGACACAGGTGACTCTCCCTTGCGGTGGCAAAAAGGCACCCTGTCTGCCTACACAACTGTGACACTGGCAGTGTGACTCTGAAGATTATTCAAACAAATAACTTGCATTTTGAATATTTTTAATAAAACCAACACGGGCGACTCTCCATTGCGGTGGCTAAAAGGCACCCTGCCTGCCTATACAACTGTGACACTGACAGTGTGACTCTGAAGATTATTCAAACAAATAACTTTTATTTTGAATATTTTTAATAAAACCAACACAGGTGACTCTCCCTTGCGGTGGTGAAACGCACCCTGCCTGCCTATACAACTGTGATACTGGCAGTGTGACTCTGAAGATTATTCAAACAAATAACTTGTATTTTGAATATTTTTATTAAAACCAACACAGGTGACTCTCCCTTGCATTGGCGAAAAGGCATCCTGACTGCCTATACTGCTGTGACACTGGCAGTGTGACTCTGAAGATAATTCAAACAAATAACTTGTATTTTGAATATTTTTAATAAAACCAACACAGGTGACTCTCCATTACGGTGGCTAAAAGGCACCCTGCCTGCCTATATAACTGTGACACTGGCAGTGTGACTCTGAAGATTATTCAAACAACATGTATTTTGAATATTTTTAATAAAACCAACACAGATGACTCTCCCTTGCGTTGGCGAAAAGGCACCCTGCCTGCCTATACTGCTGTGACACTGGCAGTGTGACTCTGAAGATAATTCAAACAAATAACTTGTATTTTGAATATTTTTAATAAAACCAACACAGGTGACTCTCCCTTGCGGTGGAGAAAGGGCACCCTGCCTGCCTATACAACTGTGACACTGGCAGTGTGACTCTGAAGATTATTCAAACAAATAACTTGTATTTGAATATTTTTAATAAAACCAACACAGGTGACTCTCCCTTGCGGTGGCGAAACGCACCCTGCCTGCCTATACAACTGTGATACTGGCAGTGTGACTCTGAAGATTATTCAAACAAATAACTAATATTTTTAATAATATTTTACAGCTGTGACACTGGCAGTGTGACTCTGAAGATTATTCAAGCAAATAACTTGTATTTTGAATATTTTTTAATAAAACCAACACAGGTGACTCTCCCTTGCGGTGGCTAAAAGGCACCCTGCCTGCCTATACAACTGTGACACTGGCAGTGTGACTCTGAATATTATTCAAACAAATAACTTGTATTTTGAATATTTTTTTTAAGGAACACAGATGACTCTCCCTAGCGGTGGCAATAAGGCACCCTGCCGGCCTATACAACTGTCAGACTGGCTGATGTGACACTCTGAAAATTATTAGAAAAAATCCTTAATATTTTTTATATTTTGCACAGGAACAAAGATTACTCTGCCTGGCACTAATGGAGGCTGCCTGCCTATGCCTATCCTAATGCTACCTGCCTGCCTACACAACAACTGGACACTCTCTAATCTCTTCCTCTCTCTCTGAGCTCCAACAATGCAATGAGGAAATGCAGGCTGTCTGCCGTGGTGACTGTGTCATTAGTCCAACCCCCATCATGAAACAAAGAAGGTTACTGGAATACAGACAAAGAGGGAAAGTAGTGCATGAAAAGGAGAATGGAATTGGACTAAAGGCATAGAGGGAAAATTATGGATGGAAAGTAATTGAGCGAGCGCAGGTAGTACAAAAAAGATCCGAAGCCGAACAGTCCTGGTCGAAAGTAGTTGAAACTTTCTGAAATTTGTTGAATGTCGAAATTTCCAAAAGTTTCAACGACTTTTGGTCCAGGGCTGCTCGGAGTCGGATCTTTTTTGTCAAATGACCCTTGAGTGTCGGATAGTCTGAATGTCTCCGAATGACCCCATTTTCGACTAATTCCAAATGTCTCCGAATCAATTCGCACAAGTCTAACGTCCATGCTGCAAGCTTCCCATTCCACTGACCTCCAGTCCCTGCTCTGTCACCCATAAACCAAAGCTGCCTGACTTTCTCTGTTGCAATTCCCCTGTTTTCCTTTACACCAATCTCCTATCTCTGTCTCATTTTATCACCAACCCCTTTCCTATGTCTTTTTTCTCCTCAAGTACATATCTCTTTTCCCACCTCAGTTGTCTTTTCATCCCCCCCCCCCATCTGATTTTTACTCAGTTTTTACCAGGAAAATGGTGGCAACATGGGTGGAGTATGGGGTTGGTCATAGTTGAGACCCCTTTGCTGGTCCTGGAGGTCCAAACAATATTTTTTACAGATGAAAATGCACAGCTGCAGCTATTTAGTACATTGGCCCACGTGTGTGTGTTTAACACCACTTAGAATGTAGAAGACAACTCTTGTGTTAATCAATGTGTTAAATTGTTAATTGCTGTTTTGTTAGCCTACCCTGTGCCATGTCACAAAATCTTCTTGATGTAGTATAACAGGTGTTTAACTAAGCGGATTATTTTTTTCATGAAATGGCCAAATGGTATTCATACATCTAACACTAAGTAAAATTGTTCCCTTCAGGGTTAAATTTCTCACTAATCTTAGAGGTACTTGCATATGGATACTAAATAATTAGACACCTACTAGATGGGAACACATTTTTTTTTCAGTTTGTTCAAATGAGGTAGATCTTAATAAATGAACAGCACTGGTGTTCCACATTCCACAAAACTGACAGACAACTAATTGAACTAAACTGTGCCCTTACTTTTGGCTGACCCTAGAAGAATATCAGAGCTAAATCCAGCCCAAGTCGCATGTATGGGATAATAGGACCATTCTAAATAAGAACTATTAAATGCCAGTTTAGTAAGCCCCTTCCTCCATACCAAAAGAAAAAAACAATCCCTATTATAAATTCCCTACTCTTGATACTAAATGCATAGCATTTTTTGTTACAATTTTTGTTTGCTTGTTTTTTTGCATTTTAGGAAACGGTTGGGTTGTTACATTATGCAGCCAGTACTTCAATATAAATAGATACCCAGAACAATTTGCTTTACGTCAATTTGAACATACAAGGCCATATACAGTAAGACAAGGAGGACCAATACTGGAACAATCCAACTGCACCAAAGGGAACTGTTCTGTTTATTTAAATTGGGCTTTTATCCTTCGAATGTTAGAAAGATCTTCGCCACACTGTGAAGAAATGCATTGAAGACCAAGCTTTCATTCAAAGAGTTAAAAGCCCAATTGAAATAAAAGGGATTTTTTTTAGAATTTGTATTTGTCCCTTCTGGTGTAGTTGGTTGGCTCCTTAACTGCACCTCTTTAGTATCTTGACTATAACACATAAAAACTATTGTGTTCAATCCAAAAATCAAAATTCAGATTTAAACATGAGACAGGAAATGTTCACACTGCAGAAGTGAGTTGACAATAGTTGGTCTTCTTGAGTTTAGAATGGTAGAAGGAAGTACTGTAGGTATGGAATTAGCACTCCCAAGTGCAACAACTTCATTAGTTATGGAAAATAAGATACAATAGCAGATTTCTCTGGTGAGTAAACAGCAGCTGTACATGTTTACAGTATGAAATTCCAGGTGGAATTTTTAAACAGGTGGACATTCCCAAAGGAATATTTTACACTGACTTTATGGTCATTTTGTTACTTTGCTGAAAACAATTTGTGTGTATTCTGTATTTCCAGCATATGCATATATACAAAATCCCATACATTAGCTTTTTTAGCAAGACATCAGATATGTGAATGGCGTCTAAATCATTTGTCAAACAACTGATAAGGGAAAGGGATGCTTCTAGCCTTGACTTTCAAGGATTAAGAAATGTCTAGTATGAAGCTATTCACAATAACTTTCCATATAATGAATATGGTTGGATTGGTAAATTGAAACATGATACAGTTAAATATTAGATACTAAAAGGATAGATGTTAAAATAGAATTAATATGAAATACAACTTGAGAGACTTTGAAAGATCTTTTTTAATTTACAATAATGGTTTACAAGATGTTTTGCTTTAATTATGAATACTAAAGGTCCATATTACTGTAATTTCCACCTGTCATTTCCTGCAGGCCAGTGCTAGCTATTCTGCATAATCTTAACATCTGCCAATCATGCATATCCTGTGAAGGTGTATACTTCCACTGATGTGTGAATGTGGACAGTTATCAGTTTCATTTTGAAGTTGCTCCTGCTTGAGTACATATAAAAATTAATAGAACAGACTAAGATTTATAAATGAAAATTACTAATCCCAATATTGTAGGAGTAAAAAAAAAGAAATTATTTGCCCCCAGTGATATCTCTCAAACCTTTATGGTTTGAGAGATATTCACTCACCAAGTTCCCCCCTCCCTCCCCTTTCCCTGAAGTCAGCATTGTAGCCGACTGCAGGGGAAGTCTGTCGTACGACCATCTGGCGGCTCTGCAGCTGAGCCATGATCTCGTTAATAAAAAAGAAATCATTCACTTAAAAGGTCTTCTACATGTGCTTGCAAACCAAGCACACGTAGAAGACCTTTTAAGTGAATGATTTATTTTTTATTATCGTGATTGCGGCTCAGCTGCAGAGCCGCCGGATGATCGTAGGACATACATCCCCTGCAGTCTGCTACAACGTTGACTTCAGGGAAAGGGGAGGGAGGGGGAACTTTGCGAGTGAATATCTCTCAAACCATAAATGTTTGAGAGATATCACTTGGGGCAAATAATTTCTTTGTTTTACTCCTACAATATTGGGATTAGTAATTTTAAAGTATTACTATTCCTTTAATAATCATAATTTAACATTTACAGCCAAGAAAAGTGTTCTATTACTTGTTATTCTTTATTCACTCTACATGGTATTATCACTCAACATGGTAACTATGCTTTATAGAATGCCACATGAACTGGATAGCTTTTAAGTTAGGTTTGTCAGAGATATTAGGCACCATTCACACTGATGACTTTGTCACAGTGACAGGAAATTGCGAGAAAATCATGAGCTATGAATCTTGACGGGAGATTCACTAACCAGTGAGAAAGAGGTGATAAAGTGGAGATGACTTCAGTTTATCACATCTCCAATTCCTGTGTTATTCTATGGAGCCTATGCACTAAGATTTCTTCAACTTTGGAGATCTTAGTGCATAGGCTCTATCGAATAACATAGGAACTAGAGAAGTGATAAACTGGAGAAGTCATCTCCGCTTTATCACCTGTTTATCACCTCTTCATGAATCCCCCTTTTGTCCTAAGTGGCATTTCACACAAGCAACATGCATTGGCAATTGTTGCAGAGAGACACAGCATGTTGCTATTTTCCTTAGACAATGCAATAACACAGCTACAAATTTGTAGTATTGATCAGAACAGAGCTGAACTGAAATTGCATTAAAATTGCACAACTGTTGGGGGTAGCTGCATTTTCACTGAAATTGTTTCTTTTGAGAGAATCTGGGAAATATTTGCTTCTTGGTAGCCAGAGGCGTAACTAGAAGCCACGGGGCCCTGGTGCAAGAATTGCCATGGCCCCCCCGACCACATTGGCCCCCCTCAACTACATTGGCGACCTCCATATTGCCCCTTCCACACTGCCCCTTTCACAATGCCCCCATCTCCACATTACCCCTTCCACAATGCCCCTCATTCTCCACAGTGCCCCTTCATCTCCAAAATGCCCCTCATTCTCCATATTGCCCCTTCCACAATACCTCCATCACAATGCCCCTCTTTCTCCACAATGCCCCCATCACAATGCCCCTCTTTCTCCACATTGCCCCCATCTGCACATTGCCCCTCATTCTCCACAGTGCCCCTTCATCTCCAAAATGCCCCTTCCACAATGCCTCATCACAATGCCCCTCTTTCTCCACAATGCCCCCCATTCTCCACAATGCCCCTTCCAAAGTGTCCCTCATTCTCCACATTGCCCCTACTGCCCCCCCCCGTCCTCCTACCTCGAGTCCCTGGTGGTCTAGCGGTGTGTGTGACACGAAGATCAGACCTCCAACTGGTACGCAAGCTCCCGCGCGGTCCTTAGTAATGCAGAGCACTGGGAGATTATGTCATCTCCCAGCGCTCTTCATTACTAAAGCACCGGCCGCCGGGAGATCAGTTCTGCTGCGGGCGCGTGGCGAGGCGGTCGCAGGGGGCGGACGGGCCCCTGAGAGTGACAGGCCCGGTCGCAGGTGCGACCCCTGCGACCCCTATTGTTACGCCACTGTTGGTAGCACTAAAAATACACTAACATATTCAGTGGCTACATAGTTGCCTGTGTAAAAAACAGGGAAGGGCTGGCCTGGGGGGCAGAGGGGAAATTGCCCCCTGAGCTGATCACATGTCTGGGCCAGTGGGCCATTGCCTCACTCAGTCTCCCAATTGCTGCTGTAAATGGAGCTGCACTACTGATACCACAGAGCTTGCAATTGAAATGGAACTACACAAATGATATCAAAGAGCTACAATGCAAATAGAGATACACTAGTAGCATAACTTATTTTCCTTGTAAGCTCTATGGTATCAATAGAGTAGCCGCATTTGAACTGTAAGCTATGTGGTCTCATTTGCCTTACTTAACAGTATGAATGCCAACATTAAAATTAACTAAAGGGGATAGGCAGGGAGAGTGGGCTGGAGAGACTGAAGAAATGGGCCAGTAGATTGGATTTGCCCCCAGGCTACAAGTTGCCAGCCCTCCCCTGGTAAAAAAGGCCTTAATGTATATGAGTCTCTGTATAATTAGATTTATATACCTAATGTATGCAAAATACAAGTCTGAGTACAGTACAGTGAAGGGAATAAGTGCAAATAATAGTCTATAATCTCTATTTATTTGTGTGAAAAGTACCCTAGCCAGTTTAGTGATGTCAAAATGCAATGGTTAACTAGCCTGGGGTCTGTGTACCACTTTGTCTCCTATTAGTCATTTTAGAGGTCAGAAAACTGTTCCCATGGCTGACAAGGAAGTTGGACTACACAGGTTTGAGAAACTAGTAGAGTAAAAATGATACCTTTATTGGCTGAGTGGCTATGGATGCAAGCTTTCAAGACAACAAGGTCTCTTCTTCAGGCATAATAAGAATGAAGTCTGAATGCGCAATAAAATAATTTAAATCTCATGCTCATTATTTTTTTTACACCTAACCCCCTGGTTACCAGAGAGGCATCATATTCGAAAGAAGAAAGAATAGCAGCTCTAGTATTAGATGGACTTCAAATATATATGTAATATCCAAGTCAGTTCAAATACAAATTAATCTTCTGAACAGTGTGTAGCTGAAGTCTGTTCTGTATATAGATAAATGTCTAGTGGACTCTCTAGAACCATTCAACTTGTACAATGCAAAATCAAGACCGCACTAACATGAATCATACATCTTCAGACAATGTAAAATCAAAATGTTTATACCTTCATTATTCCCGTTAATCACAATTTCTTCACATACCACATTGTAGTTCTGAGGGCAACGTACAGGTTTCAATTTGAGTAGCAGAGTCACTGATCAATCGACATGCCAGAGAGGCATCCACCACACTGCAACAAAATGCATTGGATACCTCTGTGGCACCCAAAGGGTCAAATTCCACTAGCAGAATATTCTTATCAACAGGCCATAAAATTATACTTTAGCCTCTCATACAGTTCTTTGAAGTAGACTAGGAAATGCAAGCAAGATTAATTAACTTTTTCACACTCCAGTGAAATTGACCAGAGATGGCTACATCTAAAGAATATATAGATTAACCCTCCAAACTCCAGAGGGGTGCACAGCCCTTCACTTACCAGGAGACATGCATCCCCTTGGCATTCAAAGGGACCAAAATATTTTTATTTTGTGGGATAATGTCACAGTTCAAGTCACAGTTCAGAGTGTTAAACTTGGTTATCAGTTTGTACTCCCAGATATTACTGTCTCTAAGTGTCTTAAAATTTCCCATCAGTACAGTCACTTTGAAATCTTTATCCCTTTGGGTGCTGGAGGGGTACACAACGAAAGATTTTGGCCATTTGGCAACAGATGCAAACATTTTAACCACTAGTTTTAAAGTGGATTTTCCCGCGAAAAAGCAGATAACAATGTTGTTTTTTTTCGATAAATTTCTCGCTGGAACATGGCAACAACTTTCGCCCATCCATATATGCAACAGAATATATCAAGAAATTCAGCAAAATTTTTTTTTCGCTAAATGTTTTTTTTCGCTAAATTTCTCGCTGGAACACGGCAACAACTTTTGCCCATCCATATATGCAACAGAATATATTGAGAAATTTAGTGAAAAAAACAACATTGTTATCTGCTTTTTCGCAGGAAAATCTGCTTTAAAACTAGCGGTTAAAATTTTTGCATCTTTTGCCAATTGGCCAAAATCTTTCGCCATTTTCTCAATGGCTAGAAAGTTTTTGCCCATTGATTTACATTGTTTTCGCACTTCCGCTATAAAAAAACATGACATTTTCACAAGGCAGACACAAAAGAAGCAGCTACAGAGTGAGATAGACGTGCTATGCTGTTCTGCTGTGATATTTTGCAAAAATTGAGGCAGGAGAGGCTCATAGTGACTGCTATCACTATAAGCAGAAAAAAGAGGAACTGGAAGGACCCTTATTATGTGTCCACTGAGTCTGAGGAGAAGGAAGCAACTAGTAGTACTGAACCAATGCTGTCCAGTCCCCTCTAAATCACCCCAAGGGACCTTGGGGAATTTAATGAGAAGGGAGGGAGAATAAGGAATTGGAAGGAAGGGAGAAAAGGGAATGGGAAGGGAGGGAGAAAAGGATAGTACTAGTGAGAGCAGGACAGGTCAACTGCCTATGCCTGCTGCAAGACGTGCTGCCCCTGCTGCCAGTGCCACCATTGCTGTTCCTGCAGCCACTAATGTTGTACCTGCTGCCAGACGTGCTGTCCCTGCTGCCAGTGCCACCATTGCTGTACCTGCAGCAACTAGTGTTTTATCTGCTGCCAGACGTGCTGCGCATGCTGCCATCGGTGCTGTACCTGCTGCCAGTGCTGAACCTGCTGCTAGTGCTGAACCTACTGCTAGTGCTGAACCTGCTGCCACCAATACTTTGCCTGCTGCTAGTGTTTATTGCAGTACTCGGGGGGGAGAAAATGATGCCAAGTGTGACAGTAAGGGACCCTAAATCACACTTGCCATCCCCAAGCAGTTCTGCCAGTGTTAGTACTACTGCTACTAAGGTTCAGCAGCTTGTTAGCATAGGAGTGAAGGAGGGAGTAATCAACAATATCCTCATATTACTAGTGACTGTGAGACTGAAGAGGAAGACTCTGCGGCTGAACTTGATGTGGTTGGTGTTAGTAGTAGCAGTAATGGAGAAGCAGCCGGAGTGGTAAGGGAAACATTTGACAGCATCCATACTAGTGGCCAAGAGAGCCCACACCATTCCTCTGACCCTGGGACTGGGAGTCCTCCCCTTCCCTTCACTACAGTGTCCAGGTGGAACATGATCCTGAAGAGGCCAGAACTGGTGTTGGGGGGAGGAGAGCAGGCTCAGAATTAATACCACCACCAGCAGGAGCACAGATCAGCTGCCTGTGCCTGCTGCTACTTCTGCTAGTGCTAGTCTGCCTTCTTCTTCAGGTCAAAAGGAAATGGCAAGTGTGACATTAGGGGACCCTCTGTCACATTGCTTGTCACCTCCTCCAAGCAGCAGTGAGATGTCTGGAATAGAGCAGCAACAACAACAGAATGTAGGGAGTAGTGGTGGTGGTGGTGATGATGATGCTGGAGAAGCTGGGGTGGAAGAGACATTGATGGCCTTTTTAGCGGACACTGAAAAGGAATGGCAGACAGGGATAGGGATGGGCATCACCACCACCACTAGCAATGACATTTTGGAATTAGAGGCATTTGCAACTGCTCTAATTCCTTCTGATGCTGAGATGCAAGGGCAGCAGGATGCTGAGGTGTAGGCTAGTGTGCCACAGACTACCGAGCACACAGTGGGAATGGGGTCAACAAGTGATGCGGAACTAGGACAGGTTCCACTTGCCAGCAGTAGCAATACTCCTGACCACACATGTCAGTGTGGTGGAGAAGAATCGCAATCAGTGCATCAAGCGGCATCTGAGGAGATTCCATCCTGCAGAATATGCTAAGATGGTGGCAGGGAGGGTTCATCACTACTATTAAACTGTCAGCAAGTTGTCATGTGTCCTTAGCGGGTCTGGAAAAGGGGTACAGTGAAAGCGGTAGTCCTTGGTTTTGGGTGTCATGGTGGATACAGTTGTGCTCCCAGATATTATTTCCACACACAATGTGCACATTGCAGCCACTGTTCCTGCTCTAATAACAACACACCCATGATGATTATGGAGGAGGGACAAGTGGAGAAGATTTAATGACCAAGTTCTTCTTTTCTCCATATATACTGGGGGTTACTTATTCTGCTGCTACTGCCTCAGGCACATCACTGGACACAGTCGTGGCAAGTGGAACCTTCATCATCTGTCTTCCATATTACTGCTATTGTTTATCCCATTCCCTTTCAGTTGCATAATCATCCTGCTGCTTAAACAACTCACCAGCAGCAGTACGAACAGCAGTTGCAACTCATGACTCAGGAGGACATTTGACAGTGGCCACTTGCCAACATGACCTGCTGACATTAGGCCAGTAGGACATTTTTATTTTTTTCTCAGGGCTTGTGTTTAAAAAAAAAAAAAAAAAAAAAAAAAACTAGTCCTACAAAAAAATAAACAATTTTGCGGGGTTTGTTTCTAAAAAGCCTAAGTCCTACAAATCAATGTTTCCTTAGGGCTTATGACAAACAAGCTTAAGTCCTACCAATCAATGTTTCTTCAAGGCTTGGGCCTCTAGTAGGTATAAGTCCTACAAAGGCCTCTAACAACAAATCAAACAAATCATCCTCTACCAAATACTCTATCAAGACAAGTATCAGTCCTCCCCAGTGGCAACTTATGTCAGGGGGTTCCTGTCTCTATCACTTTGTATACAAATGTTTTATTTTATTTTATTGATTTACTTTTTATTAACTGTCCCCCCAATAGCAGTCAAGAACCCCCCCCCCCCAAAACAAATTCCCTGTTCAAATTATTCATTCATTCATTCACCAACACAGGTACCCTCCTCAGACCCCTTTATACCATGTCTTAAGGTTTCTATTTTATTTTATTTTATTTAGGATTTATTTTTTATTAACTGCCCCCCAATCCCAGTAAACAACCCCCATAAATCATTCCCTGTTCAACTGATTCTTTCCCCACACCCCACCAACACAGGCACCCTTATGCCCCTTTTATACTATGCCTTTGGGAAATAAAATAATATTTGCTATGTGTTGTGTGTAACTTCTATGTTCCCATTGATTTCAATGGAATGATCTAGGCGAAAAAAGCGGAAAATCAGCACTTTTTGTGGGAAATTTTCACCAAGTGGAAAGTGCCATTTTTCGCCAATTTCAGTTTGAGGCAGAAATTTGCATCCATCCCTAGTTGCATACCCCCTCTGGCACTCAAAGAGTTAATGCTGTGATTCATTGTGCAAACATTTTTACCAACTGGGGTGTTGTTCACAATGAGAATTTATCCTTTTTCTCAGGGTCTGTCATGTCTCACCCACATATAGTCCTGTCTGGGCACATTTCACACTCATGGTGAGGTAGACAATATTAGATGAGGCAGTCTCTACTGCGCAATGACTGCATCAGACAAACATTCTGGCCTTTTATATTATAGGGTGTTTAAAGTATGAATTTATCATCAGATGAACTTGTTTTACATATCTCAATAACGAGTGGGAGAAACTGGCATAAATACTGACAAGTAATGCCGAGCTTATGTAAACTGTGCAAAAATGAAGTGATGCTCATTTTTTTTTACATCTTCAAGCTGCCAAAGAGCTTTTGAGCATAAAATATTGTATCTTATGTATAAAAGGAAAGGAGAAATTCTGGGGCAAACCTGCTGCACAACAGCACAACACAACATTGATTTAAATGAGTCTTTTATCATCTTTAATTCCAGAGCTCCAGTGCATTCTCTTTAGCACTCAAGGAATTAAAAGCCACAATTAAATCAATAGAAATGTTAATTTCTCCCCTTTGGTGCAATTGGTTTGATTTTATGTGTAAGATCCAGTGTGTTAACTGGTGCTGGTCTTAAAGGAACACTAATCTTATCCCTTTGAGCGCCAAAGGGGTATCCAACGCATTGCCTTGCAATGTGTAAAGGTTAAAGTTATCTGAAGTTATAGATAATTAACCCCTTAGAGACAAGGGCTTTTTTACACTAGAGGACAAGAGCAATTGTGGACTTTTTAGTATGTCATTGTTCAACCATATTTTTACTCTAGATCATTTATATACTGTTAAATTTATATATTGTTTTTTATGACAAGTTGGGCTTTATTTTCATACCACATTTTTATGTATATCCTATCGTTTAGTTTGTTTTAAATATTAAAAAGTGGGAAAAATAGGTTAAACACCCTCAAATATTTTTGTTCTCTTGTCCTGAATATAGGAATACCCCATATGCCTAGGATTTGGATTTTTTTCACACTTATAGGGTAAATAATACAAAATGAGCACCATTGTTTCCAATCTGTAATTTTTCAATATTTGTCATGTGAGGATTATAGCTTAACCCCCTAAGGACCAGCGGTCCCACTGTGTGAGGTCCTTTAAGGACCACTGAGGGAAGTTCGACGTACTGCCCCCACGTGACTGATCACGTGTGCCAGCACGCCGAACAAGGGACTGAAAGAGATTGCTCCGATCTTGGAGCGATCAGCTTCAGTCCCCAGTAGTACTCACCCCGCTCCTGCAGGTGAGCAGTGAGTAAAAGTATGTGACGTGCCAGGACCGTCACTGGTCCTTAAGTGCCGGACCAGCGTGACGGTTCGGGTACGTCATTGCACGTGAAGGGGTTAATTAACGGTGTTGGAACCCAAAAAATTCCTCACAAACGTTTATGTTTCTGAAAAGTAGACAACATAAGGTAATTAATCAGTTGAATTTAAGAGCTTTTTATGCAGCTATTTGTCCGCAAATATGTACCAAATTTGTGGTAATATTTCTTTTTTTGCATTTTTTTCATTGACATTACAATGTTGCTATGGATTTCAAGCACATAATACGTGCAGAAGTAAAAAAACAGATTTTATTAGTGTTCAGCTACATCTTATGAGTACGGCAATGTCCCAAATGCATGGGTTTATCAGGTTCTGGGGGAGCTACTGAGACAATTTTGGTAACTGCACATTTCCATTTTCAGCATGGCATTTGCTTTTCATTATATTTTTCATAGTTAGATCTAAGGAGAAATGTTTTGCTTTTTTTTAAAGGATAAAAATAAAAGGAAAAAAGGGATATTTCATGGGGAAAAAGTGTTCACATAACGAAATGGTAGTTGTTAAATCATTAAAGCACTGCAGCTGTGTGATACTGCTTAAAGGGATAAAGTATCCCCTCCCACCCCTTTTACTGATGTAACATTGCTCACCACAGAGCAACAAGACTGTCTGGATGGATTGCAGCAAGGGCCAATCTTCTCTAGGTGAGAATGGTTTTACTTATTCTCACAGTAAGAAGATTGTATCTTGCTGAGACCTGTTTGATCAAGAGACCAGATTCCACATCTGAGGGAAGGCAGCTTACACTAAGTAAAAGGGGTAGGAGGGGGATACTTTATCATTCAATTAGTCTTGAACTACAACTCTGACAGTATTGAAATAACACTCTCCATGGCCCAAATACTATGAAGATTAATCGGAGTTGCTTTTTTTGTGAAACATTACTATCACTGTAAAGCAGTTTCCAATGCTGAGCCCAGGTTGGGAAGGGAAGTCAGGACAGTAAAATTACGATTCTGCTATTTTCCCATTGCTGTAGCACACTCTGCACCTTTTTTGTGGGTTGGCAGAATTTTGAAAGGAGATTGTGTTGTATCAGTTCTCAGTTTTCCTGTTTTAGGAAAATATACCCCTCCGGCACTCAAAGGGTTAAACGCAAGCTGGCATGTCAAGTCAAAATAAGATTCATCCATCACAAATCGATGCTGGCGTTCTGTCACAAAAATTACTCAGGCATTCCATGTTTTCAAAACAACCAGGCAACCCAAGGGTTAATTTACCAGCCTCTCCACTGCCACCGGTGGTGGTGGCAGGAATGCAGAGTAAAACACCCCCGCTCTTCATACCTATTTTGTCTTTGCCTGAGCTAGAATGAGAGAATTTTGAACAGAGACTGGCTTTTATATGGGGCCCATACATCCAATGGTTCTAAAATGTGTCCAAAGTTAGTAGAACCCTAACCGGCTGGCTCCAAAAGGGACTGACAGCACAGGCGCACGGACGTCACTGTGATGAGATGTCCGTGCTTCCTGCTCCTGTGAGCCTCGGAAAAACTGCAAAATCTTTGGAACCAGGTAATATTTCTGGCGACTAGCGCTACTAAGCAGCTAGTCACCAGATGAAGACTGAATTCACGTAAAGTTATTGCGGGGTGGTAGTTCCCCTTTAAAGTACAGCCACTCAAAGCCAATGGCTGTGAGGGAATTGGAACTGAGACTGACCATATATAAAGGCAGTCTCTGCTCAAATTCCCTCAATGAGTAACGGGCATCGGCCCGTGAGGAAGAAGATGGGGGGGGGGGTTGTGCTGCATTGTACTGTCTCTGCTGCTGCTGCCTCCACACACAGTGGCAGAGGCAGACAACACTAAGCTGAGTATTGTATTAAAGGTAAGAATTATTTTATTATGGCATTTCTGGATATATTATTTGGAACACCTTGGACATCATTGAATAACTGGAAGCATATTCATACTTATAGAACCAGACAGTAATACATCCTTTAACCCTTCTGAGCCACAGAGAGGTACACAACGCATTGCTTTTGCAGTTGCAGAGCTGTAGGTAAGCAAATCTTTCTTCGTATAGGTCCATATACAAAATGTAACAGTAGAGCAATTCTGGTACAAAGTGACTGCATCAGGTGCAGAACTACCATTGGTAGGATTTTTCCATAATGTGCTGTGAATTAGAGGACAGAAAATTGTTTTACACCAGCACCTTCATTCACTATGTCTGCCACTGAACTATACTATAGGCATAAAGAAATACAAAATCCCCTAAATTCTCATTGATCTAAATGTGGATTTTAACCCTTTGAGTGCCAGAAGGGTACACAAAGCATTGCATTGAATGCTAGAATGATCTTATATGCATTGCATTCAAGAGGTTAAAAGCACCATTTACATCAATGGGAAAATGAATGAACTCTTATTGTCCAATTGGTTTGGAATTCCTCTACATTTCTTTGTGCGTGTTGACCTTGAATAAGAAATGGAGAAAAAAAAACTGTGATTACAAAAGTTTGTTTTCAACACAGAAATATTATTTTTCTTGTTATAGTAGGAAAAAAGAACATATCTACTGTCACTGAATTCAGTGATAGAATGGACTTATTCAAACTGAAGTAGAAGAGAATTAGTGCCAGCCAGTTAAATTTTATATCCACACTGACTGGATTATTTTGATGACGCAAACATTTAACACTTTGAGTGCCAGAGGGGTATGCAAGGCATTGCAAAGCAATGCTTTGTGTACCCCTCTGGAACGCAAAGGGTTAATGAAAATGCTAAAGAGACTTTATTTACATGGAAAAAAATACACCCATACCAGACCTGTCATCTGATGTATTGTGGGCAGAGTTAGATACTGATTTAAAGGGATAGTAATACTTAAAATGTAAAAAAAAAAATATGTTGTAGGGTTTATCCCCGAGTAAAACAACAGTACTCCCACTGCTGAAAGGTGTTTTATTCAAAAGTTATTATAGCTCGAAGTTGAATTTTTTGGTGAAATATCACAGTGGCCTGAAATTGTACAGTGAAGCTGTTGCTACACCATCCTATTGAGATTTATGGTCTTTGGACCAGAGCTGTCCATAGGAAGGTGTAACAACAGCGCCACTGTACAATTTCAGGCTACTGTGATATTGTACCTAAAAAATTAAACTTTCAGCAGTGAGAGTACCCTTGTTTTACTCAGGGGATAAACACTACAATATTTATTTTTTTACATATTAAGTATTACTATCCGTTTAAAGGAGAAATAACTACTCGTAATAATAATCCACCACTTACTGTGCTATAGCCAGAAAATCCTAATGGCCCCTGTAAATACTGTCCTTATTCCTTTGCTCAAGAGATAACATGTTCAATCAGTTATGGATGTCATATCCATGGGGGCAGGAATTAATTTGCTAGCTGGGGCTTAAAATCTGCTCACTGCACATGGTAATCAAAGTCTGAGGACCAGAGAGCATTGCTTTGTAATGTGTTACATACAATTCTGGTCCTTAAAGGGGTAAGCAAACATATGTACTCTGCCTTGTTGTTAAAAACCTGCCAGAAACTGTCTTGTCTGCCACCATAAACCTGACATCAAAGACCAATTGAATATGTTATTAAAGGCTCAAACAAGCTATTCATAGGGACAATTAGGATTATCTGGCCATGATGAGGTTATAATTAGGAAGTGTCTGTTCTCCAAAACAAAAATCCCACAAATCACAAATGCAATGCGCTGAAATGCATTGGAGATCTCTCTAGCATTCAATGGGTTAAAATCCCTTTTTAAAGGGATAGTAATGTTTAAAAATAAAAGAAGCTCCAATTAATCTTCATAGTATTTGGGCCATGGAGAGTGTTATTTCAATACTGCTAGAGTTGTAGTTCAACTGTAATTGAATGATACAGTATCCCCGTCCCTCCCCTTTTACTGATGTAACAATGTTCACCTCAGAGCAGAAAGATGGTGTCCAGGTGGATCGCAGAGAGGGACAATCTTCAGTTAGCATAAGGGAAAAACCTAAAATACCTGTGAATGGGGCGTGGTTTTCATTGTTCTCATAGTAAGAAGATTGTCCCTTTCTGTGAGCTGTCTGGTTTGAAGGGGAGGGAGGAGGCTTACACTAGGTGAAAGGGATGGGAGAGGGAAACTTTGTTATTCAATAACTCTTGAACTACAACACTGACAGTATTGAAATAACACTCTCCATGCCCCACATACTATGAAGATTAATTGGAACTGCTTTTATTTTGAAACATTACGATCCCTTTAAATCAATGGTAAAGTTTATTTGTCCCCTATGGTGCAGTTGTTTTGTTCCACAATTGCTCCGGTTCCTAGTATTAAATCATCCTCATATTCTTTATTGAGTAATTCAAAAAGGTAATTATAGAAATCATCTCCCCTAGAACAGAGGGACACAGCAAGACTGTGAAGACTCATGGATTCAGTCTAATCTATTTTTGTGTAATTATATCCATAAATATTCTTTATCATTGTAGTCAGTTGTCACAGAATGAAAATATGGGACTTCAGAATAAGCTAAAAACTAAAAAAAGAATTTTCTTCTGGGCCAATTAACTTGCGTGAAGATTTATTTCAATTAAATACAAAGGGCCATATGTTCTAAGGAAAATAGAGGTGGTCTGGAGCAAACCATTTTCACTACAGGGGAGAACTAGAAAGTCCAATTGATTTAAATGTGGATTTTAACCCCTACACTGTCAGAGAGGTCTCCAATGCACTCTGAAGCAATGCGTTGCAGACCTCTCTAGCATTCAAGGGGTTAAAATCCACATTTAAATCAATGGGAGTTTTTAGAATTTTTAGTTCTCCCCTATAGTGCAAATGGTTTGCCCCAGAATGCATACACTTTTCTTATGAACATGCGACCATTAATATTTAAAACGGCAGACCCTATAGCAAACATATCTCGTACAGGAATATGCAGTTGCCTTAGAAACCTCTTGGTATAAATACTGTTCAGTCAGCAGTCCATGAAGCACTGTCTAGACTCAGGCTAGACATATCATTAAAGAGTCAAAAGCCTATTTAAGCTTGAGAACTCAGAACTCCCTCCTGCCACCATATGGTGTGTGAAGTCTTCACATTCATTCACAGGATTGGCAGCAAACATGAGCCATTATTTTATTTAGTCTTCAAATAAATTCAAACTGTGACTCTCAAAATGTAACGTTTCTTACGTATTATTTTCTACTAGCAGATGGGTCCTCATCTCTTCTCCACAACTAAAACAAAATATACAAAGATGCTCTCTCATGAAGTTCTGAAAGCTGTAGAACTATATAGCTACATTTTATGCTGCACTGTGTGTGATAACATACCTTGTTTTGTACCCTCTGCCTCTTTAATTTCATGTGAAATGTGAAACATGAAAACTAGCTTTATATGCACCATACAGAAATATCCTTTTGAAATCAACATGGTTCTCATATCACATATAAATTCTGGAGCTGGTTATGTTGTCCAAGACATACCCAAACTGTAAGTGCATCCGATTGGGGATTACAATCCGTGTTGTTTCATCTGTTCTTGACCTACAGCTCTAATCATCCTTAGCTAGACAATAGCAAACTGAAGATAATAGGAGTTGCACTATAAGAACAGCTGGAGAGCCACATGTTACAATCCCTAAGTTAGATTTTCAGACCTCAGTAAATCCACCATATGTCCCTATTGTTGTATCTACAGATGGGTGAAACACCCCATTTTTTCTTGCAGGAATTTCTGAGGAAAATTCACAATATGCTGCTTTTTCCACTACATCAATGGTTTTCCCATGAGAACATTTCTGCAGCACTCAAAATTTCCACTCGCCACTAGCCAATGGCGAGTGAAAATTCAGCCCTGGCGAGTAGAAATTCAGCCCTGGTGGGTATGTTATGGCTTGCAGTGGTGAATAAGTTTTCAGGTCTGGCTAGTAGCAAAAGACTTCAAATTTTAAGCCCTGATTTCTGCATATGCAGTCAATGGCCATGATAATTCTCATTGCCATAATGTATAAAACCAGAACTTCCCATAGTGCTGCATGGTTGAATAATAGTAGCAGACCCAAGCAGACGTGATTGAGAGAGAGAGAGAGAGAGAGAGACAGAGAGAGAGAGCAAAATATGTTTGAGGACATTTGCAACTTGCTTGTTGAAGAATAAGTCGGAGGAATTGGAAGGATGCTGCTGATGTGGACAAATCCAAACACAGCAGCAGTAATGAGAGCCCACTCAGCCCTGCAGATAGTGCTGCCACCCCCACAACATCCCCAGGGACCATGGGTAATGTTTTTAAAACAGGAAAGCTATATGTGGCTGTGTGCAGTATCAGCATAATACAGCTGCCTGTGCCTAAGCCTGTGGCTACTCTTTCTGTAATGATGACAATTGTGAAACCAGGGGCCTCTATATCACGCTTTTCACCAACAAGAGAGTAGGAAGAGACTGGTGATGATGACTCTGATGGCGGAGAAGAAAGAGACAGTATGAGAGCTTTCTTGGTTGAAACCAGTGAATAGTGGGATAGAGATATGTAGATGGGAAGGGATACTCCCTCCACCACCACCACCAGAAGTGACATAATGGTTTTTGCCAGTTTACTTCATTCTACTGAGGTATTTAAGTATGAATATTATATGTCATAGCAGCATGATCAGGCATGTGTGTCCACCTGAGTTGCTTAGAGCTGTGGTTATATTGTATATGTGCATTTTGTCCAGAATATCAGCGATGATGATTACACCCATGTCATCATCGCTGTCTTGTACTAGATTCTGATGCTGGGATAGTGTCCATGTTGTATCCCTCCAAGGTCCTCCTCAGCACTGCCACTGTTGCCAATAGTACCACCAACAGACAATGCAACTGCAGATGAGAGCATCTGGTAATGTCTACACAGATTCACATTGTGCTTTGAAATACATATTCAAAAGGATAGGTGTGAAGACAATTTGACAACTGATGGAAAATGTGTCCTTCTATGGAGAGTTGTGTTCATAGGGGAGAGTGAGGTCGTTTAGATAGACCTTTAAGGAATAATTTAATGTGATAGGAGGAGAAGATGAAATGATTTCTAATGCCTGCTAGTGGAAGATGATGTTGGATGCCTGCAAGCTAAAGTTTAATGGTGAACTGAGATATTTTGAGTGGGTTGTGGCAGAGGTGGTGAAAGCTAAAATGACTGAGATGGTGTAGGGGTGAGCTGGCTTGGAGAGAAGGGGGGACTTGTGGAATGATGTCCAGGCTCTATTGTAGATTTTCTTTGTTTTTGGGCCAGATATTTTGAATTATGGAGCAAGCTTTGGTGAGGAGGAAGCTTATGGCATGACCAGATCTTGGAAACAGGGTGGAGTTGAAGGTTGAGAGATGGCTGAAGGATGTTGTCTGAAGAATTCCTGTAATTTAAATTGAGAAAGACAGTCAGCTGCTGGGTTTAGTGAACTGGGAAGAAAGGTGCAATGTATATAAAATTTGAAGTATAGGGATAGCTATATCATTTTACAAAGGAACATCATAATGGTGGGGGATGAGGATCTGCCTTTAGAAATCAAGTGGGAGGTGGCCCAGTTGTCTTTAAGGAATGTTACAGCCTGACCTGGTTTTTAGGGCCCCAGAAAGTGGCTGCTTCCACTACTGGGTAGGTCTCAAAAAGCGGGTGAGGTAGAAGCAAACTGTGGGACGGCTAAGGCTTTGGTTTCTGTGAACCATTGTTTTGAGAATGTAATTGGAGGTAAAAGAAAGAAGTTGGAGTAACTGTACAATGAATTATCAGCATTGGGGCAGAACTCTCATAGAGAAGTTAAGGTGATCCAAAAGGGACTGAAGTTCTGTCCTGGTTCAGTAATTCTGGCAGATGAAGTCATGAATTAGGGCTTGGATTCAGCTTACCTTATCTAAGGGAAGGATAGCTTCTTCCTTAGAGGAGTGATTCCTAGGAATTCTACTTACATAGAGGGACTGTTTGTTTTTTGTGGAGCTATGGGGATGCTGAGTGATTGAAAAAGAGCAGTTGGCTTAGAGAGACTGGAGGGCACTGAGAAGGAATGTTCAATTAGTCATCTAAGTAATGTATGACTATTGGAAAATGGGAATGGTTGAGGAGGAGCCCGCATATTGTTTCAGAAAAAATGTTGTAAATCTTAGGACTGATTTTGGACCTGAAGGTAAGGCGGATGGTGAAGTAGTAGGATTGGTGCCATATGATGCTATGGATAAGCTATCCAGATTGATGGATGAATGGGGAGTAATTTGAAGGCATCTGAAATGTCAGTCTTGGAGAACCAACAGTGTTGTTTGTATTGCCAAACATGAAGAACAGAGTTGTCGATCTGAAGAATTCTTCTGATAGGATTAGTGAATTGATGCCTGAGGTGAGAGTCATAGGGAACTGAAAAAGACTATAATAAGTCTTTTTTTAAAGGGAGAATTTTCTGAGGGCTATACCTAACGCAACGGGTTGATTCTCCAAATGGGCAAAAGGGAGAATTGGAAGGGGCCTATAATATAGTATTTCTGGAGTTCTTTGGATAGAAGAGAATCTACTAATTCTGGTTTTGAGAGTGGACAGCAAGTTAGAGCATTCAAATGCTGAAGAGGGACATACAGTGATACCTCTATAGAAGGCATTTTGAAAACCTGAAATGAGGTAGTCGGTAAGGTTATGGTAGGGGTTTGAAGGAAGGAGAGACTGGTAAAAAGTAGACAGGTGCTAGTCATTTATTGTGTGGTACATTTTAGGGCAAATAGTTCTGGAGTGGGCCTTGCAACACTGGGAACAGATGTGAAACAATCTACATACTCTATAGAAACAGCCACGTGTTGAAGTTGTTAAATATAAAGGATTTCCCTAAGTAGTAGATCAGCCTACCCAGTTTGTCTTTGGGGAGAAGGAGAGGGGTATGAGGGTAGGGGAAAAGCAGAGGAGGGAAGTGGAGCTGCTACTGACTGGCTGAGGGGCGGAGGGAGAAAGGTGAAATGAGTGAGCAGACAACTGACAAAACTGGCAAAACATGGCCAGCAAAGTGCCTGCAGAATATTCCGTTTAGATATAAAACTGAATTGGGCTGGAGTGGTGGACTTGGTAATCATAGAATGCTGAACCATTGTATTATGCCCAATATCAACTAACTGGAACATGTAGTGATCAGGTTCCTGTCTGCAGAGGGGGAATGAGGAACAAAGAATGTCCCTATAGATGCTGAATGACAGCACACATTCAGGAACAGATAGCTGTCTGGAGAGTCTAGGATCTTTGGTTTTGAGCATAACTGAGACATCACTGTAACTTTCTAATGTATTTTCAGCCAGATTTTGAGAATATTTCATAAGGGAAACTAGATTGATGTCTTTCCCTTTATTAATGTATCTGAGAAGATGAGGAGGGACCGTGTGAGCTGGGGTAATGTGGGGAGGGGTGCTGGTGACTATACCTGAAAGTGGAGCAGGATCTAGGACCAGCAGGATGGGAGAAGGGGGGAGGCTTTCCAGGGTGGTCAGCCTAAACCGAATGTCTGCAACTTCTTAGGTGAGAAATGTGAGTGGCTGAGGAATTTGCATCAGCAGAATCTTGGGGGGTAGCTGGGGGAGGAAACGGATGGTACGGTTCTGTTTTTCTGGGAGATTTCAGAGAGGCTGTTCTGCACCTGGTGGGCTCAGGCATCAATTTAGGTACAGTCCAAGCTCTGAGTGATGGTTCACTAGGAGTCTGAGTCCAGGTTCTTGGGGTCAGTAATGATGTTTCTAAATCAGTAACTGCTTGGTTAGATGAACATTCTATAATAAGGTGGACTGGAGTATGCACCTATAAAATGAGAGGGGAGAGTGTGGGGGTGGTTGACTGGGGAGGACGGCAGTGAGAAACAACATGGACTAAGCATGATAGAGTGGAGCTGACAATTTCTTAAATGAGTGGGGAAGATAGACGGTGGCTGCAAATTTCTAATGAGGATGCCATAGGGAAGAATTTAATTTAACTCAGCCTCTATACTTGGCTGGGTTGAGGAGTAGCTAGGTTCTCTGCCTGGAGTAAGAACCTGCTGGAGCAAGCTAACTTTGTCCTGGACAAGGGAGTAAGCCCAAACTCTTCCCCTATGGTTCCCTGGAAAGTTATACTCAGCAGTGGCCCCTGCTCAGAAGAGAGGCCAGGAGGATACAGGCTATGCAGCCTCTTAGACAGAGAAGAGGATGAGACTGGTGCCTGGATTCTGGAAGGGGCAGGGGAATTGTCAGACCCTGGTTCCTTACATTTTTTTAAATAGAATTGAGATTATGTGGTTCATTGGACTAAGAAGGGGGAAAAGAGGTGTGGTGAATCCTTCAACATCTACCTAGGTTAGGATGTGAATAGACCTAATGAACTGGACCTAGGTATGGAGTACTCTTAGTTAAGGAAGGTGGAGTGAAATAGTTCTATGGTTTCTAAAGAGAGGTTGGGGGAAACCATCTGACTTCGTTAATAGATAAAGATAGGGCCTAGTCCTGTAGCCCCTAGGCAGAGGGTCAGGAGGGCTGGATCCTAATACCTAGCAAAGGGAATAATGAACGGCATTAATCCTTCAGCCCCTGTGAAGAGGTAAAGAGGCATAGATATGTTGATCCTGTCAAAGGGGTGGGGAACTAAGCTAATCTTTCAGCCTCTGTGAAGAGGTAAGGCTAGAACCTAATCCAGAGGCCCTCTGTTGGGGGTCAAAAAGGCTGGACCCTTATACTGAGCAAAGGGAATAATGAGCTACCCTAATCCTTGCATAGGTATAAGCAGAAGTAGATAACTTTAACCCTGAGAAGGTGTGGGGAAATAAGCTAATCCTTAGGCCTCTACGAAGAGTTAAGGAGATAAACTAACTCTGCAGCCCCTAAAATGAGTCAGGAGATCCCCTGTAAAGGGAATAATGGAGCAAGGCTAGTCCTTCAGTCCCTTTGAAGGGGTAGGGAGGAAGAGCTACCCTTGAATACCCTTGAGTGGGTAGGGAACTAATCTAATCCTTCAGCCTCTGCTATAGTCTAGTCTGTCAGTCTTTACTTTTGAGAGGGAAAGAACTAGTCTGAATGAAGAAAAAAGAGATGAAAAAAAACTATGATAAGGAGGTAGAAGTGGTGAGATAGGGACTAGGCCTATTAACCTTAATTTTAGATAGATTGGTTTGTATGAAAGGAGTGAAAAGGGGAATGGGGAGAATGGGAAAGGAGAAGAGAGAAAAAAGGGGTAGTGGTAGAGAACAGTGGTGAAGAAATGCTAGGTAAGGCAACAGTATTTGACAAAATGAGTGTGAAATAAAAGATATGACTGAGAGGAAAATAGCAGAGGAGTAGGGGGAGGAAGTAAGAAGGGAAGAACATTGACAGATAATTGAAAGAAAAAAGGGGGGAGTGAGAGGAAAGAAACAGTAAATAAAATAAAATAAAAACCCATGTTGCGGCCAAACACTTGTCGCAGCTTTTGTTCCCACAACTCACCCTAAATAGAGCGAGTTGTGGAAACATAAAAGGAAACTAGCCAAGGCTCGATGTTTGACACAGAGTGAGCTGAAAATACAGTCATCCTCCCAAACACTACTCCTACACTACCCCTAACATTAACAGTAAAGTGAAACAATGCTAGCCCTAACACTATCCTATCACCCATTCCTCATAGCTTTAACACTTACTTGTCATCCACTGTAAGTCTTCTTCTGTCATATTCTTTCATCTGTCTTCTTTCTTCTCATCTTCTTATCTTCTTTCTTCAGCTTCTTTCTCCTTATCTTCATCGTCTTTCCTCTTCCGAAATATAATATTAGTATAAAGAAAAAAATGACATGTTCAAATCATGTATACCCCAAAGATGTCCTGGCAATAAATGTATGCTGTCTCTGGAGCTGATTGCAGTGACAGGGAAGCAGATGAACACCCCCCCCCATATACTTCTTGACAGTTGCCCAAGCCATACTGAGGTAAATTTGAACAGAGAGTGGCTTTTATATGGCCAGTCTCTGTTAAAAATGGTTCCCATGCTTCCATTGGCAGGGACGTGGGGTTATGCAACTCCCAGCCAATCAGTTTCTTTTTGGTGGCAGCGTACATTTTTGGCCAGCACATCTTTGGGGGAATACATGATCTGAGCATCTCATTTTTTTCTTTTAAGTGGAATTATATTTCAGAAGATGAAAGAAGATGAAGATGAGAAGAAAGAAGCTGAAGAATGAAGATATAAAATGAGAAGAAAGAAGAAGACAGAAGATAGAAGATTACAGAAGAAGACTTACACTGGATGACCAGGGTGCTGAAGACCCTGCTGGACATCAGACTTACATGTGAGTGTTTATTTTCATGGGATAGTGTTAGCTTTAGGGCATTTAACCCTGCGAGTGCCAATCGGGTATACTATGTTGTGTAAAGTGTTGCATACCCCACTGGCACTCAAAAGATAACTAGTTGTGCATGCATGTGTTTGAAACCACTGTTCAAGTATGTCAGTGGTTTTTAACACAAGTTAGGGACTGCTAGGCGCTACTTTAAAGCAACAATGGAGAGTCCCTTAATGTGTGTTACAAGCCATCACATGTAATTGAATACCAAATTCATCTGCTTATCCACTGTTTACAATGGGCACTAATTCAGTGCCCATTGTGCAGTTTTACCTGTTGGTAGTTTGTCACAGCACAGGTAACTGAATACCTGTGATTTAAAACTACTGATGGTACTTTTATTTTTTTTAACTGTGGTATTAGTATCGAGCACAGTGTATGCTGTTTCATACAATATAGAAAATCAACTTGTTTTGAGCTTTAACGTCCTTTTATTTCTTCTGTCCAATTTACTAATAATTTCTAATTAACTCGTTGGATGCTTGAGATTTTTTCTCAAGCAGCCAAACGGTTAATTGAGTGCCCTGAGATGACAATGAGATGCAATGCAGACGGCTGGTAATCACAAAATACATCAACTTTTGCACAGGAATAATGTACTTATTAAGTTTTCCTCTGATTTAGGTATGATTTTGGCTGCATTAATTCTCAGCTGTACGTTATCAGTGCATGACATTGCATCTTCACAAGGTCAAAACATTTTCTTGGCAGAACATAATTGCCCAGATGAAGACTGAAGGGACCCACTGTTCATGCCACTGAGCTCTTTTCCTCTCAAAGCCGAGAACTAGCTGTTCCAAAGACAACTGCATGCTCAGATGTCTTAATTGCGCTCTAAATTGCACATTATGCTTACTTTCAATAGATTATGTTACCAATTGTTGCAAATAGAGTCCTTCATTCTTTTGTCATGTTTATCTCAGCAGTGATGTGTTGAAGGAGAACCAGTCCTATTTATTATTCACACCATAAGACATTTACAGATAGTGGGTGAAATCATTGCGTTCTATAAACATACTGTATTATTTAATTCTCAGTATTTTCTAATGACAACAATAGTTTATCTTTTAACCATTTTTCACGGCATTTATTTATTGTTACACCAGGCACAATGGCATAAGGTACCAGTTTAAAACAACTGCTTGGTCCGGGGCAAAACATTAAGAAGTGGACCCCCTTAAAGGCGAAGTCACACCTCCGATCAAACAACACGTACCTTACTGTGACCAGTAAACCCTAATGGCCCTATCATTTCCTCCCATGTGCTTTTGCTCAAGAGATATTCAAACAGTCTTGGCTGTCATGTCTATGGAGGGGATTATTACGATAGTTGTTAGCAATCCACTGCACATGGTGCTCTTAATGGGGATGTATCACCTCAAAAAAAATTGTTACCATACATTTTGTTAGTAAACTGGTAGCAGAAAAGCTTGATATAACGATAGAAGCCATTCATAGCACACTGAAGAGAAGCATGTACGCACTCCCTGGGGCAGCTGGGAGGGAGGTGGCAGGAGAAGAAGAGCTGTGCTGTGCCCATTATGCGGAAGTGCACAGCAGAGAGAAGACAATATCTTTAAAAGTACTTACTTTTAGAAAAAAACAAAAACAGCTTTCCTACTAGTACTTTATTAACAAAAAGTATGGTAAAATATTTTTCAGATCATACATCCCCTTTAACCCTTCACAATATGTTGTGCACCTCTCTGGTCCTTAAACGTTAAAGTAGGTTCATGCACTCTGCTTTCTCTGCCAGCAACTTTCATGTCTGCCTACATGGATAGGAAGTCCAGGACTAATTAAATATGCTGTCTGTATTTGTAGGGGCCAGTAAAGTTCCCTGCCTATAGTAAGGTAAGTAAGGAGTTATTATTAGGAGGTGTTACTTCTCCTTGAAGTACTTTTTTAGTATTTACTGACACTTACATTTAAAGGGACAGTAATGTCCCAGAACAAATATTTATCATTTTGTAGTGCTTAAAAACTTGAGCTAAATGCAAAAAAACCTATCTCTCCAACCACTATGGTTGGAGAGATATTCCTATTCAAAGTTTCCCCCTCCCTCACCTTTCCCTGATGTCAGCGCTGTCCAGGGACCAACTGGCGGCTTTGCAGCAGAGCCGCAACTGCTTTATTTAAAAAGAATGAATTCACTGAAAAGGTCTACAAAGTGTGCCTGGTTTGCAAGCAGACTTTGTAGACCATTCCAATGAAGTAATTTGTTTTAAATAATGCAATTGCGGCTCTGCTGCAAAGCCGCCAGTTGGTCCCGGCCAGGAAACTTTGACAGGGAATATCTCTCAAACCATAGCAGTTTGAAAGACAGGGTTTTTACATTTAGCTCAAGTTTTTAAGCACTACAAAATGATAACTATTTGTACTGGGACATTACTAACACTTTAAACACATAATGGCATATGATACACATGAACATACTATCTTCATGTCACGGTTCCCAGGAATAAACCAGAAGTCAGTACGGTAAAGTAAAACAATGTTTTATTAGGAAAATCACAGTAATGCACGAAAACAAATAACACACTGAGGGTGATCAAAGAAGCAAGCACTGTACCAGAAATAGCAGTCCGCCAATAGATCCACCACACAGTCCGAGACTAGGTGTCAGCCCACTGGATCCTCGAGTGAATTCGGAACACCCAAAGGACTAGCACTGACTCAGCCTGCAATCAGTAAGCTAGGAGTCTGATAGAGCCCCAGGTCCGCACTACGATGGGCTCCTGTGGAGCAGGGACCAACACATGAAGGAAACATAGAGAGCCCCCTAGTCAGCACCAGAAAGGATAGTCAGACAAGCTGTGTCATAAACGGAGCGGGTAGTCAGCCAGAGCCACAGGTTTGCACCAGATAGGATATCCACTGAAGCGTTGGTATGCTGGATGTGCAGTGGACAGAGTCCCAGGTCAACACCAGAGTGGGTAGTCAGCCAGAGCCACAGGTTTGCACCAGAAAGGATGTCTAAGCCAAATCGGAATGCACAAAGAGAATGGTCAGACAGAGCCACCGGTCAACACCAGAATGGATGGACAGACAGGCCGGGTCATACACAGTTCAGGTAGTCAGCCACAGCCACAGGTCCGCACCTGATTGGGTGTCCACTATACAACGGAAGCAGGCAAAAGAGTAGTCAGCCAGAGCCACAGGTCAGCACCAGAATGGATGGTCAAACTAGCCAGGTCATACACAGAGCCCAGGGGAAAAAGAACTGTATTGTACAACAATGCAAGGGCAACTGAGTCAGGACTAGTGATGAGCGAGCGTGCTCGGCCGATGCTCGGATCGGCTCGAGCATCGCTCTGCTCGGCACATGGCGGTACTCGTCGAGTACCGCCATGTGCTCTCCCGCCATGTTCGGGTGGCGGGGATCTGTGCCGGAAGAGGCACAGATCACAAGACGCTCCGCTGGACCACCAGGGACTGGAGGTACGGGGGCATTGCGGAGATGAAGGGGGCATTGCGGAGATGAAGGGGGACATTGTGGAAGAGGGGCATAGACTCTATGCCCCTCTTCCACAATGTCCCCCTTCATCTCCGCTATGCCCGTCTTCCACAATGTGCCCCTTCATCTCCGCTATGCCCCTCTTCCACAATGTGCCCCTTCATCTCCGCTATGCCCCTCTTCCACAATGTCCCCCTTCATCTCCTCTATGGCATAGAGGAGATGAAGGGGGACATTGTGGAAGAGGGGCATAGCGGAGATGAAGGGGCACATTGTGGAAGAGGGGCATAGCGGAGATGAAGGGGCACATTGTGGAAGAGGGGCATAGCGGAGCTGAAGGGGGACATTGCGGAGCTGAAGGGGGCATTCGGAGATGAAGGGGGCATAGCGGAGATGAAGGGGGCATTGACCAGGCACCCTCCCCTCATCAGAGCAGGGGGTGCCTGGTGTCGCCCCATTCATTCCAATGGGGCTCGGGTGCTCGGCCGAGCACTCGAGCCTCAGGGGGTGCTCGGTCAGAGCACCCGAGCATCGGGGTGCTCGCTCAACACTAGTCAGGACTCAGTCTGCCTTTAAACCCCTCCTCAGGAAGAATGTAGGAGGAGCAGCTGTGCACTGGAACCAAGGTAATCTGTAACACTGCAAAAATTAGGGCCACTTTCTCCAAGATTCCTGGAAGTAGAACAAGAACGCATATTTCTATCTCCTTGGTGCAAATGGCATGAAGGGCGGAATGTAAGAAAGTGGAGCATCAGCTATTTTTGAATGCTATACAATTATGAGCTATTTGTGATGAATGAGGGCAGGTTTTTCCTTATACTTATACAAGATTGTCCCTCATCGTGATCCTCCTTCAGTTCTGCATCCAGAACACTGTAAAAGAGGCGGAAAGGGTAAACGTTGTAATATAATTGCATTGCAACTAGCGAGATATGAACTATACCTGTTAGAAAGGTCAGAAAGTCGTTTGATGATGACATTAGCTAAGGTTTTGTAATACTCTGAGGATAGTCCATCCAGCCCTGGTGTTTTGTTCTTTTTAGGCCATTTATCACCACCTCAACTGCGTCTGTGGTCGCATGTATGTTCAGCAGCTATCTTTGCTCATCTGTTAACGCTGGGAGATCTAGATCACTCAAGAAATCAGATTCAAGCTTAGCAATGCTCGCCCGCATGATACTCAAGTGTCTGTGATACAGGCTAAATTTAGTGTTTATTTCCCAGCTATTCATTATAATTTTTTACGCTTTGTGTAACCTATGTATGTAGGTGCCCCTCTTCGCAGTCTTTATAAGCACAGCAAGAAGTCTACCTGTTTGTTGGACTGGTGGAACCATCGGCAAGGTGCGGCTACACATTTCCCCACCCTCTGCTGCTTTAATTTGCCATGTTCTTCACTAACAAGGTAAGTCTCTTGTAGTAGTGCTACGTGTGTTCCCAGTAAATTGTCCCTCTTAGCTGGAACAGTCTTATGGTCAACTGTGTGGCCAACAGCCAAAATGCAAGCTGGTCATCTAGGCATCCCTCCAGTGCTGCCAATATCATCTACAGCTGTTGTGCATAACCTTTAGGGTATAGAGAAGGTAATCATGAGATGTGTGCATCTTTTTGGCAGGCACAAGAGGGGGATTGATTTGGATGAAAGTCCCTCAATAACAGAGCTCAGCCATTTGCTTCTTCACGGTCAAAATACATGAATTTTTAACTGTGAAAAAACTGTCTGACGTGTGCAGGAGCTAATTGGGAAAGCAGTGTGTGCTGAATTCAACTCCTTAAAGTGAGAGTAATGTTTCACAAAAAAGCAGCTCCGATTAATCTTCATATTATTAGGGCCATGGAGAGTGTTATTTCAGTATTTGAATGATAAAGTATCCCCCTCCCGCCCCTTTTACCTAGTGTAAGCCGCCTCCCCTCAGATGTGGAATTTGGTCTTTTGACCAGACAGGTTACAGAAAGGGACAGTCTTCTTACTGTGAGCATAAGGAAAACCCTGACCCCTTGACAGGTTTTTCAGTTTTTTCCTCACTGAAGATTGTCCCTCTCTATGATCCATCTAGACAGTCTTGCTGCTCTGAGTTGAGCAGTGTTACATCAGTAAAAGGGGCGGGGGGAATATGTCATTATTTAATTACTCTTGAACTACAACTCAGACATTATTGAAATAATGCTCTCCACTGCCCAAATACTATGAAGATTAATCAGAGCTGCTTTTTTGTGAAACATTACTATCCCTTTAAAATCCCTTGTGGTAAACATAATTCATTAAAATAAACTCAAATAATATTAAGATATCAGCAGAGTACCAGAATTCTGAACAGCATACTGGTAATCAAAGGTTTGTTGATGAATCATTAAAACAGTTTTTAGGGAATTTATTTATATTCATTATTTTTATTGAATTTTAGTTTATTTTTATATCACTAGTAGGCATAGTTGTAAGTGTCTAATTATTAAATCATTACTTTGATTTGAAGATTTTATAAGGACCTTGAAACATGAAGATATGTATAGTAATAATAATGAGGCTTTTAGTGTGTCTTTATTATTTTTACACTCCCTCATGGTAGCTGTTATATTTATTTTAGTATAATTCTGCCCAAAAATGAAGGGCAAGTCTCCTTTGCACAACACTCTTAGGGTGCCTCCCTCCTTGCTCTCAGTGCCTAGGGAAACCATCTGCACCTCACTGACAAGACCCAAGCAAGGCCAAAACATGTGTCTGGGGTTAACTGGTATTTCCCGTTCAAAGGGTATTTGTCCATCATTTTGGAGCTAGACCGCCCTAATGGGTGGGATTAGTCTAATATGCACGTGGAAAATTCTCCTCTGTAATGGCAATAGAGAGCTGAAATATGATGCTCTTGAGCAGTAATTAGCCATAGAAAAGGCAAAATTGCTTTTGCTCATACAAAGAGCCTCTCACAACCTTTGGCTTGTTTTTCAAATTTAGCCCTTTTTTTTTTTTTTTTTGGGGGGGGGAGAGAGAGAGAGGGGGGAGAGGGGGAGAGAGGGAGAGAGGGAGAGAGGGAGAGAGAGAGAGAGAGAGAGAGAGAGAGAGAGAGAGAGAGAGAGAGAGAGAGAGAGAGAGAGAGAGAGAGAGAGAGAGAGAGAGAGAGAGAGAGAGAGAGAGAGAGAGAGAGAGAGAGAGAGAGAGAGAGAGAGAGAGAGAGAGAGAGAGAGAGAGACCTCATCAGCAAGGTGCAGCTAATCTCTCAAGACCCACATCAGTGATCTACAGCTGAGCCCTCTAGGTCCCTGTCTGGATTCCCCCCATTACTCTTAGGGTGACCAACCCCAAGTGTATGGCACTGGTGAGCTAAAATAGATTGCTCCCTGGGTGCAAGATTCAGTCCAAGTGAACTATTTTGCATTTATTTGCAAGCTCATAAGCCAAGTTGGTCATCTCTGACATTTCTTTCCTACAAGACTCAAAAGGCTGAAACGTATGTCTGGGGTTAGCTTTTTCCCTTGTTCAGAGAGGAATTGTCTGGTATTTCATGGCTGTACAGTCATTTGGCAGTACCAGTATAATGTGCTTCAGAAGATTTCCTCTCTGTGTACGGCACCGGTAAGCTAAAAACTGCACCCAGGGCGCAGGATGTAGTCCTAGTGACCTTTTTGCATGAGCCAAGATGAGCATTTCTGACCTTTCTTTCTACATATGGATAATAAGTTATAATTGTTTTGAAGCTCATACAGACGTAAGAGTCTGATTCTCCCTCTTGAGTATGCCTCCTGTGGACGTCCCACATCCCTTTAGGATGCCAAAGAAGTTTGCCTCCATTTGTTCTCCTGTATGTGAGGCTGAGTAAGACTTTTTGGATTCTCCGATGTACTACAACTGGATGATGGCATGGAGGCCTTTGTGAGTTGCTGCTGACCGTTGATAAGGGAAAAGTGGAACACACTCATGAGGCTATTGCACCCAGGAGGGTTAGAATTGATATATCTGTTTTGCATCTGTAAGTGTGATTTTTCTGTCTATAGATTTGCTGTACATATGGCAAATCCATATATGAGCTGCAATACAAGAATTTAAAGTGGGGAGAAGTGGAGACAGAAGATCCTTGTATTGACTGAGTATATAGAAGAACTGGATCACTGTAACGGAAGCTAGGAAGGGACCGAGTCACCTTCCTCCATCATTCCCGGGTCTCTCCCTCTTGACGCCAGATAAGCACCGTCAGATGCACCAGTTGAAGTATGGATTGTTACTGAAACAGTCACAGGATTGCTGGAAGCAGGGAAGCATGGGCAGTAGAGAGTGAGGCTTCTACTCTCGGTCAAAGGATCACTGGAAGATGTCGCAGGAGCACAAGGATGAGAAGATGGAGTCCACATTGCCGCCTGACAGCATACGAAGTCCAGTCTCAGGAAGCTGGCAGCAGGCAGTCGAAGATTCAGAATACTTGGCGCAGATGGGTATCAGAGTGGACACTTTAGACCATAAGCAATACAAGACTCCAGGACTCCTTGTTCACTCAGAATAAGACTGACTTTATTGTACCACACCACACATATTTATACACAGCAAGCACATTGAAACTTATAGGGATACCGGATACAATGGGAATGTAATTCAATCACAATACAATAGGCAAAAGGCCAACAGCAAATGGCTTAACAAACACAATGACTCAGACATGATTGCATTTCAGATACAAAAGGGTTTGATGAACAAAGACTTGAGGGCTTGAACAAATTACCACACGGCAGGGGGTCTGACTGCAGTTCATAATGGCTTAATTAACACACAGCAGGGGGTCTTACTACAGTACACATAGTCAATGGCTTGAGGGACTGCAATACACATTGGAATAATTAACCCCTCACTGCCCATTCCCTTGGAAGCAAGCCAGCAGTCTAACACAGGACAGTTTTGTGTAATAAAATCCATTCTTTTAGTGCACAACCAGGGCAAAATGTCCACAGTCTCTGGAGTCCTTTGACTAACAATTCCAGGCTCAGGACTAAGTTCCGTTACAACCACTCATTCCCATCTCATCATTCATGATACAATTTATCATTTCATTCTCTCTTCATATTCATTTCCAATGGGCTATTTCAGACTACTGGAGACTATACAGCTCAATTTCTCTCTCTTGTTTGACAACATTTGCTTTTCTTAATTAAAGTGTTACTTGAACCTCAAACTTTAACTCTCAAATGCAAACACTTGACTTTAACAAACCATCATCACCCTAATCTCTAACATCTAATTCTAATACCTAACCCTAATTTCAGCCCACCTTAACCCTAATATGCTAACTTTAACCTTGTTTTTTGATCAACTGATCAATTAGCTTGTGAATTAGACAAGGGTCTCTCTACTGAACATGCATTTTGTTTTGATTTAGCAGTCATATGTTGTGTTTGTTGATCCTATAATAAACCACTTCTTAGAAATAAAGGTAACAAGTTGGACAGTTTTACCAACTCTTGGCTGCACATGTGGTATGACACAGAGAGCTTTTTCCAGTCAAGGAGGCTGAATGAAATCACTGGAGCAAACCAATTGCACCAGAGGGGGAATACAGAAAAAAGCTCCAAATCTACATATTTTACTTAATAAATTTTAAGCTCATGATTGAGAGGTTCCCAAATTCCCTTATATATTAATCACCAGTTAAATCAGTTACCTTCTATTTATCTCCTATGGAATAAATAGTTTGCCCCAGAATTGTCCCAGCATGCATTGCTCTTCTAGCAAAGTAATGGAAAATTAAAACATATTCAAAATAAAACATGTTGTATTCCTTTGATCAGACCTCTGGTAGGGCAAATTGTAGACATTGTTTGCTGTCAAAGAGGGAAAGCATTTAAATGAAGGCATTTTAAAACCTTTAACATTTTTTAGGGGTGCTTGCGAAACATATAATTTACTTTTTACATACATAAATGTGAGTTGAAAAAGGCATATTGATGTTTGCAAAAGCTAATGGTGGGAAGCAGTGTGTGCTAACTCCAACTAACTCCAACTACTTAAAATGCCATTCAATACAGTTAGGCCCAGAAATATTTGGACACTGACACAGTTTTCATAAATTTGGCTCTGTATGCCATCACAGTGTATTTGAAATGAAACAACTAAGATGTAATTGAACTGCAGACTTTCAGCTTTAATTCAAGGGGTTGAACAAAAATATTGTATGAAACGTTTAGGAACCATTTTCAAACACAGTCTCCTTATTTCAGAGGCTCAAATGTAATTGGACAAATTAACACAATCATAAATAAAATGTTCATTTTTAATACTTTGTCACGAATACTTTGCAGGCAATGACTGCTTGAAGTCTGGAATGCATGGACATCACCAATCGCTGGGTTTCATCCTTTATGATGCTTTGCCAGGCCTTTGCTGCAGCTGTCTTCAGTTGTTGTTTGTTCGTAGGTCTTTCTGTCTTCAACAAGTGAAATACTTGATCGGGTTGAGATCAGGTGATTGACTCACCATTGCAGAATATTGCACTTCTTTGCCTTAAAAAACTATTGGGTTGCTTTTGCAGTATGCTTTGGGTCATTGTCCATCTGTAAAGTGAAGCACCGTCCAATCAACTTCACTGAATTTGGCTGAATCTGAGCACATAATATATCCCTATACACTTCAGAATTCATCCGGCTGCTTCTGTCTTCTGTCACATCATCAATAAACACTAGTGACCCAATGCCATTGGAAGCCATGCATGCCCATGCCATCACACCACCTGCACCATGTTTTACAGATGATGTGGTATGATTCCCATCATTCTGGTAAAGGTTGATCTTAGTTTCACCTATACAAAGAATGCTGTTCCAGAACTGGGCTGGCTTTTGTAGATGTTTTTTGGCTGCATGGTGTACTTGCTAATGGCCTTATTCTGCTCGAACAAATGCTCTAGCATGTACATGGTGGAATTCCACCTGGTAGGGACCTCCATTTTCAGCTGGTGATGAGGCAGGTTGTTACGCTCTTGTATGGAATATAGAGCATTGCGTGCACTGTAGGAGCTGGCAACAGTAAACATCTCTTTGCTATTCCACAAGTGTACTTTGGGATTGTTTTTGTGAAGTTTTTGACTCCTTCCTAGGAACTCAGTCAGTGTGGGTTGGCAGAAAATGGCAGAAGAAGCCTGGAACTTTATTGATTTAACATGACTAGAGGAAGTGGTGGTGGTAGATGTAGCATGTGTGGGCAGTCTATGACTTGTTCCATCTCCTTTAGCAAAGCCAGAGTCACCATACTCCTCTGCAGCAGGAGCCATTGGTGTTATTTGGACTGAACTAACCATTGGCACTGGCACTATCACACTCTCTCACACATAAATAACTTCACTACTTCTTTTTTCTGCTCTAGAGCCCTGGGAACATTTTAAAGTGCTTCAGCTGCTGCTAGTGGTGGCACCTTTGGCCTGCTGATAGTGTTTCTCCCAGGCAGACCTGTGGTTGTGCTTCAGGTGGGATCTCATAGAGGAGACTCCTATGTGTGATCCTGCTCTCCTCCTGCTCACTTGATTTTTGCACAGACAACAGATAACAACATACATGGCTTGAGGATCCTGAGTGAAGTATCTCCATACTGTGGACTTCATGGACTGAGGGGTTCCTGAGGTGGTGCTGGTGCTGCTACTACTACTACTGGGGCTAGATGTTGATATAATTCTACTGCTACTACTACTAGGTGTCAAAAGTGCAGCACTTACTGCAGCAACAGAGGCACTTGTCATATCTAACATTGTGGATGTTAACCTGTGTTGCTGTTGCTGGGTACTCAAAACAGGTGTGTGTGGCTGAGTGGGACTTGGACTTTGAAGAGGTGATGATGCTGATGATGACTGATAGGGAGACTGTGTGCTTTTTGATATCTGTGCTTGTCCAGTGTCAGACTTTCAAATGGCTTTCTGAAACAGTTTATAGACAGGCACAGTGCTCCTTAAAAGTGGTGGAAGATTTAGTCTTTGACTTTCTGCTAACCTTATAGCCCTGTCATCATCCTCACTCTCAAAACTTTATCTGTATCTGAACAAGAGAAGGATGCTGGAGGGATATATTCTAGATCTGCATCATCATCATCAGTCTTCATTAGGTCATCCTCAGCAGCATCAGCATCACCTGACAGTTCTTGCCCACTACTACCCTTATATCCCTTTAAGCTTTTAGAGGTCTCAAACAATTTCTTTTTACTTTTACTGTAACAAAGTTCCCTACTACTTTGAGGATGTGTGTTTTGGTGCTTGTTTGTCTCACTATCTGATGCAGCAGGTGGTTCAGCTGCTACACCTTCCTCTGTTATGCTATTGCCAGCATCATCAACACTTGAATGTGACTTGTTATCATATTCAGTGTTCTTCTTATATGGTTCTTTATTTCTATTGGCACTGGTGGTGCTGGAACTAGTTTTGCTGGGACCTTGACAAACTGTATCCTTCCTTGGAGTAGAGGGATCATAATCATTGATTGCACACTGGCCATTGCTGCAGTCAGTTTTTGAACTACTACTTTACTCTCACATCCCTGCACTGATCTACCCCTCCCCCTTTCCATTCCCTTTGTACTTTTGCTGGACATTACGCAACTACACTGTGTTTTCTTACTGTACGGTACACAACACAACTGATGGAGCTGTATGATGCCTTGCCTAAGCCCAGTCAGATGCCTGTCACTGTCACCTAATATATTTAGTTCCTTCTTCTTTTTTATATATTTTTTTTAAATTATTTTTCTTTAGTGCAAGATATGATTGCTCAGGAAAAATGCATTTAGCACATGCACGCTTCTCTTGTATTCCGCCGTAAGTGCACTGGCTTGACACACTCAAGAGTAGATCTCCAAGTCCAATGTTATTCTATGGAGCCAATGTATTAAGGATTCAACAACTTTAGAACTCTTAGTGCAAGAAAATGGAGCAGAAAAATGGCAAAAATATGGAGCATGAATATCGTGCAAAAATGGAGGTCCAATTACAATCTTATTCTATGAAGCTGATGCTTACAGATTTCGTCAACATTATGGGTATTAGGGCGAGATGAAAGAAACATGAACAATTGCTATTTCGAGAGTGAAAATAACTAATGAAAAAGTTTGTGCATTTTGTTGATGAATTGCATAAAACAAAAAAAATAAGGACACATTTTTTGTGGGTGAGGTAAGGTGGAAGCATGGTCAGGATTTATTAAACTGTCTCAGTAGAACAGCAAAAGCACTTAATGCAGGAAGTACTATAGCGTACAATATTGTACGTTTGGTGTTACAGGAAAAACTTTTTTTTTGCACATTTCAAGAAACTTTCATTATACATCATCCAGGATTTGAATATGCGCAATATGTGTTTGCCCAGGAAAAATGCCTTGATACACTACAGCGTAGATTTCCAAGTCCAATGTTATTCTATGGAGCCAATATATTAAGGATTCAACAACTCAGTGAAAGATAATGGAGCAACAAAAATGGAGCAAAAAATGGATCAGGAAAATGGTAAAAAAGAATAAGTGTACAGTATGTTGATGAACTGAATAAAAGATAAAAATTAAGGGAACAGCTGCGCATATTTTTTTGTGGTTGAGGTAATGTGGGAGCATGGTCAGGATAAAACAATCTGTCTCAGTGGAATAGCAAAAGTACCTAATGCAGGAAGTACTCTAGTGTACAATATTGTAAGTCTGTGTGGTGTTATAGTAAAAAAACACTTTAGCACATGCACACTTCTCTTGCAGTCCTTCGTAAGTCCACTGGCTTGATACACTAAAGAGTAAATCTCCAAATCCAATGTTATTCTATGGAGCCAATGTATGAAGGATTAAACAACTTTAGAAATCTTAGGGTTAGATAATGGAGCAACAAAAATGGAGCAAACAGAACAAAAAATGGAGCAGGAAAATGGCAAAAATATGGCGCATGAAAATGGTACAAAAATGGAGATCCAATCAAAATTTTTCTCTATAAAGTCGATGCCTACAGATTTCTTTAACATTATGGGCATGAGGGTGGGATGAAAGAAACATGCACAGTTTTTATTTCGATAGTGAAAACAACTATGTTGATGAATTGAATAAAAAAATAAAAATTACGGGAACAGCTGCACATTTTTTTTTTGTGGGTGAGGTAATGTGGGAGCATGGTCAGGATAAAACAATCTGTCTCAGTGGAATCACGAAAGTACCTAATGCAGGAAGTACTAAAGTGTACGATATTATAAGTCTGTGTGGTGTTATAGTAAAAAAACACTTTTTATGCACAATACAAGAAACATTTAGAATACAGCTTCCAGGATTTGAATGTCCACAATATGTGTTAGCTCAGGAAAAATGTCTTTAGCACATGCGCACTTCTCTTGCAGTCCTTTGTAACTGGCTTGATACATTAAAGAGGAAATCTCCAAATCCAATGTTATTCTATGGAGCCAGTGTATGAAGGATTAAACAACTTTAGAAACTTTAGGGTTAGATAATGGAAAAACAAAAATGGAGCAAAAACAGAGCAACAAAAATGGAGCAAAAAATGGGGCAGGAAAATGGCAAAAATATGACGCATAAAAATACAAGAAACTTTCAGAATACGGCTTTCAGGATTTGAATGTGCGCAATATATTTTTGCTCAGGAAAAACTCCTTTAGCGCATACATACTTCTCTTGCAGTCCAACTTAATTGCACTGGCTTGATACACAAAAGAGTAGATATCCAATGTTATTCTATGGAGCCATCATATAAAGGATTAAACAACTTTAGAAATCTTAGTGTAGGATAATCTAGCAAAAAAATGGAGCAAAAAATGGAACAGTAAAATGGAAAAAATATGGCGTATGAAAATGGTGCAAAAATGGAGGTACAATTACAATCTTATTCTATGAAGCCGATGCTTACAGATTTCTTCAACATTATGGGTATTAGGGTTGGATAAAAGAAACATACACAATTGCTATTTCGAGAGTGAAAATAACTAGCAAAAAAGTTTTTGCTTTATGTTAATGAATTGCATAAAAAAATAAATAAATAAGAGAACAGCTGAGAACATTTTTTGTGTGTGAGGCAATGGGAGCATGGTCAGGATTAAATAATCTGTCTCAGTGGAAAAGCGAAAGCACCAAATACAGGTATTACTGTAGCATACAATATTGTATATCGTTGAGGTGTTATATACAAACTCATTTTTTTATGCACAAGAAACTTTCAGATTACAGCTTCCTAGATTTGAATGTGAGTAATATGTGTTTACTCAGGAAAAATGCCTTTAGCGAATGCACACTTGTCTTGCAGTCCTCCATAAATGCACTGGCTTGTTACACTAAAGAGTAGACCTCCACAACCAATGTTATTCTATAGAGCCAATGTATAAAGAATTAAACAACTTAATAAATCTTAGGGTAAGATATTGGAGCAACAAAAATGGGGCAAAAAACTGCAAAAACTGGCTTGATACACTAAAGAGTAAAACTCCAAATCCAACTTTAGAAATCTTAGTGGAAGAAAATTGAGCAACAAAAATGGAGCAAAAAATAGAGCAAAAAATGGAGAAGGAAAATGGCAAAAATAAGGTATATGAAAATGGTGCAAAAATGGGGGTCCAATTACATTCTTATTCTATGAAGCTGATGCTTACTGATTTCTTCAACGTTATGGGTATTAGGGTGGGATGAAAGAAACAAGCACAATTCTTATTTTGAGAGTGAAAATAACTAGCAAACAACTTTTTGCATTATGTTAATGAATTGCATAAAAAAATTAAAATAAGCGACCAGCTGAGCACATTTTTTGTATGTGAGGCAATGTGGGAGCATGGTCAGGATTAAAAAATCTGTCTCCGTGGTATAGTGAAAGCACCTAATGCAGGAAGTACTATAGCGTACAATATTGCATGTCTGTGTGGTGTTACAGTAAAAACTCACTTTTTATGCACAATACAAAAAACTTTCAGAATACGGCTTTCAGGATTTGAATGTGCACAATATGTTTTTGCTCAGGAAAAATTCCTTTAGCGCATAAACACTTCTCTTGCAGTCCAACTTAATTGCACTTGCTTGATACACTAAAGAGTAGATCTCTAAGTCCACTGTTACTTTATGGAGCCACTGTATAAAGAATTAAACAGCTTTACAAATCTTAAGGTAACAAAAATGGGGCAAAAAACAGTGCAAAAAAAAGCAGCAAAAAATGGCTTGATACACTAAAGAGTAAAACTCCAAATCCAATTTAATTCTATGGAGCCAATGTATGAAGGATTAAACAACTTTAGAAATCTTAGGGTTAGATAATGGAGCAACAAAAATGGAGCAGGAAAAGGGCAAAAATATGGCGCATGAAAATTGTACAAAAATGGAAATAAAATTAAAATGTTATTCTATAAGGTCCATGCTCACAGATTTCTTTAACATTATGGGTATTAGGGCGGGATGAAAAACATGCACAATTGCTATTTCGATAGTGAAAACAACTAAAGAATAAGTGTGCTTTATGCTGATGAAGTGAATTAAAAATAGAAATTAAGGGAACAGCTGCGCATATTTTTTGTGGGTGAGGTAATGTGGGAGCATGGTCAGGATTAAACAATCTGTCTCAGTGGAATAGCGAAAGCACCTAATGCAGGAAGTACTATAACATACAATATTTTATGTCTGTTTGGTGTTATAGTGAAAAGTCACTTTTTACGCACGATACAAGAAACTTTCAGAATACAGCTTCCAGGATTTGAATATCTACAATATGTGTTTGCCCAGGAAAAATGCCTTTAGCGCATGCACACTATTACTGTAGCATACAATATTGTATATCGTTGAGGTGTTATATACAAACTCATTTTTTTATGCACAAGAAACTTTCAGATTACAGCTTCCTAGATTTGAATGTGAGTAATATGTGTTTACTCAGGAAAAATGCCTTTAGCGAATGCACACTTGTCTTGCTGTCCTCCGTAAGTGCACTGGCTTGATACACTAAAGAGTAGACCTCCATCTCCAATGTTATTCTACGGAGCCATTGTATGAAGGATTAAACAACTTTAGAAAACTTAGTGGAAGAAAATTGAGCAACAAAAATGGAGCACAAAATATAGAGCAAAAATGGAGCAGGAAAATGGCAAAAATAAGGCGTATGAAAATGGTGCAAAAATGGAGGTCCAATTACATTCTTATTCTATGAAGCTGATGCTTACTGATTTCTTCAACGTTATGGGTATTAGGGTGGGATGAAAGAAACAAGCACAATTCTTATTTTGAGAGTGAAAATAACTAGTTAAAACTTTTTGCATTATGTTAATGAATTGCATAAAAAAATAAAAATAAGCGACCAACTGAGCACATTTTTTGTGTATGAGGCAATGTGGACGCATGGTCAGGATTAAAAAATCTGTCTCCGGTGTATAGCGAAAGCAGCTAATGCAGGAAGTACTATAGCGTACGATATTGCATGTCTGTCTCCTGCAGTCCAACTTAATTGCACTGGCTTGATACATTAAAGAGTAGATCTCTAAGTCCACTGTTATTATATGGAGCCAATTTATAAAGAATTAAACAACTTTAGAAATGTTAAGGTAACAAAAATGGGCAAAAAATAGTGCAAAAAAAATGCAGCAAAAAATGGAGCAGGAAAATGGCAGAAATATGGCTCATGAAAACAGTACAAAACTTGAGGTCCATTTACAATTTTATTCTATAAAGCCGATGCTTATAGATTTCTACAACATTATGGGTGTTTGGGTGGGATAAAAGAAACATGCACAGTTGCTATTTTGATAGTGAAAACAACTAAAGAATAAGTGTGCATTATGTTGATGAATTGAATAAAAAATAAAAATTAAGGGAACAGCCGCACATTTTTTTTTGTGGTTGAGGTAATGTGGGAGCTTGGTCAGGATACAACAATCTGTCTCAGTGTAATAGTGAAAGTACCTAATGCAGGAAGTACTACAGTGTACGATATTGTAAGTCTGTGTGGTGTTATAGTAAAAAGACACTTTTTATGCACAATACAAGAATCTTTCAGAATATGGCTTCCAGGATTTGAATGTGGGCAATATGTGTTTGCTCAGGAAAAATACCTTACCTCATGCACATCTCTCTTGCAGTACTCAGTAAGTGCACTGGCTTGATACACTAAAGAGTAAATCTCCAAATCCAATGTTATTCTATGGAGCCAATGAATAAAGGATTAAGCAACTTTAGAAATCTTACTGTAACATAATGGAGTAACAAAAATGGAGCAAAAAACAGAGCAAATAAATGGAGCAGAAAATGGAGCCAGAAATGGCCAAAATTTTGCATATGAAAATGGTGCAAAAATGGAGGTCCAATTACAATCTTATTATATAAAGCCGATACAGATTATTTGAACATTATGGGTATTAGGGCAGGATGAAAGAAACATGCACAATTGCTATTTCAAGAGAAAAAAAATAAGTAATAGGTTTGTGCATTATTTTCATGAACTGCAAAAAAAAAACAGAATAGCTGCGCATCATTTTTTTGGGTGAGGTAATGTGGGAGCATGGTCAGGATTAAAAAATCTGTCTCAATGGAATAGCTAAAGCAACTGGTGCAGGAAGTACTATAGCATACAGTATTGTATATTGTTGTGGTGTTATAGTAAAAACTCACTTTTTATGCGCAATACAAGAAACTTTTAGAATACAGCTTCCAGGATTTGAATGTCCACAACATGTGTTGGCTCAGAAAAAATGCCTTTAGTGCATGCACACTTCCCTTGCAGTCCTCCGTAAGTGCACTGGCTTGATATACTAAAGAGTAGATCTCCTCCCCCAATGTTATTCTATGAAGCCAATGTATAAAGGATTAAACAACTTTGGAAATTTCAGTGTAAGAGAATGGAGCAACAAAATGGAGTGAAAAATAAAGCAAAAAATGGAGCAGGAAAATGGCAAAAATATGGCATATGACAAATGAAGCTAATGCATACAGATTTCTTCAACATGGGATGAAAGAAACATGCACAATTGCTATTTCGTGAGTGAAAATAACTAGCAAAAATGTTTGTGCATTATGTTAATGAATTGCCTAAAAAAAATGTAACTAACCAAACAGCTGAACACATTTTTGTGTGTGAGGCAATATTGGAGCATGGTCAGGAATAAAAAATCTGTCTTAGTGGAATAGCGAAAGCACCTAATGCAGGAGTTACTATAGCGTACGATATTGTATATCATTGTGGTGTTATATACAAACTCATTTTTATGCACAATACAAGAAACTTCCAGAATTTGGCTTCCTACATTTCAATGTGCGCAATATGTGTTTACTCTTGAAAAAAGCCTTTAACTCATGCACGCTTCTCTTGCAGTCCTCCGTAAGTGCACTGCCTTGATACACTTAAGAGTAGACCTCCATCTCCAATGTTATTCTATGGAGCCAAAGTATAAATGATTAAACAACTTTAGAAAACTTAGTGTAAGATAATCGTGCAACAAAAATGGAGAAAAATAGAGAAAAAACTGGAGCAGGAAAATGGCTAAAATAAGGCATATGAAAATGGTGTAAAAATGGAGGTCCATTTACTTATTCTATGAAGCGATGCTTATATATGTCTTCAGTATTATGGGTATTAGGGTGGGATGAAAGACACATGCACAATTGTTATTTCGATAGTGAAAATAACTAGCAATAAAGTTTGTGCATTATTTTAATGAATTGCTTACAAAATAAAAATAAGCGACCAGCTGAGCACATTTTTTTGTGTGTGAGGCAATGTGGAAGCATGGAAGGGTTAAAAAAATCTGTCTCCGTGGAATAGCGAAAGCACCTAATGAAGGAAGTACTATAACGTACGATATTTTATGTCTGTGTGGTGTTATAGTGAAAAGTCACTTTTTACGCACAATACAAGAAACTTTCAGAATAAGGCTTTCTGGATTTGAATGTGCGCAATATGTGTTTGCTCAGGAACACTGCCTTTAGCGCATGCACACTTCTCTTGCAGTCCAACTTAATTGCACTGGCTTGATACACTAAAGAGTAGATCTCTAAGTCCAATGTTATTTTATAGAGCCAATGTATAAAGAATTAAACAACTTTAGAAATCTTAGGGTAAGATAATGGAGCAACAAAAATGGAGCAAAAAACAGAGCAAAGAAATGGAGCAAAAAATAGAGCAGGAAAATGGCAGAAATATGACTCAAGAAAATGGTACAAAAATGAAGGTCCAAATTTGTCTCAGTGGAATAGCGAAAGCACCTAATGCAGGAAGTACTATAGCGTACAATATTGTAAGTTTGTGTGATGTTATAGTAGAAACTCACTTTTTATGCACAATACAAGAAACATTCAGAATACAGCTTCCAGGATTTGAATATCCACAATATGTGTTTGCTCAAGAAAAATGCATTTAGCGCATGCTAGGCAATTCCTCTCTGAACAAGAGATGAGCCAACCTCCCAACTAGGAACGAGTCTGCCCTCGAATTGATGAGGCTCTATAGGATAAGTATCCTACCCAGGATGCAATCGCTTTTAGGTCACAGGGGAATCCAGATGTGGACCCCTTGCTCACAGTGCCTAGAGAGATCAGCTGCACCTCACTGACGAGGACCAACAAGGCTGAAATATATGTCTGGGGTTGGCTGCTTTTCTTATTCAGAGAGGAATTGCCTGGCACTTCATGGCTGGACTGCCATTTGGTAGGATCAGTATGATATGCTTTAGGATATTTCCTCTCGGTGAAAGGCATTAGTGAGCTAAAAGAGATTGCATCCTGGATAGGAGACTTTTCCTATGAAGCCTCCTTGATTTGAGGGTAGGCTTGTTCCTAGTTGAGCATCTCTGACCAGCTCTTTGCATATGCAACTTACTCTTGGGACTGATCACCCTAAGGGTAACAGGGGAATTCAGACATGGACCCCTTGCTCACAGTGCTTAGAGAGATCAGTTGCGCCTTGCTGATGAGGCCCAACAAGGCCAAAACGTATGTCTGGGGTTGGCTGCTTTTCTTGTTCAGAGAGGAATTGCATGGCACTTTAGGATATTTTCTCTTTGTGAATGGCACTAGTGAGCTAAAAGGGATTGCAACCTGGGTAGGAGACTTTTCCTACAGAACTTCCTCAATTCGAGGGCAGGCTCTTTCCTAGTGGAACATCTCTGACCAGCTCTTTGCAATTGAAATGCTTTGCTGCCTTCCTTTCCACTATACTGCCTAAATGTTTGTTGTGCCCTCACTTCCTCCCTTTCATCCTCCACAATGCAACCCTCCACTCGATCAATAAGCATGTCTCAATATTCCTTGACAGAAACCGATTCCTCAGAGAGTTGCTGCTGATCGCCATGACTCTGTCACGGTTTGTTTTGACTCTCAGACACAGAGTTAAAGGGATAGTAATACTTCGTTTTAACTTTATTTTATTTTGTAGGCATTAAAAAAACATGAAGAACGATATAAGTCTTATCTCTCAAACCTTTATGGTTTAAGAGATATTCACAAGCAAAGTTTCCCCTCCCCGCCCCTTTTACCTAGTGTAAGCCATCTCTTCTCAGATGTGAATCTGGTTGTAAGACCAGACAGATAACAGCAGGGGAAATCTTCTTTATATGAAAACAATGAAAGCCCTGCCCCCCTTGACAAGCTTTTCAGGTTTTTCCCTTATGTTAATTGAAGATTGTCCCTCTGTGCAATCTACCTGGGCACCTCCCTTCTGCTTTGGCTGAGCAGTGTTACATCATTAAAAGGGGCAGGAGGGGGACACTTTGTCATTGAATAACTCCTGAACTACAACTCTGACAGAACTGAAATAACACTCTCCAAAGTCCAAATAATATGATGATTAATTAGAGCTGTTTTTTTTTAATGAAACATTACTATCCCTTTAAGATAAAAACACAACTTTATTGAAAAGTTTAACGAGAACCCTCGCGGGTTAGGCATACACATATAACAACATTAAATAGTACATGGCAATAGTGAGTAGTGGTACAGAGAATGTGAGACAGGCTCTACCGGCCTTGCCAATACCGGGTAAGGCAACCTTAGATTGGCACGAGATGGAATAGGTCCTACCGGCCTTACCAGTATACCGGGCAAGGCAGCCTGGAGGCTGCAGCAGAGAGGAAGGAGGCTCTACCAGCCTTGCCAATGTACCGGACAAGGCAGCCTAAAGATAGGAAGACTAGGAAGAAGGCTCTACCGGCCTTGCCAATATACCGGGCAAGGCAGCCTTGAGACTGGTATAACGAGAAAGGAGGCTCTACTGGCCTTGCCAATATACTGGGCAAGGCAGCCTCGCTAAACCATGAGACTGCAAGTACTGGTGCACAGACAGAGATGGCCTCAGCAACTGGTGTATAGGTGGAGTAAACCAGTTGCCTACGCTGGGCACACAGAGGCCTTGCCAGGGCTGTGTAGGTGTAGGTGAGCACCCGGTAATAATGGAGCGAACCAGTACCCGCGTACTGAACAGACAAGGATCACCGGTGCTACATGGAATGCAGCAAGCAGCCGGTTATACGTGGAGTGAACCAGTACCCGCGTACTGGGTGTCACAATCTCTACCAGTGCTGTAAGGAACGCAGCAAGCAGCCAGTTGTACACAGAGCAAACCAGTACCCGCTTACTGGGTTACACAATACTCTACTGGGGCTGTATAGAGCGCAGCAACCAACCGGTTAATGTGGAGCGAACCAGTACCCGCGTACGGAGTGGCACAATCTCTACCGGTGCTGTATGGAATGCAGCAAGCAGCCGGTTATACATGGAGCGAACTAGTACCCCCGTACTGGGTTACACAATCTCTACCGGTGCTGTATGGAACGCAGCAAGCAACCGGTTATACATGGAGCGAACCAGTACCCGTGTACTGGGTTACACAATCTCTACCGGTGCTGTATGGAATGCAGCAACAACCAGTTATACATGGAGCGAACCAGTACCCGCGTACTGGGTTACACAATCTCTACCGGTGCTGTAGGGAGCGCAGCAAGCAACCGGTTATACATGGAGCGAACCAGTACCCGCGTACTGGGTTACACAATCTCTACTGATGCTGTAGGGAGTGCAACAAGCAGCCGATATACACGGAGCGAACCAGTACCCGCGTACTGGGTTACACAATCTCTACCGGTGCTGTAGGGAGCGCAGCAAGTGACCGGTTATACATGGAGCGAACCAGTACCCGCGTACTGGGTTACACAATCTCTACCAGTGCTGTGTGGAACGCAGCAAGCAACCGGTTATACATGGAGCAAACCAGTACCCGCGTACTGGGTGACAGATCAAAGAGAAATGAAAATGTCGCCCAAGGCGATAGAAGGAGGAGGCACACTGCAGGCGATCCGGGAGCAGGAACACAGCCGGTACAGGACAGGAAACAGGAACAGCAACGGCAGCCAACCGGACCAGGAATGGCAGCAGGAACAACAGCCCAAACCGGATCAGGAACGGAAGCAGGAACCGAGGAAGCTGTCAGGCAGGAACTCAGGAGATCACTGGAGAGCAGTAGTGTAGTAACGGCCCCAGAAAGCTCAGGAACACAGTGTAGGTGCAGGCAACATAGAGACACCACGAAAGGGCAACCAAAGAGTGCCCAAGCCCAGTCTAAATAGGCAATACTGGGCGGCTAAAGGCAGGCAGCCAATGGAGAGCCCATTCAGGTAACTGACAGGAAAAGGCAGCAATCACGGGCACCGTGATGGACTCCTTGTTGTGACAAACTCCTGATGGCCCTTTGGCAGAAATTCTGAAATGTTGTGTTTAAAGCGGGGGTCCAGCAAAGTGGAAAGAATGTACTTCTCATTGCTTTTAATGGACACTATGCGAGGATCTTTGTTCAAAGCATGCTAACATGTCCTTTACCAACTGGTGCATGTCTGTGTTGTCATTATGGTAAGATTCATCAGCTATGCTCTTCATTTTATTCTGCAATAAATATATCAGTGATAGAATTTCACAAATTCCTGCCCCAGTGCAACTCACCAGCATGGTTGACTCCTCAAAGGGTTTCAGCAGCTCACATATATCGCACATTAGTTGCCATTGGCCAAGTGACAACGAGGCTCCCTCCAAAGCCTTACAGTTTTGCATGGTGTACTTTTGGCTAATCTGGCCTTTCTATTCTTGAGGTTTATGAATGGTTTTCACCTTGTGGTGAACCATCTGTATTTGCTCTTGTGAAGTCTTCTCTTTATGGTAGACTTGGATACTGATATGCCTACCTCCTAGAGAGTGTTCTTTACTTGGCTGGATGTTGTGGAGGGGTTTTTCTTTACTATGTAAAGAATCCTACGATCATTCACCACTGTTGTCTTCCGTGGATGTCCAGGCCTTTTTGTGTTGCAGAGCTCACCAGAGCATTCTTTTTTTCTCAGAATGTACCAAACGGTGCAGCCTAAGGATGGCCTTTTTCTCTTGCATTGAGAGAGCCTTTGACCGCATTTTCTGGGTTCACAGTAACAGCTTCCAAATGTGAATGCGAGACCTGGAATAACGAAGTAATAGCCCACACCTGTCCATGAAGCAGCTGTTGAGTCAATTGTCCAATTACTTTTGGTCCCTTGAAAAAGAGGGGGCTACATATTAAAGAACTGTAATTCGTAAAAGCCTTCCTCCGATTTGGATGTGAATACCCTCAAATTAAAGCTGAGATACTACACTTTAAGCCCATATTCATTATTTATCTGTAACTTGAATTTATTTTGGTAAACAGCCAAAATAACAAAACATTTGTCAGTGTCCAAATATTTCCAGGCCTAACTGTATATCAAAATCCTTAAGTTACAGTTAAAAATATCAGACTACCAGAAGGCTGCACAGCACACTATACATCTGAAACTTTAACTCTTAAATGTAAGCACCTGATTTTAACAACCTATCCTCACTCTAATCTTCAGCATTTAAACCTAATTTTACCTAACCCTTGTCCTAATACCTCAACCCTAACCTTGATTTTTAAATTCAGCTGAAAAATCATCTTATGAATTTAACAGTCGGCAGTCACTGCACTGTACATTATTTGTGACAAGGTTGTGAAAAAAGGAAAGGAGGGGACACACCTTGACACAAAAGTCCAGATTAAGAAAAACCATTTCTCTGGCTTTGTGTAGGTTGCCACCCTGAGTCCTGCAAAAAAAAAAAAAAATTGTTCAAGTATTGTTTTGGCAAGCCTGAGTCCTGCAAAGAAAAAAAAAAATATATGTATAAATATTCATGATTCCTACAGCAAATATTAACAGTATCATCTTTGAATCTAATGTAAGCTATCATTATTCTCAGATTATTTACATACATTAATCAGTGGTCATAAGTCCCAACAGTGGTAGATGATAGCAAACCTTCACATCCCTCCTCCCCATTCTCTTCATCCTCTGTACTGCTGTTAAAAATATATGTGCCCTGGCTTTCTCTGTCATTTGTGGTTTTATTCACTTCTGCTACCTGATAATCGGATGATATTAGATGTTGGTTCATTTTTAAAAACGTTAGTCTCCCAACACTGCTACTTGTTAGAAGTGTCCTACAATAATTTACAATATAACCTGCTGCACTGAAAACCATCTCAGACTCCAAGTTTGCTGCAGTGCTACTAAGGTTTTCCATGGCTGTTCGTGTCAAATTGTTTTGCTTTCCAGTAGTACATTGAGTCATCATTTCTGCTGAGAATGTAGCTATCCTCAAATATGCTGAAACCATCTAACATACAGTGGGACCACTCCAGGAGCTACATGACTTTCCTGTGTATCAGTCACCAACCAATAATCTTGGAGAAACTGACAAAGAAAGAGATGTGCCCCCACAAGTGCTACTACTACCACCACAAATGTTGGATATTTGCAGTCCCTGAGAACCATGAATCAACCTGTGTTCAGAACAGCAATGTGATGTTCTGCTTGATGTAGCTGCTCCTACTGCTAGTTTAAACCCCCCTCCTTTGATTGTTAAGTGAGGCAGCCATGAACATATTCCCTTTATATTTTTTTAACAGGTGATTATGTTTGTTTGGTTACTATTAGGGATGGGTGAAAATTTACGCCTCAAACTGAAATCGTCGAAAAAATGGTACTTTCGACTTGGCAAAAAATTTCCTGCGAAAAGTACAGATTTTCCGCTTTTTTCGCCTAGCTCATTCCATTGAAATCAATGGGAACATAGAAGTTACACACAACACATAGCAATTATTATTCTATTTCCCAAAGACATAGTATAAAAGGGGCATGAGGGTGCCTCTGTTGGTGTGGTGTGGGGAAAGAATCAGTTGAATAGGGGATGATTTTTTAGGGTTTTTTTACTAGGATTGGGGGGCACTTAATAAAAAAAGAAATCCTAAATAAAATAACATAAAATAAAAACCATAAGACATGGTATAAAGGGGTCTGAGGAGGATGTCTTTGTTGGTGAATGAATGAATCGTTTAAACAGGGAATTTTTTTTTTGGCGGGGTTCTTGACTGATATTGGGGGAACAGTTAAAAAAAAATCAATAAAATAAAGACATTTGTATGTAAAGTGATAGAGACAGGAACCTCCTGACATAAGCTCCCACTGGGGTGGACTGATACTTGACTTGATAGAGTCTTTTGTAGAGGATGATTTGTTTGATTGTTGCTTGAGTCCTTTGTAGGACTTAGACTTATTAGAAGCCCAAGCCCTGAAGAAACATTGATTTGTAGGACTTAAGCTTGTTTGGCACAAGCCCTAAGGAAACATTGATTTGCAGGATTTAGGCTTGTTAGAAACCCCTCAAAAATTGTTTATTTTTTGTAGGACTAATTTTGTTTTTTTTTTCCAATACACAAGCCCTGAGAAAAAAATGAAAATGCCCTACTGGCCTAATGCCAGCAGGTCATGTTGGCCAGTAGCCGCTGTCAAATGCCCTCCTGAGTTGCAACTGCTGTCTGTACTGCTGCTGCTGATTTGTTTAAGCAGCAGGATGATTATGCAGCTGAAAGGGAATGGGATCAACAATAGAAGTAACACGGAAGATGGATGATGAATGTTCCACTTGCCACGACTGACTCCAGTGATGCACCTGTGGCAGTACCAGCAGAATAAATAGCCCCCTATATATATGGAGAAAAGAAGAAGTTGGCCATTAAATCTTCTACACCTGCTCCTCCTCCAAAATCATCATGGGTGTGCTGTTATTAGAATATATTTTCCCCTTGAGAGCAGGATCAGTGGGTCTCATCAGCAACTGCAATGTGAACAGTGTGTGTGTGTGTGTGTGTGTGTGTGTGTGTGTGTGGTAAATAACATTTGGGGGCACAACTGTATCCAAACACCATGACACCTGAAACCAAGTACTGCCGCTGTCACTGTACCCCTTTTCCAGACCTGCTAAGGACACATGACAACTTGCTGACAGTTTAATAGTAATTATGAACCCTCCCTGCCACCATCTTGGCATATTCTGCAGGAATGAATCTCCTCAGATGCCGCTTGATGCACTGATTGTGATTCTCCTCCACCACACTGGCATGTGTGGTCAGTGCACCACACAGTGTGCAATGGGTAGAGATGAACTGCCACATCCTAACATCAACAGAGTGGCTATCATTTGGAGTGGGAGGTAATGAACGAGGTGGATTGGCAGAAGATGTAGTTACCCTAGTTCCTAGTTCCAGTCTCTGCCTGGGTTGTTCTATTCCTCCTCCTCTTTGATCTCCGCCTCACCTCTTGCTGCCTTTCTGGAGAGTCAGGGACAGCAAAAGCTGTGCTTTTTTTTCTGTGGTGGGTGTTTGTCTTTAACATGTTTGATGTAAATGTCATGGTGTCTGTGTTTCATGTGTGATATCAGGGGGCTTGTGCCTGTTGCTGATGACTGCACTGTGCCTGCCCCAAGAGAAAAATAGTTCCACACCCATGATGACTTCAGGGGGAAGGGAACAGATGGAGAAGAATGGCCTCTTTCTTCTTGTCCTCCACATTGCCCTTCATTGTCCGTGGCAGCGGATAATGTTGCTGCTGTTGCTGCTACTGATTCAGATTCAGCACTGCAACTAGGATCAGGAGTATTGCTACTGCTGTCAAGTGGAACCTGTCCTAGTCCCACATCACTTGTTGACCCCATTTCCACTTTGTCCACGGTGGTCTGTGGCACACTAACCTGCTCCTCGGCATCCTGCTGCCCTTGCATCTCAGCATTAGAAGGAATTAAAGCAGTTGCAAATTCCTTTAATTCCAAAATGTCATTGCTAGTGGGTGGTGATGCCCATCCTCATCCCTGTCTCCAATTCCTTCTAAGTTTCTGCTAAAAAGGCCATCAATGTCTCTTCCACCCCAGCTTCTCCAACATCATCACCACCACTAGTCCCTACATGCTATTGTTGCTGCTGCTCTATTCCAGACATCTCACTGCTGCTTGGAGGAGGTGACGAGCAATGTGACAGAGGGTCCCCTAATTTCACACTAGCCATTTCCTTTTGACCTGTAGAAGAAGGCAGACTAGCACTAGCAGCAGGCATAGGCAGCGGATTTGTGTCCCTTCTGGTGGTGATGGTATTAATTCTGAGCCTGCTCTCCCCCAACACCAGTTCTGGCCTTTTAAGGATCATGTTCAACTTGGACACTGTAGTGAAGGGAAGGAGACTCCCAGAGCCAGAGACATGGTGTGGGCTCCATTGTCTGCTAGTCTGGACGCTCTGAAATGTTTTCCGTACCACTCCGGTTGCTTCACCATTACTGCTACTACTACTAACACCAACCACATCGAGTTCAGCTGCAGAGTCTTCCTCCTCAGTCTCACAGTCACTAGTAATATGAGGATATTGTTGGTTACCCCGTCCTTCACTACTAATGCTAAAAAACTGCTGGACCTTGGTAGCAGTAGTACTAGCACTGGCAGGACTGCTTGGGAATGGCAAATGTGATTTAAGGGTCCCTTGCTGTTACACTTGGCATCATTTTCTCCCCCCCCCCCCCCCAAGTACTACAAGAAACACTAGCAGCAGGCAAAGTATTGGTGGCAGCAGGTTCAGCACTGGCATCAGATTGACCAAAATATTAGTAATCATCGCCACATAAATGTACATAGATGGATCGGATCAAATACATTTAAAATTTTAAGCAGTAATCATATAAAGACACGGACAATGGACTTGACTTTTAAACGTGTTTTTTTTATTACCATTTTATTTTTCGGATTTGATGGATATATTTTAAACATATAACAATATACAGACAAATATTTTTGATATTATTTTTTACATTTTTACTAGAAGATTGTATCTAACATCAAGGCTACATTGTTAACCCCAAACACAGATTGTGATTGGTTAGCTAAAAGTTTTAAACTCCTGCGCTACAATACAGCTCTTAGCCAAGAAAGGGGACTAGTTCTCCAAAACGCGTTGACCAGAGAGTAATTTTTAATCATAAAGCCAGACGAACCTGCCTTTGGACTAATTGACGGTAACACCAAGAGGAAACAGACTATCAGAGATCCGTGAACAGCTGCATCAGTACGAGACAGAGAACCAGGGGATCAGAGGAGTGACCAGAAGGAAGCTGCTGCCAGGAACACTTGCTACGGGCCCTTTAGCAGTTAGTACTACTGTATGTGACCCGTGAATAAGTCTAAATATATGATCTGTGGTCAGAGTACCTATAGTTGATTTTGATAAAGTTAGGTCCTGCATTAGACACCAGGCAACATAGCGTCACCTCACCTGATTTATAACCCACAAATAGGTCCTGTCTCTCTTATCTTTCTATAAACCCATCTGCAGGTTTAGTAATACATCTTAAAGCGGAACTACCACCTCAACTAAAGTCGCCCTGCAATACTTAGGCAGGTGGTGAGTAGCTTAATAATCATATTACCTCTCAAAACTGCCCCCGAATAAAGTTATCCTTAAGCTTCCGAGATTGACGACCAGGTTACTGCAGCCTGTGCGCCTGCGCCGTCAGTCTCTTCCGGAGACGTTCGGGCTAGTGCAATACCTATGAAGGGTGATGGGGACTGACAGCGCAGGCACGAAGTCAAGATGTCCCTGGTGATGCCTGGCTTCCGGTCTTGGAAGCTTAAGGGGGCACTTTTGAGAGGTAAAATAATGATTATTAAGCTAGAGTGACATTAGTTGAGGTGGTAGTTCAGCTTTAACCCTTTGAGTTCCAGAGGGGTAGGCAGCGCATTGCAAAGAAATATGTTGAGTACCATTCTGGCACTCAAAGGGTTAATAATCTCATGGTGTCTAAGTCCTGAAAATAATGGTTACTCATTTTCTTATGTAATTGTTTTTACTATAACTTTGAAGGTGAAATTCTCTTCCAAATAAATATTTGTTTTTTGTGAAACATCTATTTTTCTTTATTGAACAAACTACACTTAGAGGGCTCTTGTGCGCTGTCTCCTTTTGAATATGTCAACTCCTCCCTCCTATCTGATTCGCAGCTTTCTGCTCAGATCTGAAACACTATCACAGAATATCTTGCTTTTAATGAGCTATCAGCTACTACACCATAGGAGGTTTGAAATGTGTGATAAGATGGCAGTCTATTAAACTGACTTCCTAAAGGCGGTGTCTGGCCAAGGCTGAACTTAACAACTTGATTGATAAACTCAGTTCCTTAGAACGCAATCACAAACTTTCTGGGATCTATGTGAACTTCCCAAGGTTCTTTCATATCGTTAGCTCATCAAATCCTTGCTCTCTACCCAGATTAACAAATATTTTTTTATGGACCAAGGGATATCATTATGAGCAGAGCAATCACAGTGGTCACTGCTCTCCCTCCAAACTAAGGGCTCTAGAGTGGAAGGCAGAATCCATGCCATCTGCACCCAGGAGGGTCATCTTTCCCGAGACCTTTCCACTATAGCATCCACTGTTCGCAATTTCTATAGCTCTCTTTATAACCTGGGGGATTCCGGGGGTGTCCTTCCCTGACCACTTAGCCGTCCAGTTATGTTACAAAAGCCTCCTTAACTATGCTTACACACTTCCAAGCCCTGTCACTTGACATTGATATCACTCAAGCTGAGGTTAAGCTAGCTGTCAGACAAAATGTCGGTGGGACGGAATCCTGTTTTTACATTACTCTTCTACAGGCACTTTATGGATCTCATAGCACTTTTATTGATGGATACTGTTAATGAGCTATCATCCTTGATTCCTGAACACCCATTCCTCATGGAAGCTCACATTACTCTCATACTCATTAAAATCTATGTGAAGGTCCTAGCCAACCTACTCCGCCCTCTTCTGTCTGACCTCATTCACACTGATCAGGCCGGATTCCTCCCGGGTAGAAAAACTAGTGATAAAACCAAACAGCTAATTAATCTTTTCCATCATTCCCATTCCCCCGATTTGGATTCCCTTGTTCTATCGGTCGATACCGAGAAGGCGTTTGACAGGGTCAATTGGGACTTTTTCCATCGAGTCTTTTTGGGTTTTGGCCTAGGGGGCCGGTTCATATCTTTTGTATTGTAATCCTTCAGTCAAGATATTTATGAACGTGACCCTTTCCGATTGATTTATTTAGCAAAATGGAATGAGTCGGTGTTGCACCCTATCTCCGATAATCTTTAGCATGGTTATGGAAATTAACAGGATACTGAGCAGTGTTGTCATTTTGGGTTTATGAGTGGCCCAACAAGATAACAAGCTTGCCTTTTTTGCTAATTACCTTGTTTTTATCATCTATAACCCCATCTCCTCCTTACCCGTCATTACGGAGGGGCTTCATCCCTTCGGTGTAGTTAGCAATTTTAGAATGAAAGCAGCTAAATCTGACGGTTCTCAATCTCTCTGTCCCTACGTGTGACCTTAGAGATCTTCTTGCCCTAGCCCCATTCAAGGGGTCTGTATCCTTCATTCCCTATCTGGGCATGAGCCTTGCTTCCTCTATATCTGGGCTGTTTTTGGCACAACTATATCTCCTTGGTGAAGACTATCTTCTACAACCTACACAAACATTCCACCCTCTTTTTATCCTGGTCTCTCCTTGTTAGGATGGGATTTTTGCCTTCCCCTTACCTCTCTATGTTGGTATCCTCCTGAACCCTCTTGTACTCTGCAACCTCCTGCCATGTGTGCACATTAAGCATGCACAGTAACCAAGGGACAGCTCTCTGTCATACCCCTTATTCTGGAATTACCTGTACTGCCATCAGTACTACCCAAAGCACTACCACTGGACTGGACCCTATGGAATGCCTTTACAGCCAAGCTAGGAATTAAAGTGCATGTGTCAGGTTTTACCTCATCTAGTTTTTACATTTATTTTTGGGGGATATTATCTTCCAAACAAATGAGTATGCAGCCCAATATCTTACTGCCTGCTACTTATCCTGCATTGCAAAGCAGCAATCCTGGCAACCCACAGATATTGATGAGTTTAAAAAACATTGGGCTATAACAATGGGAATAATTAAAAAACTAGCATTCATTCAAATTAGAGCACAAGTACCATCTCTGCTACCCTTATTTTCTCACAATGACCAGAAGAAGACATAAATGATCCTGTACTTCGTGAGTTTCAACAACACCATACAGTGGCTGCCTTAAGAAGATCCTCAGTATGACAGGCTATTTAAACTGTACCTTATAATAAATTACTTAAAGGTCAACTTTGAATTGGTATACAACTTCCCATAAAAATATCCACACTGATGAATCCCTGATGAAGTACAAATGGAGACTGGGATTCAAGAAGTACATTCCCTTTAATCACAGGTTGGAGTAAAATTATACGAACTTTGTGAACATGCCAAAGGATATGCTCATACTTTCGAGGTATTTAAGAGCAAAGACTACCACCTTAATCCACCTGGTTACACACACCTTGTGAGAACCAGTGCAAAGATCAATTGGGACCTGATTAACCCCTTACTAAATAAAGGGTATAATTTATAGGTAGATCATTTTTACAACAGCCCCCTGTTATTTAAGGTACTTTTTGTTTAGATACAGTGGCCTGTGGAACAGTTAAAACAACTCCAAAGATTTCACCAATCAACTAAAAAATACCTGGTTGAAATGCACGGTGTCCTCATCTTTGTGCCAACAATGCTAAAAAGGAAGTGTACATGCTGAGCACCATCCATGATGAGAGCACATTACCAGTCACAGTCTGTGGCAAAGCTGAGGTACTAAGAAAACCAGCTTGCATCAAAGACAATAAAAGGCACATGGGGGAGGGGTTGATCTACCTGATCAGCTTTTGCACCCTTACCACAACATGAGGAATAGTAGGGCTTGGTATGAAAAGGTGGTCATTTATATAATGCAGATTGCCATTCATAATTCATATTTAAATTTTAAAATGGCTAAAACCACTCCAATATGCATATCTTTGCAGTACCAGTTCCAATTAATTATGAGTTTTTTGTTTCAAGAGGCAACTGGTACTACCGCAGTATAGAACTGAGAACTGGTGCAGCACACTTTCCTTTTAAAATTTCCCCAACCAGCAATAAGCAAAACCCAAAGAAAAGGTGCCAAGTGTGCTACAGAAAAGGGAAACAGACTAACACTACATTCTACTGTTCTGATTGCCCTTCACAACCTGGGCACTTAACTGGCAATGGCTTTAAGAATAATCAGATAGCTGCAATACAATAGTGCTGTAACAGTTACCATTTTATTATCTGGCTACTTTCCTCACTGAAATTTAGAATACAACTCTCCTTAGTAGTAACTAACAGAGTTGATGAGGATGAAAAACACATGTGTACACCAAGTCCAGCCCATGCCAAATCACCCCTGTTGATCCAGAGGAAGACAAAAAGATTATTTCATTTCAAATGTCAGTCAGATAGTTCTCTAGATAAACAACCTATCTGCTTTGAAGCAAACTTTCATAATTCGCAGTATTGTTCTGTGCTAGACAGGTATCTAACACTATGAAAATACAATGAGAAGCAATGCACCCTACATTTTTTTTTTTTTGGTTACTGTGGGTTTAAGAAGTTTTTTTTTTATCTGAAGATGAAGGTCTACCTGTTAAATTTAGGTTACCAAGAAATTTCAAACAAAAGGCCCAAAGCCAAAGCATCCAGTTATATAACCAATACTTAAAAAATTTGCCTTACAAATTCTCACAATAGTTGACAAACCTACCATAAAATATTGGGTATAATACTCAAATTTTAACCCATTTCACGTTATGTAAAGTGGGGGGTGCGTATTATACATGAGTGACAAAAAAAACAAAACAAACACCAACACAAAAATTAAAATGTCCCCCTCGATGGCCATTCCCAGCCTCCCAACCTCAATTCCAGTACGTCTGCCGCCCTGTCATCAGTCCCCCCTGAAATCTAGGACCTCTCATCTGGAGGCAGAAGGCGGCATTCCCACACTCACAGCCTGCTTCCTCTATGCTTTCTTAATTATTAAAATAATCTTAGACTCCTTAGAGCCCACCTGAATAATCAGGATCCCCATTCTGGAGGAAGCACTGATATTAGGGCAGACAGCCTGACAGGGCACTACCATAGATTTAATGTGCACCATGCTAACTGCTGCCTTTAGATGGGAGGTCCTGGATCTCAGGGGGGTCTGATGATGGAAAGGGGGGCAGACATATACTTGTATTGATGTGGGGGAGGCTGGGAAGGGTGATTAAGGGAGACTGATTTATTTGGGGGGTGGAAGGAGGGACAGGGGGTGCATGTTATACACAGGAAATCATTATTTTACCAAAAATCTTTACACCTGCATATTATTCAAAGGTGCTTATTATACCCAAAGTGTGATATTTCCATAAAGTGGAGAAAAGAGGATTTTAGTCTTACCTGTTAAATCCTTTTCTCTTAGTCTATGGAAGTTACTTGTAACTTTGGGTAGACGATTCGCCCCTTTAAGTAGGCAGGAACAATTCTAGAAGGGAATGCAGGGGGTGGAGCCTACCTTCCCTCCTTGGCTGCAGCTAGCCAATTAGCTCCAGTAAGATTTGAGACACTAACTATTGACTAGATAGTAGAAGGGAAAGAAGACTCCTGTGAGCATGACCCCGAAGTACCCCCACTGTCTGCCACAGGAATGCCAAGCATGGTCCCTTGACAGGTTGGGAGACCAGTAACCTGTATGGACTAAGAGAAAAGGATTTAACAGGTAAGACTAAAATCATATTTTCTCTGTCATCCAATCCAGGTTACTGGTAACTTTGGGATGCTCAACCATTGAGTTTCCCAGAGGAGGGAAGTAAGGCAAGGACCGGGCGCAAGGCCCCCAAAGTCACCAGAGCAGAAATTAACTATCAGATCAGGGATAGCCCAACAAAACAATGAAGTGTCAACGGACACTGAATAGGGGTAACAACACCCCAGGAACTGTCACACAGCACATTGAACTAGAGCCAACAGGGCTCAAAAGTGAAGGAAGTGCCAAAGAACCAAAGAAGATCCTAGACAGGCAAGACTGCCTCCAGGATCTTCCTTCCAAAACTGGCGTCAGCCGATGCCAGCACATCAACACGGTAGTGTTTTGAAAAGGTGTTCACAGACTACCAAGTGGCAGCCTTGCACAACTGATCAGCGGAGGCCTGATTCTTGTAAAAGGAAGAAGTCCTAATAGATCTAGTAGAATGAGCCATGACCTGAAAGGGAACAGGCTTCTTCTTTAGCTTGTAAGCCTCACGAATAGTGGACTTGATCCAAGAAGCAATAGTCACTTTGGATGCAGGTGTCCCTGACCTGGGGCCCTCAGAAATTATGAACAGCTCATCAGATTGTTTAATGGGCTCTGTGCAATGTACAAAAAACTTGAGACAATGCGCCACATCTAACAAGTGGAGATCCCTCTCCTTGTCAGAGGTAGGGTCAGGGCAGAAAGAAGGCACCAAAATCTCCTTATTAACGTGGAACTTAGAGACCACCTTCAGGAGAAACTCCTGAGAAGTGCGAAACACCAAAAAGGGTGGTCTACACGACAGAGTATGCAACTCCGCGGGTGAACAGACACGATCGCCAGAAGTAAGGCCATTTTCCACGTCAGCAGGCGTAGAGAAATAGTAGCCAAGGACTCAAAGGGAGGGTGCTGAAGGACTCCCAAAACCAAGTTAAGATCCCGCTGAGGAGAGGGAGTCTTGAAAACAGGATGAGTATGAGCAACGCCCTGGAAGAAAACCTTGACATCAGGAAGAATAGCAATGCGCCGTTGAAAGAAAACAGAGAGAGCAGAAGTCTGAACCTTAAGGGAACTCAAACTGAGGCCCTTATCCACATGGTCCTGCAAGAAAGCCAGGACCTAAAAATCCTGTAAAGGTCCCTATCAGCACACCAAGAGATAAAGGTTGACCAGACACGATGGTAGGCCTTAGAAGAAACAGGTTTGTGGGCACTAAGCATAGTAGCCACCACACCAGAAGAAAAACCTTTGTTCTTCAGAAATGAGGATTCAGTTTCCAAGCCATCAAAGGTAGACAATGAGCATCCTCCTTCCACAGGTAACCCTGTAGAAGAAGATCTGGACAGCAAGGGAGCTGGAATGGCTCCGCCACTGACAGATCCAGAAACTCTAGAAACCAAGCCTATCTAGGCCAGTACAGAGCAATCAGAATGACTGGACAACGCTCCAGTCTCAATTTCCGTAACACCTTGTGCAACATGGGGAGGGGAGGAAAGATGTAAGCCAAGCCAGAGGAAATAACAAAGGAATGGACATTACATCCACCGCTAGAGCTAGAGGATCCCTCCAGCGAGAGCAGAACATCGGAACCTTCTGGTTGTGTCTTGTCGCCATCAGGTCGATGCAAGGAAGTCCCCACTTCTGAACAACGAGGGTGAACACCTCTGGATGCAGTTCCCACTCTCCGCTGTCCACTGTGTGTCGACTGAGGAAGTCTGCCATGACGTTGTCTACGCCAGAAATGTGCACAGCGGATATGGCAGGAACATGTTCTTCTGCCCAGGACAAAATAGCCTTGACCTCTAACCAAGAGGTGAGACTTCTTGTTCCTCCCTACTTGTTGATTTAAGCCACGGCCATGGCGTTGCCGGACTGGACCCGGATTGGGCATTCTTCCAGCTGGGATGTCCAATGGTGAAGGGCATGATGTATCACCCGAAGCTCCAACACATTGATGGGAAGGAGAGAGTCCTCCGGAGACCACCGACCTAGAGCACTCAGGTGACCCAGGACCGTTCCCCAGCCGGAGAGGCTGGCATCCATCATCACCGTGGTCCAGAAGGACACCAGAAAGGACTTGCCCTTCAGTAGATTGGAGAGGTCAAGCCACCATGACAAACTCAGTTCCACATGAAGAGGGAGGGACACTGACATCTTCAGAAGGTCCGGCTGACCCCTGCACACCTGGATCACAAACCTCTGGATTCCCTGGTGTAAGCCATGGCAAACTGGACTGCATCTATGGTGGAAATGAACTTCCCCACTAGAGAGGACAGCTTCTTGGCTGGAACTGGATTGTGAGCCAGAAAAGAAGAAACCCTGTGGGTGATCTGGTGAGCCACCTCGTCCATGAGAAAAACCATGCTCTGCTGAGTGTCGAAGAGAAGGCCCAGGAAGTCCGAATGCTGAGATGGGACAAGATCTAACTTGTCAATGCTGATGATCCACCCATGATGGGTGAGAGCATGAATGCAGCCCTGAACCTGCTGATCAAGAAGTTCCGCAGAAGGGGCTTTCAGAAGCAGGTTGTCCATGTATGGAGTAACTCTGATGCCGTCCTGATGGAGGATGGATACTAAGGCTCCCGGGACACGGTTGAAGACTTGAGGAGCTGTAGTCAGACCAAAGGGAAGAGATGAAAACTGAACATGCCCTTAGTCGCAGGCAAATCTGAGATACTGCCGACTCTATGGATGAATGGCGATGTGTCGATACGCGTCCTGAAGATCCAGAAGGGCAAGGAATTCCCCCGGGGACATAGCAGCAATCAACGTCCTTACTGACTCCTGGTGATAATGAGTCTTGATCCCAAAGGAATTGAGATCCTTCAAATCCAAAATGGGATGACAGCCACTGTCCTTCTTGGAGACCACAAAGAGGTTTGGGCAAAAACCCATACCTCTGTCCTGAACTCGAACAGGTTCCAGAACATCCTTGTCCAGAAGGTCCTGGATAATGCCATTGAACAGACGGCATTTCTCTATGCCCGGGGGTGTATGAGAGGGGAGAAACCGAAAGGGAGGAAGAGAGGTGCGAGGGATCCTGTACCCTTCCGCCACGACCTGCATAACCCACGGGTCTGCCACTGAATCTTCCCAGACGCTGTGGTAGTGATGCAAACGGCCACCCATAGCAGAGTTGGGACCTGGGTTTGGCGAGTCATGCCAAAAGAGGCTTGGAAGCCTTTGGCTTGGAAGAGACCTTTGGCTTCCATTGTTGTTTGGGCTTGGAGGAGGAATGCGGAGCTGAGGGAACCACCTGGTTCACCGGAAGTGTCTCGGTCTGGAAGGAACGAAAAAGCAGATTACGCTTGATAGGCGTCTTCTTCCTGGGGACCCCAGGCAGAAGGGTACTCTTGGCCCCTGTGGCCTCACTAATCAGATCCTTAAGGTCTGGCCAAACAAAGATGTGCCTTGAAAAGGCAATGAGAGCAAAGTTTTCTTGGAAGCAGTGTCAGCAGACCAGATCTTGAGCCAAAGAGCTCGTCTGGCAACCACAGACATGGTGGAAACCCTTGCAACCAAAGGGATGGCATCAAATAAGGCACCAGAAACATAGTGCTGGGTCTCAGAAATGTTGGCAAGAAGCAGTAACACATCTGAAGTAGGAGCACCCTGAAGGACAGCCAGGGTGAGCTGTTCAGTGTAGACCACAATAGCCTGCTTCACCCATGCCTCAGTGAAGGCTGGACTCATGGCAGTACCAGCAGTGGCAAAAATGGACTTGAGGGAGACCTCAAGAGTATTGTCGGTCCAGTCTTTCAGAGTGGATGCATCAACAACTGGCAAGGCAGTGGGCTTAGATAGCCTGGAGACAGGAGCATCCACTTTTGGGGGATGAACCCACTAAGCAAGTGCTGCCTCAGAGACGGGGTAAAGCTTGGCAAATTTCTTGGAAACAGAAGGTTTCCTGTCCGGTGACTTCCATTCATCAGACACCAGGCGGTCAAGAGTGGGGTTAGGTGGAAAACAAGTATAGGGCCTCTTAGGCTCCTGAAATACATCAGAGGGATCAGAAGAATCCTCCTGAACTAAGGGAATGTTTAGGGTAGTTAAGACAGCTCTGATCAAGCCCTCAGCCAAGGGATCAGGATCAGCCTAAAAGGGGTCCCCAACAAACTGAGAGGAGCTATCACGGTGCCCGTGCTCATGGCCGCAGGGGGCAACATTATGATTCTTTATTTCACTGCCTCTCTCTTACTGGCTGGGTATTCCTGATTCCGCCCAGGGCTAGCCTTTATATACTCTGTCATGTCTATACTGAGGCGCCCTTTTGTGGTGTACCTGTTCCTGACGTTTGTTCTCTGTTCGTGTATGACCTGGCCTGCCTGACGACGTTCCTGCGTTTCCTGTGTTGCTGTTCTGTTGCTGACTGATCTGGCTGAGAACCCACTCCGTTGCTGACTGATCTGGCTGAGAACCCACTCTGTTGCGGACTGATCTGGCTGTGAACCTGCTCCGTTGCTGACTGATCTGGCTGAGAACCTGTTCCGTTGCCAACTGATCTGGCTGAGAATCCGCTCCATTGCTGACTGATCTGGCTGAGAACCCGCTACGCTGCTGAATGCTTCTGGCTGAGAACCCGCTTCATTGCTGACTGATCTGGCTGTGTACCCGTTACACTGCTGACCATATATGGCTGAGAACCCGCTCCGTTGCCATCAGTGCCTGGCTGAACCTCTCAGTTACCTCTGTCTGGACAGTGTTACACGCTGCAGTCTTCCAGTTGCGCTTGTCTGTTGTGCACTGCCATGGCGCTATCATTATCTTGCTGACCATAGGCTGGGCATTCGTGCTATAGCCGCTTACTATAACCGCCTCAGGTGGTGTGCACACGCGAAGTACCGGTACAGTGCTGTCTAGCGCTGACTGAGTTACTCTGATCTCTATCTGTGTCCTCCTCCATATCATAGCTGGGCTCACTCCCTGTGGGAGTTGCAGTATTCACTCTGAGTGTTACCTATTGATCCGTTCAGGTCCTAGATCTTCTGGGCAGGGCCAGTGCTCCATTCCCTTCTGCAGTAGCCTTTTGGGCTCAAGAGTCAGCGGTTGCGTTACATCACACTTGTTAGTGTGAGGGGACACAAGTTGCCTTCCTGTAGTGTGTCTAGATCCACCCCTAGTGTTCTAGGGTTTGCCTACCATAAGCGGTTGTCTTGGTCTTTCTGTGACCCTAGTCCCAGGTTCACTGTTGCCTCGCTACTACTGGGTTCAGTGCCTCCCTGTCACAGTTTTTGATGAACACTCAGACCAGATCCGTAAGGTTAAAATGACTTTATTATGATAAAGTACACACACGTAGTTAGGCCCTTACACCCACACAAACAGAACATAAATATATACAGGTAGGTACAGCAATAGCAAGCCAGTAACAGAACTGTATGATGGAATGGAAACAATCACTGGCAACAGAGGTTCTGGCTTGTACAGGACAGGCAGGAGGCAACACAGTCCAAGAACTGACCAGAGGATTTCGGTGACAGATAGTCCAGGAGGAGATGACTGGCATGACCCAGACGCCTGGGAGGCACAGAACCCAGAGGAGCGAGGCAACACTGACCCTGGCACAGGGATCAGAGATAGACTGAGGCAACCGCTTAGTAGGCAGCACTGACCCTAGGGTTAGGGTCACAGGGAGACCAAGGCAACTCTCAGCTAGCAAACCCTAGAATGCTAGGGGTGGATTGTAATATATAAGGAAGATAACCAGTGTCCCCTCACTCTGAAGGATGGTACAAAGCAATGCTGGCTCTTGAGCCCAAGGCTACTGCAGTGAGGAATTAGCACAAACCCTACCTGGAAGATCCAGGTACACAAAGGGTCAACAGGTAACGCCCAGTAAGATGCTGCAACTCCCCAAGGGAGTGAACCCAGCGCTGAAAGGGAGGTGGACACAGAGAGATCAGAGTAACACAGTCAGTGCTATGAACACTGTACCGGTACTTCTCGTGTGCACACCGCCGGAGGTGGTTATGAGAGTAGCTAAAGCACGGATGCTTAGCCAGCGGTCGACAGAATAATAGCGCCACGCGGCGCACACCGACTAGCGTAATGGCACGGCCATAGTGGGTATCGCTGGATCAAACTGAGGCAACCAAGCGGTATGGCCAGGCACAGATGGCAACAGAGCGGTGACAAGCCTGACACGGTCAGTAACGGAATGGGTACTCAGCCAGGTACAGTCAGCAATGGAGAGGGTTCTCAGCCAGATGCAGTCAGCAATGGAGCGGGTTCTCAGCCGGATACGGTCAGCAACGGAGTGGGTTCTCAGCCAGATGCAGTCAGCAACGGAGCGGGTTCTCAGCCAGATGCAGTCAGCAACAGAGCGGGTTCTCAGCCAAATGCAGTCAGCAACGGAGCGGGTTCTCAGCCAGATACGGTCAGCAACGGAGCAGCATTATTACAGGAAACTCTGGAACGTCGTCAAGCAGGCCAGGTCATACATCAGCAATATACAGAACAGCAGTCAGGAACTAGTACACCACGAAAGGGCACCATAGTGTAGACATGACAAAGGTTATAAAGGCTATCACTGGGCGGCGACAAAGATACTGGCCAATCAGAGCAAGGTAGTGAAGTAGGAGAATCAGAATTCTGCTGATGAATTACCCTTTGTAATGTATACTTTACAATGAATTACCCTTTGTAATGTATACTTTTTGGGGATCTGAAACCATTAAAGTGGATCTATTGCATCTACAAAATTTTTGCTTCTTATGTAGAGGATATATGTAGAGGATATATACATGCTTCCTCATAAACTTCCGTTGCCGCAGATTGCCGCACTGCCCCTTCTCCCTTCCCATTACCCAGCCTCCACCGATGACGAAGGCAGTCTGTCTGTAAGCTGGTGCAATCTCATTGGCTAGATATCGAGCTTTTCCAATGAGATCGCTCCAGCTTACAGACACAAGCCTCTGTCATCGGAGGAGGCTGGGTAATGGGAAGGGAGAAGGGACAGTGCGGCAATGTAAGTTTATGAGGAAGTAGGGTGCAGGGCACTCTATTAACTAGCATTTTAACACAAATAAGATTTTTTTTTTTTTTTTTTTTAAGTCAATAACGTTTTCACCCTTATGTATATATTCTCTACATAATAAGCAAAACTTTTGTAGAGACGATAGATCTACTTTAACTAAGTTATGGTCCTCACATGTCAAATTTTGAAAACTTGCAAGTTGAAATAATGGTGCTTACCTTGTAATATTTACCATATAAATATGAAAAATCCTGGGCATATGCGGTACTCCCAATTTCAGGACAAGTAAAAAATATATTTGGGGGTATTTTTTTTCAGGTGCAGAAATTGTGTACAAATCATGACAGGAAAGCCTATGAAAAATGTTTTGTGTTTTCCCTATTTTTTATATTCTATTCAAACTAAATGAAGAGTTCTGCATATAAATATATGGCATCAAAAGAAAGTCCTACTTATTCTTAAGAAAACAGTATGTACAGTGTGTGGTTGAACTACAGGAATTAGAGGGAAAAATACGATTGAACAATGACATACTAAAAACGCTAAACATGATCTGTCTTCTAGTGTCAAAAAAAAACAAAAAAAAACCCTCTGGTAACCAAAGAGTTAAACAAGGTCTCTAACAGGAATTTAGTTTTTATTTTTAGCACTTATATGCGGTTTATTGATCCTATAAGAAACCACTTATTAGAAATAAAAGCAACAACCTAGACAGTATCGCCATCTACTGGTTGCTCAAGGGGTATTCCCCTACATAAAGTTCTAATCCTCTCATCCCAGTCAGTGAGGCTAAATTAAAGAACAGGCGAAACCCTGGATCAAACTAATTGCACCAGAGGTTGATACCCAAAAATTATTCATAGAACCAAATATTTTACCCGACAACTTTTAAACTCATGAATAATAGGATCTCAAATTCCTTTACACATTAAGCATTTGAGACCTCTCTAGCATTTAAAGGGTTAAAAACACCAGTTAAATCAAAGTGAATTATATTTAGCCCCTAGGCATCAAATGGTTTGCTCCAGAATTGCCCCAGTATGCATTGCTTTACTAACAAAGTGATGTGAAAATAAACTATATTAGAAATAAAACCAATTTTGTTCCTTGGATCAGGCAAACAAACTGTACCCATAGACTGCTGTCAAGGAGTAAAAACATTCTTTAACCCCTTGAGTGCCAGAAGGTACACAATGAATTGCAAAGCAATGCTTTGCATACCACTCTGGCACTTTTAAAGGGTTAAGAGGAGCTTCCAAAACAGTTTATTTTTTAAATACATAAATATGAGCTGTAAAAGAGCTTGCTGATGTTTGCAATAGCTAATGGGGGAAGCAGTGAGTGCTAAATTCAACTCCTTAACCCCTTAAGGACCGGGAAAATCTGAGTTTGATTTGACTTAAGGACCGGACCGGAGCACCCACATAAATTATATACTGTTTTTTTAAGCACAAGTAGGGCTCTCTTTTGATACCACAATTATATGAATACCTCATTGTTTAATTTGATTAAAATAGAAAAAAAGAGGAAAAAAATTGAAAAAACAACAACATTTTGCTTACATTTTTCTGTCAGGATTTGCATACTATTAGTTAATGAAAAAAAAATACCCCTAAATATATTCATTTGCTTCTCCTGAATATAAGAATACCCCATATGCCTAGTATTTTAGTCCTTTACTCACATTTACAAGGTAAATATTACAAGATGGCTGCCGTTATTTCCAACTTGTGATTTCTCAACAATTGGCATGTGAGCATCATAGCTTAGCTGACGGTGCCAGAACCAAAAATGTCCCACAAAGGTATATGTTTCTGAAAACTAGACAACATAAGGTAAATAATCAGGAGAATTTTGGAGTTTTTCATGCAGTTATTTTTCCAGAAAAATTTTTCAAAATTGTGGTAATATTTTGTTTTTTTGCAGTTTTCACACTTACATTTCAATACTACTGTTGATATCAAGCACATGATAGGTGAAGATTTTTAAAAATGCATTGTTTAGTGTTCAGCTCCTTCTTCTGAGTACGGCAATACCCCATATGCATAGGTTTCTCAAGGTTTGGGAGAGCTACGGGGCCCAAATTGGAACATGCGCGTTTCCAGTTTCACACTTTGAATTTTCACAGCTTGCATCACTGGTGCCATGTCTCATTTGGGGCTGTGTAACAGTGCTCCACTCTAAGATTTCCCCCCAAAAGTATATATTTTTGGAAAGTAGACACCCCAGGCTTTCATTTTATGTATGTTTTCAATTTTTTTACGCAGCCATTTTACCACCAATCGCTCGTAAATCTTGACGTAAGTTAAAAAACCAGCGTTTTTCACACTTGCACTTCAATGTTGATGTGAATTTCAAGCACATGATAGGTGAAGATTTTTAAAAATGCATTGTTTAGTGTTCAGCTCCTTCTTCTGAGTACGGCAATACCCCATATGCATAGGTTTCTCAAGGTTTGGGGGAGCTACGGGGCCCAATTTTGAACAAATATTGAATTTTCACATCTTGGTTAACTGATGCCATTACTCATTTTGGTGCTGCACTTTAGAATTTCCCCCCAAAAGTGTATATTTTTGGAATGTAGACACCCCCAGCTTTCATTTTAGGTGTGTTTTCAAATTTTTTACACAGCCATTTTACCACCACTTTCTCATAAACTTGACGTAAGTAAAAAAACAGCGTTTTTCACACTTTGCCTTCAATGTTGATGTGAATTTCAAGCACAGAATAGGTGAAGATTTTATAAACTGAATTGATTAGTGTTCAGCTCCTTCTTCTGAGTACGGCAATACCCCATATGCATAGCTTTCTCATGGTTTGGGGGAGCTACAGGGGCCAAATTGGAACATGCGCGTTTCCAGGTTCACACTTTGAATCTTCACAGCTTGCGTTACTGGTGCCATGTCTCATTTGGGGCTGTGTAACAGTGCTCTTTTTTTAAGATTTCTCCCCAAAAGTGTATATTTTTGGAAAGTAGACACTCCAGGCTCTCGTTTTAGGTGTGTTTTCCAATTTATACACAGCCATTTTACCACCAATCCTGTGAAAATTTGACGTAAGTAAAAAAAATTCAGCATTTTTCACACTTTGCCTTCAATGTTGATGTGAATTTCAAGCACAGAATAGGTGAAGATTTTATAAACTGAATTGATTAGTGTTCAGCTCCTTCTTCTGAGTACGGCAATACCCCATATGCATAGCTTTCTCATGGTTTGGGGGAGCTACGGGGGCCAAATTGGAACATGCGCGTTTCCAGGTTCACACTTTGAATTTTCACAGCTTGCGTTACTGGTGCCATGTCTCATTTGGGGCTGTGTAACAGTGCTCTTTTTTAAGATTTCCCCCCAAAAGTGTATATTTTTGGAAAGTAGACACCCCAGTCTCTCGTTTTAGGTGTGTTTTCCAATTTTATACACAGCCATTTTACCACCAATCCCTCGTAAACCATGACGTAAGTAAAAAAAAAAAACAAAAAAACAGCGTTTTTCACACTTAGGGTTGGCGGCAGTATACTGGGCTGCATACAAATTGGTTTGGGAAACAATTTCACCTACAATGGCTTCCCCCAAAAACAAATAAAAAAAATGATCATGGGTAAATCCTTCCACATCAATTTGAATCCCTGGGTTGCCTGTGAATTCTGAGATTTGTGGGCATAAATTGATACCCATTCATTAGGATCCGGAGTGGCAGGTGTTGGGGCATTTCTTTGGGCAGGTCTTTTGGCAGGTCTTTGGGCAGATCTTTTGGCAGGTGATGGGGCAGTTGCCAGAGCAGCTCTTGGGGCAGTGCGTCTTTTCTTGACAGAAGGCCCAGCGTCATCACTAGAGCTGCTCTCACTTTCTGAAAACTGCGCTATGTCAAAATCTGACGCAGTGTCTGTTGCCTCAGAGTCAGACGGCAAAAAGGCATATGCCTCTTTTTTTTTTTTTTTTTTTTTGGGGGGGGTTTTGGGGTTTTTTGGTTTTTTTTTTTTCTTACGCTATCCCTAAACCTAACCCTAAAACTTACCCTAACCTACGTATATCGTGAACCTACCTAACCCAAGTGAACTACCTATCTAAACTACACTTATTATATATATATATATATATATATATATATATATATATATTTAATTTTTTTTTTGGGGGGGGGGGGTTTGGTTTTTTTTTTTCTTACGCTATCCCTAAACCTAAATCTAACCCTAAAACTTACCCTAACCTACGTATATCCTGAACCTACCTAACCCAATTGAACTACCTATCTAAACGGCGCTTATTATATATATTTTTTTTTTTGGGGGGGGGGGGTTCCCCCTAAACCTAAATCTATCCCTAAAACTTTCCCTAACACACGTCTACACTAAACCTACCCAACTACCTACCAAAATACCTAAACTATATTTACTATTAAAAAAAAAAAAAAAAAAAAAAAAAAAAAATTTTTAAAAAATCTAAAAGAATTCAAGGGGGATGGGGGGGTGTCCCACATATCAGAAAACACTGATCTGCAGCAAATTGATCACTCCAAGAGTGATCAGATGGGGGGGGCACTTATTGATCACTGCAGAACAGTGATCAAAGGGTTAAATTTCTTTATTTAAACTTTTTTTTTTACTTTTTTTTTTTTACAGTAAGGCAGTAACAGCATATCTCTCTGTCTCTCTCCACATCAGCAGTATGCAAGGTGGAGGGAGGCAGAGAGATCTGACAGGGCCAGTATTTACAAATGCTGTCCCTGTCATTCAGGTTTTGCAACATGTGATTCGCTTTTGAAGAGAATCGCATGTTGCAACAATGTTTCTGCCGCTTGTTACTAAGTGTCCCGAAACCGATACCGGGACACTTAGTAACAAGCGGCTTGAACTCTTCCATCGCTCCGTGCGGCCGCGATGGAAGAGTTTAACCCTTGACGTACCAGGACCGTCAAGGGTCATTGGATCACATTTACCCTTGATGGTCCTGGTACGTCAAGGGTCGCTAAGGGGTTAAAATCCTTTGCAATAAATCTAAATCATTCAATTAAATGTAATAATATTTTTAAGATATCAAAATACCAAAAGACTGCACATGACAGTGGTAATCAAACGGTTACTTGTACACTGAAACTCTCTCTCTTAAATGCAAACACTTGATTTTAACAATTTATAATCACCTTAAAGGGATATTAATACTTTGTTTTATCTTTATTTATTTTGTAGGCATTAAAAAAACATGAAGAACGATATAAGTCTTATCTCTCAAACGTTTATGGTTTGAGAGCTATTAACAAGCAAAGTTCCCCCTCCCACCCCTTTTACCTAGTGTAAGCCATCTCTTCTCAGATGTGGAATCTGGTTGTAAGACAGACAGATAACAGAAGGGAACAATCTTCTTCCTATGAGAACAATGAAAGCCCTGCCCCCCTTGACAAGTTTATCAGGTTTTTCCCTTATCTTAATTAAAGATTGTCCCTCTCTGCAGTCTACCTGGGCACCTCCCTTCTGATCTGGCTGAGCAGTGTTACATCAGTTAAAGGGGTGGGAAGGGTATACTTTGTCATTGAATTACTCTTGAACTACAACTCTGACAGAATTGAAATAACACTCACCAGAGTCCAAATACTATGATGATTAATTAGAACTGCTTTTATTATGAAACATTACTATCCCTTTAAAGGGATAATATTGTCAGTATCATCTATTCTGAAGAAGGCAAAACTGGATAGTAGTAGGAGCAGTAGCACATTTCAGCAGCCTGGGCCTGCTGCTATTGCTGCCAGTGCACCTTCTGACGAGATGGAAACGCAACAGCAAGGGAACCTTTGTCACATTGTCATCCCCATCCTGAAGAGAAGCAAGAGACTGGTGGTGGTGATAAGACTGAGGCTGATGGTGGAGCAGCTGTCGTGGAGGGGAGTATGAGAGAATTTTTGGTGAAAGCAATAAGGAATGGAAGAAAGAGATGCAAATGATGATGACCATTACCGCTACCACCAGCAGTGATATTCAGGAATTTGCTGCTCCTGTAATTACTGATGCTGAGTCGCCAGAGTTTTAGTTTTATTTTAAACTAGCAATGTTTGACGGTATTGCCCATCATGTTATGTAGGGAATGTGTAATTTGTTTGGAATAAATGTTGGAAAAAAAATTGTGAGCTGTAAGAGTGTCAGAAATGTAGACACACGCCTACATAAAAAATGAGAAACACACACACACACACACACACACGTGCAATGCTAAATATGAAGACAAAGGAGTAATGTTCAAATGATGTAAATGTGCAAACCAAGCACACTTTGTAGACCATTCCAGTGAAGTAACTCTTTTTATATCTCTCGATCCCGGCTCTGCTGAAGAGCCTCTGACGGTCCCGGATTCCTCTGCTGTCGGCTAGACGCTGACGTCAGGGAAAGGGGAGGGGGGGGAATCTTTTACTGCGATTCTCTCTCAAAACAAAGGTTTGAGAGACAGGACTGGGGGCATTTATTTTTAATTGCTGCAAGATTTGCTTTTATTAAATTCTGACAATACTACCCCTTTAAGTACCAGCATCTAACACTCTAATACCTAACCCTAATTTCAGCCCAACCTTTTTGAAATTCAGCTGAAAATAATCTTGCAAATTAAACAAGGATGTTTTTGAACATGCATTTTGTTTTTAGCAGTCATATGCTGTGTTTATTGACCCTATAAGAAACCACTTCTTAGAAATAAATGTAACAACCTGGACTGTATCACCATCTAATGGTTGCTTATGGGCATGCACCTAGACAATTTCTAGTCCTCTTATTCCAGTCAATGAGGCTGATTTAAAGAGCTCCTGAGAAAACCAGTGATACCAGAGGGGATACATAAACATTCTCCAAATAATCAATTATTTTTTCCTGATAACTATTAAACTTATGAATGACAGGTTCTCAAATTCCTTTGTACATCAGTCATTTGAAACATCTCTAGTATTCAATGGGTTAAAATCACCAGTTAAAGCAAAGTGAATTTCTATTTATCACGTATGGAGCAAATGGTTTGCCCCAGAATTGTCACAGCATGCATTGCTCCTCTAACAAAGTAATGGAAATTAAAGCATCCTATATAATAATTCGCTAAAACATGTGTAACAATGCAGTCATGCGCAGTAGAGACTGCTGCGCGTGCTACAATCATGCGCAGTAGAGACTGCCCGTGACAAGGCTGATGCAGTGTGGGGTACTCCGAAGGAGCATCCCGCTCTGTATCAGCTGCAGCGCGGGCAGTCTCTACTGGAGCATGACTGCACCGCGACCGGCTGGCACTGTATCAGCCGCGGCGTGGGCAGTCTCTACTGTGCAGGACTGCCCTGCGACCAGCTGGCAGTGGCACGTGTAACGGGCCCTTCAATTAGGATATATATATATATATATATATATAAAAGAGAAAGGCCCTTTTCCTCATGAGACACACACACCCAGGGGTGGAAGTAAGGAGGAGATTGTGATATCTCCTCTATACTGCCTCTCCAGGGACATACGTGGGGGCGTGACTTTGACAGGAGTGTCCAGGGACATTCCCCTCCCTCAACATCAGTTTTCAAAAATAAGAAAAATGGATGACACACACTCGAAAACCACAACTGCACACCACTCCACACATACACCCACCAAACAAAAGCCTCGCACTGACTTTGTCAACTTCAAGCTGCACACAAACTGACATCAGCGAACTGGACTCTCATTCCCATCATACTCACGACACTCCGAATCGCATCACAAACTAACAAACTCCCATCAGTGAACTGGGCTTTAATAACAGGATCCTGAACACTTACTCTACATTCCACCAAACACAATCTACCACCGCATAACTTAAAGCTGCACACAAACTCACATCACCTCTAATTCCCATCATCCTCACACCATGCACTCCGACTCCAAGACCAACGCAACATACTTCAAATGCACATAAACTTACATCTCCGAGATGGACAATAATTACCATCATACTTACCATACACTCAGACTCCTACTCCTCTTTCTGTAGGCCAAGCTGCACAGCACACTACACAATGCGTCTAAACAGTTGCCTAACATTCAGCCAATTGCCTGCAAAAGGAGCCTAAAAAACACATTTCACATAGGGAAGGGTAGTGGAACACCACGGGGGGGGGGGGGGGGAGGTTATTACTGTGCAATGTTGCATCTGTTAATCTGCAAGGGGACTTAAATATGACTGCACAACATGCATGTAAGTCTACTCTGCCTTCTGAAGGAGCAGCCTCACAAGCATGGTGTACAGTCCTATTGAAGTTCCCTTGGACATTAACACAGGCAACGTTGGACAGTAGTAGTACCCTTGTATGAATAGTCTCCCATTGCCCTTCTGTATGCGGACAATTGCCTGCCTGTTACACTCCTGTTCTGCTACCCCTGCACAAGTTCAAGTAATGTTAGGACATTGTCTACCCCCTGTACAATTTCATCCCCTCCCTGCATGAACGCAGTCAACTGGACCACTATTGCAAGAACTAACGGGGAAGGGGGGAGGAATCCTAACAGTGCCACTTTACCTGCCTACAAATTTCCTATGTGCAATGAAGCCTCTCTTAGTAGTGAGTACACGCCTATAAGAAGATTGAGCATTCTTTTTGTGTGTTTCATAATTACCTCTCTTAAACCTCTCAGTGCCATACAGATATACAAAGCATTGCAATGCGTTCAATACCTCTGTGACACATTTACATCATTTGAACATTACACCTACAGAGTGAAATTACTGTTTGCTGCCTACATTGGACCAAGTTTATATTATGTATTTTTTACTTGTGGTCTGAGCTCCATTCTCTCCATATACATAGTTAATGGCATGCCTCTGTCTGCTACGTCCCTATGAATACCTCAATATATACACATACATAAAATCTTCCCATTTGCTATCATAGCTAACTAATTAAAATAAGAGACAGACATACCCAGAAATCCCCTCCTCTCATAACTTACCCCCTTGTCTCACTCATGTGTGTCACTCTGTCTCTCACATGTAGGTTACATGTGTATATCACATTCTGACTTCATATTTAGCATTGCATGTGTGTGTGTGTTTCTCACTTTTTATGTATGTGTGTGTCTACTTTTCTGACACTCTTACGCTCTTTCTTTTCCAACATTCATTCCAAACAAATTACACATTCTCTACATAACATGACAGGCAATACCGTCAAACATTGCTAGTTTAAAATAAAACTAAAACTCTGGCGACTCAGCAGCAGTAATTACAGCAGCAGCAAATTCCTGAATGCCACTGCTGGTGGTATAGGTGATGGCCATCCTCATTTGCATCTCTTTCTTCCATTCCCTATTGCTTTCACCAAAAATCTCATGCTCTCCTCCACAACAGCTGCTCCACCATCAGCCTCAGTCTCATCAGCCCCACCAGTCTCTTGCTGCTCTTCAGGTTGGGGATGACACATGTGACAGAGGTTCCCTTGCTGTTGCACTTATCTCCTCAGAAGGTGCACTGGCAGCAGTAGCAGCAGGCCCAAGCTGCTGACATGTGCTACTGCTCATACTACTATCCAGTTTTGCCTTCTTCAGTATAGATCCCCAGAGGGACAATCATTGGCTTAGGGTATGTGGGTCCATCTAGCTACTGATGCTGGTCATAGTGCTAACCAGCACTTAAAGCAACTTTTATTTTAATGTTATCTTTTATTTAGCTTCTTCTTCTCTCTCACTTTCTCTCTATGCCTGCTTCAGGTCTCTTTCTCTCCTAAACTACACTATGCTACACTGTGTTTTTGTACTATTGAGAAGGGAAGTTTTGGTGTCACTGGAAAACACAGGCTGAAAATGGAACCGTTCTTGCTGGAAATTCTGTGGTGGTAATAAAAAGGTGGAAAATGTATGCGTTTCTCTATTGGTGTGAATTCCCATGGGAAAAGCAGAAAAACATACATTTTTTGAGAGAATTCCTGCAGGAACAAAACAGGACCTTTTGCCCATCTCTACTTATGAGGAACCAATTCCTCCATAGGGCTTGATTCATTAAGTTCTTGAAGACAACCTCTTTGAACCATTGTCTTTTGTATCTTTCAAATGCATTACTTGTAAGACTGTTTTGCCAACTGCTATCTCTTACAGCACACTGGAATATCCTGCAGATCATCTCATCTAATTTGTTATCAATACAAAGCAGTTTTTGAACTATTCATTTATCTACCTTTCATATGAAACCGGAATTGATCCTACCTTCTCTATATCTTAACCCATCTTAAAGGCAGGGCTTATAATTTTAAGTCCTTTGCTACTAGCCAGACCTGAAAAGTTACTTGCCACTGCAAGCCATAACATACCCACCAGGGCTGAATTTCTACTCGCCAGGGCTAACTTTTCACTCGCCATTGGCTAGTGGCAAGTGGAAATTTTGAGCCCTGTTAAAGGGATAGTAATACTTCAAAATTACTAATCCCTATTTTGCAGCCCTTAAATAAAGAAGAAAAATGCCCCCAGTGGCATCTCTCAAACCCTTACGGTTTGTGAGATAACCACTTACAAAGCTCCCCCCTGCTTGACGTCAGCGTTCTAGCACTACATTCCATGGATGTGGTTAAATGTTTTAACCACTATGTATATATACATATGCAACTCACAGAATAGAGTTGTCTGTTCCCTTATAGGTTACAAAGACGCCTTGCCCACTTCTGAGCTTCACAGGGAGGCAAGTTTCAAAGGAGTGAGCAGGGTGGAAGCCTCCAGGCCACTCATTTGAAAATTGCTGCAGGGGTGGTGATTTTCACAGGAGTGGGAAGCCTACCTGCCAACTCCTGTGAAAATTGTTGCAGTGAGACTCCCCACCATCCATGTCCAGAGCTGCAGCAGTCCAGCAGGTTCCCAATGTGTATGAAGCATCCAATCAAACAGGCAAGGCTGTGCAGCTTTCACTAGTATAATATATACAGAAAAGTTGTGATATTAACATATTGCACTTGAATATCATGGTAGCATATGTTTGTAGAACACTGTGAAAAAATTTCAATTAAAAAGGTTGTCAATTCCCTTTATTTTCTTAAAATTGTATGTACATGAATGATTTGTATAATGTACATTCATAGAAAGCTGCATATACCGGATAATGTATGATCCATGTCACAACTACACTAGCTTCTTACACAACAGGCTGACAGTTTTTTTTTGTTTTCCTTTATGCAGATATTTTTTTTTATTATTTGGTAAAGCTATGCTGTACACTGACATATCTTCTGCTCTCAATTTTAAGAGGATAGTGTTAATGCTTTGTAAAATGTCAAAATAAACAAGAACACTGTCAAAACTTGGTAATGTTAAGGGAACCCAACAACCACGTCGAAGATCAAAGGAAACAGAAACAAAGGGCCATATTTATAGAAGCAATCTGGAGTTTTAACTCTTTGAATGCCAGAGTGGTATGGAATGCATTGCTTTGCAAATCATTCCGTACCACTCTGGCACTCAAAGGGTTAACCTCTTGAATGCTACATAGGTCTCCAATGCATTGTGAAACAATGCACTGGCCACCTCTCTAGCATTCAAGGGGTTAAAATGCTCAATTCAAGTGAAGTGGATTTTAGGATTTGTTTTATTTTTGTCCCTTATAGTGCAGTTGGTTTACTCCAGAATAACTCCAGTTTGCTTTTATAAATATGGGTTGGGTTCAGGAAGATGAAGTGGAGCAATTCTGTAGCTAACAACTACATCATAGGGGACAATAAAAATGTGAAAGTCTGAAAACGTGAAAGTGATTATTATCCTATATAATAATTTGCTAAAACGTGTGTAAAGCCGCAGTCATGCGCAGCAGAGACTGCTGTGCGTGCTGCAGTCATGCGCGGGCAGTCTCTACTGCGCATGATTGCCCCGTGACCGGCTGGCAGTGGCACTGTGGCCCGTGTAACGGCCTCTCAACTAGTATATATATATATATATCTTGGGCTTTTAACCCATTGAATATTAAAGAGGTGTCCAACACTTTGCAAGGCTTGGAGACCTCACACACATTGAAAGGGTTAGAAATCCCATTTAAACCAATGGGAGTATGAGGAATTTTGTGTGTCCTCTATGGTACATTTGGTTTGTCCAGAACTGCTCCTGCTCAGCCTCTAGAATATGGCCCAATGTTTGCCCTTCTCCACTGCCCTGCCAATTTATGGAATATAAAACTTAGAGTAAAGAGATTATTATTTTGATTCACAGTCTTGTAAACAAATACAAATGAACAAAATGTGCTTCAGTACAAAAGGAAACAAATGAAATGGTGTACCCAGACAGCTGATCCACAGAATGCTTTCATGTTTATGTTACATAGTGATACTTTATAAGAATCACATCCCAGATTTATATATTTGTATCCCTAAATAAAAATATATTTTTTACAAAAAGGAATAACACTTTGTCAGAAAACAAGAAAGGCAGAAAATAAAGTTCCTTTCAATCAATCTCAGGGTAGGTGGGGAGGGAAGGTTTGTGTGGCTCTCTCCCTCGTGCAACATTCAGCTATTCCGTCATTTTGAAATGTCATCAGTGGAGAATTCATATCTTCTAACCAAGATCTCCTACTTCATGGTCCACAGGAGGTGGTACATTGGGCAAAACTGTTGATGAAGACCCTGCAGTAAGGTAGCCAGCAACTCCAGGTCCTAAACAGAGAATGAGCACAAACAGATTCAGTTTCCTTCATTGTTTGAGAAATTACAAATTTACAGTGAGGTCGATGTACTATGCAAGTGGTGAAATTGTGGCGCAAACAGTCTGAAAAGTTTCATTTGAAAGAAAAGTAGACATTTTTCATCAAAATCCTCTTAATGTAATTTTTATTTCATTAAAGGAGCAGTAAACTTTTTTCTATGAACACCTATATGATTTAGAGATTTTCCTGCTGAGTAAAACAAGGGTACTCCCAATGTTGTGAGTTGTTTTACTTAAAGTGTTAGTAATGTCTAAAAATTATTTTTTATAAATTCCTAGAGGGTAAAAAAATAATTGGATTACCACAAACCCCATCTCTCAAACCACTATGGTTTGAGAGATATTGGCAGTCAAAGTTTCCCCTTCCCTCCCTTTCTCTTGATGCCAGCTGTAAAGCTGACAGAAGGGGATCTGTGTTGGCCGACACGATGAGGCTCTTCAGCAAAGCCGAAATCCCGTTACTGAAAACAAATTACTTAATTGGAAAGGTCTACAAAGTGTGCCTGCAAAACAGGCACACTTTGTAGACCATTACAATTAAGTAATTTGTTTGCAGTAACGGGATTTCAGCTCTGCTGCAGACCCGCCGGATGATCCCCGGACCGGGATCTCCTGCTGACAGCTAGACACTGACGTCAGGAGAAGGGGAGGGAAGGGAGAACTTTGATTCCGAATATCTCTCAAGCCGTAAAGGTTGGCGAGATGGGGTTTGTGGCAGTCCGATTATCTTTTTACCCGCTACACATTTATTAAAAATTATTTTTAGACACTACTAACACTTTCAACTTTATAATAGTTCAAATAACCAGGAACTAAATTTACTGCATTTACTTCCAGATTGTTCTGACAGAAAATTACGCGGCAGTTTCTATCACATTCTATGGAGAACTGTAAGTCACAGACTTTCTTCTCCATTAGAATGTAACAGAATAACTTATTGGAAGTTGACCACTAGAGGGCAATGCCAATGTAAAAAAAAACACATTTAAACAGTAATAACTCTGGAAATATGCATCTGACAGCAGTAGGAGTACACTTATTTTACTCAACAGGAAACACCCTACAACACATTTTTTTCATAAAAAAGTTTACTGCTCCTTTAAGACACAAACGTGTCTACTACTGAAAATATTGCCCTTTTATCACCAACTCAAAACCCAACAATTTTTCCATTATGATGAGTTTTTGAACATCACTCCCTTAGGGCGAGATGTTCAAAAAAATTTGTTGTAATGAAAAAATTGTTGGATCAAGAGTTGGTGGTAAAAGACATACAGTAGTTTCAGATGTAAATTTGACACATTTGAATTGTAAGCAATTAAAAATGATAAGATGAGCTTGATTAATACTGCAGTTAAAAAGCCTGCAATTAAGAATGTCTAATTTTGCCTTTGAAACAAACATTTTTAAAGAAACTATTTAAAAATGTCTTTGATTGTGTCTTTAAGATGAACATTTTCAAATCAAGACATTTTTTTAAACCAGTTAATATCCTACTGCTTCTCACTCCTATCTGCTTAGTTTTTTTAATTTGTAGTCTCCAAGTTTAGACCAGTTTTATTTTGTAAGAAATAAACAATCACACAAAAAAATGACTGTTAAAAGAATTTTTTTTCTTCTGAAAATACCTAACAATATGGTGTTAAATTAAACCCACGCCCACTTTTAAGACTGCTTTTTCCCTTTGCGGCATGGTAGAATTTGATGGAAAAAAGAGAACAGACCATGGCTTAAGAATGGTTTTAGTCTGATTAAAGACTTATAAACATATCGCTCTTAGGCTTTCAAAATGTGTCCTACTTTTTTTCCTGTTGCCAATCTTTCCTTCACGTACCAATGGAAGAAAGCACAAGTTCTATAAACATGGACTGTGCAGCTTCTTGGTATAATTGCCTTAAAGTGATAGTAATACTTCATTTTTCCTGTACTTAATCTTGTTAGGCTTAAAAAAACAAATAATACAATCCATGTCTCAATGCCCAAACCTTTATAGTTCTTTAGAAATGTAAATTTATATTCCCCCATTCCCTCCCCTTTTTCCTCCGTCACCTGTCAAGCTCTCAGATCTGAAATCTAATCTGCAGACCGTAGGGAGTGGCTACAGCAGAGGTAAGACATGCCCATTCGTCTTGTCGTCACCATTAAGTTTTTTTAATGCACTCCCCTTTTCTCACGTGTCAACTTTCCCTACCCATGGTGCATTGCATCAGCTTGCTTGGCCGATATACACTGAGTATCTGTACAGAACCACGGAGCTCCAAGAAAAGGGGAGTGCATTAAAAAAAACTTAATAGTGACGACAAGACGGCTGGGCATGTCTTACCTCTGCTGTAGCCACTCCCTACAGTCTGCGGACCAGATTTCAGATCTGAGAGATTGACAGGTAATGTAGGAGAAAGAGAAGGGGGGGGGGATATAAATTGAAATTTCTAAAGAACTATACAGGTTTGGGCAATGATACATGAATGGGGTTATTTGTTTTTAAGCCTAACAAGATTAAGTACAAGAAAAATGAAGTATTACTATCACTTTAAGTATGAAGCACACATTTAGGGCCCTATGTCCAAAAAAATGGCCATTTAGAAATTCTTATATAAATGTAAGTCAATTTTCGCACCACTTTTTTTTTTATGCATTGTTCATTTTGGGCCTTATGTACAAAATTAGAGTAGTTTTGGAGTAAACCAACTGCACCATAGGGGACATACAAACTTTACCACTGATTTAAATGGAAATTGTAACCCTCTGAATGTTAGGCATGTCTCCAACTTAATGCTTTGAAATGCATCAGACTTCTATCAAAGTGTTTAAAATCCAATTTAAATCTGTGGAAATTTTTATTTCACCCATATGGCACAGTTGGTTTGCCCCAGAAACACTCAAAATACTGTGAACTTTTTTGAACACATGGTTTGGTTTGATATCATTTTTGACCATGACTACTATGAACCATTTTTAGTGACAGAGGTACACAATGCATTAACCCCTTCAGTGCCAGAGGCTCGGGCCATTTTCTGAACCCTGCAGGCCAGACACTTTTTCAACATTTTTGCTAGCCTTCCGTTTAGGCTTGATTTCCTCTGGGGATTTTTAGTTAAATATGGAAAACTATATATTGTTTTTTTCAGAACGAATTGAGCTTTCTCGTGATACCTTACATGAAGAGAATTTTACATCGTGCAAAAATCTATGATGTCATAATGACAAAAAAAGTGAAAATTTACTCATTTTGCTAAAATCACATACTATGTATCAAAAATATTTACCTTGATTGAAAGTTTCAATTATTTGAAAAAGCCCAGAGTCCCCCGAGTAAAAAAATACCAAATTTGTATAGTTTTACCTACGTCCAAGGCTAGCGTAGAGCCCTAATCACCAGCAGCGCAAAATGACATTTTCAACTTTATAAACTAAAATGCACATTCTAGGGTTTTTGTGGTAAAACTACCCTAAAACAGTGGAATAACTATATAAAACTATATATTTCTGAAAAGTAGACAACCTGCCACATCTAATGAGGGGTAACTTGCCTTCTTGCCCCAAGCCTGTGGTGCCCAAATGCTTCCAGAAGGTGGCACTATAGGAAAAAAAGGCATTTTACATTTCTGCCCCTTCAACTGTACTGAAATCTGTGAAAACCATGGAATTTACAACTGTATTCATTAGCTAGTGCTCTTGGGAGAAACATGACACCCCATTGGTTTGGGTTCACCTACCACAGGGGATGCTAGAAGTGCAAAAAGACACCTACTACAACCTCTAAATTTTCTAACATTTTTTCAAACATTACTTGTCTATACAAAAATGGTTATAACAACTAGAGAAGTAAAGAAAGGCTACACAAACCATACCATTTTGGAAAGAAGACAACCTGCCGCATCTAATGAGGGGTGAATTGCCTTCTTACCCCAAGCCTGTTGTGTCCAAATGCTTCCAGAAGGTGGCACTATAGGAAAAAAATGGCATTTTCTTACATTTCTGCCCCTTCATCTGTATGGAAATCTGTGAAAACCATGGAATTTCCAACTGTATTCATTAGCTAGTGCTCTTAGGAGAAAAATGACACCTCATTGGTATGAGTTCCCCTACCTTAGTGGGCGCTACAAGTACCAAACTACACCTATTGCAACCACTAATTTTTCTAACATTTTCTCAAACATTACTTGTCTGTACAAAAATGGTTATAACAACTAGAGAATTAAAGAAAGGCTACACAAACCATACCATTTTTGAAAGAAGACAACCTGCCGCATCTAATGAGGGGTGAATTGCCTTCTTACCCCAAGCCTGTTGTGCCCAAATGCTTCCAGAAAGTGGCACTATAGGAAAAAAATGGCATTTTCTTACATTTCTGCCCCTTCATCTGTATGGAAATCTGTGAAAACCATGGAATTTCCAACTGTATTCATTAGCTAGTGCTCTTAGGAGAAAAATGACACCTCATTGGTATGAGTTCCCCTACCTTAGTGGGCGCTACAAGTACCAAACTACACCTATTGCAACCACTAATTTTTCTAACATTTTCTCAAACATTACTTGTCTGTACAAAAATGGTTATAACAACTAGAGAATTAAAGAAAGGCTACACAAACCATACCATTTTTGAAAGAAGACAACCTGCCGCATCTAATGAGGGGTGAATTGCCTTCTTACCCCAAGCCTGTTGTGCCCAAATGCTTCCAGAAAGTGGCACTATAGGAAAAAAATGGCATTTTCTTACATTTCTGCCCCTTCATCTGTATGGAAATCTGTGAAAACCATGGAATTTCCAACTGTATTCATTAGCTAGTGCTCTTAGGAGAAAAATGACACCTCATTGGTATGAGTTCCCCTACCTTAGTGGGCGCTACAAGTACCAAACTACACCTATTGCAACCACTAATTTTTCTAACATTTTCTCAAACATTACTTGTCTGTACAAAAATGGTTATAACAACTAGAGAAGTGAAGAAAGGCTACACAAACCATACCATTTTTGAAAGAAGACAACCTGCCGCATCTAATGAGGGGTGAATTGCCTTCTTACCCCAAGCCTGTTGTGCCCAAATGCTTCCAGAAGGTGGCACTATAGGAAAAAAATGGCATTTTCTTATATTTCTGCCCCTTCATCTGTATGGAAATCTGTGAAAACCATGGAATTTCCAACTGTATTCATTAGCTAGTTCTCTTAGGAGAAAAATGACACCCCATTGGAATGAATCGACATACCTTAGGGGTGCCAGAAACGCATAACTACACCTACCTGTTTGCTTCTTCGAAAATGGCTGCTTGTACTAAAATGTTCATAACTGTTAGAGACATGACGGAAAGGTATAAAAGGTATACCATTTTGGAAAGTAGACATTCTCCCGCATCAAATGAGGGGTCACTTGCCTTTCTACCCCCTGGGCTGAAGTGCACAAATATTTCCAAAAGGTGGCGCTATGGGAATAAATACATGTTTTTTTTACATTTCCACCACTTCAAAGATACTAAAATCTTTGAAAACCATAACATTTCCTGCTGTATTCAGTACCTGCTACCAACATGAGAAAAATGGTAGCCCATTTGTGTGGGTTAACATACAATATGTGGGTGCTAGGAACACGTACGTAAACCTGACACTTTTGTTTCTTAAATTATCTGCTTGCACTAAAATGGTTATAACCATAATAGATATGCAGGAAAGGTAGAAAACAATGCCATTTTGGAAAGAAAACAATCTGCCGCATCTAATGAGGGGTCACTTGCCTTCATACCCGAAGGCTGGCATGCACAAATGCTTCCAGGAGGTGGCGCTAATGAAAAAAAAGGCATTTTCTTACATTTCTGCCCCTTCAAATGTATGGAGCTCTGTGAAAACCATGGAATTTTCAACTGCATTCGTTAGCTAGTGCTCTTAGGAGTCAAACGACACCCCATTGGTATGAGCTGAACTACCTTAGGGAGTGCTAGAAGTAGAAAACTACACCTACTACAAACTGATATTTCTAACATTTTCTCAAACCTGACTTGCCTCTATGAAAATGGCTATAACACCTTCAGAAGTGAAGAAAAGGTAGATAAACTATACCATTTTGGAAAGAAGACAACATGCCGCATCTAATGAGGGGTCACTTGCCTTTTTACCCCTAAGTTAGTTGGCACAACTATTTCCAGAATATGGTGCTACAGGAAAACAAACAAACATTTCTTTTACACTTCAGTCACTTCAAAGATACTAAAATGGTTCAATGGCGTGGGATTTCCTAGGAGGTCTTCTTGCCAGCCTAAGAAAAATGGTACTCAACTGCTGTGGGTTGACATACCAATTTGAGTGACAGGAGCGTAGCTACCAGTGAAATAGGAATGGGAAAGCAAACAGTGTATGTGTGATTTTATGGCTAACAGATGAAAGAAGCTAGGGCGTCAGCCAGTGTACGCGTGGACCTGTGACTACCAATGTAACAGTGTGGGAGGGTGAGGGATTAGGCAGTGTGTGTGGGTATGAGCAGAGGAGCAAGGATGGTGGAGATGGTGGGGCAGTGTATGGGAGATCTGTGACTACCAGTGTGCACTGTATGTCCCCCTCATACAAAGTTTGATTCCCAGCCTGAATCTAGTGCATACTGGTACTTTGAGTCTACCAATAGGCAGTGGAAACAGGCTGGGGGTCAGGCTGGGGAATGGGACTGCCAGTTGGCTGTGGAACCAGGCAGGGGAATACGGTACGTGTGTGTGTGTGGGGGGGAATCGGAGGCATTTTTTGTGCATGCCACAAGGGTGCCCAATGCACTGCAAAGCAATGCGTTGGACCCTCTGTTGCACACAAAGAGTTTTTTTTTTTTTTAATTATTATTTTGTATTCATACCTCGTTGGGGAGGTGGTGTCAGGAACATTCCTGGTGTCCCCCATCCAGGTCTAAAAACAGAATAATAATAAAAAAAAAGTGTGTGTGTGTGTGTGTTACAGGGGGTCCAACGTATTGCAAAGCACTGCATTGGACCCCCCTGTGGCACGTGCATTTTTTGGGGCTTTTCCACAAATATTTTTGTGTAGACCTCGTTGGGGGCATCAGAACCCATACAATGAGGTCTAAATAAAAAATAAAAGGGGAAAAAAAAAATAATCCTTTGGGTGCCACAGGGGTGTCCAGTGGATTGCAAAGCAATGCATTGGGCCCCTGTGGCACACAAAGGGTTAATTTTTTTATCGTTACTTTGTATTCAGATGGCCACCAAACAAGCTCTGATCACAAAGTAATGATAAAAAGTCCTGTGTGTGTGCCACAGGAAGGGGGTCAGCATTGAACCCCTCTCCCAGTGGCACACACAGGGTTAAATTTTTTTTAATTTTTTTTTTTTATTATATATCTCATTGAGGGGCATCAGGACCCCTGATCCCTCCCCAATGAGGTCTTAGTAAAAAAAAATATATATGTCCACAAACGGAGTGACCCTGTGAGTGCCACAAGGGTCTCAAGCGCATTGCAAAGCAATGCATTGGATCCTTGTGGCACTCAGAGGGTTAATTTTTTTTCTATCATTACGTGGTAATCAGAGCTTGTTGGGGGGCCATCAGGACCAAGCCTGATGACCCCCCCAACAATCTCTGATAACAAAGTAATGATAAAAGCCCTGTGTGTGCCACAGAAAAGGGGCTGCATTGCCCCCCCCCCCGTGGCACACACAGGGTTAATTTTTTTTTTTATTTACTTTTTTTTATTATAGACCTCATTGAGGGGTATACAAACCCCCCTGATCCCCCCAATGAGGTCTTACCAAAAAAAAAAAAAAAAAAAAAAAGTTATCAAAAAAAGTGTCCCTGTGAGTGCCACCGGGGTCTCCCGCGCATTGCAAAGCAATGCATTGGACCCTTGTGGCGCTCAGAGGGTTATTTTTTTTTTATCATTACTTTGTAATCAGAGCTTGTTGGGGGGCCATCAGGAGCAATCCTGATGGCCCCCAACAATCTCTGGTAACAAAATAATGATAAAAGCCCTGTGTGTGCCACAGGAGGGGGGGGTGCATTGGACCCCCCCCCCCTGTGGCACACACAGGGTTACATTTTTTTTTTTTTTTTTTTTGCTTTTGCAATTATAGACCTCATTGAGGGGCATCAGGATCCCCCCTGATCCCCCCAACGAGGTCTTTAAAAAAAAAAAAATCCCCCCCAAAGAATTGACCCTGTGAGTGCAACAGGGGTCTCCAGCACATTGCAAAGCAATGTGCTGGGGACCCTGTGGCACTCACAGGGTTACTTTAATTTTATTTATTTATTTATTTTTTTTTTTTTAAATACTTTTCAGACCTCGTGGGGGACATCAGGACCCCTCCTGGTGTCCCCCCAGTCATTGATCTCCCAGCCGATAGGCTGGGAGATCAATGATGCGACCGCAGGAGAGCAAGAGCTCTCCTGCCCTTCTCTCCTACCACAGGTAGGAGTGAACAGGACTGGGGAAACTTCCCTAACGTCATCGGTGACCATGTCACCGATGACGTTTGGAGGATTCCCCCGGTCCCGCCCACTCCTACCCGGAAGTTCGGGTAGGAGAGAGGGGGAAGGAGAAACTCTGTTTCTCCTTTGTGTTTATTGATCTCCCAGCCCGTTCGGCTGGGAGATCAATAACTGGGGAGGCATGAGGAGTGATCCTCATGCCTCCCCACGAGTGCCAGGGTTTTTTTTTTTTTTTTTTAATGTGGCCACTGCATGCCGGTTATACCGGCTCATGCAGTGACCGCATTTCACTCTTACGCCGTACGAGCGTGGCACAGCAGGTACAGCTGTGTCCACTCGTACGGCGTAAGTAGCTGGCACTCTAGGGGTTAAGAGTTATAACTATTTTAAGGTCTCTCATGGTGTTATTTATATATATATATATATATATATATATATATATTTATATATATATATACACACACACACACACACACACACACACACACACACGGCTTGTAATTTTAAGTCCTTTGCTACTAGCCAGACCTGAAGTTACTCACCACTGCAAGCCAAAACATACCCACCAGGGCTGAATTTCTACTCGCCAGGGCTAAATTTTCACTCTCCATTGGCTAGTGGAAATTTTGAGCCATATATATGTAAAAAAAAAAAAAAAATTGCATATCGCCTGAAAATTTGGTTCAGATTGCATTATAGCCACATTTGAAATCACCCAGCAAAAGCATGGAGAAAAGGTTTTAAGGCCTTTTTTCAACTCTTGCCATTTCTTTTGCAACTCAGTACACATACAAACCGGCCAAAAGTAGCACTGCACAAAGACATTTTGCTATGATAATGTAGCAAAATGGCCTTTGCAATGCTCCCTTATGTGGCCAGACAGGCTTTCCAAGTACAGCAGAACTTGGAAAAAGGCTTATTTGGCTTCAAAATGCTGCAACCGCCACAGCAACTCCCCCACTCCCCACATCCCCATGTGTACCCAACCATTCTACCCCCATAAGCCTCTTTGATGCCAGGCAGCTTACAACATCCCATGTTGAATAATACACTGGACATGGTAACAAAAACAGACTGAAATAGGTTCCAGAACTTACATTTCAGTGCAAAAATATGGACCCTTTCCTCTGCTCTCCTTACAACAGATGGAAAAAAAGAGAATTTTAGTGAGCTCATCATTAAATCCTTTTCTCTTGGTCCATGTGGAACACAGGTACCTTGGGGTAAAATTCCCTCCTCTGCAGGACAGGGAAAGTAAGGCCTCTGAGACAGATACCTCCTTCTTCCCTCTAATTTTAACTCCATCTAGACAAAAGAAGGAAGTTCCCTGAACATAAACCCCAAGAGGACACTCTGCCTTGGGACTTAAGACACTTTTTTTTTAATCTAGGTGGGAGGCCTGTGTTCCACTTGGACAAAGAGGAAAATATTTAATGGTAAGTTTACTAAAATCCTCTTTTATCTTATGTACAGAGTGGAACACTGGAACCATGGAGATATACCAAAGCATCCACCAAGATTCCTGGAGACCACTACTGCACAGGATTAACTATTACAACATGAAGTTCATGGGTCAACTGACACTTAACAGCAACCAACTGAACAAGAAGAAGAACAAGAACCAACAGGGCTCAGAATTCTGAAAAAAATGATCCTTATACAGGTACCACAACTTGAAGGACCTCCTGACTAAAGTTTGCTTTGATTTTGGCCAGGACATTCACATGGTAGTATTTGGTGAAAATGTGCCGCTATACACAGTTGCTCAGCAGTGGACTGCATCTTGCAGTCCCAAGAGGAGCCCACTGACCTTGTGGAATGTGCCGTGACCCAAAAAAGGAACATGTTTCTTCCTGAGGACATATGCCTGAGAGATGGTCACCTTGACCAAGGAAGGAATGGTAACCTTAGATACAGCCTGGTCTGTACACAGGCCCTCAGGGATGACAAAAAGAGAGGTCTGCAAAAAGGCTGCATGCAATGAACTTAGTACATCAGAAAAAAAAGTTTTCGTAAAGATGCTGCTTCAAGAGTCAGGCTGTCCAAGCCAACGTCTCCACTTAAGGGTGACACACTGTGCCTTGTGTCAGAAGATACAGCCTCAGGGGGAGGTGAAAATGTCCTGCAAAGGATAGATTGAGAAGATCCTAGAACAAGGCCTGATGGGGCCAGAAGGGAGCTATCAGTATGACTTTACCTCTCTCCATAGTGACCTTTCTCTGCACCCTGAGAATCAGGGAGATTGGAGAAAACATAAAGCTACATAAAAATTCCAAGGACTGCACAATGAATTCAGGTGAATGCCAGAGGATCCCTTGATCTGGCACAGAACAGAGGAACTTTTAGATTCATATGGGAGGCCTAAACGTCCACTGTTGGTAACCGCCAGCTAATTATCATCAGGTTGAAAAAGCTCTAGCTGAAATCACAATTCCTGGTATTCAATTGTTGGCATCTACACCTGGGATGTGAATCACAAAGAATGTTAGTTTCGGCCCAGTGAAGGATCTCCCCTGAAACTCGGTCCAAGCTTCTGGTTCCTCCCTGGTGGATGAAGTAGGCAATCGCTGTCACATTGTCTGACTGGAACCTCACTGGCAATCCCGACAGAGTGTGAGACCAGTGACGGAGAATAGTGTTCAACTCTCGAATATTGATAGAAGACCCTCCTCCTCAGTCAAACAACTCTGAGCTATCAAGGGACCCTGGGTAGCACCCCAGCACATCAAGCTGGCATCTGGGGTGATTAAAACCCACTCTGGGATGACAAATTAATACCCTAGAGTCAAATGGGAGAGCTGAAGCCACCAAAGAGGGTCTTCTTTGATCTGTGGAAACAGAGGTATGAGATGAGACAGGTGAGAATGTTGTATGGACCATTTCTTGACATTGTCCAACTGCAATTCCCGTGTGTGAAAGTGAGTGCAGGGAACAGCTTCCAAGGCCTAAACAAGACAGCCTAGAACTCTCATTTACTCCAGAAGTGTTGCAGAAGGCACAGGCAATTGCTTGAGATACCTGAAGGTACAGAGACCAGATCTTGCCCTATGAAAGAAATACCTTCCCCTGGAAGGTATCAATCTAATGCTTTAGAACAGCAGAGCCTGGGAAGCCACCAGAATGTACTTATTGAGACTGAGTATACAACCGTGTTGCTCTAGGGTGCAAATGCACTCTTGAATACGTGAGAGCAGGTTTACATCTGAAGGACCCTTAAATAAAAGGTACTCTAGTTAAGGGTCAAGGAAATTCCTTGAGAGTGAATATGGGATGTCAAAGCAGACATGACCTTCATTAAGCTCCTTGGAGCACACGCCAAACCAAAAGGAAGGACAATAAGCACTGATTATCCAAATGATTTGAAAGTGAAGGCCTAGGGAGGCAAGGAATTCCAATGGACACATAGCCGCGATGGCAGAGCACTGGGGACACCATTTTGAGCCACAGATCTAACAAAAGTGTTTGAGACACTAAGTCCAATATAGAACGGCAGTTGACATATTTTTTTGGGGACAATCAACAGATTTGAGTAGAATCTTATGAAGTGCTCCTGCATTAAGTAAAACTGTGAAAATCAATTGGAAAGCCCTCTGCCTTAAGGTCACAGTCTCCCAAGAGTGGGGAAATGTGCCCAGATAAGGAGGAAGGTAGTGCAAGGGTTAGTAGCCCAGCAAAGTTACAGAGAAGCCCTAAACTTTTATCCATTCTTATAACAGCCGCCAAAGACTAAACACACAAACAATGTATGTAGAAGACAGAGTGTGCAAATCAGGCAACAATCCACCTGAACAAGTGGATGCCAGAGAACGGGGACACACTTAAAGGACCATAGCATTCAAAGGGATGCTTCTAATGGAATCTTCAGTTTTAAAATTATCTTTTTAAGATTACTTTTTCTTTGACCCCATCTCACAGAGGCTACAATATTTTCTAGTTATGACTTTCTGAAAATATTTTTTATGATAGGATGCACCAAAACATTTGCACAGGGGCCCTCCAATGACGCTATTGAATGAATAAATGCAAAATGATGTTCCATGTAAGAAGAGAAGTTTTATTCTCTTAATACAACTGGTAAATCAAGTCTGCCCACTTGTGGCTAACTACATATTAACTAGAATAGCAGAATATTGTAAATAAATGTATATTTACATATGATGCAGTTCCTTTAAGACCTGCAGTATTGCAGAAGATTTAATGTGGACCTGTCCTGTTCTACCTCCTGTCCCCTACATATGTTTAAAACCACCAAGCAGGAGTAAATACCCCACTTAAAATGCATGATGTATCCCCAGGTATAAAATCTGCCTTGTTAAGTATTTGACAATAGGAGAGTGCCACCTTTTTGCTGACGTTTAAAAAGATTGACAGCACTTTCTCCCCATGAGGAACTGCAAATAGTCCCCTGTAAGCCTGCCCCTTTTCTCAGAGGTAGGCTTTCTATTCTCTCTTTAGTGTGCACTCCAATGCTGCCTGTATTGGGGTCGCACGGTACATATGCAGCACAACGTTCTGCACTTAGTTCTCAGTGCAGACATTATTGGTATGGGAATCAGCGCTGATCGGTAAGGAGCCACCTTCAGTAATGAAGTCCGGGGTAGAGGTGGGATGGGGGGGGGGTGCGCTCAGTCTGGGGTAGAGGTGGGAAGGGAAGTAGACCATCAGTTTAAATCAGCAAATGCAGGCAACTGCAAGTCTAGAGCACACAAAATAAAATTAATAAACCCACACATGAGATACACCACTAGACCAGTGGTTCTCAAACAGTGTACCATGGCACTTCAGGGAGTCATGGATGCCAGCTTAGGAGGCCCCAATGTTTCTTTGGCGACTGTTAAAATGTAATTCTTCATTTATATTTATGAAAAAAAAAATTCACAATATGATCTTCAATATTATTAAGAATGTGACAGACACACACATAAGAGTAACTACACATTTAAGCATTGTACCCTTCAGTAAATCCTTGAGAAATTACCCATAAAATGCTAGGAGTGCCCTGAAAAATCCAGATGCCATGTCAAAGGTGCCATGAGCAAAAATCATTTAAGAACCACTGCATTAGATTGTTAAGAACTAATTACTATATATAAGTTCTTCTGTTAAACAAATACAGAGACAATTATTCTACAGGTATGATTTCCCATTAAACAGGCAAACAGAGGTACCTACTTTTTATATGCACCAGAGAATGCAATAACACGTGCAGATGTGCAAGTGCCTCTAAGCAATTTAAAGCAATCAACTATATAACCTTTAGACAATTCCAAATTGTACAATACTAGTTTTAAAGCCCGAGTACACGGGCCAACGCTGGCGGCGCTGCAGTCATGAGCAGTACAGACTGCCCGTGCCGTGGCTGATGCTTGGTCCCAGGTAGGTGCGCAGAGAGGACTCCGGTCTGAATTTGGAGCTCCCCGCTCCATATCAGCCATGGTGCGGGCAGTCTGTACTGCGCATGACTGCAACGCGCACAGCTGTCTCTACTGTGCATGATGGCTTCTGACAAACATCCTTAGCGAATTATAATGTAGGATGTTTAAGGACAATATGCATGTGTTTAATCAAATCAGTAGTATATCATAGAGAACATTAATAATACGTAATGAGTTTATTGGGCAACATTATGGAAAGACAAATGCAATTCCTGTATTTTGATGAAATTATCAAAATTGAAAAAATGTTCATGTTTGAAACTGAAGTCTATTTTTCCAATGATGTGACAGGGCAAGATAAACATTAAATGATGGAGCATATGTAGCAATGGGAAAACGAAATGAAAAGGAACACAATGTCCCCTGTAAGTGCACAAGGAACAGGAATGAAGCAGGATGTCACAAGCAGTTTAGCAAGAGATTATCTACCTGTGTTAAAGAGCTACACAGCAGTTAGCAAGCTGCTTGGAAGAGAGCATCTAAAGCCCACTTCTGAGGTGAAGGGGGCTGCTACCAGTAAGAAGGGAAGGAGAGACACCTGAAGGAAGAAAAGAAATGTAAGAAGCCAAGGGAAAAGTTTAGGAAGATGCAAAAGCATTAGGACTTGCACTTTCACCACTGGAGTTTAAAAGGCAACTAACACGAACCAAAATTATGTTAACCATTCAATCTTTTACTAGTTAAATTATACTGTTTCCACCTTTGGTATTAACAATATTATAAACTTACAGTGATTATTGTACAGGGTCACACAAGCTTTTAGTCCTAACTTGGTGGTCGCCTCATTGCTACTGGCTGTGCAGGTAGGTGTGATATCAAAGCAGCCAACAGGACTCATCAGCTGCCTCTATGGAATTCTCAGTACTAGCTCTGGGGATGGAATCTCAGGTGGGATATGTATGCTGAGAGCTGCAAGACTGTAACAATGCCACTACCAAAGATGGTGGTAAAAGTGATTAACCATTAAAGGACCAGAGGAATGTGCAACACGTTACTTCAAAGTGCACTGTGTACCTCTCTGGCCCTTAAAGGGTTAAACTAATGAAAGACTGAGTTTTAATTTTTTTAATATTTTCATATTAGTTGCTCTTTAAAGGGGCAATAAACCCCATTATGAAAATATTCATGTTGTTTGGATTTTTCCTCATGAATAAAACAAGGTTTTCCCAGACCTGGAAGAGGTTTCTTTCAAAAGTTAATACAGATCAAACTTGCATTTTTGGAGAGTTTTCATTCAAGATTTATTTGCAGCCAGGTGGCACTGTTACTGTGTGTAAAAAGCACAGTGTCCCAGATACAAGCATTCCACAGATGAAGGAAGCAACAGCTCTGCTGACAGCAAAATATGTTGAGCTCAAGTGATCAAAAAATTGCCATGGTATCTAGGAAATAGATTTCAAATTGTTTGGGAGTATCCTTGTTTTACTCTAGGAAATATCCTACAACATACATATCATAATTAGTTACGACTGAACCTTTGAGTGAGGAAAGTACAAGGTACTAGGAAGATAATAGGAAAAGTATAGGTTTTTATAGCATTTATTATATGTTTGCAATTATAGAACTGAAAATAAACATGCTTTTATTACCATAAGCAGTGAAAATAGGTGGACCACCACAGCTATGGTCCCACAAACATTACGTCCCATCCACAGTGAAGGTTTCCTCTTATCAAGAGATTTACAACCTGTGGTCTCTCCAGCTGTCACTGGACTTCAAATCCGGTCGTTGCCATCTGAGCATGATGGGAGTTGCAGTCCAATAAAAGCTGGAGAATGTGGGTGACCTAAGCCTGTGTGAGTTTTGATATAATTTCCTGTTATATTTCAGGAATGTATGCAAGAAACAATGAAACTAAATGTAAACAAAGAAAGAAAAAAATTGGGGTTGTTGGAATTCTTTGCTTGTCCCTTTACTGAAAGAGATTGCCCTAGAAGCTGCTTAAACTTTAGCTTAGTTTAAGCTTAGAAAACAAAGGGGCATATATATCTATGTATGACTAAAAGTTCACAAATTACTGGAATAAATTATTCTTTAATAGTGATAGTGGGACCCCATCTGTGACTGGAAAATGTGCATAGGGATATGTATCAATGTCTCACTAAAAATATCTATTCAGGTAAGAGAGGGGTTATTATTACAAAGAATCAGTTCTCCTTTAAAGGGATAGTAATGTTTCACAATAAAAGCAGCTCCAATTAATCTTCATAGCATTTGGGCAATGGAGAGTGTTATTTCAATACTGTCCGAGCTGCAGTTCAAGAATGATAAAGTATCCCCCTTCTGCCCCTTCCATCCCTTTTACTGATAAAACACTGCTTAGCTCAGAACAGCAAGACTGTCCAGATGGATGTCAGAGAGGGACAAATCTTCAGTGAGCATAAGGGAAAAACCTGTCAAGAGGGGCAGGGTTTTCCTTATTTTCACAGTAAGAAGATTGTCCCTTGCTGTGAGCTGTCTGGTCTCAAGACCATATTTCACATCTGAGGGGAGGTGGCTTACACTAGGTAAAAGAGGAAGATGGGGATACTTTACCATTCAATTAATTTTGAACTACAAATACTGACAGTATTGAAATAATGCTCTCTAAGGGTCAAATCCTGAGAAGATTAATTGGAGCTGCTGTTTTTATGAAATATTACTATCCCATTAAAGGGAAACAACCATTATTTTTTTTTTAATGCGTCTTTAACCTGTTAAGGACCCATGGCGGTTCAGGACTGTCATGGATAGATTTCACTTAAGGACCCATGACGGTCCTGGCTGTTACTAAGTGCTCTGATACAGGGGCACTTAGTTCCAGCCAGTAACAACATTGTTGCAACATGTGATTTGCTTGATTAGCGAATCACATGTTGCAAAAGCAGAATGACAGGGACAGTATTTACAAATACTGTCCCTGTCACATCTCTCCCACCTCCCACCTTCTTAGACACTTCTGAGGTGGAGAGAGACAGAGAGACGTCGTGTTCCAGTATTAAAAGTTGAAAAAAAGAGATTTAAAACCCCAAATTAACCCCTTGATCACTGTCACTGCAGTGATTTCCCCCCAACTGATCACTCGAATAGTGATCAGCTTGCTGCAGATCAGCGTTTGCTGATCTGTGGTACATCCCCATTGTATTTTAAAAAAAAATGTTTACACTTTTTTTTTAATTTTTTTTTTTAAATAAAATTTGATTATTTAGTTTATTTTAGGTAGTTTAGGTAGGTAGTTGGGTAGGTTTAGTCTACATGTGTTAGGGAAAGATTTAGGGTTAGATTTAGGTTTAGGAGTAGAGTAGGGAAAACCCCCCCCTCCCAAAAAAACCCCACAAAAAATATAATAATTATAGTTTAGATAGGTAGCTGACTTGGGTTAGTGAGGCAGGTTCAGGCTATACGTGGGTTAGGGTAAGGTTTAGGGTTAGGAGTAGCACAGGGGAAAAAAAAAGTTTATTTTATTTAAAAATTGATTTTATATTATAAGCTAGTATAGATAGGTAGTTGGGTAGGTTCAAGGAATATGTGTGTTAGGGTAAGGCTTAGGGTTAGATTTAGGTTTAGCGTAGGAAAAAAAATTACAAAAAAAAATTATCATAGGAATAGTGACCATTTGGGGTGAGAGTTACGTATAGAAGTTTGTAGTTTATTTAGTTTAGAGTAGGTGTGTACAATGCAGTGGAGGTACAGTTTAGAAGAGCCGTATTCCTTTTTGGTGCCTGACTCAGAAGCCATAGACACTGCGTCAGACTTTGATATCACTCAGTTTTCTGAGAGTGAGAGCAGCTCTAGTCATGACGAAGGGCATTCTGTCAAAAAAAGACGCACTGCTCCAAGAGCTGCTCCAGCAACTGCCCCAAGAGCTACCCCAGCAACTTCCCAAAGAGCTACCCCAGCAACTTCCCAAAGAGCTGCCTCAAGTACTGCCACTCCTGCTGATCAATGAGTATCATCAGCAAATTTATGCCCACAAATTCTTGAATTCACAGGCAACCCAGGAATTCAAGTGGATGTGGCAGGATTTACCCGTGTTCAGTTTTTTAAATTATTTTTTTGGGGAAGAAATATGGGGGGAAATTGTGTCTCAAACAAATTTATATGCAGCCCAATATATTGCTGCCAACCCATCAGCGTTTGTTTCCAAGGAAGAACTATGGCAACCCACAGACCTTTTAGAATTTAAGAAATTCTGGTCCCTTACAATGACAATGGGAATAGTTTTAAAAAAAACAAAAAAAAAAACAAGTATTAGATCATACTGGAGTAAAAACCCCATATATGATACCCCTACATTCACCAAAACAATGATCAGGACTAGATACGAAATGATTTTGCACTTTAGTGATAATACCCTGTGCCTCCCAAAAGAACACCCCCAGTATGACAGACTGTTCAAAATTTGCCCACTAATAAATCATTTACAGGAAAAGTTTGCCCAAGTATATACCCCCAAAAAACACATAAGTATAGATGAATCCCTTATGAAATATAAAGGCAGGTTAGGTTTCAAGCAATACATCCCCTCCAAGCGATCCAAATTCGACGTTAAATTTTATAAATTGTGCGAAAGTGCCACAGGCTATAGTCAGGCTTTTCGAATTTACGAGGGCAAGGACAGCCAACTTGACCTTCCTGGTTGCCCCGAATATCTGGGAACAAATGGGAAAAGATAGATAAAGACTAACTTATTTTGCAGCAGAAGAGCCTACAGAATTCTCATTTCTCTGGTTATGAGGCAAAGGTTGAACTTGATGGGACTTGTGTCTTTTTTTTTTTTTTTCTTTCAACCTAATTTACTATGTTACTATCTCAATCCCCATTGCATCACTACTTGAAAAAAACAACAACAGATACCCAGGGTAATGAAAGCATAACTGTAATCTAGAGCAGTGCTTTCCAAACTGTGTGTCGCGACACGTTGGTGTGTCAGCTGCAGTGAGTGGGTGTGTCACAGCAAAAGTGCCGTTTACACAGCATGAGATTGTCATTCACCCCAAGCACGAGCTACACTGGGAGCCGAGATAAAACACTACTGCTTAATGGTTGCCTGCTGCATACAGCTGAAGCACCACAAAAGATTTGTAACAGCTGGAGTGCCTCTGTGTGCTGCATACAGCTGGAGCACCACAAAAGATTTGTAAAAGCTGGAGTGCCTCTGTGTGCTGCATAAATAATACGTATGCAGCACACGGAGGCACTCCAATTGTTACAAATCTTTTGGCACTTCAGCTGTTAAAATCATTTGAGATGCCACCTCCTCTATACCTCTGCCCTCTCTGTGGGCTGCCAGGCTGGAGTATCCCCCTGTGCCGAGGCTGCCTGTCACATGGCTGCTGCTTCTGCTTTCGGCGCCGATGAGACAGGAAAGATGGACAGTACTTCCAAAATCAGTTATGCGCTATCTGTTTACTAATGTGACATGAGAATCTTACGCTTATATGTAGCGCAACATTCTCATGTCGCCATTTTAAAAACCACACGACATGCTTATTGCCTCCGCAGTATGAATGAAAGGTTTTCATGAGATATATTGTGTCCCCATACATCTTCTTATTACAGTTTATGCATGTGTCCGTATCTCTTATAGGGGATTATTGGTTTAACCTCTGGTTTGCTAGCAAAACTGAATTACTGCGTCACGAAATGATGCACGTCTAAAAAGTGTGTCACCAACATGAACAGTTTGGAAAGCTCTGATCTAGAGTTTTATTAAAGGGGTATTTGTCACTTGGGCAAGAGGGATGTGGCATAAGATGAGGACCACCTTTCCCCTGCATGAGGAGGCTTATTTTAGTACACCCATTGGCTGAAAAAAGGCCCAAAAAAGCATTTCTGCTCTTCTAGCCACAACAAGGATAATTTTGAGAAGATACTTGGTTTTATTGTGGTCTGTCAAAATCTCATTGCAGCACAGGAAATTTTGGGAGTCTTCTCAACGGCACCACAAGGACATATTATAAAACCAAACCAACAGGGGATAAGGCTAGCACAGATTTATATTAAGTCAGAGAGTTTTGATTTACTGTACATGGGGACTTTATTTGCGTTCCAGTGTGTGGGCAATTGATTTCAATGTAATCATTTGCCCAGCCCACTGGCACATAATGGATTGAACCTTGTGTAGCATCACAAGATTGTAGTGTTCATAAAAAAAAAATAAAAATGAAGTGTTTTTGCTGTTGAAAACTAAAACATGTATGTCTTCTCCTTATCTTCTATTTTAATTTTCTTTTTTTGTTATCATTAAATTTGGTTTATTTGTTTAAGAAAGTGCAGTTCAAGCACATTATCAATATTTTTGTTTGTCCAATATGATTTGCAAGCAAAACGTGCTTTTTTTTTTTTTTTTTTAAAGTGGATGTATCACCTATGCACAACATCCTCTAAATAGTTAGGTGACACATCCAATAGCATTAAAATATTATTTTATTTTAAACTTCCATTTGGTTTAAATGTGACTTACAAAAGTATCTGCTGCAGCCAATTCCGTGTGACAGCAGTTCTCTGCGGTTCTCCGCGGTTACAGAGCTCTGCCTCTGCTCCCCTCCCTCCTCCGATGACAAAGGCATCTGTCAGTAAACTGGAGCGGTCTCATTGCCAGAGATCGATATCTAGCCAATGAGACCGTGCCAACTTACTGACAGAAGCTTTTGTTATCGGAGGAAGGAGAAGAGCAGAGACAGAGCGTCGGGCTGCAGTTTATACGGATGTGGCTACAGCCCAGACTTTTATAAGTCATATTTAAACCAAACGGAAGCTTAAAAAGAAATGATAATAACGTTTTAATCCTATTGGATGCATCACCTAACTATTTAGAGGATGTTGTGCATAGCTGATACATCCACTTTAAGTGATAATGTTTTCTTCTAACAAAGAAGCTTCCCTCATGTGATGAAGAAATGCTTCATTTTATACCGACAGTATATTTCTTAAGAAATTTCTTTGATTGGTAAAATTTAAACCTGTATAGAATGCACGTGTGTTTTGTACTTTGTTCTGCAAGGGTAAACTGGTGAATTCAGAGCCCAAAATTCTTAGAAGGAAACCACTAATCAATATGAGACAAACAAAATGTACCCATAAGATCCATATCTGTGTAAAAGTCGGTGGATATAAGTTCAGCCGAACTGGCTGAAAAACAGATGAAAAATCTGTTATGGGGGAGGCAAAACCCTGCAATCGGATTTGAAGGGGTTATAGCACTGACACCTAAACTTCCAATTTTGTCTTTATTTGTCAAATAGTTCAAAAGTAAAATGTTTTTAAACTGGCATTTAAAGTGGAAGTAACACAAATTTATCAGAATACGTTTCAAAATCACCTATATGTTGTGCCAGCACATTTTTTTAAAGGGGAACTATCGCCCCTATACAAGTTTGGCTTAAAACTATGTTTATAGAGCGACTAGCTGGAATAGTATTGTCTTTTTTTTTTTTTTTTTTTTTTTGCTAAATTCGTTATTTGGCAGAAATTAAATGTTTAACAATGATCCTGTGCCTTCCTTCCGGACAGATTGTGGGTACAGCTCTGCACCGCAGTCTGTCACTCTTCCTCTGCTCCCCTCCCTCGATCCAGCCTCCTCCAATGACGGAGGATTTCTGCAAGTAAGCTGGAGCGCTCTCTGGCCAATGAAAGCTACAAAATATGAAACTTGCTTTGTCAGTTCATGTGTAGAAAAGTATGATCCTGCTTTACAGAGACACTGTTTATTTTGTAAGCTTTTAATGAGTGACAGTTTTCTAAGGCAATTAATTTTTTCCAGACTAGTAGGCTCTTATCTCTCACAGTTTTCAAGCACACAATTCCAAGCAAATTCTTATACATAACACATACATAACTATTTGAATGCCAGTGGTGTAAAACTCACACCTTCTCAATGCTTTGGACATTTCTGGCACTGAAAGAGTTAAACCTATACTAATGAATCAGATCCTTACATGAAACAAGCTACAAAAGACAATTAACATTGCTACTTACCAGTGAGGTATCCTGCGGTTTGTGATTCAGAAATGAACAGGTCATGTTTCTGATCTTTGAAGGCACTCCAAACAGAAGATCGAGACAAGATTTCATTTACCTGGAAAATAAATAGAATTTATTGAACTTCTTTTTGCGTCAGGTGCAACCATGTTTAGGACTGTTTTTTCCTTTTGACGGAGACACCCCAGAATTTAATATAAAAAATGACGGAGTATGGAATAAGTGCTTTTTCAGACTAGTTACTGACAATTTCAGTTACCACAACTTTTGAACATGACAACCTATCACCACTTTATGTGTACTCACTTGTTCTCCATACTGCAGGCTGCGAGTCATTGATTTTAGAGCTTTAACGATTTGAGCCTTGGTGGCTGCAGGACTTTCCAGGTTTTCAAGGCCCTGTCCCTCTAGCAACCTCAGTAAGTAAGGAACCAGCTCAGCTTTCAAAGCCTGTAACACAATTTGGACATCCATAAAAATCAATACAAGTTTGCCCAGAAGCATGCACCAGCATAGATGTAACACATTTGCAGAAAATATTCTTGTTTCTCAAGGGGCAGGTATATTATAAAATAGTTTCACTGTCGTCCAATACAGGTCACTGGTACTCTGGGAGGCGTAAGTCCCCTTTAATAGGCAGGAACAATTATGCAAATAATTGCAGGGGGCGGAGCCTCCCCTCTTACTTAAGCCACCTTCTGGCCAGAGCCACTTTAGATTGATTTGTTCCTGGAGTGCTTTGCACACCAGGTAGAGAACATCTATGCATCTTAGTGTTCTATTATTTTTATTCAAATATGGAATACCACCATTAGGAGGGTGACCATGGCTGTGAATTGCCCTCTTTAAAGTGGCTGGTGCAGCTTCCAGGGATTTTCTGTGGACCTTATGCCCTGAAGAGGGAACAGCTTGGGTTAAGCAGCTTCCCTACTGGGGAATTTACCTCTGGTTTATTTCCATTTCATCATGGTCACCTGAAGACTGAAGTCCTGCAGAAAGGTGAGTCACCCATTGAGTGCTGAAGGTCCACTTGTCCCCACAGTGTCCCTTTGCTGGGCTTGTATTTGGGAGTTTGCAATGCACTCCAGCACTCATAGGGTGTTTTTATTTGCATTTCAATGTTTAATGCAATTTCTGTGGTATTCTCTGGGTTTTGGAGCTTTGGGTATTAGTTTACTTATGTTTCTTATGTGTTTTATACTTGTTTGGGCTATTTTTAATGTTTTATTAAATTTCCCGCTCAAACGCTATGGCTCCTTTACTCTCTATGGGAATTCACAGTGTGGGACATATCTCTGGAACCGCTTGTCTCAGCAACTTCAGAGATGGCTCATTTTAATGCTAGGCTCCTGCTCTATCATCCGGAATGTGTTTTATTTATGTGGGGTGTTCAGGGGGGCTTCGGCCACTGTTTGGGGTACTTGTAAAGGGAAAACTACATTTCCCATGAGCGCCTGGTTCGCGCTTGTTTCTGATTGGCTGTCATGACGGCCGCCATTTTGTGGAACTTTTCCTAAGCGAGTACACTACGCAGGGACCGAGCCTTCTCTCTCCTCAACAGATTAACCCTTCGCTGGCCAGATAAGTCCGAATTTAGACATTTCTGGGGTGAAACTTTAATCCTTTGCACTTTTTCTGGGTGATAGTGTCATTAGTGGGGTATATTGACGCTGTGAGCATGTCTACTTCACTGGAGCTAGGGGCTAGACCCAAGTCTAAGGAGGATGGGGGGTCTGCTACCCCCATGGCGTTTTGCTCCTCTTGCCACATTGGGCTGTCTAGCGATAATGTGGGGGATCTAGGCCCTAATTGTACTGGTCAAGATAGCAACCCTGGGCCTCCCAGCTACGCTATTGAGCCATCTTGGGTGAGGGAGTTTAAAGCTGCCACTAGGGATCTCAGATCCGCTCTTCAACTCTTTCCCTCTCAGGTACAGGGGGCTCTCCAGGTCTGGCAGACCCACTCTACCGTCAGGACCTCCCTGCCTAAGCCACAGGGGGCTCCTGATGTGACTGATTCTTCTGAGGAAGAACTCTTGCAGGATTCTGATGCTGAGGAACGGACTGTTATTGAATCTACCAGGTCCATTGGGGACCCCTATGAATGTGACCCTGAAGTTTCGGCTGAGGGTCTGATTAGAGCTGTTCTGAATACGCTCAACCTTCCTCTGACTCAGGAATCCACTTATGATCCTACTGATGTTTTTCAGAAGAAGCCATCTAAGCCTGTTGTTTGTTTTCCAACTAATCCTACTCTTGCCCGTCTAGTCTCTGAGGCATGGAAGAATCCTGATAGATCATCCTCTGTCTCTAAAAAGTTTGCTAAGCTGTACCCTTTTCCTGAGACTGAGCTGACTAAATGGGTGCATCCTCCCAAGGTGGATGCCCCTGTTTCCAGGCTATCCAAGTCTACCGCTTTGGCTGTATCTGATGCCTCTGCCCTGCAGGATTGGACGGATAAGAAACTGGAACTTTCTCTTAAGTCCATTTTTGCCTCTATTGGCACTGCCATGCGTCCAACCTTTGCAGTGGCGTGGGTTAACAGGGCTATCGCGGCCTGGACTGAACGACTGACTGAAGCAGTTCGCCAGGATGCACCAGTGTCTGAACAGTTGCAGCTTCTTGCTAATATTACTGAAGCTCAGAATTATGTTGCTGACGCTGCTTTTGATGCTGTGCGCATGATGGCGAGGGCCTCCACTTCTTCTGTGGTGGCCAGACGCGCCCTTTGGCTGAAAACTTGGTCTGCTGATACAGCCTCTAAGAAAGCCTTGCTTTCCCTGCCCTTCCAGGGGAGTTTGCTTTTTGGGTCTGAACTCAAAGAAATGATCAGTGAGGCTACTGGGGGTAAAAGTACTCTTCTACCATCAGTCTTTAAGAAAACGTTTCCAGCCAAACACAATCGGTCCTTTCGTTCCTTTCAGACTGAGACACGCTCCTCGACCCCGGCGGGTCCTCCCGCTACATGCTCCTCCTCCAAGCCCAAACAGTCCTGAAAGCCCAAAGTTGCCCCCAAGGCCAAGACCTCCAAGACTGCTTCGGCATGACTCGCCGAACCCGGGTCCACATCCGGCTGTAGGTGGACGTCTCCACATCTTTCGCCAGATTTGGGAGGAGTCAGTGGCGGACCCGTGGGTTCTCCAGGTGGTGTCAGAGGGCTACAGGATCCCTTTCTCCTCCCTTCCTCCTTTTCGGTTCCATTTTACTCGTCCTTCTCAGGAACCTACAAAGAGACGTCTGTTCGACGACGCTATTCAGGATCTTTTGGTCAAAGAGGTCCTGGAGGTGGTTCCTCAGGAGGACACAGGTTCAGGATTTTATTCCAACCTGTTTGTGGTGGCCAAAAAGGACGGAGGGGCTCGTCCCATTTTGGATCTCTAAGATCTCAATGCCTATGTGGTGACTTCCCACTTCCGTCAGGAATCCCTGCGATCTGTGATTTCAGCTATGTCTCCGGGGGAATTTCTTGCCTCCCTGGACCTTCAGGATGCTTATCTCCACATCCCTATTCATCCAGAGAGCAGGCGGTATCTCAGGATCGCCTGCCACAGGGGACACTTTCAGTTTGCAGCGCTCCCCTTTGGGCTGACTTCAGCCCCTCAGGTCTTCCAGAGGGTGTTGGGCTCATTGATAGCTGTGCTTCATCAGGATGGAATCAGAGTGACCCCCTACATGGACGATCTCCTACTAAAAGCCTCCTCTGCGGAGCTTCTCCATCAGCAACTTCAGAGGTGTATGCACACTCTGAACCGTCATGGCTGGATCCTGAATCTGGACAAGTCTGACTTGGTCCCATCTCAGAGACTTCTGTTCCTGGGTCTCCTGTTCGACACTCACCAGTGCATGGTGTTTCTTCCAGAGGATGTGGCTCACCAGATAGCCATCCAAGTGGCTGGGATTCTGGACATGGACGTAGTTCCGGTACCGAAGTTGTCGTCTTTAGTGGGGAAGTTCATTTCCACGATCGAAGCAGTGCCATTTGTCATGGCCCACTCCAGGGAACTTCGGAGATTTGTGATCCAGACGTGCAAGAATCATCCAGATCATCTACATCTGTCAGTCTCTCTTCCTCCTCATGTCGAGTCGAGTCTGCACTGGTGGTTGGATCTCTCTCATCTCCTGAAAGGGAGATCCTTTCTAGTTCCTCGTTGGACCACGGTCACAACGGATGCCAGCCTTCGGGGCTGGGGGGCTGTATTGGGTCGCTTCAGTGCTCAGGGGAAATGGGGTCTGGAGGAATCTCTTCTCTCCATCAATGTTCTGGAACTACGTGCTGTCCGGCTTGCCCTGAGACACTGGGAATCTCAACTGACCGGTCGTCCGATCAGAGTGGAGTCCGACAACGCCACTGCGGTGGCTTACATCTACAGGCAAGGCGGCACAAGAAGCGGCACCGCCTGGTTGGTAGTCAAGGATATTTTGTCTTGGGCAGAAGAACACGTGCCTGTTATCTCTGCAGTTCACATTCCAGGCGTAGACAACGTCATGGCGGACTTTCTCAGTCGTCACACCGTCGACAGCGGAGAATGGGCTCTTCATCCAGTGGTGTTTCACTTGCCCACCCAGAGGTGGGGGATGCCTGTGGTGGACCTTATGGCCTCCAGACACAACAGGAAGGTTCCGGTGTTTTGCTCCCGGTGGAGGGACTCCCTTGCTCTAGCAGTGGATGCCTTGTCGATCTCTTGGGATTTTTCCCTGGCCTACATCTTTCCTCCTCTTCCTCTATTGCTCAGAGTCATCCAGAAGTTGAAGCAGGAGCGTTGTCCTGTCATCCTGATCGCTCCAAACTGGCCTCGCCAGTCCTGGTTTCCGGAGTTGATGGCCATGTCAGTGGCGGATCCTATCCCACTTCCTGCCCGTCCGGACCTACTTCTTCAGGGATATCTGTGGAAGGAGGATGTTCACACTCTCCATTTGATGGCATGGCGGTTGAATCCTCGATTCTAGCAAAGAAAGGATTTTCTCCTTCTGTGGTGTCGACTATGCTCAGTGCTCGTAAGCCTGTGTCCTCCAAGATCTATCATCGCATATGGTCAACCTTTGTTGCATGGTGCACTGATAAGAATTTGTCACTTGAATTTCATCTTCCCACTGTCCTGTCCTTCTTGCAGGACGGTGTTGATAAGGGGCTCAGTCTGCGTTCCCTCAAGGTTCAGACCTCTGCCTTGTCTGTGTTTTTCCAGGAAAGGATTGCTATCCTTCCTGATGTCAGAGTTTTCTTCCAAGGTGTGACTCATGTTCGGCCTGCCTTCAAGAGTCCTACTTCCCAGTGGGACCTCAATTTGGTGCTGGGAGTTCTCCAGCGACCACCGTTTGAATCCTTGGCTTCCATTCCATTCCGTCTCTTGACTTGGAAAATGGCCATTTTCTTGGCTATTGTTTCAGTTCGCCGGGTAGCAGAGTTACAAGCTCTGTCTTGTAAACCTCCTTACCTGGTGTTCCACAAGGATAAGGCTGTGCTTCGCACTACCAAGGAATTCTTACCCAAGGTTGTGTCCGAGTTTCACATCAATCAAGAAACTGTGGTTCCCTCTTTCTGTCCTAATCCTTCATCTGACAAGGAACGTGATCTCCATTTGTTGGATGTGGTGCGTTGCCTCAAGTTTTATGTTCATCGCACCGAGTCTATCAGGAAGTCTGACGCTCTATTCGTCATTCCTGAGGGACCTAGGGCAGGGAGACCGGCTGCCAAAGTTACTATTGCATCTTGGATTAAAGCTACCATCCGTGAAGCTATATATATATAAGTTATATATAAGTTGAGGAATAAGCATGTTCCCTTCCGGGTGACTGCCCATTCCACCAGATCTATTGGGGCCTCCTGGGCCTACAAGAATCAGGCATCTGCGGATCAGCTGTGCAGAGCGGCCACTTGGTCCTCTGTGCACACATTTTCAAAGCACTATCGAGTTGATGTACTGGCTTCGGCTGATGCCAGTTTTGGTAGGAAGGTCCTGGAGGCAGTTTTGCCTGTTTAGGTCTTCCGCTCTGTGATCCTTAGTGCTTCCTTGCTGTTGAGCCCGGTTGGCTCTAGTTCCGTGTGCTGTGTTAGTTCAGGGATTGTTTCCCTTGGTTGGTGTCCGTTGACACTTACAGTTTGGGCTATGTAATTAGCTGGTTCATAGCAGTTCTAGTGACTTGGGCCTTGCGCCTGGTCCTTGCCTTACTTCCCGCCTCTGGGTCAGCTCAATGTTTGTACATCCCAGAGTACCAGTGACCTGTATTGGACGACAGTGAAAATAGGATTTTAGTCTTACCTGTTAAATCCTTTTCACTTAGTCCATACAGGTCACTGGTCTCCCACCCTGTCAAGGGACCAGACTTGGCTCTCCTGTGGCATTCAGTGGGAGACCGTTGGGGCATGCTCACAGGAGTCTTTCTTCTTGCTTACCTGAGGTCAGTTTTAGGGTCTCAAATCAATCTAAAGTGGCTCTGGCCAGAAGGTGGCTTAAGTAAGAGGGGAGGCTCCGCCCCCTGCAATTATTTGCATAATTGTTCCTGCCTATTAAAGGGGACTTACGCCTCCCAGAGTACCAGTGACCTGTATGGACTAAGTGAAAAGGATTTAACAGGTAAGACTAAAATCCTATTATATGAAAACTGTGTAGAGCTATATGAAAGGAAAGGGTCCCTTGTTAAGGAAACATACAGAAGAAATATATTTAAAGGCAGTACAAACAATGGGCATAGTAGAAAAACAACAATCCAGCAAAAGTAAAATGCTGCTCTTGTGCACTGTGTCAGAGGTTTCATTAGAAGTGATGAAGTGCAGAATGCTGGTGCCAGAAATTGACTGGGCATATTAGCAAACACACCGCTCCAGCAAAAGCCTTACAAGTTTTGGGCATAGAATTGTGCTCTCCATCAAATGTTTCTTGAAAAGTGCGCAAAATCAAATGAGGTAGGTGAAGAGCTGTTTTTACTACTGTGGCCATTTTGTCTTTTACTACCTTGAAAAATAAGGCAATGTTTACACCCTCTCATTTATGGACTTGTGTTCAGTTGTCCCTGAAACGGTAAAGTGTACACATCTATTGTTTTTCTAAACAGCTGTCTCAACATAGAGAGGATGGTCCAAGAGTTGAATAAGCAATGAGTGCAATGAAACTGACCCTCAGTTCTCTTTTCCTTGCATTATATATGTACCCCTTGGCCCAACTTCTGCCAATCAGTGGCGTTGATCACTTAGATGTTTAATCCAATATTTAGGCTTTTCATTGTTAACACAGGTGCTCCATCTTTATTTCCCATCACTGTTTCTAGACATTTCTATAAGCAGTACCATATCAATCAACAGTAGGTACAGCTGTGCTTAGTCACAAGTGCAAAATGTGACCAAGTTGTTTATTATATGCATAGGTATGAAGGAAGTTAACCAGTGCAGATGAATCGAATAATACTGACACTTTTTGTCAAAGCAGCAAGGGACAGCATTGACAAAAGTGACCGAGTTCCTAGAAAAGTATGCAATGGTGGCCTTCCTATATGCTTATGCATATGATAAACATCCATACTGTTTATTCTTCTAGTATTGATATAATAAGAGGCAGATGCAGCAAATGTATTTTAACCCAAGGTTACACAAGTTCAGGCTGTCAACTCCCCATGGTTGTAAATGTCCAAGATGAAGCCTAGGTGCATTAGTCAGCAGATTAGTCTTGTGAACAAGCAAGTATATTCTTATCACCAGATTTAAAAACAGACTGGAGTTCTGCAACCCTAACTCAACAGACAACATGCTGTTTCGGTATACACTCTAACAAGCTGAGCCCCTAGTTGGCTTGAATCTGAGTATCATTTAGCTTTTACTTATTTCTCCCTATATGTACAGCATTGAGAAATGACTTATTTGCCATGAAGACTATAAAAGCCTTTGACACTTTGGTCAAGTGGAGCACTGCTTTTTAAGTGACACAGTTGGTGCTAAAGATAGTGAGGCTGATGTTGTAAGATGCCCTGGAGCACCACAGGGAACAAATAAAAACTAACCATATGTATTTAAATGTTAGAAATATCGCCAACATGCTGCTTCACATAAAAGAGGTTAATAGCCCTATATAGATACTTAGGAATTTGTATTTGTCCCCTATAGTGCAGTTGCTTTGCCCCACAATTACTCCAGTTCTTCTTAATACACTGGCTTCCTTATATTTTTAGGTACTCTGGCCAATTCTTTGCATGCCAGAGGGGTGTCCAGTGCATTATTTTGCCATACATTGTAAACATTATTCAAGACTTCTCTTAAAAAATCCTTACTTGTGCCACTAGTTCTGTTTGTTCCTTCTGGAACATCCTATTAAGAGCTTCACAGGCTAATCCAATCATGTCCGAACGTTTTTTCATTCCACTCATAAAAGGGCCAATTGTCTCTAATGATGCCATTGATCGGACACACAGCTATAACAGAACAGAGAGTCAAAAAGTGAGCTTTTCTAAAGTTAAACCATATATTTTAGAGAGTCAGAAGAACGTGAAATCAATACCTCATTATCACTCAGAATGTGGATAACCCTTATTGCACACTTTGGGATTGCATTGTTCTTGTGGCTCATGGCCTGTAGAATCTTGGGCAAGTGACCCAAGGGTGGAACTTGGTCCATTAACTGCGGCTGTGCACTGAACAGACAGACTGTTGCTGTGGTTACAGTTTCTAATGTTTCTCCCTAAAAGGGGGGAAAAAAAACAACCTTTTACAGAATGGATTAAAAAGCAGTTGTGTTTATGGAACCCCAAAACAAATAATCTTTATAATGGAATACTAAATGAAAACCCTGCACCTACCAATGCTCTCCACTGACCACTTATCTCCTATCATCAACTGAACAGTTTCCACTGTTGTGTCCTCCACTAATCTCCTCTGACACCATAAATCAATTTTTCCTCCCCCACATGGTCTTAAATTCACCTCAATCTAAACTATTTCTATGAAAACTCTGTTATTTCCTATATCTCCCTCTTTTCTTTAGAGAGTTATTCTTATAGTCTCACTTCTTTCTCTCTCCTCCCCGATCCAACCTGCATTCAAGCCCTCCCAAAACTTTCGGCCTCTGTTTTGTTATCAGAAAAGCAGCACCAGGTAAACAGGTACTAAAAGCCAACTCCATAGAAGCTGGTAATACGATGTGCAGCCTGTTTTATTTCCTCTGCGTAAGTGGAACAATCTTGGGGAAAGATAACTGCACCCCAGGGAACAAGTACAATTCCCGCTGATTTAAATGGAGCTTTGAACTTCTTGAATGCTACAGAAGTCTCCAAAGAATTACTTTGCAATGAAATTGGGAACTGTTAAGCATTCAAGGGGTTCAAATCCCCATTTAAATCAGTGGTCATGTTGTTCTCTAAGGTGCAGCCAGTCTTCCCCATAATTTCTCCAGTTTCCATTATACATTTGACCCAAGGTCCCTGAGCCCAAAATGTAATACCCTTATGGGCAGCAGGATGTCCTATTTACATATTTTATTTTCCCCGTGGCTGTTATATGAACAAACACACAAACCTGTGGTAGTGCAATCTTACAAACATGCAGTAGCTGCAGATTTGGCAATCATGACAACCAACCAGTATATAAGAAACTTACATGAGCATTATTCTTTTCCAACAGCTCAGTGAATTTCTCTAGAAGGGCAATTAGAAACTCTCTCGGCTTCCTAAGTACCCATGCTGGTTGTGCAATGAAGATCCTCAAGAAGACACCACCCACTGACAGCTCTCCATATGACTCTCCAAATGCCACTGTGAAATCGTCTGGCAACTGGAAGGTGAGAAAACATAAAATACCATATTCAAATTCCATTTATTAACGGAACATCAACACCTACTAATAATCCCCCACTTACCTCCATCTAGCAAAAAACCTAGTGGCCACTATGAATTAATTCTGCATGTATTGGTTTCACAAAATTAATCTTTAATTAGTACTGGACATCATGTACATGAAAGCTGGCATGAACCTTTGCCTCTGGACTCTAGTACGCTAGACTCCACCCACTGAAATCTTAAATGAATTAGTTTAGGATTCTGTAGTCTTGTACAAAAGAATCATGTCTGCTTCTGAACACGTGACATTGTACTAATTAAATATTTAGTTTTGGAGAACTGATTCATAATGGTCATTATGATTTTCTGCCCAGATTGCAATAAGCGGAGGTAATTATTAGGTGTTGGAGATTAATAGAAATGTACAACTGAATCAACACTCAATAGTTATGTACATTATAATCACAAAATTCAGCCTGAGATTTGTATTTTTAATTCAACAACAAATGTACAGTACTCCCTCTTTCTGATTGGCACTATTATTTTATGTTGTACTTTGCAGGTGCATAAAATGTAAAGTTACACTGCCTATACTTTTTACAGTCTTATTTTTTTTTTAATTTATTTATTTATTTTTAACATTTTGATGTCCCTGTGAATTTCTGCATCCAGGGAGCTGTCTGATTGAAAAAGATAGTCAAACAATGTAACATTATACCTGCTGCTTCACAAAAGTCTGCCATCTAGCTGACAGCAGGAGATTCAGGTCCTGGGATCAGCCTGCTGCTCTACAGCAGAGCCGAAATAGTACTGTTTCAGAATAAATACTTCACTGGAATGGTCTACAATGTGTGCTTGCAAACCAGACACACTTTGTAGACCATTTCAATGAAATATTTATTTCTAAATAGCACAATTTCAGCTCTGCTGACGAGCTACCGGCCAGTCAAATGACCGGAATCTGCTGCTGTGCCATAGATACTGAAGCAGCCTGGAGGGGGTAACTTTAGCGAATTATATCTCTCAAACCATAAAGGTCTGAGAGATAAGACTTACACAGATGTACTTATTTTTTAATGTCTGCAATATTAAAGGGATAGTAATACTTCAAATTACTAACCCCTGTTTTGTAGCCATTAAAAAAAAAACAAGAAAAATGTGCCCAGTGGCCTTAGAGAGATAATTGCTTACAAAGTCCCCCCCCCCTTTCCCGGATGTCAGCGTTCTAGCCGACAGCAGGGAAATCCGATCCTGGGACCGTCAGAGGCTCTGCAGCAGAACAGAGATTGTGTTAATGAAAAAGAAATCCTTCACTTAAAAGGTTTTCTAAGTGTGCCTGCAAACCAGGCACACATAGAAGACCTTTTAAGTGAAGTATTTCTCTTTCATTAACTCGATCTCGGCTTTGCTGCAGAGCTGCCGGCTGATCCCAGGAGAGGATTTTCCTGCTTTCGGCTAGAACGCTGACGTCAGGCAGGGGGCGAACTTTGCAAGTGGTTATCTCTCAAACCATGAAGGTTTGAGAGATGCCACTGGGGGCACTTTTCTTCTTTTTTAATGGCTACAAAACAGGGATTAGTAATTTTGAAGTATTACTCTCCCTTTAAAGTTAAATTTAAACATTACTATCCCTTTCAGTTTAATAAAAATAATATATGGCGCGTTGGCTGCTCCAGGGATAGTATTATATCATATCACTATTTCTGCTTTCACAGTCCCTTACTGAAAACTCTCTGGAAACAGATATTCAGGAAGCTCACTGTCAGGAACATGACAGTGTAAAGATAAAATTAAAAAAAAAGTAGTGGTGATTGGACTAATATCATGCACTTGAGTTTGTAAAGTCAAAAAGGAGGATGACTGTTGCACTAAAATGATAAAGTAAATGCCTATAATGACTGCATCACAAATGGGGGTTGGTGTTAAATAAATGCAGCAGCAGAGTATTTGAAATAAGCAGCATTTTGTTTGGAAAATAGTATGGACTGGATCTGATTGCAGTTCACCATATCTTCTCTTACATCCTACTAGTGCAACCTACTGGTGAATCTGCAAATAAAACAAGTGATAGCTGTATAACCTGCTATAGAATCCAGCCTATTGTGGTTAAATTATTTTTGCAACTAAAGCAAAAATAAACAAATAAAAAAATCACTACACAGTGATGTAAACATGTACCTTCCAATTGGCATCTGGGTTTTCTACCTGTCGCTTGAAATGCCTGGGAAAAACACAAACATTAAAACAGATTACTTCTTTTTCCACATGAAAATGTAACTTGTCAAATTTAGGAAACTACAGTATATTATTTTGCTTTATTCCATTTTAGTGAACTGCACAATTTGTTTACAGAACTATAATAGAGTTTATAGTTTTAGTTTGCATCTTCTCTCTTTTAAAGATACTGTTTTAGTTGCATTTGCATTCTTCACGAAAAAAAACAGTTTTTTTCCTACTTTGTAAAATAATGGTACTACTGGGAGATCCTTTGTTCAAACGCTATTACAGCTCAAACCTATTTGTGTGTGTGTGTGTGTGTATATATATATATATATATATATATATATATATATAAATAAATATTATATATCTATTTTAACTAAAATGCAACTCATTAAAAGTCACCACTAGTAGGTGCTGTTACTGTAACTTTATGAGCAGAAGACAAAACCAAATATATTTTTCTCATAAAACAACTCTACTATAACTTTCCTGTCTGCAAAACTACACAACAGGAAAACAAAAAATAAGCAACATTAAACATGGAAATTTGTGCTGTTACTGAGTAATTATTAGAATGTGTGAAGAAAGTGTTCTGTATGTATAATACTGGAACAACTCAGACCTTTCATACAGTTCTCTGGCTTTAGCTACTTACTCTAACATCATTTCACGAACTGTTGTAGACACCTTTTCTCGGGAGTTGTCATTCCAGATTAATTCTGGATTTTCATGGGTTCCCTCAAAAATGTGCACTGCAGCTTCTGGGTTGTCACGCATAGCGTCCATAAAAACCCCAGGCAAAAACTTCATGAGAGCAATTCTAACCTATATAAAGAAAAATGTATTTATAAGACTGATCACCCACTTAATCTAGACAGAGTACATGTCTATACTTCAACTCAGAAGCTATATACAGGCTAGGATTTAATGATATCTATAATCAGTCACAGTGTATCAGTTAATTTTGACTGACACGCCTGTGCTCAAGATGATATTCTTAAATCATGGTCTGTGTATAGCCATCAAGGATAAATGTGGAAAGTCCATAACCATATGGTTCAACACCAATTCATCAAAATACACTCACCATTCCAAAACGTCTATGGCAGAGGTAGCCAACCTGTGGCTGTCTAGCTGTGGTTATACTATAAATGCTATCATCCTCAACCGGCAATTGGCTGGATGAGGAGGGCAAGAATTAGGGGTATAGAGGGGGAACAGTTGTGAATGGGGCCATCAGCCAAATAAGCCCCCTATCTCTGCAAAATCTTGCAATGTTTTACTATCAGAACAGCTTCCTACCTTGCAGGTGGCCGCTGACATGTTAACATATGGCCATTGCCAACCAGTAACAAAGGGATAGTGTTGGTGACCCCTTTCACCTTTAAGACCAGAGAGCTATCCAACGCATTGCAATGCAATGCAATGTGTCAGACACCACTCTAGAATCAAAAGTGTTAACTGCCAAAATGTGGGTCATGAATCCTAATGTTGCAGCTCCCAGATGCTGAAAACAAAGTTTTCCCAGTCTGTCTTCCCTGTCAAACAAGGACCTTCTGAGATCTTCCAGTGGGGAATGGCAACTTGGGTCTATGCATGATACAAACTTGCTCAGGAACTTTAAATACGGTCTGTGTTAGCGCTGTTACTAATACATCCTCTAAACCATGTAGTAGGGAGCTTAATATAAAATAAAAGTCAAAGGACCCAGTTCTAATTATGTCAGTAATGGGAGCTGTAGTCCAACAACTGCCCGACCACATGGCTTACCCAGCTCGGTCTATGGAATGGGGCTTTTGAATACAACTATTGTTATTTACTTTTGATGTATGAAATCAGTGCATACCTTTGGACCAATAAGCTTATCTGTAGTCATTTTGGCGAACAATTCAGCAGTCTGGGACCGTACTTGTGGGTGAGTTGAGTTGCAAAACATATCCAACAAATAGATTAAAGCACCTGAAAGAGAAATTGTCAGAAGTATTTGGAAACATCTGAACAATGGGAACTGAAATCTTTTAACAACAAGCATTTTAATACCCATTTAGTAAAACGTAAGATTAATCATGAAATTAGTTTTTGTTAAATGTACCAAAGAGAAAAATAATAAGGCCGATACTTTTTAGACCAAGGGACTGTATTCAGAAACCTACATAGTTTCAATTCTGGGGTGAACCAACTGCACCAAAGGGGGGAAAAATTACAATCTCCACTACTTAAAACTGGGTTTTTAAGCCCTAGACATAAACGGTGATTTTAAGTTCGTCAACTTATTCTGAAAATCACGCACCTTCTGGGGGAAAAAGGATTGCTTAGGAGTGACTTGAGGAAACAAGGTACTCCTGCCTCCAGTAGCATGATTGATAACCTTGTCCCATTTTTGCTGTGTCTCATTCACGTAAACAGAAGAGGAGGTCCCTCTAGTACCAAAGAGACCTATTAAGCAAATATCTGCCTCCGAAATCACAACTGAGCCATTAGTCATCCCACAATAGCTCTCATATCAGAAGGGCCACCGCCCATGTTTGAATTTGGCAATAGTATATGAATAATAAAAAAGTAATGTTAAAACATCACAGCAAAAAAAAGAAGCAGCTGAACTAGCAATGCAACGTTTACAACTCTTAAACTGCCACAGTAAGCATATGGATGCAATGGAAGTAATAATAATTCTGCTTGAATCAAGCTAGCATTAGAGGACACCAAAGGCAACTACCTATAGGGACTTAGACACAGGATCTGCGTGTGTGTGTGTGTGTGCATGTGTGGTGAGGGAAGTGGTGAAGACAGGGAATCTCCACCACCGAGAACTTTTTTTTACGAGTGCAATAGGGAACTTCACCCACATGGCTCCTGTGTTCCACATAGGATGAAAGAGAAATATTTGATTCATAATGGTTATCATGCACACAGAGGCAGACATAATTATTTGCTGCTAGTTCCTAAAGTCCCCCCACTAAATTCTTTCTTAAGTAAGAAGATGTCAATGGGAGAAGTTTGGGACCCTAGCGTTCAAAAATAAGGAATTGTGTGTGCCCTGTGGATAGAATATCCAATACTAATGAAAATAGGATTTTAGTCTTACCTGTTAAATCCTTTTCACTTAGTCCATACAGGTCACTGGTACCATGGGATGTGTAGTCCCCTTTAATAGGCAGGAACAATTATGCAAATAATTTGCAAGAGGCGGAGCCTCCCCTCTTACTTAAGCCACCTTCTGGCCAGAGCCACCCATATTGATTTGAGACCCTAAACTGACCCCAGGTAAGCAAAAAGAAAGACTCCTGTGAGCATGCCCGAACGGTCTCCCACTGAATGCCACAGGAGAGCCAAGACTGGTCCCTTGACAGGGTGGGAGACCAGTGACCTGTATGGACTAAGTGAAAAGGATTTAACAGGTAAGACTAAAATCCTATTTTCACTGTCGTCCAATACAGGTCACTGGTACCATGGGATGTACAAACATTGAGCTGATCCAGAGGCGGGAAGTAAGGCAAGGACCAGGCGCAAGGCCCAAGTCACTAGAACTGTTAACCAGTTGATAACATAGCCCAAACTGTAAGTGTCAACGGACACCAACCAAGGGAACAACCCTGAACTTAACACAGCACACGGAACACGAGCCAACCGGCTCAACAGTAAGGAAGCACTAAGGATCACAGAGCGGAAGACCTACACAGGCAAGACTGCCTCCAGGACCTTCCTTCCAAAGCTGGCATCAGCCGATGCCAGTACATCAACTCGGTAGTGCTTAGAAAAAGTGTGCACAGAGGACCAAGTGGCCGCTCTGCACAGTTGATCAGCAGAAGCTTGATTCTTGTAGGCCCAGGAGGCCCCAATAGATCTGGTGGAATGGGCAGTCACCCTGAAGGGAACATGCTTATTCCTCAACTTATAGGCTTCACGGATGGTAGCCTTAATCCAAGAGGCAATGGTAACTTTGGAAGCCGGTCTTCCTGCCCTAGGCCCCTCAGGAATGACGAATAGAGCGTCAGACTTCCTGATAGATTCGGTGCGGTGAACATAAAACTTGAGGCAACGCACCACATCCAACAAATGGAGATCTCTTTCCTTGTCAGATGAAGGATTAGGGCAGAAAGAGGGAACCACAATCTCCTGATTGATGTGAAACTCAGACACAACCTTGGGTAAGAATTCCTTGGTAGTGCGAAGCACAGCCTTATCCTTGTGGAACACCAGGTAAGGAGGTTTACAAGACAATGCCTGTAACTCTGCCACCCGGCGTACTGACACAATAGCCAAAAGGAAGGCCATCTTCCAAGTCACAAGACGCAATGGAATGGAAGCCAAGGATTCAAACGGTGGTCGCTGAAGAACACCCAGCACCAAATTGAGATCCCACTGGGGAGCAGGACTCTTGAAGGCAGGTCGAACATGAGTCACACCTTGGAAGAAGACTTTCACATCAGGAAGGATGGCAATCCGTTCCTGGAAAAACACAGACAAGGCAGAGGTCTGAACTTTGAGGGAACTCAGACTGAGTCCCTTGTCCACACCGTCCTGCAAGAAGGCCAGGACAGTGGGAAGATGGAAGTCAAGAGACAACTGCTTGACAGAGCACCATGTCACAAAAGTTGACCAAATGCGATGATAGATCTTGGAAGACACAGGCTTACGAGCACTGAGCATCGTTGACACCACAGAAGGAGAAAAGCCTTTCTGAGCTAGAATCGAGGATTCAACCGCCATGCCATCAAACGGAGAGAGTGAACATCCTCTTTCCACAGATACCCCTGAAGAAGCAGGTCCGGACGGGCTGGAAGTGGGATTGGATCCTTCACTGACATGGCCATCAATTCCGGAAACCAGGACTGGCGAGGCCAGTTCGGAGCAATCAGGATGACAGGACAACGTTCTCTCTTCAACTTCTGAATAACTCTGATCAATAGAGGAAGAGGGGGGAAGATGTAAGCCAGGGAGAAGTCCCAAGGGATCGACAAGGCATCCACCGCTAGAGCAAGGGAGTCCCTCAGACGGGAGCAAAACACCGGAACCTTCCTGTTGTGTCTGGTCGCCATCAGATCCACCACTGGCATCCCCCACCGTTGAGTGAGCATGTGAAACACCTCTGGGTGAAGAGCCCATTCTCTGCTGTCGACAGTGTGACGACTGAGGAAGTCTGCCATGACGTTGTCCACGCCTGGAATGTGAACTGCAGAGATGACAGGCACGTGATCTTCTGCCCAAGACAAAATATCCTTGACTTCCCACCAGGCGGAACCGCTTCTTGTGCCGCCTTGTCTGTTGATGTAAGCCACCGCCGTGGCGTTGTCGGACTCTACTCTGACTGGAAGACCGGTCAAATGAGACTCCCAGTGCCTCAGGGCCAGCCGGACAGCTCGAAGTTCCAGAACATTGATGGAGAGCATGGATTCCTCCAGGCCCCATTTCCCCTGAGCACTGAAGCGACCCCAGACTGCACCCCAGCCCCGAAGGCTGGCATCCGTTGTGACTGTGGTCCACTGAGGAACTAGAAAGGATTTCCCTTTCAAGAGATGAGAGAGATCTAACCACCAGTGCAGACTCGACTCGACATGAGGAGGAAGAGAAACAGACAGATGTTGATGATCTGGATGATTCCTGCACGTCTGGATCACAAATCTCTGAAGATCCCTGGAGTGGGCCATGGCAAATGGTACTGCTTCGATCGTGGAAATGAACTTCCCCACTAAGGACGACAACTTCGGAACTGGAATTTCGTCCATGTCCAGAATCCCAGCCACTCTGACGGCTATCTGGTGAGCCACGTCCTCTGGAAGAAACACCATGCATTGGCGAGTGTCGAACAGGAGACCCAGGAACAGAAGCCTCTGAGAAGGAATCAAGTCCGACTTGTCCAGATTCAGGATCCATCCGTGACGGTTCAGGGTGTGCATGCACCTCTGCAACTGCTGGTGGAGAAGCTCCGCTGAGGAGGCCTTCAGTAGGAGATCGTCCATGTAGGGTGTCACTCTGATCCCATCCTGATGGAGCACCGCTATCAAGGAGCCCAGCACCCGCTGGAAGACTTGAGGAGCTGTAGTCAGTCCAAAGGGGAGCGCTGTAAATTGAAAGTGTCCCCTGTGGCAGGCAATCCTGAGATACTTCCTGCTCCCTGGATGAATAGGGATGTGAAGATAAGCATCCTGAAGATCCAGGGAGGCAAGAAACTCCCCTGGAGACATTGCTGCAATCACAGAGCGCAGGGACTCCTGGCGGAAGTGGGAAGTCACCACATAGGCATTGAGATCTTTGAGATCCAAGATGGGACGGGCTCCTCCGTCCTTTTTGGCTACCACAAACAGGTTGGAATAAAATCCTGAACCTGTGTCCCCCTGCGGAACCGCCTCCAGGACCTCTTTGTCCAAGAGATCCTGAATAGCGTCGTCGAACAGACGCCTTTTTGAGGGTTCCTGAGAAGGACGAGTAAAATGGAACCGAAAAGGAGGAAGGGAAGAGAAAGGGATCCTGTATCCCTCTGACACCACCTGAAGAACCCATGGGTCCGCCACTGACTCCTCCCAAGTCCGGCGAAAGATGCGGAGACGACCGCCTACAGCCGGATGCGGACCCGGGTTCGGCGAGTCATGCCGAAGCAGTCTTGGAGGTCTTGGCCTTGGAGGCAACTTTGGGCCTCCAGGACTGTTTGGGCTTGGAGGAGGAGCGCGTAGTGGGAGGACCCGTTTGGGCCGAGGAGCGTGTCTCAGTCTGAAAGGAACGAAAGGACCGATTGCGTTTGGCTGGAAACTTTTTCTTAAAGACTGAGGGTAGAAGAGTACTTTTACCGCCAGTAGCCTCACTGATCATTTCTTTGAGCTCAGAGCCAAAGAGCAAATTCCCCTGAAAGGGCAAGGAAAGCAAGGCTTTCTTAGAGGCTGTATCAGCAGACCAAATTTTCAGCCAAAGAGCGCGTCTAGCCACCACAGAAGAAGTGGAGGCCCTCGCCATCATGCGCACAGCATCAAAAGCAGCATCAGCAACATAGTTCTGAGCTTCAGTGATATTAGCAAGAAGCTGCAACTGTTCAGATACAGGCGCATCCTGGCGAACCGCCTCAGTCAGTCGTTCAGTCCAGGCTGCAATAGCCCTATTAACCCATGCCACAGCAAAGGTGGGGCGCATAGCAGTGCCAATAGAGGCAAAAATAGATTTAAGAGAGAGCTCTAATTTCTTATCCGTCCAGTCCTGCAAGGCAGAGGCATCTGAGACAGCCAAAGCAGTAGATTTGGATAGTCTAGACACAGGAGCATCCACCTTGGGAGGATGAACCCATTTTGCCAGCTCCGCTTCGGGAAAAGGGTAAAGTTTGGCAAACTTTTTGGAGACAGAGGAAGATCTATCAGGATACTTCCATGCCTCAGAAACCAGACGGGCAAGAGTAGGGTTAGTTGGAAAACAAACAACAGGTTTAGATGGCTTTTTCTGAAAAACATCAGTAGGATCATAAGTGGATTCCTGAGTCAGAGGAAGGTTGAGCGTATTCAGAACCGCTCTGATCAGACCCTCAGCTGAAACTTCAGGGTCACACTCATAGGGGTCCCCAATGGACCTGTTAGATTCAATAACAGTACGTTCCTCAGCATCAGAATCCTGTAAAAGTTCTTCTTCAGAAGAATCAGTGATATCAGGAGCTCCCTGTGGCTTAGGCAGGGAGGTCCTGATAGTAGAGGGGGTCTGCCAGACCTGGAGAGCCCCCTGTACCTGAGAGGGAAAGAGTTGAAGCGTGGATCTGAGATCCCTAGTGGCAGCTTTAAACTCCCTCACCCAAGATGGCTCAATAGCGTGACTGGGAAGCCCAGGGTTGCTATCTTTATCAGTACAATTAGGGCATAGATCCCCCACATTATCGCAATCCAGCCCAATGTGGCAAGAGGAGCAAAACGCCATGGGGGTAGAAGACCCCCCAGCCTCCTTAGTCTTGGGTCTAGCCCCTAGCTCCAGTGAAGTAGACATGCTCACAGCGTCAATATACCCCACAAAAAACACTATCACCCAGAAAAGTGTTAAAGATTAAAGTTTCACCCCAGAAAAGGTCTAAAAACGGACTTATCTGGCCAGCGAAGGGTTAATCTGGTGAGGAGAGAGAAGGCTCGGTCCCTGCGTAGTGTACTCGCCTTGGAAAAGTACCACAAAATGGCGGCCGTCATGACAGCCAATCAGAAACAAGCGCGACTAAGCGCTCATGGGAAATGTAGTTTTCCCAATGCAAGTACCCCAAACAGTGCCCGAAGCCCCCCTGAGCCCCCTACAGTAATAAAACACCAACCGGATGATAGAGCAGGAGCCTAGCATTAAAATGAGCCTACTCTGAAGTTGCTGTGACAAGCGGTTTCAGAGATATGTCCCAAACTGTGAATTCCCATAGAGAGTAAAGGAGCTCTGCTGCTGAGCGGGAAAAAGCCGCGCTTAAAGGCGCGGAACACCATTTTTAATAAAGTTTAGTAAAACATTAAAAAGTGCCCAAACAAGCATGAAATACATGAGAAACATAAATAAATGAATACCCAATGCTCCAAAACTCAGAGAATAACACAGAAATTGCATAAATAGTGATAATGCAATAAAAACACCCTATGAGTGCTGGAGTGTATTAAAACTCCCAAATACAAGCCCATCAAAGGGACACTGTGGGGACAAGTGGACCTTCAGCACTCAATGGGTGACTCACCTTTCTCGCAGACTTCTGTCTTCAGGTGACCATGATAGGGAGGGAAAGAACCAGAGGTAATTTCCCCAACAGGGGAGCTGCTTAACACAAGCTGTCCCCTCTTCAGGTATAGGTCCACAGAAATCCCTGGAAGCTGCACCAGCCACTTTGAAGAGGGCAATTCACAGCCATGGTCACCCTCCTAATGGTGGTATTCCATATTTGAATAAAAATAATAAAACTCTAAGAAGCATAGCTGTTCTCTGCCTGGTGTGCAGGCACACCAGGAACAAATCAATATGGGTGGCTCTGGCCAGAAGGTGGCTTAAGTAAGAGGGGAGGCTCCGCCCCTTGCAAATTATTTGCATAATTGTTCCTGCCTATTAAAGGGGACTACACATCCCATGGTACCAGTGACCTGTATTGGACGACAGTGAAAGATTCATTTTGTGGAAGCAACTCATGAAGAATTAATACATAATAATCATTAGGAATTTCTGCCACATTAAGGTAAGTGGAGGTTTATTTTTAGGAGATGGTCAACACAAGTACAGTTGAAATTAAGACATACCTTTTGCCATGGCCTCCTTTATGATTTTTGTACTTGATGTCAAGGCATAGAGAGTTGCAAGAACAAGCTGGCGACCTACGAAACATAACAGAAGTAAAACAATAGTCTATTCCAGGTGTCATATTTAACATTCTAACATCTTAATGTATAAAGCTACTAATCTTTTTATAATCCACAGCACATCTAGAATTACTGTCCTTATATTATAACATTACTATAACTTTAAGCCCTTGAAAGCTAGTGACATCGCTAATGCATTGGAGATTACTCCAGCATCCAAGGGATTAAATGAAAATGATTACATGGAAAAGTGTTTTTAAAAGCATTTGTATGTCATAAAGTGCCATCAAACATTAGTGAAACACTCCCCATTATGCACCTTTCTACCAAATAAACAGGGCACTGACACTACAATACCACTATAAACACAACACAAATGTAAAAATCCTGAACTATTTTAATACTTGTTACGTAATGTACACTGTCTTATGACTTATTTAAAAAAACATACTCTCTAATGATCAGAAAGACGTGAAACGTATTCCATGTTTCATTAAGAGGTTTATTGAATAGTTCTGACATTTTCAGTGTCTTATATGCAGACTGTGAACTTAAAAGACTTTGGAACATATTACCTACCATAAATCCAAATAAACACACAGAAAATAAAACTAAACATTAATTAACTTATTAACATGGCTCTAATGTGTAGGCTGGGAGTAGACAACTTGTGCTTCTCCAGAGGTTGTAGGACTACAATTTCCATTGTGGTCAACCAGCCAATGTCCAGAAAAGGCTAATGGAAGGGGTAGTGCATCGACCACAGGAAAGCCAAAGAATTACAATCACTTGAGTAGAGTATAGATGTTAGAATTACTAGTACTTACTTGTTGGCAATGAATGTAATAGAGACAGTAAGCTGGAGAGCACCATGGACTCTGCAATATTGTTAACACAATCCTGATTACTAGTGACTATATTCACCACCTGTCAGACATACAAAAGGAAGAGTAAGGCATTAAAAAAAGGCAGTTTTGGATGTATTCCTTTACAGTAACTAACAAAATTAAACACAACCAATCACTGTCTCCTTATCTTTTGAGCGCCCGAGGGGTATCCAACGCATTGCGATACCGCTCTGGCATTCAAAGGGCTAAACTGTTAAAATTATTTTATTTTTTTATTTTTACAAAGGTTTCTATAACATTGTTCACACTTATGAAAAAGTGAGTGCAAGAAAACTTGTTTCAACCAATGGGAATGAAAAGTGTAGAGAATTTGTTAAAGTGATATAAACATTATTAGAATGAGAAACATACAATGTAATGCAGTGGAGAGGAAGCTAAAATCCAAATTCCTAAACATGTCTGGTAGAGTATAAAATTCAGCCCGTCATCAAGGCATTTCTCACCTGTGACACGTATGTTTTTGACACTCATTTCTGTTTAAAAACCAAATAAATATTTCAGTCATTTTTCTTAAAGTGATCTGTCTCCTTGAAGTTATATGCACATTTGAAAACTTCCTTTAGAACTGCCTTTGTATTCGGTTTTCCAAAAGCCCTGCAGATGCATAGGTTAAGAAACTGATAACTTATTTTCGAAAGTGTTCATCTCTTTCAGTGCAGTTTCATATGCTAATTAAACTGTGCAGCACATGGAGATTCATTCAGCTTTTGACATTTCCTACATATTGGATAATATCTTGTAGTTTTTAAACCTGTTTTAAATAATATTGTATACAGGATAGTAAAGTCGTGTTTTTTTTTTGCTTATATGCGCATACTTGACTTGTTATTGTATGTAATGATACTTCTATACTGATCATTTGTAATGCAAATTTTCTTCTAATAAAATTCTTTAAATAAAAAAATAATTAGCATTACGGTGCTGCACGAAGAGAGTCACTGCATCTGCTGGTCTTTTGGCTAAAATTCTACATAGGTTTAATGAAGCTTTCAATTCAAGGTCAAAAGTCCATGAAACTGTCACTTTGAAAGAGCTTTCAAATTTCCCAATATTTATGTCGCACATTTTTTTTTTTCATTTAAAACGGTTCATATAATTTTTAGTATTGTTAGTTAATGGAAATCTGCCAGGCACATCTACCAAATTCACACACTCCACACTGTTCTAGATTATCATGTACCACTTCCTTTCCTTTCCAGTACTAGTTGATTTACTTAAACTGTCAATCAAATAAACCAAAATATCTCAGAAACTACTATTTTTTTTCCACAAAGTGAGAATTCACTTTAAACCACATCGATACTATTTTCCAGCAGACCCTGCTCCTACATATATTGTCATTTGATTTGTATATAACCCCTTAACAGGACTGAGAAAGTCTACCCCAAAAACCCATCCAATTTCTATTTACTGATATTAAAATAAAGTAAATGACAAAGAAATGCGTGGGAGTATTTTAATTTTAGCAAAAACTTATGGTTCTATATCTAGTATAAACTTGCCTTTACAAAACAACTAAACTCAGAGTTTTGCAAATCTTCCTATAAAAATCAACATCTGAATAACTACAGGAATACACTTCATTTTTTACAGTGTGTACCAACTTGCATTTCAGTCACAAAAGAAGCTGACATAACACAACAAACCCTGCACCGCCATATAATTTTGAAATGCGCACAAATGTCCAACTTCAAGGAGGGGTCAGTTCTGTTTCTATCCCAACAGATGATAACTATGCAATTTACAGATGATGGCACTATTGGGGAAAGAAACTGTATTTTCCACCCCTTCAAAGATAGAACATTTAATAAAACTGAAATACCACACCACATTGAATATCTAAGGTTATTCCAAGATAAACAGCAGGCCATTTGTATAGACTGATGTACCGTTACAATATCAGGAGCACAAAAGAGCTCACAATCTATAGCCTTTTCAGGGCAAGAAGGAAAAGGTAGACAAAACTTATAACATTTTGTAAACCAGACAAATGGCTGTATTCAACTTGTCTTTATATTCCTATGCTGGTGGGAGGAAATGTTCACAATATTGGAACTGGAAGAAACTTTGCTTTAAACATTTCCAAAGTAACTGGAATTTTTGAAAAACATAATTTCTTACAGTATTCTGTAGTTACTGTACTCCTGAGAATAATGGCCCCTTTGAGGTGGGTCGACATACTGTAGGGAGAGCTAAGATCACAAAACTGTACCTACCACTGTCCACAAGGATCTGTACAATGACATTTTCTTTTGAATCTGACATTTCAACATGAATGTAAGGTAGACAACGAGCAGCACGTCCACTAACTCACGTTTATTTAATTTTTCATTAGCTCTTGCACTCTCATTACATACATTGCCATTAGTTTTACCTTTCCATTACTTCAAAGTGACTGAAATACTTGAAAAACAGAGTTTCATAGCATATTCAATAATTACTTTAATGCATAATGGTCCCAGTGATGCATATCATCATACTGTAGGAGAAGCTAAAAGCAAAAAACTGTACCTACCACTGTCCTACCTAGCACTGTCCACAGCTTTCTGTATAATGACATTTTTATTAAAATATGACATTTCTACATGAAGTTAAGGTAGACAAGGGATACCATTTTGGAATCTAGACAACCAGATAAAGAAAATTATGGCTCATATGCCTTTTTACACCATATTAAGAGTTTTTCTGTTTTTCTTAATATCTACAGTACTTTAAAGATAGTGATATTTTTTAAAACATGGCATTACTTGCCATATTCATCTGCTACTACTAACTACCATAATTTTGGAAATCATTTTTTATTTTTACCTTTTTATGTCATGCCTGAATTCAAAGCACCCCTGATGAGATAGGCATAAGAGTCCTTGTTTGAAAGAGGGATTATTCCTCTTTCAAATGAATGTACTTTAGCCTAGGAATTAGGGAGTAGAAAGAAACACTTTCCAACAAACACTTCCCAAGTAATTGTTCATCTTTAGAAATTAAAGGGGAACTATTCCCTAGTGGCTCTTAATTTAACAGGAGGACTTGCCTATGTAGGGTCCTTCAAGCAGCAGTCTGGGAAATATCTACAGATATACTATTTACTTAGGGTTTTTGAGCTCTCATATAGTTCACTGCATATTGTTTAAAAACAAACATCATCTTGTGTCCTTCATGGTCCAGTCATATCTATTGTAGCCCATTGTTTGTTATAAAGGTGTAATCTACAGACAGGCTTGACTAAAGATCAATGTATACATAAATTGCAGTAATAATGTGAAATATAAGTAGATAGCAATATCTGACTGCTGTATGAAGGGCACCTATCTAGGTAGGTATAGTTACACCTTTACATTCTTATTAGTACCTTTATTTGAAAAAGGAGTTTCCCTAACCAGGAAGATGTAGTGGCTGCCCTAGTATATAGTATTATCTAATAATGAGAAGAGATCACCTGGAATGCAGACCATCATGAGAATAATTGCTTGCAAGAATACATTCTCTATTTTCCAAAGAGTATGTTTTTGTGTAGACAGGAAAATAAGCAGTTTTAAATGAATTTTTTACCTCTAATGCAAGTTGTTGAACTTTTCCAGCTCCATGAACTCGTAACAATGAAAATAATAACTTAAAATGTCCAATGCATTCTGTCTCAGAGCCTATAATAAAGAAATGAACAACAATGTATATAGTTTTACAATACTGCATAATGTGCATTCAGATCTGATGATATATCTAGTACTTCACACTTTCAATGAAAAATGATTATAACCTCATAAACAACACTGAACTGTAATCAAATGAAATAACTATTGGATCAGCTAAGTGACCTCAAAGTAAAAAACAAAACAAAACAATTATTATTTAGCATAGCTAAAGTCGCCCTGTAATAATTAGGCAGGTGATGTGGGGGGTGCGTTTATTGGGGGTCCGGCTGGGGGTAGTTCCCTCATATGTTTTAGTTTGGGATAAAGTCTCCATCAAGTTGGGGGGATGGGGTGAGGGTAGGTCTAGTTGGAGGAAGTTTTTTGTTTTTGTATATGCAGCGGCTGGCGGGTGCACCTCCTTGGGTCTCCCCCGGGGGGGAAGCTATGATCATCTTTCTCATATCTATGATGGCTCAACATAAAATTTGTTTCCTCTCCTGGAATGTTAGAGGACTTAATGACTCGATTAAACAGTCCTTGATTCTTCCACATGTTAAAAAACAAAACCCTGATGTTGTTTTCCTGCAGGAAACACATCTGCAAGGGGGAAAAGTCTTAGCTCTTAAAAAACAATGGGTTGGCTCTCACTACCACGCTTCGTATTCTTCCCACTCCAGGGGGGTATCTATTTTGATTAGAAAATCGCTTCACTTTTCATTTACTGATATCAAGACAGATCCTAACGGACGTTATGTCTTTTTGGCTTGCAAAATATGGGGTCTCCCATTCTTGCTTATGAACATGTATGTTCCACCACCTTTCTCTCCAGTTATCATGCGAGAGGCATTGTCATATGTCTCTTCTAGGTCGGAGACCATGGTTGTCTGTATGGGAGACTTGAATATAACACTGGATCCAGGGTTGGATCGTATGACTCCGTCATCTTCGGAATCGGTTGGATCCAGGGCTTCATTCAAAAACCTTGTTGGGGATATGGGCCTCTTGGATGCATGGCGTACGTTGTATCCTGGGGAGAGGGGATATACGTGTTTCTCTTCTACCCATAAATCGTTATCTCGTATAGATTATGCATTGGTGTCGGAGAGAGTATGGTCTAGGACTGAGAGCTGTATCATGCTTCCTAGAGTTGCGTCCGATCACTCACCACTGGCTCTGGATATAGTTCTGGGGGGAGGGGCTACGCCTCGCACTTGGAGGTTGCGGCCTTTCTGGCTTACTATTGATGCTGTGAAAAAAAGCCACCAGGTGGATCTGGTGGAGTACTTTAATTTGAACTCTGACACGGCACCTCCCGACATAGTGTGGGAGGCAGCGAAAGCCACTGCTCGTGGCTCTTTATCTACTCATATAGCCTCTTATAAGAAATCCAGGAGAGAGATGGGGGTAAGCTTGGAAAAGAATATGGTACAGGCATAATCCGACTATGTCGAAAGGGGAGATGACGACTCATTTGACAGGTTCACAACGGCATCTTCTATATATAACATACATGTTGCGGAACAAAATGTGAACCATATTTTCTATAAACAACAATCCCTTTTTGAACAGGGGGATAAGGCAGGGAAATTGATGGCAAAGCTGGTCGGAACCAGTAGGGAGGCCAATACTATTCTTTCACTTACTACGGATCAGGGAGATGTGCTACTGAGGGAAGAGGACATTAACGGTGCCTTTCAGTGTTTCTACAATCGGCTGTATGAGTCCCATAGCCTATCCACCAAAGCCCAGATAGACCAATTTCTTTCTACTTGCGCGTTGCCGCAATTATCAGCGGATGATCGAAGGATGTTAGATGCTCCCATAATGCTACGAGAGGTGATGGAGGCTATTAAAGATCTTCCAACCAATAAGGCTCCAGGCGATGATGGATTGCCATCGGAGTGGTATAAAACGTATGGAGATATTTTGGGTCCACAGTTGTTGCTCACCTTATATAACTCCCTGCATGTTTCGAGGTTGCCCCCTTCGCTTTGTGACGCCAATATAATAGTTTTACCTAAGCCGGGCAAGGACCCCAGTAAATGTGAATCTTACCGCCCAATATCACTCCTGTCGGTGGATGCTAAGATCCTAGCCAAGATACTTGCTAAGCGACTGACATCCGTTATTTCAACTCTAGTACACCCGAATCAAACGGGATTCATGCCAAATAAGTCAGCATTTCATAACCTCAGACGACTATCCCACCACTTACAGACCCGTCATGTCAATGCGGGTCGCCGAACGGTTGCGTCGTTGGATGCCACTAAGGCGTTTGATTCAATTGAGTGGGATTATTTGTGGTGCACCTTGCGTCGATTTGGTATAGGTGATACCTTTATTGCCTGGATTCAGCTACTCTATACTTTTCCGAGGGCTAGAGTATTGACTGGATCGACTAGATCTGGGTTCTTTGAGCTCCATAGAGGGACTAGACAGGGGTGCCCGCTTTCTCCGGGATTTTTTGCATTGGCTGTTGAACCCTTAGCAGTGTGTATCAGGGCGAACAAGGATATTCACGGATTTAAGACAGATTTGGGAGAGGAGAAGGTCGCTCTGTATGCAGACGATATTCTCCTGTTTTTGGAGGACCCGGGTCGGTCGCTGTCAGCTGTGCTGCAGAAGGTGGCATTGTTTGGAGGACACTCGGGACTAGTTATTAACTGGTCCAAGTCTCACGTGTTATTTTTGGATCGGCACCAATTGGGAAAGAGAGAACGGAATTTTCCGATGATGGGTGGGGACTCATTCAAATACCTAGGTATTCAGATCTCAGCCAATGCGAACACTTTTATACTGGATAATCTGGATCCTATTATATCGTCGTTTAGGGATAAAACTCGAGCGTGGATGAAACTCCCTCTTAACTTACTGGGGAGATCGAACTTGGTTAAAATGATCTTTCTACCCAAGTTCCTGTATGTTTTCCAGGCTGCTCCCATAACTATTCCCAAACGTTATTTTAAACTTATTGACACAATTTTGTCTAACTTCTTATGGTCGGGAGGTAAGGCGCTGATTAAATTAGCGGCTCTTAAACGTCCGAAATCGGAGGGGGGTATAGCACTTCCGGATTTTTATAAGTATTATTTGGCGGCTCAGGGCCAGTATGCTGTGGCGTACTTAACATCTGAGTCCTCACATATGTTTCCTATCATTGATGAATCCCTACTTAGGGATGGATACTCGAGAAATCATATTATACTTTTGGGACCCGAAGTCAGTGTAGAACCAAGTGCAGCTACTAGATCAATCTGTGCGGCTTGGACGAAGCTGCAGGTCTTGACGGGATATGATGGGATAGATCCTGATACCCCACTTTGGGGGGAGGCCGGCCTCTTGCATCTTAGGAACTTGGATTTTGGTAGTGTTTGGAAGGCGTATGGAATATGTACTGTAGGACAAATATATCATGGGGTTCAACTTAAATCGTACGCTCAATTACATGAGGAGTTCGGAATTCCTAATACACTGTTTTACTCTTATTTACGACTTCGCCATGACCTGGCGGCCCAACTTCGTGACTGTTCGAAGGGAGTGTCTTCTTTTCCTCTTATTGAACGCCTATTGAGAAATCCGCGGGGAAAGCACATTTCCACAACATATAGATGGCTAGACGGGAGGACTGACGTGCGAGATGATCAGTTAAGACAGAAGTGGGAGGCTGACCTGGGTGTTCTTGAGGACTGGGAGTGGGAGGCGGCAAAAATGGGCCCTGCACGGGTTTCCATGTCTAGTAAACATCACTTGATACAACTGAAGATCCTCCATAGGTCTTATTACACGGCGATCCGGCTGTTTAAAATGGGTGGAGCTTCTGATGACTTATGTAAAAGATGCAGATCTCATAGGGGTACTTTTCTTCATACAATCTGGGAATGTCCGCCGGTACAGGAATTTTGGAGGCGGGTGGTGGCCAGGTTAGAGGGTGCCTTGCAACATCCTGTTCCATTGGATCCTAAGGTGTGTATCCTCTCTATCCTTCCGGATGAGATGGCGTCTGGCCCTGGGGGGACCATGGTTAGGGAATTATTAGTGATGGCGAGAGGGGTGGTGGCAAAGGCATGGATGGCTGACAGTCCTCCTGGAGTTGAGGCGTGGGTGGGTGTGGTTGCCCATAATCTCCCCTTCTATAAATTAACCTATATGCATAGGGGTTCTCATGGTGGATTCAATAGGATCTGGGGGCCGTGGGTGTCGAGTCTTGGTTGGTCCCTGGGGGATTGTATCCATCGGTGTATTGCTGATGGTTTGAACTGGAGTGGAACTGAGTGAAACAGTTGCATCCTCCAGAGGGTTCCTCTGGCAATGATGATGAGCTTTTTTGGCTTGTGCTGATATAATGTAGTATGCTTCTGGATGAGATGTGGTGGGTCGCTCCTGGGGGGGCTGGGGGGGGTGTGATGCTGGCCGCTGCAAGGGGTTTAGGTTAAGGGTTAGTTGTGTTGTTAGTAGGTTGATTCACTAAAAAGTTGGAGGCTCATGGGTCAATTGATACGTGTATACTGGCTATATGCTTATTCGATACCTCTGTGACATGATGTTGTTACTAATGTGTGACTGTTTTGTACTGCTCTATTTTGCCTCTAACAATAAAAAACTTTTTTAAAATAATTAGGCAGGTGGCGACTAGCTTAATAATAGTTATTTTACCTCTTAGAATTATACTTTTATAAAGAAATCTTTAATCTTCCGGGACTGATGGGCAGGTTAGTGCAGTCTGCGTGCCTGTGCCGTCAGTCGTTTCTGGTTACCATGTGGCACACTGCAATATGTCTCAATGGAGACCAGGACTGAAAGTGTAGGAGCACAGACAAGATGTCTGCGCTGATGCCTGGCTTCCAGCCTTGGAACAGTAAGAATTTCTTTAGAAATTAGTAATTCTAAGAGGTAAGATACTTTTCATTAAGCTAGACGCCACCTGCCTAATTATTGCAGGGCGACTTTACATATGATGAAAGTTCAGCTTTAATATCCCTATTTTGTTTTCTCATAGCCACAGAGAATGAGATAATAGGTCCGATTTACTTGGTTACTTGAGGTTTTAAACTCTGTATCAATAACATTTTATTGAAGAAAACAAACAATAAAACAACAATAAGGCTTATACAGAATTCTCCAGACAAGATTTGGCAAAATACTGTGTACCACTTGCCAAATTAAATATTTTTTTTAAATTTTACTTGAATACTCAATACTGTTGAGTTGACTTAACTGTCTTGCCTGTGAGAACAATGTGAGGCCATGCTTCTGCAGCATTTCACCTACTTGAGGCTTGGGCACAAGCACATTCTTCTGTAAATATTAGGAATCACTTTATCGCAATATGATCTGGATTACAGAATGCTAAGGGACAAAAGATTTTGCCTGACTTTTGAACCAAATTCTATATTTAATGTATCGGACTGATTTAGTAATACTTTTAGTACAAGACAAATGGATCAGTGCCCTCAGAAAAATATATCAAATACAGCATTGTATACAAGATTATTATAATGTTTATTATAAATGCCATAGAATGTGAAAGTAATAAGGTCTGCCCATTACCTACTTAATCACACATATGATAAGGAACACATTAAAATAAGCTGTTATCTTCAGTTAGGTCCTACCCTCTAAAAGGTCCCATGTAATAGGGAGTTATTGTGTACTTACTGATCAATAATTTTTTCTTAGTCCTTGCAAAAAAAAAAAAAAAAAAGAAACCAAGAGGTTAAGTTGCTACCACTAGGAGGCAGTGAACTTTCAATCAAAGCTCACTGGAGGAAGAAACTCCCTATCAACCAGCGGCAGCCTTCAGTTTTATAAATAGCAAAAACACAAAAGAAAAACACCCCAGAAAGGCAGTCACCATGCCAGGGAAAACTGGAGGAAGGAAAACTCCCAACAACAAATCCAGTTTCACAAAGTATAAAGATTGTAAGCTTTCGGGCAGGGACCTCGCACCCAATGTTTCACTCTACAAAGCACCTGTAACCCTGTATTGTTTAAACCCTGAAATTGTAAAGCACTGCGTACACTTGTGGCGCTATATAAATAAACATATTCATTCATTCAAACAAAACCATGAGCCTCAGCTGTCAATGGATAACATCACACAGAGCTATGCAGCAGAAGAAAGGATACCAGAGAAGTAGAGGAAAAAAAAGGCAATACTGCTTGGAGAGATTTCCTCACAAAACTGGCTTCAGCCAACGCCAACATGCGGACTCTGAAATGTTTTGCGAATGTATGAAGGGATGATCACAATGCCAATTTGCACAAATGCTCAACAGAAGCCCATGACACACCACCTGGCTCTAGTGGTGTGTGCATTCACCCGAAAACACACTTCTTATCTTGATGGGATAAGAATGGTGAATGGCCGCCTTGATCCATGAAGCCACTGCCACCTTAGAATCTGCCAGGCCCTATCATGGGGCATAGTGAATAAAGAGCCCTATTTCTGAAGGGGGCAGCAGGTTCCTGATGCATCCTATTCAGAATATGCTTCAAGGAAGAGGATAAGCTGGCCAAGCCATGGAGACTGGCCAGAGGAGTGGCTAGGAGTCTTGCCCATGTGGGTTGTTCAGAAAAGGGGGGATCCCACTACATGACTTTCATGGGTACCACAGCACAAGAAGAACACAGATGAACTGGCTGTCCCATAGGCAGACTGGACTTGAAAGGTAAGCAAGTAACCAGGGTTGACACAGCTGTTCTGATGGTGTTACATTTCCTCATGTCATCTTTGGACTCTGATATGGCTAATTCCCAAAAGTGCCCTAGACTACCAGAGAGGAAATACACTAATAAGCAGTTAATAAAATTAACTACATAAATTTAAAGGCGCAGTGGCCCAAATAGGCCTTAAAGGGTCCATGTTCCTAGAATTAAAGAGATTATAGATCCCGAAAATGAGGTTCCATGTTACTGAAGGTAGATTTCCACAATACAAACCTCAGAGAGTGGCCAACCACAGATCGTCTATCTGGCTCCAGTGCTCATTAAACCATGCAACTGAAATGGCTCTTTAGTCCTCTCTCGCAAATTCCCTGAAGATAAAGAAAAGGACACAAGTGGAGCCAAATCCCTCGTGGAGTGAAAAGGTAGGTATGAAACCAGCATCTCAATGGCTCCAGAGTCTTCCCCATATATAGTATAAAACAGGAGAACAAAAAAGAAATAAAAGTTCCTAAACCTCCAGGTAGTACAATAAAACTGAAGACTGCCATGCTGGGTGCAGGTTAATAAGGGTTAGGAGGGAGTTTCCTCCCTAGAGAGCTCTGTCTGCAAGTAGTGATTTTGAAACAAATATATTTTACCTGGGTTGTGTTTGATGACATTTCTAAGAGCTTCCAAAGCCATTTCAACTCTTTGTAATCGTTCTGCATGTTGCTCAGACTCAACTTTTCCAGTTTGGGTAATAGCCATCAGTGTGTGGAGGTACTGTGCTTGGGAACCAATATAATCCAGTAAACTTGCAGCAAATGCTTTTGGAAGCTGTGCACAAAAGAGACAAGTTACAAAGTCAGAACATTCACAGGTCCTAATAAGGTAAATCCAGATAGGATAAAGGATTAAAAAAAAGAATCATAATAGCACTTATTCCATAATCAACACGTTTTCACCACATTCTGTTAACAAAATTGTTTAGTGAATAGAGGTTAAACAGTTTTATCACTTAATATACAGTAGAACACCCAGTCCACTATTTCTATTAATACCCCTAGGTCTCCTTCCACCTCTAATTGCAAGTGGTAATAAGCTGACCATGACATTCTTTTTCCTCACTTTCAAAATGTTGCTGGAGTGCAGACATAAATAAAAGTAACAGTTGGGCAAATAAAATTATGTATTATTCACCTCAAGCTGGAATGTAGGCTGTTCGTTGTATATCCGTACAAAAATCTCTCCCACTATCAATTCTTTGGCGTGATCACTGTAAACAAACTCTGCCCCATAGCTTTTATCACACTCTCCCTGAAAAAATAAGCACAGACATTCATAAAACAGTGGAGTAAGGTCAATATGCACAAAAGGAGATAGATCGATAGATAGATAGATAGATAGATAGAAAGAAAAAAGTTTAACCCCTTGAGTGCCAGAGAGGTACGGAACACATTGCTTTGCACTGCATTTGGTACCCCTCTGGCAATCAAAGGGTTAAACAATTAATTACAACAAAACATACTGCTCTGCAACAAGGATTATGTATGTATGTATAATTTACTGAAGCAGCTTATGTTCACGTGTGACATCGGTATACTGAGGTCACCTGTGCAGAATGCAACAGAGCTTTCATGTTGGGCTGTACACAAGGTTGGGTACTGCTCAGTGCTGAAGTGGCCCAGTGGAACAACTTTCCTGCTTTCAATGCAAAATGCAAGAAGGCTGCAGCAGTGGTGATCTACATGGAGGCCAATCACACAACTTTTCATAGTGTTCAAATAAACAGTTTGTAACTGCAATGAATGGTCCAAGCCAATTATGTATGGCTGATGTCTATGTTTGCTGACTGTCTTATGAACCCCTACCCCGCAGTGAGATCATGGGGGAAGCAGGGTAGTCAGGTAACATAGGTGGCTTGAACTTGCCAAACTTCACTGCAGTGACAAAGCTGCCTAAATGAACTATGACTAAGCATTCCAAATCAAAATCATTCTGTACTTTTGGCCCTGCAGCCCTTCAGCTGTTGGAGAACTACAACTCCCTTTGGAGTTGGGATGATGTTTCTGTAGTTCAGCAACAGCAGTTTTTCCACACCAACCTACAACAAAAATACATATCTATTAATTTTTTTGGCAAATATAGTTTTTGATACCTTTTATTGGCTAACTAAGCAGATTTAGAATGCAAGCTTTCAAGACCTTAGGGCTCTTCCTCAGGGTATAACATGCCTGAGGAAGAGACCCAAGGTCTTGAAAGCTTGCATTCTAAATCTGCTCAGTTAGCCAATAAAAGGTATAAAAAAAAACTATATTTGCCTCCTGTATTTTACACGGTACCAACTCTCATCTGTTATTAATTTTTTTTAACAGAAGCACTTACACATTATCAGTAGCAACCAGAAGGGCACTCATGGGACTTAAATAACAACCACAATTTGTTGTGTTGATGTTTCGGTCTGGTAGAGACCTATGTCATGATAAAAAATTAGCTATGAAAAGTGCAGTTTAAATACCCCCCATCCACCAGTAAAGGAAACAGATTGCTTCCTCCATGCTCTGGGGAACACACATGCCCGTAACTAGTAATACAATCCTGAAAATGAAGGACAGAACTGATAACTTTCTGCAGCAATCAGAGAATGCATCCTACATTACAGAGGAGAGAGCAAACTTTTTGAGAAGGAACATCCAATTCAAATGTTGCTGTACAAACTGTCTAAAGTACATACTTCCATGGAGAAACTGCCTGGCCGTCCAGTCGTGTGATTTTATACCTCTTTCATTTATTCCTGCATCATCATCCACAAACAATAGTCCAAAATATGATTGAATATATTAAGGATTCTTCAGCAGTGAATAAGGATGTGCACCTGCATGGATATACAGTCATACTGGCAAGTTTGGATGTCATGAATCTGTATACTATCATTCCCCATGTTGAGGGAATGAAAGTATTTTGTCAAGAATTTGGTCCATAACAAATCAATACCATAGCTCTGCATTATGGTGTTGCTGAAGTACCTTTCTGAAACTATACATATTTTGGGCCCATTTGCCAACACCACAATACTGAAGAAGAGACTCGCTGATGGAGAGGAGACATTGAATACTTTGTGAATGTCTCTGAATGCTTTACAGACCAGTAATATTTGCAAATGAAGCAAACATGGAAGAAATCCAGGATCTGGGTTTGCGGAATGTTTTTTGGAGAGAAAACAAACTGGGTTTTAGATTATACAGAAGACACACGTACAAAAATGTGTTTATTACAATATACTAGTCACTCTCCTCAGAGTACTAAGAAATCATTACCCAAGTTTCAGTTCTTTGGGGTTTGGATGCAGTGACATTTTTCAGAGACTGAGCATTATTTAGAGAGTGAGTCTAGACTAATGTTATCACCATGGAGAATCGCACTGATGGGAAAAACCCCCATAAATGATAAATAGAAGATCTGATTATGATTATAACCGCCTTTATTAACTATTCAGAATTTATTGCAAAGACAAGGCTTGAAAATTTTTACATTTACAAACAGAGCCTCTGCTCTACCGATGACATTTAAATAAAGATCTTTGATTTGCTGTCAAAGAGGTACAGATTAAAAGCTTATGTCATATCTGCTACGACATTCTGGGACATCCTGGCCTGTTGGTGACCCTTGAGGACTGAACTTAGACAGCCCTGCTGTATGGGATAGAACGCTACCGACATCATACCAGCTGATTCGTGGGAACACAAGAGGTCTATCGGCACGTTACATCGCTTTCCCTGCAGAGTGACCGGATACAAGGTTAGAGACTTCTCGTCGCCATTGATTCTGGATACAGCCTCTTTAACAAGTAAATATCTAGTAAGTGCATTGATTTATTGAAGATTTAACAGTAAGATTACAGTTGCTCTTAGATCATTTGCGCTCTCTCTTTTCTATTTTCTCGACCTGCAATTTCGGCCCGAGCCATTGGGGGACTTGGTTATACAGCATTCTGTGGTAGTGTGGTTCCTGTTTCAGTGGCAAGTACATGGATTTTTGGAACTTTTCATCTCCCTCCTGATTGGCTAGTCATGTCAGCTGATTCCTGGTCAGCAGGTATTTAACAGTGCCTCCCTCAGCACAAAGACTCAATTGCTTGATCTGTCCTGTGAGCCTGCATTCCTGTCTGTGAGAGATATTCTGGTTTTGATCCTGGTTTGTTTCTACTCTCTTTGACTTCTCCTGCCATGGACTTTGGCCTGTGTCAGTGCTTATGATGGTTTGCTGCTTGCCTTTGATCTATGGACTGTCTCTAAGTCTAGGAATATTTGCTCCTGCCTAGACTTCGGACTGTTTCACTCTGCCTCTGACCGCCGGTCATCTGGGCTTTCAGAACTCTATTTAGAGCCATAAAAATCTAGGGAATCAACCACTGTGGAAGAGCAGCTGCTTCCTACAGACACTATTCCTTCTCTGGCCTTGGACTCATTATGTCCAATTTCACCTTGCTTGCTTTGTTGGTACTTTCAACTGGACTTCACTACATACTGCCAGAAGCCGCTCAAGCCTTGAGGTCATGTGTTTGCTACTACTAGATACACCTCAAGCACCTAACTTCCATCACTTGCCCTACAGTGCCAGTCCCTGTTCGGAATTTTCTGTTCCAGTCTTTGCCTGTCTACTGGTACCTGGGACCTGCACCTGTGCAGACACTCGCTGGAGGGTGGGGTCTTTATTCTTAAGCCCTCTGTTACTGTGGTTATGCAAGTGTGTGCCTCTGCCTGTATTTGTACTCCATTCCAAGCCTGGCCCACAGATACCGGGTGAATCCTTACAACCATTGGTCTCCATGGAACCTGCCAACAGTAATTCAGAAGGAAGTGAATCATAGCTCCAAAAGGGTAAAATGGAACATGTGTAATGCACTGGCTGTACATTGTGTAGATGGATGCACCCTGGTACATATTTTCAGCATCCTTATACCAATGGAGAATCAGGAGTAAGCACTGCATCACATTCAAATCTGAATTCATTGGATATCTGCTTACCTGTCCTTGTGGATTACTTGTGTGGGAAACACAGGTGAGATGCTACTCGATTGAATGACAGGACACAGATCTGTCATATGCACAGCTATATGAGACAAGAATTCTGATAAACTGGTTGCAAAACCTTTTTTGCTTAAGAGCCGTCAGCCAGCCTCTCCGTGGATATTTGATAAAATACATTTTGGATCATTTTATTAAAAAAAAATAAAAAAATCTAGTAATGGAAAAAGGGATGGATGGTCCTCACAAATATAGAAAGATTTAATATTTTGTTTTATCCAATAGTTGTTAGGTTAGCAACAAATTGTTTTCTTTGCTAACTACAGATTCCCGATTTTTATTTTTAGCACTGCATTGGCATAGATTAGTTTTTGCTTTCAATGCTTGGCACTATATGATACAGAATATTCACTTTAGCAGTTAAAGCAACAATACACTACACACGGACACTAGATGGAGTGGTCTGGCAATGAATGTGGTAGGGTTTTCTATTTGCCCTTTCCTTTAGGATAATGTATGTTTGAGAGCTGTATCTTAAAACATCCATATGTTGAAGGGAGGTTCTGAGGAAGCACAAGATCTGTTTACTTTCCCTGGTGGATGATGTCGATATGCTGTGCACACCTTGATAATTCTTGACAGTTGTATGTAAACTGAGCATTTTATGTATGTTATCTATCTTGTCTAAAGTTGTTACTGTATTGAAACATTTATGTAATAAACTGTGGTTATTATTTAAGTGTCCAGGAGTGCCCATCTTCTTATATACCATATTTGCTCAAATTCAAATATAACAAATTTTTTTTTAAGCGGAACTATCATCACACTTATATTGAGCCCCAAATCCTAATTACAATAGCGAAACACATAAAGGTACTTGTATTTTCAAGAATAATTGCGGCATTAGTGAAAAATAGAACTTTTTAGGCAGACAGACAGCAGCACGGATCTTGCAGTAGGTGCTCTCTGCGCCGTCAGTCCCTTCTAGTGCCTTAAGATAACCAGGCATTCAACTCGCTAATCGTGGAGGGAAAGGGGACGGACAGTGCAGACTCAGAGATGCCTTCTCTGCAAGATGTTTGCGCTGTTTCCCGCTCCCTGTCTGCCTAAAAAGTTCTAATTTTCACTAATCCCACAATTATTCTTGAAAATACAAGTAAGTATATGCATATCGCTACTCTAATTAGGATTTGGGGCTCAACATAAGTGTGATGATAGTTCCGCTTTAATGCATTTTGGGTTACCTGTTGGATTGGTGGTAAATCCAGTCAAGAGTTCAGTTTGGTACATCTGTCTCACACCCTTCCCTCTACTTGGCAGCATATGGATCCAAGTGTTAGCCTTGTAGAAGTGCGGCCGACAAGTTTGAATTCATCACTCCTCTTTGCTTATAGCCCACATAATTATTAGGTCCTTCTATCAATGCTCAGAATCAAAATGGAGTAGATGTGTCACTTGTACATCAGAGTCCAGTTTGACTATGAGCATTGACAGAAGGTCTTGACAGGGCCTGAGACACTTCCTGCCTTACCAGAGAGATCTTCTCTTCTGGCACGAAAACTTTACCCTGATGGGTGTCAAACCTCATGCCCAGGAACAGCAGTTCCTGAGAAGACACCCGAGAAGACTTCAGCATGTTCAGAATCCACCTGTGGCAGACCACAAACCAGGCACAGTCTTAGATGTGCTGGGCCAGAAGCTCCTCTGAGGAAGCTTTGGGCAAAAGATCATCGAGATAGGGTGTCATGGAGATGTGAATGAAAGCCTCTAAGGGCCCCATGACTTGGGTGAACACTAAACACGGGGTGCAGAAGCCAGGTCAGAACTGTGAACTGGTAGTGATCCAAGCAGTAGGCAAAGCGCAGATAGCATTGGCTGTCTGGATGGATGGAGATGTGTAGGTACACATCCTGAACGTCTAGAAATGCCAGATACTCCCCAGGACACACTGCTGCAATGACAAAACACAAAGATTCCGTTGTCCTTCTTCGGAACCACAAACAGGTTGGAATAAAAACCTGAACCGCACTCTGGGAGAGGTACTTCTTGGCCAGCAGAGAGTCCACTGCCTCCTGAAACAGCCATTCTTTGTCCGGCCCTTTTGGCACCCTGGAGAAAAAAAAAGCTAAAAGGTAGAAGTGACTCAAAATCTATGCGGTACCCTTTTGAGATTAGATGTAAAAAAAAAAAAAAAAAACCACTGGTCAGCTACCAAGAACTTCCAGGCATATAGAAACAGGTGAAGACATCACCTACAGGTAAAGGCGCGCCAGGTTCTGAAGTCAAGTGTAAGATTGCTTGACAGACTTAGCCCTTGGAGCTGTTTGCTTGGGTTGCCACTGCTGTCTGGGCTTGGTGGAGAAGCAATCGTGGGAGGCCTGAAAAGCTTGAGGCCTTTGCTCCTCCATCTGGTGAGGATGAAAAAGATACAGTCACCTCGTCATAGTCGGACGTTTGGAGGACATCTGAGGCAACAAGGCGCTCTTGCTCCAAGTAGCATCACTAATGATCTGCTTCAGTTCTGGTCCAGACAAGAACTTGCCCTAAAAAGGGCAAGGAATCCAGTCACTTTTTAGAAGCCTGATGAGCAGATCAAATCTTAAGCCACAAAGTGCGTCGCACAGCAACAGAAAAGGCTGAGGATTTAGCAGAAAACCTGACTGACTCAAAAAAAAAGTCTCAGACACATAAGTGTTGGCCTCTTTAACTTGGCCAAAAGAACCAACAGATCTTCCCTGGAAACCTCAGCACACACAGCCTCCATAAGCTGTTCGCCCCAAATGGAAACAACCCTATTTAGCCAGGCAGAGGCAAAGACAGATTCTCACCCATAGAAGTCAATAGACCAAACATGGAGGTGGGCAGGTGCCCATTCTTAAAGGGGCTGCAATACAATTTTGGTCAGTACCAACTGAGGTACCCAAAGACCCAAAAACCACAGGTTGGGCAACCTAAAAGGAGAACTCAGAGAAGAAAAGATGCAACTGTAGACCACAATACCGCCAAACCAGTAAAATCCAGAATAGAAAGGGTTAAACCTGGAAAGCTGCAGCCATCTTTGCACTGCAAAAATGAACAAACATGAGTGCAGTAGCCCAAGGGCTCAGAGAAATCCTGTGTATGGAGAGGTACAAGGTAGGGACAGTGTGGACCAAGGCACACAAAGGGTTACTTCACCAGTTTTCCTTTTTCAGATTACCATTGTGAAAGTAAGCAGAGACCCAGAGGGAGTCTGCTGTGAGGAAAAACTTGAACTGAAAGATTCTCTCTACAGGGCTGCCAGGGTCAACACAGGGCCTGTACACTTGGTCAGTCAGTCCACTCCAGAGGAAGCCCAGTAATGGTAGCCTGCCTAGTGGGGGAATTTTGGCAGCCCCATATCTACCAGAAAAACATTAAAAAAGCAAAAAACTAAGTGTCTCTGCTTCATCCATACTCTTCAGAGGACACTTTCACACTGGATAGTAGATGGGGCGTGGGTTGAGCTGGAGGAGTGGCTGGGAGTCGCCACCTACAAGACTCTGCCTTTTGAGATATGTCCTGACCTCCAGAAGGAGAAACTCAACCCTACGTTACCTATGTTCCATACTGGAAGTAAGAGAAATTGGGTAAAATTTACACCTGTGTATTATACACAGGTGAGTAGTATACCTGAGATATTACAGTAAATATAAAATGTGCATTGTACCTACAGTTTGAAGATAAACTGCTGAAGTCTATATTTAGTTCACACTTTGTAACAACAAACAGTAGGCTTCAATAACCCTGTTCGATAACCCTGTATGGCTCATATTAGTCAATTATCTTTATGAGATTGTAACTAAAACACACTGAAAAAAAGAAAGATACAGCTAAAACCATTGCATGAAGGACTCACCCAAAGGTAAGTCCTTTTTAGGGTTAGTAATATTTCACAATAAAGGCAGCTCCAATTAATCTTCATAGTATTAAGACCATGGAGTGTGTTATTTCAATACTGTCAGAGTTGTAGTTCAAGAGTAATTGAATGATAAAGTATCCCCCTCCCACCCCTTTTACTGATGTAACACTGCTCACCTCAGAGCAGCAAGACTGTCCAGATGGATCTCAGGGAGGGACAATCTTCAATTAGCATAAGGAAAAAGCCTGAAAAACCTGTCGAGGGGGCAGGGTTTTCTTTACGTTCACAGTAAGAAGATTGTCCCTTGCTGTGAGCTGTCTGGTCTCAAGACTAGATTACACATGTGAGGGGAGGTGGCTTACACTAGGCAAAAGGGGCGGGAGGGGGATACTTTATCATTCAATTACTCTTGATCTACAATTCTGACAGTATTGAAATAACACTCTCTATGGCTCAAATACTATGAAGAATAATTGGAGCTGCTGTTTATGTGAAACATTACTATCCCTTTAAATATACTTATGACTAAATATATAGGTTACCTTTAATACAGCATAAATAAGCCTTTACCAACCTGAAATTATGACACTCAGCAGGAAGCATCTTAAAAGAAAGATAACTAAATTGTGGACAGCCTAATTTTTTTGTCAGTGCTTTTTAACCTTTGTTTCGTTGCCAAGGATATTAGAAGTTTCCTGTGATGTCCTTTTATTAAATTATTAGATTAGATAGATTGGAATGAAAAACATGAACGGAAATCATCAAGATTAGGTTTCATATTTATAAGCATTAGCTGTTCAGGACTGCACAGTTTTTGCACTGTGTGAAAGCATTTATTTGGAATAAAGAAAATAATGTCACAGAATGGTAAGAAAGAGCAAGAAAACATTAGGCTGGATTCTAATACAGGCGATAACTTTATCACTGATTTTAACTTCAAAGCTCCCCTTAGGTCCTTTTCAGTTTGGCAACCTGAATCAGTGATGGTGCATTGGTTATTGCCTTGCACCAAAGTCCAGTTTGCTGTATCTTTTATGTTATTCAGGCAGGAATGTAGTAAAGGAGAAAGCAGTAGTGGCTTATCTGCACTACAGCCTAATGGGGCACCGTCAGACCTTTCAAATCAGATACACTGCATGTTGCTATGCTAATCGTGACCTCAAATAAATGGCTGACCCAAGTGGGCATCAACCAATAATATTCAACTGATGCGTGTGGGCATCGGCCAATAATATTTAGCTGATGCTTGTGTTGACCAGCTGTCAGCCACAATCCATCTGCATCAGGATCGATGGATAAAGGAGAGTTCAGAACATGAGTGACTAAAACATAGTTGAGGGATCCTATATTTCTATTGCCTGTTTGAAGAAAAGATCACAGACTTCAACAGGAATATTCAAGATAAAAGCAGTGATAACATCACTTGCAATAGAATCCAGTCCTTCATTAGAATATATTGCAGGGATTGTCAAACTTTGGATCTCCAGCTGGGGATTACCACTTCCACCATGTCCAACCAGCCAATGACTGATTGGGGATGATGAGAGCTGCAGTACCCAATAGATGGAGGTCTAAACATGGACTACTCCTTTCATAATGATTTGTTTTGTGTAGAGAAGACGTCTCACCCTTCTGGTCATACTTTCTTGTTGAGACTCAAGAAATTCTAGCAGCTCTGCTCTTGTTCCATTGTTCCACATTAGATATGGGCTTTCGGTGTTGCTGTTGAGCATTTTAAGAATCTGAATATTCAAAATATCAAGCAAGAATCTGGTTAAATTGTGTCATTATATATTCAGTTGTACAGTATGCTACAGCCTGAATACTCTTCCCATATATTGTACAATAATGGCTTTTTATGTTGAGGGACAGTCAAATAACAGACTAGAACCTTCAAAATCAGATACTGGTTGTTTATGTAGGTACATTTTTAGATTAAAAATATACTTTATTTTCAGAAGGAAAACAGAGTGTGATTTCAATGCTGTAAGAGTTGTAGTTCAAGAGTAATTGAATGATAACGTATCCCCTCCTGCCCCTTTTACTGATGTAACACTGCTCACCTCAGAACAGAAAGGTGGTGTCCAGATGGCTTGCAGAAAGGGACAATCTTTAATTAGCATAAGGGAAAAACCTGTCAAGAGGGGCATTTTCATTGTTCTCACAGTAAGAAGATTGTCCTTTGCTATGAGCTGTATGGTCTTAAGACCAGATTCCACATGTGAGGAGAGGTGGCTTACAATAGGTAAAAGGGGTGGGATGGGGATACTTTATTATTCAATTACTCGTGAACTAGAACTCTGACAGTGTTGATATAACACTCTCCATGGCCCAAATACTATGAAGATTAATTGGAGCTGCTTTTACTTTGAAACATTACCATCCCTTTAATGTTACTACTGGGAGATTTTTCAGTTTCAGCTGAAACATTTTTATAAAACTGCAATTTCTATTATACCTCCCATGTAGCTCTGTTACTATTTCTATCAATGGACATCTGACATCACTGACCACAGCTCTATCATAGAATTTTAAAAGGGGGGGGGGGGGGTTAAAATGTTGAATGTGAACAATATATGTGAATGGTGAAAGTAAGTACTATAATTCGAATTTCAAAGGGGGTTTAATATGTCGAAGGAGGGCACTCTATGTCAGATGTCTATGATGTATACTGTGTTCTGCACTGCTTTTGTTCGAACAACAATGGTTTTGAAACCGTCATTGTGGCTTCTACGCCTCAACTCTTAGGCACAAGATTACTGACGGAAAATGTAACCACAAAACAGGCGGTAATACCGAGCGTGGGTAATACAATGCTACTTTTTTGACTGGCTGTGCATATAATTACCGCTGATTTTGTTTTTACAAGTCGGGTCATAGGATACTAAAACCTGACTTAAAAAAACACAATGCCTGTTTGCTTTTTAGTGCTGGCAACAGAATCGAGCCCCTTGAGTCATAGACTTTGGCGCTCCAACTTAAGTGAAGTAAGAGCACCACCTGGTAATCACAATAGAAGACTGCAGTTTAATTTAAAGATAAACAAGTCTGAACAGACATAACTTCTGCCCGAAAAAAACTCCAGCCAGTGGGGTTACTATTGTTTTATTGAGCAGCAGAAGCTCTATAACTTTTTTTTTTGCAATAAAGTTGACTGCTCCTTTAAGATGTCATTATAAAGCTGCCATCCAAGCTTTGTTTCCATGTCCTCAATTACAGAAATGTGTTCCATGACAACTCTGGTACTTCTTCAGGGGAATACTGGAGTTCCACAAAACACAGTTTGAGAATCACTGAAATATGACATAATAAATCCCATGGTTATGTTGTGCAGTACCTCTGTGGGCGACGAAACAGAGAGCTTCCTGGCAATATACGGGGTAAGCATTCCACCTAAACATTTCCTTATTGCGGGGTTTTCTGGTGTTTCGTTTTCATCAGATAAATACCCACCCAGCCGACTGAGGGCAAGAAGGCTGAGCTTGGCAAGACTGTTGGCTACTTCCTATTACACAAAAAATACAGTATATCAATGTATGCAGTTTATTGACACACAAGGAAAATTAGATTTTTCTTATAACAAAACCTAGTCATATTCAAGTATAATGTTTTCATTATTAATATATTCTTCCATATCCTTTAACTCACTGGATGATAGAGATGTCTTCGCTCATAGCAAAGAACTCCACTGTAGATATGTCTATTTGACAAATGGTTAAATGATTTTCCCCCCACACAGTGTCCACAATACTTTGGTATTTTTCTATTTTTATTAACTAAAAAAAGATTGAGTTCTTCATGGCTTAAAGGGATAGTAATACCTGAAAATAACTTTTATATTGTAGCCCTTAAAAAACCATGAAAAATGATATGTCTTATCTCCCAAACCTTTATGGTTTGGGAGATATTCAGAAGTAAAGTTTCCCCTGGAGTGATGTCATTGCTCCACCCTTCAGATTTGGAATCCGGTCGCCCGACCAGCAGTGCCTCTCCAGAAGTGCTGAGATCATGATCTTTAAAAATAATTTCTTAATTGGAATGGTCTACAAAGTGTGCTTTGAAGCCAGGCACACTTTGTACACAGTTCCAATGAAGTAGTTCTTTTCAAAGATCGTGATCTCGGCACTGCTAAAGAGCTGCCGGTTGCTATGTGGACCGAATTCCAAATCTGTCCACTAGATGGCAGACTAGGCTGAAACAGCAAAGAAAAGTGAACTATCCTATATTTTACATATGAATATCTCCCAAACCATAAAGGTTTGGGAGATAAGACTTATATCATCTTTCGTGGTTTTTTTAAGGGCTACAATATAAAATAAACTTATTTTCAGGTATTACTATCCCTTTAAGTAAGCAGTAATTATGATATAAGAAAAGAGGGTGCATAGCTTATTATAAGCACATACAGAAAAACAGCACACGAACAACTGTGCATATGTGCAATCATCTTCGTATACAACTGTGCACATCTCATCTGGTGTTCACCATCTAAGTAGGGTGGGAAAACCTATTGGTCTGAGGGCCACATTTAGAGTTAGAATTTGTGCTGGGAACAGAGCTGTTAGCTTGTGTAAGTCTGAGCACACAAGCACACCACTTCTTCACCAATTTTGTATATAACTAGTGCCTAGATGAAGAAGAGTGGCATGGCAAGAAACTCCCACACTGCCCTGGGACCTGTGGTGTAAAGTAGACTTTAAAAGAGCAAAGAGCTTTGCCAATAAGACAAATGAGTTGCTATGCTTACAGATTTTCTGTATGTAGACTGTGTCTATGTACTGATATCGCACAGTACATATCTGCACACAATCCTCCAAAGCACAAAGACCTTTGTAAATATGTACAAAACAGACACAGGACACCCTATTTGCACATATTATCTTCTATGTTTACATTGCTCACTATTTTTTTTATTGGTCTAAGTGATTAGACTATCATATTGAAAGAAAAAATATCTTCCAGTACCTGTTGATTAGTATCTTCATTCTTCTGTATACCACTTTCCTCTAGAGTAAAGTCATAGTTGAAAGGGTATATAAGCAAATGCCATAAAATCCCTGCATGGAACAAATGTGTCTGCAACCAGAAATCCACTGCAAAGGAGCTGACGCATTCCACAGCCAGCGCAGCCAGCTTCTGGACCCTCTGTGAACAAGAAGCAGTTTTTATCTTTAGTTTAGAATCAAATATGAAGTTGGCTTTACTTTAACCAAAGCATAATGTGTTTGGATTTAATAAATATAGTGCTTAACCCATTTTATTCTAGAGACGTCTCAATGAATGAGACATCCCTAGTATCCAACAAGTACTACATCCACTAAACCAGGGGACTGACAGGAGGAATACACTAAGATTGTTGTATTTACAGAGGAACTTGGACCTCTTGGACTACAACTGATGATAGGATTCGTACTCAATCAAAAGTTAGATGGCAGAAAGTGGTCCTCTCCTGATGCAAGTGTTCCATAACATGGTTCCATGGTCTACAAATGTTTCTGTGTGATTGTTTTAGTAGTATGATACATCAAAGTAAAAGGAATTGGTAAAAAGACTGTATACATTAGTAGTGACTATCATAACATCCAGGGCCACACTCTTAAATGGCATTATGAAGATTAAGTACTGCCGCACCTTGCCATAATAAAGTACTCTGCATATGTCTTTGATAATGTTTTGCATCTCCGTTATCTTCTCCCTGCAGTCTTCAAACTGAGCTGCAACACTGTAGCACCTGCATACATGTCCACACACCTGCAAAGATAGTTTGTCTCGTTAATAAAAGAAAGACCAATTTTGGACCATGTTAACAGGAATTCACTGATAACTATTACATTTTTTTTTTCTACCAATTTCTCCATAGACTTCAATTGCAATCTGTTAGCTAAAACCAGTGCTAACCTTTATCAACTGCAAAATAATCTAGGCCTAAATAGCTGAAAAGGTGCCAATTCTGGTGCATACCAGATGCAACATAGGGGGCAAAAAAAATTCCCAAATCCCCATTTTAACCTTTGAATTCTAGAGAGGTCCTACAATGCATTGTGAGATCAATGAAGGGTATAGAAGCACAATTTAAATCAATGGGAGTTTTCATTTGTCCCCTATGATGCAGCTGGTTTGCGCCAGAATTATACAAACTAAAGTCCACTGCACAATGCCTCATACATTCGTTGGTATAAAACAATATTTTTTTTTTCAAAATCAATATAAAATTTGATACTTATCAACCTCAGTGACTCAGATACAGATCACCTCAGTTGTCCGGAGGCGCATGGAAACAACGCATTTTACGTATTCACCGCTTATTCAGGATGACAAAATCCGGGAGATTGGCGTTCACATTTAAATTCACTGCACCCGATAGTATAAAGACCTCACTGAGCCACGTAGTACGGATGCGGCTCATTGCCAAACTCACAACAGCAGTACATATTGCTCCAGAATTATACCTCTTTAACTTACTGAGTACATACCTAGTTTCTACACTTAATACAAAACATTCATCAATTTCCTTCAGTTTTTAACCCTTTGACTGCCAGAGGGATACATAACGCATTGCTTTGCAATGTGTTGCGTACCCCTCTGGCACTCAAAGGGCTAAAGACTAATGATCAAAAAAAAAATGCTTATTTCTGCCAGCAAATCTTGTGTAACAAAGCAAATTTGTGCACAAATGTAATATTTTTTTTATTAATTTGCACGTGTTAAAAGGAAAATACCATGTTTTACTAAGTATGCTCCTATAGGACCAAGGCTTGACATAAAATAAAAAAACAAACAAACAAAAAAAAAACGCCTGGAGCTGTACTGTGCAGCTCCAAAATAGCTGCCATCAATGTATTTTTTTTTTGATGTGTAGGGGTTGTCAGAAAACTGCCCTCCTCAGTTGGAACGCAAACCTGAAGTTTGTGGCTCTCACCACAAAAGTCAGGTTGTGTGTTGGGCTTTCAAGTCAGATACAGAAGTCTGGGGAGAATTGCATTGAGCAGGATAGGACGTATTGGGCCCACATTCTGCTCCCCTGTTGATGTGCCAAGGCTAACAATGTGACCCTGGGTTAATTTGTAGGTCTACTGAGAGGACAGCTATTGAATGATAGTTGCCAAATGAAGTGTCATAAGGGTGATTCTCAGTAATATTTAGGTAATCCAATTCCTTAGAAAAAAGCGTCGTGCACAGGTCTAAAACAGGGTTTCTCCTATAATGTTTTTGGGGGACAGATCTTACCTTCTTCAGGTGTCACTGACGAGGGGAGGCTCTGCCCCACCAAAATACTGTGTTGTCACCCAGCGCATATAAACAATGTGACTGAACTCCACTGCACTCATGTATGTCAAACCTTACCAGTAAAGCTTCCAGCAATGTTTTGTTCTTTGACTAGGAACTTTAGCGATTACAGCTGTGGAATTTGTGAATGCATAATTATTGGAATGAGTTGGATGTCTCATTCACACACACTGGAAGGAGAAGGCCTAAGGTCAGAGGCGAGTGGAGCGAGTTCTGTCCAACTCTTGTTTATATATAATAAATAGGTTAATGCTCCATACTTCAGATCAGTGTGACCGTCTTTACTAAGGAAATAGACTGTGTGGCTGGTGGCTCTGTGTGACTGAGGCCAGGGTACAAGCAGAAAAGCGAGAGAGAGTACCAACTATATAGATACTATGGTGGTATTTTACTTACTGTTAACAGCAACAGTCACCTCATATTAAAGGAACCGTGAAGGCAAAAATAAAACCACTGAACCTAAAAGGGCATGCTTCCCTGAATAAAGTGACTTCGGTTTAAAAGTTCAACACTAAGTCTTTAAGGAGATGCTCACCTGATGCCTGTGCAATTCTTGGAGGGTTAGGTGAACTTTGCTCTTACTTCGTGCATGATCATCTGCTATTAATACAGGGTCTGCACAGGGACACATTCCCTTTCTGTTCAAACCCTGTGTTAGTACTGGTCATACAAGGCAAAATATAAAACTTACTTATTTGATAAATTATTATTTCACTGTTTGACCTAAAGTATTTCACTGTTTGGCAGAAAAATATAGCAACTTGTTCATAAATATACAAAAGGTGTTTATGAATAATCTCTTAAGAACTGTGTTGGAAATCAGATATGATTTTCTTCCTGCCTGATGGTACATTTCTGTCTATGTTTTGATTATTACACTTTAGCAAAACAGGCTGTAAGTTACCTGTACAGGCATATCATCTGGTTTACTTGATGCTGTTAATACTGAGACACATCGAGAGAAAGCTTCTTGTAATACCTAAAACAAACAACAGAGGTAGACAATATTAGGATGATCTACCGTGGGAAAGCTGAACAAAGCAGCATGATTTGAAGAAACATGGGTCCTTTTCAATTCAGTATAGTGTCATCATTATCTTCATCATCACCTCATTTGGGAAACCTATATGTGCTCAGGCTAAACTACATGCCAACATGAAAATAACATGCAGCCATCTGCTCCTGACTGCTATTCTTGTTTTGTACATAAACATAAAGCAAAGATCATAACATTTACTTGATACAAATTGCGAAATGTTGCCCCATGAGCAGAGACCCCTAGCCAATTAAGAGAAAAATAATATCTAGTAAACAAGTAAGAAATTATGACTAGAAACTTTATCTTCAAACTACTAACTTTTTCTCTGTTGAAACTCAGCTTTATGTTTCCATCACTATCCATGGAATTTAGAAAATAAATACATGGATAGTTATTCTATTTAACACATGATATTTTGTTTGCAAAAGAAGAAAAAAAGATATTAAAGTGATAGTAATACTTCATTTTATCTTTATTTTATTTTGTAGGCATTAAAAAAACATGAAGAATGATATGTCTTATCTCTCAAACCTTTATGGTTTGAGAGATATTCACAAGCAAAGTTTCCCCTCACTGACCAAAACTGTCACGTCTGCCATCTAGTTGTCAGATTTGGAATCCAGTCCGCGGACCGGCCGTGGCTCTACAGCAGAGCCGAGATTGCAAGATATAAGAACCACTTCATTCAAATAGTCTACAAAGTGTGCCTGGTTTACAAGCACACTTTTTTAGACCCTTCCAATGAAATACTTATTTTTATATCTTGCGATCTCGGGTCTGCTAAAGAGCCATCGGTTGATATGCGGACTGGATTCCAAATTTGACAGCTAGATGGCAGACTTGACCGTTTTGGACAGTGAGGGGAAACTTTGCTTGTGAATATCTCTCAAACCATAAATATTTGAGAGAGAAGACTTATATCGTTCTTCATTTTTATTAATGCCTACAACATAAAATGAAGTATTACAATCCCTGTAAGACAAAAAACATACAGCACAGCTGTTCCACACATTAAAGGGATAGTAATACTTCATATATGTAAGCTTTAAAGGGATAGTAATACTTCGTTTTAACTTTATTTTATTTTGTAGGCATTAAAAAAACATGAAGAATGATATAAGTCTTATCCCTCAAACCTTTATGGTTTAAGAGATATTCACAAGCAAAGTGTCCCCCTCCTGCCCCTTTTACTGATGTAACACTTTTCAGCCAGGGCAGAAGGGAGGTGCCCAGGTAGACTGCAGAGAGGGACAATCTTCAATTAAGATAAGGGAAAAACCTGAAAAACTTGTCAAGGGGGGCAGGGATTTCATTGTTTTCATAGGAATAAGAGTGTCCCCTTCGGTTATCTGTCCAGTCTATGGACTGGATTCCACATCTGAGAACAGATTGTTTACAGTAGGTAAAAGGGGCGGGAGGGGGAAACTTTGCTTGTGAATATCTCATAAACCATAAAGGTTTGAGAGATAAGACTTATATCATTCTTCATGTTTTTTTAATGCCTACAAAATAAAATAAAGTTAAAACGAAGTATTACTATCCCTTTAATATTGTAGGTATTAAATAAATAAACAAACCAAAGCATCTAAGTCTTTTTGCAATAATTTTCATAGTTTAAGAGTAATCTCGATCTAAAGTTTACCCATCCTGCCCCCTTTACCTACGTCAGCGCTCCAGCTGTCAGACTTGTATTCTGGTCTGCGGACTTGATGGCTTGTCTGGAGAGCCAAAATAGCATTGGATACAAAGGAAATCTTCATGACAACGGTCTACAAAATGGCCACGGTTTGAGGCAGTAGACCACTGTCATGAAGATTTCCTTTGTATCTACTGCTATTTCGGCTCTCCAGACTAGCTGTCCAGTCTGCAGACCAGAATCCAAGTCTGACAGCTAGAGCCCTGAGGTAGCTAAAAGGGGCGGGAGGGATACATTTTAGATCAAGATTAAACAATGAAAATTATTACAAAGAGACTTAGATGCGTTGGTTTATTTATTTAATACCTACAATATTAAAGCTTACATACATGATGTATTACTATCCCTTTAAAGGAAAATCATACCATAGTAATAAGTAGCTCTTAGTGTGTTTTATTGAAGAACTTACATAGGTAGCGTTCCTTCACAGAACAGTCAGGTATATCTATCTACTTAAATACTTTTGTTTTGCTTTCTACACTAGAAACGTTGCTTTCATCAAAGAATCCTCCATTTGCAGCAAATTTAGATATTCCATTAAAAATCCGTTCCCAGCTTCAATAGTCATTTACAACGTTAACAATGTCTACACTGTATTTCTGATCAATTTGATGTTATTTTAGTGGACAAAATATGCTTTACTTTCAAAAGCAAGGAAATTTCTAAGTGACCCCAAACTTTTGAACGGTAGTGTATATTTACCTGTGTAACAATCTCTGCTAAACCCTTAAGGACCAAATGGGTTTGTAACACATTGCTTTGAAATGTGCTGCACAGACTTCAAATCTTCGAGGGGCTAAAATTTGCCTTTAGGTAACACTTCCTCACAAAAGACAATTCCCTTTTAAAGAACCAGAGGCTATGCATAGCATATGCATAGCCAGTCATGCATTGCACATCCCTACGACCCTTAAAAGGAAATACCCATACCTCTATGCCATTCTCTCTCCTGAGTTCTTCTGCATTCAGTGCTGAGCAGTTGACTGTATGATAAGCCAACTCTGTTGCAGCAGGCAGCAGAGACACCTTTGAGAAAAGTTGAGTATCTGATGTCTCCATGGTAATGGTCCGAATAAGCATGGGGTAGCCAGCATATTTGTAAGGCTGAAGGTCTAGAAAAAAAAAAGTAATCCAATAAATTGCAGCCAAAACATTTTTAAACTTCACTTTTGTATTTAAGCCATGTAAGATAGACTATTGAGCTATCTGCTCTTGCAAAGAGGTATAAAAGGAATCTTCAGATAGTACAGCGTGGAGGTTATGGAATAAAGAAGACTTCAGGGTGGTTAAGACAGTAGGAGGGATTATAAAAAAAAAAAAACAAACCTGAAAATGACAGAAACATAATTCTAAGTCACAGGGAAAACAGAATATGGCTAGGGAGGGAAGAAATTGAAAGAGGTGGAGTTTGTATAGAAAGTGTAACAAAGTCCAGTGACATAACTTTTAATTAAAGCAGGGGGTGAGATCTTAGACTGTAAAAGGCAGATGAAGAAACTGTGCAGTGGTCAAAGAAACAGTAAGGTAAGATGTGGTGTTAATGCCAAAATATCAAAATGCAGAAACTACATTTTTGGCTATTGAAATGGCAGAATTATAGAAAAATAAGCTTCAATTGAAGCTTGAATTGCCTGGATTGGCAACAGGTAACAGGAGCAATCTGGTCTAGGGCTGAACACAGGAAAGAGAAAATATGGAAACAGGAAAGTCTTCCCTAACTTAGACAACTGAATACTATTCAGTGTATGACAGTGAACATACCTGTGCTCTGCAACACATTGCATAACCCTCTGACACTCAAAGGGTTAAGATTCTAACTTGTTTGTTTGGGTTTAAAAAGATTACCTTCTTTGTGTCTGTTAAAAAGGATGCTTTGAGTCTTCAGAATCAGGATGATATTTTCTGGGTCAGGCCCATCCATAATTTTAGTAGACTTTGTGCACAAGAACTCATATGCCTTATTAACTTTTTCAAACATATCCTGCAATACAAGAAAAGGAGCAAAAAATTAATTTAATAGAAATTACAGACATTATTAAAGTCCTGTCAGCTAATAAATTTCTTTATCTTTAGGATCATAATAATACTTTGTACTCCTTAAATATGAAATAGCTTAGAAGTTGAACAATTGACTATTGGGGACTACGACTCACATCATTCCCAACCAAACAGCAGCTGGTTGAGGATGACGGGTTCATATTTATGCTGTTCTAGCCAAGAATTGAAAACAAAACATGGCATGAAAGTGTAGCCACAAATGTTGAAACAAAGGATAATTCAGTGGATGTGAACCTTTTTAATTTTTAGCTGGTAAGAGTTTCTATTTCCACATGGAAAAGCAAACATAACACTGCTTCCTGATTGCACTGTTCTTCACCTTTCCAAACACATGGCTGGAAGCATGACCCAGATTCCTGGTACTTACATTGAGGTAATGTATATCGATTTTCCTGCTTAGAAAAGCAAGTTAGCTGCTAGGAAATTCTTTCAGAGGTTTTCAAGCTGGATTCACTCCCCACTGAACATGATAGTAACAGCACCATCTTATAATGACAGTTTGAGCTATAAAACTCTTGAACGAAGCATCATCCAGCAATGAGAATACCATTTACTTAAAGGGATATTTATGTTTGAAAATAAATGCAGCACTGATTAATATTCATAGGTTTTGGGCCATGTAGAGCTGTATGTCAATACTGTCCGAGGCATAGTTCAACAGTAATTGAAGTATAAAGTATCCCCCTCCCGCCTCTTTTACCTACGTAAAGCTGCACTGCAAGACCATCCGTATGGATCGCAGCAAGGCACAATCTTCTGGGAGCATAAGAAAAAAACTGCCCTCTCTTGTCAAGGGGTAAGGTTTTCCTTATGCTCACAGCCAGAAGATTGTCCCTCACTGTGGGTTTTCTGGTCAAGAGACCAGATTCCACATCTGACTGGAAGAGGCTTACAGTAGGTAAAAGGGATGGGAGGGGGAAATTTTATAGTTCAATTACTGTTGAACTACACCTCGAACAGTATTGAAATACAGCTCTACATGGCCCAAAACCTATGAAGATTAGTAAGAGCTGCATTTATTTTCAAGCATTACTATGCCTTTAATCAGCAGGAAACATCCTACAATATATATTTCTCACAATGCATTTTTCTACTTTTTAATGCAATGAAAATGCGTACATATGCAGTAGCAATGGATTTGTCCATACTCCACTACCATAGGATATACCAGAAAGAATCTGATATATGGAAATTGCATTTAACATGGTGTATTTCCTTATACTCACTCATTGATAAATGAGTATAACAGAGGCACGTTTCACTGATAATAATGTTTATTGCTATCACACTGTAATACGTGGTCATAGGTTTTCAAACTGTGTTCTGTGGAACCCTATGTTTTTGATTAGATAAATGGAGCTTATTGCCCTCTTGAATGCTAGAAATCTTCAATGCACTGAGAATTAAAGGGGAACTACCACCCCGCAAAAACTGTATGTTAATTAAGTCTTCATCTGGCGACTAGCTGCTTAGTAGCGCTAGTCGCCAGAAATATTACCTGGTTTCAAAGATTTTCTACTTATTAAGGAGGCTGACAGTAGCAGGAAGCACGGACATCTTGCCATAGTGACGTCCATGCGCCTGCGCTGTCAGTCCCTTTTGGAGCCGGCCGGCTCCAAAAGGGACTGACAGTGCAGGTGCACGGACGTCACTATGGCAAGATGCCCGTGCTTCCTGCTACCGTCAGCCTCCGAATAAGTAGAAAATCTTTGAAACCAGGTAATATTTCTGGCGACTAGCGCTAATAAGCAGCTAGTCGCCAGATGAAGACTTAATTAACATACAGTTTTTGCGGGGTGGTAGTTCCCCTTTAAAAAGTCGAAGCATTCCTTAGGAAGTTTTATTTGTCCCCTATGATGCAGCAGGTTTGCCCCAAACTTGCTCCACACTATCTACAATCAGATGGTTAATGACAATAGCCAAAAAACTCAGAATATGATGAGAGATATTGATTTGAACACCTTGGATATTGTGTAAAATGTACATAATGAAGGAAAGCTGGAGTTCTCCAAGTACCTTCATACCAAGACTCAATTCTGTTATGCATGTTTATAACTGCTGCCTCAATTCCATTGCAATTGATAACTTTAACCCCTTAACGTCTACGTTCCTGGGAACTAACATTCCCTTAAGGATTACTTGATGCTTCTGACATGCTGGTAGATATGACCTGTGACGCATACCGCTGGGGACTGAGTGAGACCATTCCAGTCTTGGAGCGGTCAATTTCACTCCCCATTTTTACTTACAACGCTCCCGGAGGAGCACTGTAGGTAAAATGTACGTGGCATACTATGACCGTCACCGGACCTTAACGCAAAAAATGTGTGCCGGTCATAGCACGGTACGTGGGTGTTAAGGGGTTAATAAGGAATTTAGCTATAGACTTCAATGAGAATCTGATAAAATCAATGAACACTTCTCAACTGCTATGTAGTCTAGTCATGTGTTTTAATAAACTGTCAGTTGTCTCCAAATCAGAGTTTCTTCAAAAATACATACCCTTCCGTCTGGGTTTTTGTCTGGGTGATACTTCTGTGCAAGCCTGAAGTAAGATTTCCTTATCTTACTCTCCTCATGCCTGAAAATTAAATATATAAATACTCACATACAAAAAAGTGAACACAGTGCAAAAAGCGAGCAATATTTATTACATGCTGCAAGATTTTCATTCAAATGTGTAAAAATCATTAACACGGTGCTGTATGCATAATGAGGAGGAATTCTGGAGCAAACCAACTGCACCACAGCAGACAAATAAAAATGCAATATTTTTCAATACGTTGGAGAAGTCTCAGTCATTCAGGAAGTTAAATGTCTCACTTAAATCAAAGAGAATATGAGGATTTTTCTAGTTCTTGATTAAGGTTCAGTTAGTTTGCAATTGCATAAGTCAATGGTTCTTAAAGGGATAGTAATACTTAAATTTGACAACACTGCATCTTGTAGGCATTAAAAAAAGAAACAAAATGCCCCCAGTGCCATCTCTCAAACCTTTATGGTTTGAGAGAGATTCAGTTTCAAAGTTCCCTCCTCCCTGATGTGAGCTCTCTAGCTGACTGCATGGGAATCCGGTCCCGGGACCGGCGGAGGCTCTTCAGCAGAGCCAAGATTGCGCTATTGCAAAAGAAACCCTTCACTGGAACGGTCTTCTATATGTGCTTGGTTTGCAGAGAAGGATTTCTTTTTCATTAACGCGATCTCAGCTCTGCTACAGAGCTGCTGGCTGGTCCCAGGACCGGATGCCCCTGCAGTCAGCTAGAGCGCCGAAGTCAGGGAGGGGGAACTTTGAAAGCGAATAACTCTCAAACCATAAAGGTTTGAGGCATGGCACTGGGGGGCATTTTGTTTATTTTTTTAATGCCTACAAGATGACCAAGGCACCCCTAAGTGGATTTTTTAGGGCACCAGCAAACAATCTCAGGTGCACTCACCAAGCTGCTTGGTAGTTAAATCAAATCTTACTAACAGGCCCGGTATAAGTAAAAAAACATACTTTATTGGATCAATAATAAAAAGTCCATCAATCAGGTATTCCAGGCGACAGAAGGAGCAGGACACAAATGCATCAAAAAACCATGATCAACCAGAACTTGTCTGACATGTTTCGCGCAATCCTGTGCTCATAGACTGAGTGTTTCGGCCAACAGAGACCATTTAAACCACTCCACCTAACTCTGGACAATAATTTAAAAATAGTGATTAACCTATCCAGAGAGCAATAATGCCTCGGAAAATCTCTCTAAATCAACTGGGCCGACACAAACTACAGAGTGGACCCAGTAAGCAACCAGATCTCCGCTCTCCGTCCTGCACAGGACCATCGACCCAGAGATAAATACCACCTGCTCTGAGAACATATGAAAGCTTTCATTCATTCCCTTAAAAAGAAATATAATCAGCATAAACATAAATCAAAACAACCAAAAATCAATCCAAACTTAATAAAAATCTCTCCTCAAAACCAACCATATACCCAACATTCGTCAAGAAGAATTACAAATGTAATATAGGAAAACCTGCATAAAAGGAATTAAATCTCTGTCCTATATAAATTTATATTCGTGTTTATACATATGGTCCCTGGATCTAATAACCCTATCAAATAAAAGGAATAAACTCCTCCACTATGGGTTGACATTACATCATGTAACCTGGGACCACATATATATAAACACTTGAAAAGAAACAAAATAAGATACCTCAAAATCCTCAACTAAATTGACCAAACCATATTCAAATATCTCAAAAAATATGACCAATATCCCATTCTGCATTGAGACCGTTCGGAACCCTGGTATCAAGTGTGAGAATCCAAAAGTCCTCCCGTTCATCTAGAAGCCTGGAGAGGGCAGCCCTAACATGTTCTAGATACATTGTCAAGGAGTAGAAAAGGATAGAAATACTGAAAAATAGTTATTTTTAGGATTTTCAACTAGAATAACAAAACAAACATGATGTGCATAAACATTTCCTTATATAAACTACTGAAAATCGATATTCACATTTTTGTCAAAGTCTTTATATAAAAGAAGGGGTACCTTAAGTGGATGTATGCGGCACACCCAAGTGCCATAGCACACTGGTTAAGAACCACTTGCATAACTTGTGCATAAGGTCCATATTTTTTAGAATATCTAAACAGGTCACGTAAGTCCAAATCTTAAAAGAGAAAACACTCACTGTCCTTGTCCTCTGGGAAGGCCGAGAACTTCATAAGCATCATCTATAGACATGGTTGGAGGCTTTTTCTCTACCTCTTTTTTCCAGGCATCCAGGGTATCCTTCAGCAATTTCACCTAATTTGATAAATATACACTGTATTATTACTCATGTTACAACAGATACAGATATACAAGCTGGTGAAATACTTCAGCTACCCTCACTTTATATTACACAAGTGGTACAAATAAATTAAATAGAAACAAAGGAAACAAGTAATGTCTTACAGGATCCTTAATGGGCCAATCAGGAAATCTGAGTGTGTCACAGAAGTGCTTCAGGTAGTATATGTTGCAGAAGAGTTCATTCTCCAGTTGAGGATAATTGATGACTGGAATGGGGCAGTACTGATAAAGTGCTCTTGTGTTACTCTGAAGGCGAGGACTAAAGTCAGCCAAGTGGGCAGCAATCTTTTCTATCATAAGACGCCTAAAGAAAACAAAACTTAATGGTATTATTATGCACGTTTCTAACTGCAAAATGTTAGCAAATGCATTAAGATTATTATTTTTTTAAATTGTTGTGCCAAGTTTTGCTGTGTCATTTTCTTCTCTAGATAGATGAATCATACTTGGACCTGCAGATGGACAGTGGGTCAAACTGATGAATCTAACTTTTCTAAACCATGCATATCCTTAAAGCATGGCCAGTGGTGTAACTAGCCACTGGGTACACCAGTGCAAACTTTTTTGGTCCCCCAACATAAAAAGAGGATTTTAGTCTTACCTGTTAAATCATTTTCTTTTAGTCCATACAGGTTACTGGTTACTCTGGGTAGGCAATCTGCCCCTTTAAGTAGGCAGGAACAATTCTAGAATTGATTACAGGAGGTGGAGCCTACCTTCCCTCCCTGGCTGCAGCTAGCCAACCAGCTCCAGAAAGATTTGAGACACTAACTATTGACTAGATAGTGAAGGGAAAGAAGACTCCTGTGAGCATGACCCCAAAGGACCCCCACGCTCTGCCAGAGGAGAGCCAAGCATGGTCCCTTGACAGGGTGGGAGACCAGTAACCTGTATGGACTAAGAGAAAAGGATTTAACAGGTAAGACTAAAATCCTCTTTTCTCTGTCGTCCAATACAGGTTACTGGTAACTCTGGGATGTCCAACCACTGAGTTTCCCAGAGGTGGGAAGTAAGGCAAGGACCAGGCGCAAGGCCCCAAAAGTCACCAGTGCAGATATGAACCATCAGAGATAGCCCAACAAAACAACTGAAGTGTCAACAGACACTGAACAGGGGTAAAAACACCCCAGGAACTGTTGCACAGCACACTGAACTAGAGCCAACAGGGCTCAAAAGTGAAGGAAGCACCAAAAGCCGAAGAAAATCTTAGACATGCAAGACAGCCTCCAGGATTTTCCTCCCAAAGCAGGCGTCAGCCGTTGCCAGCACATCAACACGGTAGTGCATCGAAAAGGTGTGCACAGATGACCAAGTGGCCGCCTTGCACAACTGATCAGCAGAGGCCTGATTCTTGTAAGCCCAAGAGGCCCCAATAGACCTTGTAGAATGAGCCGTGACCCTGAAAGTGACAGGCTTCTTCCTCAGCTCATGAGCCTTATGAAAAGTGGACTTGATCCAGGATGCAATAGTCACCTTGGATGCAGGTCTTCCTGCCCTAGGACCCTCAAGAATGACGAACAGCATGTCTGATTGCCTGATAGTCTTAGTGCAATGTACATAAAACTTGAGACAACGCATCATGTCTAACAAGTGGAGATCACTTTCCTTGTCAGAGGTGGGGTCCGGGCAGAAAAGGTACCACAATCTCCTGATTGATGTGAAACTCAGAGACCATCTTCGGGAGAAACTCCTGAGAAGTGCAAAGCACCGCCTTGACCTTGTGAAACACCAAACCTGTGGTTTACAGGACAGAGCATGTAACTCCGTGACATGGTGGACAGACACAATCGCCAAGAGAAAGGCCATTTCCCACGTCAAGAGGTGTAGAGGAATAGTAGCCAAAGACTCAAATGGGGGGTGCTGAAGAAAGCTCAAAACCAAGTTAAGATCCCACTGAGAAGCAGGAATCTTGAAGTCAGGACGAGCATGAGTAACGCCCTAGAAGAAAACCTTGATATCAAGAAGGATGGCAATGTGCCTCTGAAAGAAAACAGAAAGCGCAGAAGTCTGAACCATAAGGGAACTGAAACCGAGGCCTTTATCCACACCGACCTGCAAGAAGGCCAGGACTGTAGGCAGATCAAAATCCTGAGACAGGTCCTTGTCAGCACACCAAGACAGAAAAGTCGACCAGACATTATGGTAGATCTTGGAAGAAACAGGTTTGCGGGCACTGAGCATAGTAGCCACCACACCAGAAGAGAACCCTTTCTTCTTCAATATTGAGGATTCAATTTCCAAGCTGTCAAAGCTAGCCGAAGAACATCCTCTTTCCACAGGTAACCCTGTAGAAGAAAATCCGGATGGCAAGGGAGCCGAAATGGCTCCACCACAGACAGCTCCTGAAACCAAGACTGACGAGGCCAGTAGGGAGCAATCAGAATAACTGGGAAACATTTCCTAACACCCTGTGCAACACTGGGAGGGGAGGAAAGATGTAGGCAAGAGGGAATAACCAAGGAATGGACATTGCATCTACCGCCAGAGCCAGAGGGTCTCTCCACCGAGAGCAGAACCTTGGTACCTTCCTGTTGTGTCTTGTCGCCATCAGGTCGATGTAAGGAAGACCCCATTTCTGAACAATGAGGTTGAACACCTCTGGGTGCAGCTCCCACTCGCCGCTGTCCACTGTGTGTCGACTGAGGAAGTCTGCCATGACGTGGTCTACGCCACGAATGTGCACTGCGGAAATGGAAGGAACGTGATCTTCTGCCCAGGACAAAATAGCCTTGACCTCTAACCAAGAGGCGAGACATCATGTTCTGCCCTGCTTGTTGATATAAGCCACAGCTGTGGCGTTATCGGACTCTACTCGGACCGGACAGTCTTCCAAATGAGATGTCCAATGTCGAAGGGCATGAAATATATCACCCGAAGCTCCAATATGTTGATCGGAAGGAGAGATTCCTCCGGAGACCACCGACCCTGAGCACTCAAGTGACCCAGGACCGCTCCCCAGCCGGAGAGGCTGGCATCTGTCATCACAGTGGTCCAGAAGGATACCAGGAAGGACTTGCCTTTCAGCAGGTTGGAGAGGTGGAGCCACCATGACAAACTCAGTTCCACATGAAGAGGAAGAGACAATGATGTCTTCAGAAGGTCCGGTGGACCCTTGCACACCTGGATCATGAACCTCTGGAGCTCTCTGGTGTGTGCCATGGCAAACGGGACCGCTTCTATAGTGGAGATGGATTTTCCCACTAGAGAGGATAGCTTCTTGGCTGGAACTGGATCTTGAGCCAGAACCACAGAAACCCTGTGGGCGATCTGGTGAGGAACATCATGCTCTTTTGAGTTTGAAGAGAAGGCCCAGGAAAACCAGACGCAGGGATGGGATAAGATCTGACTTGTCCAAGTTGATGATCCACCTGTGATGGGTGAGAACATGAATGCATTGCTGAACCTGCTTATGAAGACGTTCTGCAGAAGGGGCTTTCAGAAGCAGGTCATCCATGTATGCAGTAACTCTGATGCCGTTCCGCTGGAGGACAGACACTAAGGCTCCCAGGACACGATTGAAGACCTGAGGAGCTGTTGTCAGACCAAATGGAAGAGCTGAGAACTGAAAATGTCCCCGGTCGCAGGCAAACTGGAGGTACTGCCGGCTCTCTGGATCAATGGCAATGCATAAGTATGCATCCTGAAGATCCAGAGAAGCAAGGAATTCCCCCAGGGACATGGCAGCAATCACCATCCGTAGAGACTCCTGTGATAATGAGTTTGGGGCACAAAGGAATTGAGATCCTTCAAGTCCAAAATGGGACGACAACCGCTATCCTTATTGGAGATCACGAAGAGGTTTGAGTAAAAACCCATACCTCTGTTCTGAACTGGAACCGGCTCTAGAACGTCCTTGTCCAGCACCGTCCCTGAACAGCACCGAACAGACGGAGTTTCTCTGCGCCCTGAGGCATATGAGAAGGAAGGAAGCGAAAGGGAGGAAGAGAGATGAAAGGGATCCTGTACCCTTCCGTCACCACCTGTAAAATCCATGGGTCCGTCACTGGGAACCAAGGGTAGAAGAGTACTCTTACCCAGTGGCCTCACTGATCAGATCCTTAAGATCTGGCCCAAACAAGGAGATACCCTGAAAGGGTAGGGAGAGCAATGCTTTTTTAGGAGCAGTGTCTGCAGACCAGATCTTGAGCCAAAGAGCTTGTCTGGCCACCACAGACAAGGTGGAAACCCTAGCCACCAAACGGATGGCATCAAATAAGGCAGCAGAAACATAGTGCTGTGCCTCAGAAATGTTGGCGAGAAGGCGCAACTTATCCGAAGTAGGAACATCCTGACGGAGAGCCAGGGTGGGCTGTTCAGTCCAGACCGCAATGGCCTGGTTCACCCATGCAGCAGCGAATGCTGGATGCATAGCAGATCCAACAATGGCAAAAATGGACTTGATGGAGACCTAAAGTTTCTTGTCAGTCCAGTCCTTCAGAGCAGAGGCATCAGAGACTGGTAAGGCAGTAGACTTAGATAATTCATTCACTACACAGTTTCCAGCGAATCCTTAATCTGTGTGCTAGTTACAATATACAAAATAACTAATGAAGTAAGCGCAACATATGTATTTAAAGCTTGTTTGTCAACGTTACAGTTTTTCTTTAATTTTCCAGATTTTCACGTCAAAGAGATCTTGTTGCCCTCTATCACTTCTTATCTCGTGGACTTATTCCTCCATCGTATTAATATGAAAGAGACATATAGAAATAATTCCGTCAATGATGTGTTGTAACTAACAACATAAAACAAATATCTCCACTTACTATACAAGATGTCGATGTCCCACGTAGTTGTATCAATCAGAGAAGATATTTCTTTATCGGTAATTCACCTTCCCTTGATTTTCATACAAATTAAACGTAGTAAACTCCCACAAACCTCCAAAGAAGGAGTAGATAAGGCAAGTGTTAAATCAGATCACTTAAATAGAGTTAAACCATCAAATATCTACTCACACAAGTAGATTGAATTCTTCAAAATCTTTTAGCTGTTGTCATGTACTGAAGATCTCTTAATCTTATACTTTACAAACAGCAATTATCATTCCTCCATTGAGTAGATGGAAAGGAAAGAGGGAAGTTACTCATTAATTGAAATCCGCTCCACTTCAATTACTCGATCTCTCCCAATTCTTAATTAAAATATTCACTTTCAAAACGCTTGATCTCAAATTAAAATGACTGCTCTCCAAGTTGTTACTCAGTAGTCTGTTCTATTCATCATAGATCAAGCGTAAAACATACAAAGTCTATGCAAATATATGGGTCTCAACATACACCAGTGAAGCACTCCCGCAGAGGTGAAATTGGAGCCGAAAACAAAAGCACAGCGCTTGGCCAATGCGCTATGCAAACGGCAAAACCACACCACGCGAGGGAAAGAAATCCACCGGAATATTCACAGACCCCCAAATTGTAACCCCTACACGGCCCAACGCGTTTCGTGTCTGTCACACTTCCTCAGGGGCTATCAAGAGGTTGTTCTAACACTTACAATCTTTTATATAAAACACAGATCCCTTTTGCCTTTCACGTCATATCCTCTTCAATAATTAACCCTAAAACATTTCTTTTATTTTTATCAAGTTAAAATACTTATTTAAAAGTGTTCTATCTTATCAAATTATATCCCACAAAATATCATTTTTACTGAAATAACACATATTTAAAATCGTACACAAATCATTCTCTTAAAAAACAGTTCAAATCGATACAGACATTAAGTCCTCCAGGGGTTAAAGTTTTCAATTTATATATCCACTCTGTCTCTTTTTTAGAGACCAGATTGGTCATATTTCCCCCTCTCCAATGCATCAAAGCCTGATCGATTATTGTAAATTTTAAAACGGACGGGTCTTTATTATGATATTTCATAAAATGCTCCGGGACACTATGGGTAGTTAACCCTTTCTTTATATTTCTTATATGTTCTCCTGCTCTTATATGAAAACATCTAGTCGTACGTCCCACATATTGGAGTCCACATGGGCATTCAAGTAAATAGACAACATTCTTACTTTTACACATTAATAATTTATCTATTTTAAAAATTTTTCCTGTTTGATTTGATTTAAAATCACTAATAATTCTAGTTTTATCTTTACAAGTCCGACATGCCATGCATTTATTGCATCTATAAAATCCTTTTAAGCCCTGTTTAAAAAATGGTACTTTAATTTTCTTACTATCAATAAAACTGGGCACTAAAAATTCTTTCAAGTTTCTCGTTCTCTTATATATAATTTTAGGTCTTTCTGGTAAAATCTTATTTAACTCATTATCCTTTAATAAAATAGGCCAATATTTCTTAAAAATATATTCAATTTCTTTGTAATCTTCACTATATTTTGTGATAAAAAGAGGGCATAAGTCCTCTCTTTTAGTCCTTTCTTTTACTACATCTGTACTCTCTATTATTTGTCCTTTAACTTTTCCTAATAAGTCTTTATTATATCCCTTGCCAACAAAGACTTTTTCCAACTCATCTATTTGTTTCTTACATATCTCTAGATCTGTACAATTTCTTTTAATTCGTTTGAATTCCCCCTTTGGTATATTTTGTACCCAAGGTTTATAATGACAACTTTTGGGGTTCACATAGCTATTCGAATCTGTTGGTTTTCTAAAAGTACAAGTTTTTATCTCATTATCTTCCACATATACTGTTAAATCCAGAAAATTGATACTATTCTTACTATGTATATGGGTAAATTTTAAACCCATTTGATTATTATTAATATAATCATAAAATCTGGTCAGGGTTTCTTCAGTCCCCTTCCAAATACATATACAATCGTCAATGTATCTTTTCCAGCTAACAATACCAGAGTTATATTCATTTTTCTCCAATATAAAAACCTCCTCCCAAGAACCCATAAAAATGTTCGCATAGCTTGGAGCGAATTTACTCCCCATTGCTGTCCCTAGGAGTTGCAAATAGAAGTTATCTTCTACCCAAAAATAATTTTTTGTCAAAATAAAAGAAATGCACTCTAACAAAAATTCAACCTGTATATCACATAATTCCCCTTGTTTATCTAGGGAATTCTTTACTGCTTTTATACCTAACTCATGTTTTATTACAGTGTATAGTGATGTTACATCCAAAGTTATTAAGAAATAATCTTCTTGCCACTCGATAGTTTTCAACCAATTAATGGTATCTGTTGTATCTCTAAGGTAAGACGGAAGATTAACCACCATACTCTGTAAATAAATATCAACATAATGGGATAAATTTGCAGTTATTGAATTAATTCCCGACACTATTGGGCGACCCGGGGGATTTGTCAGATCCTTATGTATTTTAGGAAGGACATATAGTACAGGAATTTTTGGGTTTTGTATATTAAGGTATTCATATTCCTGGTCTGTTAAAATTCCTTTCTCTTTCCCATCTAATAGAAGATTCTCCAATTCTTTCTTAAAGATCTTTGTAGGATCACCCCTTAATTTCTCATAAGTTTTTGTATCTTCTACTTGCCTTAGTAACTCTTTAGTATACATTTCTTTATTCATAAGGACAATTCCTCCTCCTTTGTCCGCAGGTTTAATAATTAGTTCTTTATTATTTTCCAGATCTTTCAAAGCTTCCCTTTCTTTATGGTTGAGGTTAGAATTCCTTTTCTTAAGGTCTAATAATTCTATATCATCAAGGACTAATTTCTTAAAACTATCCATATAGCTACTACTACTGTTCAATGGATTAAAAGTGGACTTGACTCTACATTCTGTATGTTTAAATACATCTTGACTGTTAGAAATTATTGCCTTATCCTTATTTAAAAAATACTTTTTTAACTGTAATTTTCTCATAAATTTATTTACGTCTATATATGTCTCAAATTTATTAAGTCGACTAGACGGAGCAAATTTTAGACCCTTTTTTAAAACATTTTCTTGATCTCTGTTTAATACAATATTGCTCAAATTAAAAATCTTTATCTCCCCCAAAATTCCCTCATGTTTTGATCGTATTCTCTTTCCCCCTCTCTTGCCTCTCTTTCCCTTCTTACGTTTGATCTGTAATAGGGTCTTCTTTCTCTGCTCTCTCTCCACTGCCATCTTCTGGGTTGTTGGTAATATTCCCTGTCCCTCCTTTGATATAAAAAAGGGGTTTCTGGGAAATGTTGTTCTCGCTCTTCATAGGTTAAGGGTTCAAATCTATTTCCATATGAATATGTTCCTCTTTCATATCGTGTTCGTTGGTGTGTAAAGTCATTTCTATCTCTTTAGAAGGGAAAGAGAGGCAAGAGAGGGGGAAAGAGAATACGATCAAAACATGAGGGAATTTTGGGGGAGATAAAGATTTTTAATTTGAGCAATATTGTATTAAACAGAGATCAAGAAAATGTTTTAAAAAAAGGGTCTAAAATTTGCTCCGTCTAGTCGACTTAATAAATTTGAGACATATATAGACGTAAATAAATTTATGAGAAAATTACAGTTAAAAAAGTATTTTTTAAATAAGGATAAGGCAATAATTTCTAACAGTCAAGATGTATTTAAACATACAGAATGTAGAGTCAAGTCCACTTTTAATCCATTGAACAGTAGTAGTAGCTATATGGATAGTTTTAAGAAATTAGTCCTTGATGATATAGAATTATTAGACCTTAAGAAAAGGAATTCTAACCTCAACCATAAAGAAAGGGAAGCTTTGAAAGATCTGGAAAATAATAAAGAACTAATTATTAAACCTGCGGACAAAGGAGGAGGAATTGTCCTTATGAATAAAGAAATGTATACTAAAGAGTTACTAAGGCAAGTAGAAGATACAAAAACTTATGAGAAATTAAGGGGTGATCCTACAAAGATCTTTAAGAAAGAATTGGAGAATCTTCTATTAGATGGGAAAGAGAAAGGAATTTTAACAGACCAGGAATATGAATACCTTAATATACAAAACCCAAAAATTCCTGTACTATATGTCCTTCCTAAAATACATAAGGATCTGACAAATCCCCCGGGTCGCCCAATAGTGTCGGGAATTAATTCAATAACTGCAAATTTATCCCATTATGTTGATATTTATTTACAGAGTATGATGGTTAATCTTCCGTCTTACCTTAGAGATACAACAGATACCATTAATTGGTTGAAAACTATCGAGTGGCAAGAAGATTATTTCTTAATAACTTTGGATGTAACATCACTATACACTGTAATAAAACATGAGTTAGGTATAAAAGCAGTAAAGAATTCCCTAGATAAACAAGGGGAATTATGTGATATACAGGTTGAATTTTTGTTAGAGTGCATTTCTTTTATTTTGACAAAAAATTATTTTTGGGTAGAAGATAACTTCTATTTGCAACTCCTAGGGACAGCAATGGGGAGTAAATTCGCTCCAAGCTATGCGAACATTTTTATGGGTTCTTGGGAGGAGGTTTTTATATTGGAGAAAAATGAATATAACTCTGGTATTGTTAGCTGGAAAAGATACATTGACGATTGTATATGTATTTGGAAGGGGACTGAAGAAACCCTGACCAGATTTTATGATTATATTAATAATAATCAAATGGGTTTAAAATTTACCCATATACATAGTAAGAATAGTATCAATTTTCTGGATTTAACAGTATATGTGGAAGATAATGAGATAAAAACTTGTACTTTTAGAAAACCAACAGATTCGAATAGCTATGTGAACCCCAAAAGTTGTCATTATAAACCTTGGGTACAAAATATACCAAAGGGGGAATTCAAACGAATTAAAAGAAATTGTACAGATCTAGAGATATGTAAGAAACAAATAGATGAGTTGGAAAAAGTCTTTGTTGGCAAGGGATATAATAAAGACTTATTAGGAAAAGTTAAAGGACAAATAATAGAGAGTACAGATGTAGTAAAAGAAAGGACTAAAAGAGAGGACTTATGCCCTCTTTTTATCACAAAATATAGTGAAGATTACAAAGAAATTGAATATATTTTTAAGAAATATTGGCCTATTTTATTAAAGGATAATGAGTTAAATAAGATTTTACCAGAAAGACCTAAAATTATATATAAGAGAACGAGAAACTTGAAAGAATTTTTAGTGCCCAGTTTTATTGATAGTAAGAAAATTAAAGTACCATTTTTTAAACAGGGCTTAAAAGGATTTTATAGATGCAATAAATGCATGGCATGTCGGACTTGTAAAGATAAAACTAGAATTATTAGTGATTTTAAATCAAATCAAACAGGAAAAATTTTTAAAATAGATAAATTATTAATGTGTAAAAGTAAGAATGTTGTCTATTTACTTGAATGCCCATGTGGACTCCAATATGTGGGACGTACGACTAGATGTTTTCATATAAGAGCAGGAGAACATATAAGAAATATAAAGAAAGGGTTAACTACCCATAGTGTCCCGGAGCATTTTATGAAATATCATAATAAAGACCCGTCCGTTTTAAAATTTACAATAATCGATCAGGCTTTGATGCATTGGAGAGGGGGAAATATGACCAATCTGGTCTCTAAAAAAGAGACAGAGTGGATATATAAATTGAAAACTTTAACCCCTGGAGGACTTAATGTCTGTATCGATTTGAACTGTTTTTTAAGAGAATGATTTGTGTACGATTTTAAATATGTGTTATTTCAGTAAAAATGATATTTTGTGGGATATAATTTGATAAGATAGAACACTTTTAAATAAGTATTTTAACTTGATAAAAATAAAAGAAATGTTTTAGGGTTAATTATTGAAGAGGATATGACGTGAAAGGCAAAAGGGATCTGTGTTTTATATAAAAGATTGTAAGTGTTAGAACAACCTCTTGATAGCCCCTGAGGAAGTGTGACAGACACGAAACGCGTTGGGCCTTGTAGGGGTTACAATTTGGGGGTCTGTGAATATTCCGGTGGATTTCTTTCCCTCGCGTGGTGTGGTTTTGCCGTTTGCATAGCGCATTGGCCAAGCGCTGTGCTTTTGTTTTCGGCTCCAATTTCACCTCTGCGGGAGTGCTTCACTGGTGTATGTTGAGACCCATATATTTGCATAGACTTTGTATGTTTTACGCTTGATCTATGATGAATAGAACAGACTACTGAGTAACAACTTGGAGAGCAGTCATTTTAATTTGAGATCAAGCGTTTTGAAAGTGAATATTTTAATTAAGAATTGGGAGAGATCGAGTAATTGAAGTGGAGCGGATTTCAATTAATGAGTAACTTCCCTCTTTCCTTTCCATCTACTCAATGGAGGAATGATAATTGCTGTTTGTAAAGTATAAGATTAAGAGATCTTCAGTACATGACAACAGCTAAAAGATTTTGAAGAATTCAATCTACTTGTGTGAGTAGATATTTGATGGTTTAACTCTATTTAAGTGATCTGATTTAACACTTGCCTTATCTACTCCTTCTTTGGAGGTTTGTGGGAGTTTACTACGTTTAATTTGTATGAAAATCAAGGGAAGGTGAATTACCGATAAAGAAATATCTTCTCTGATTGATACAACTACGTGGGACATCGACATCTTGTATAGTAAGTGGAGATATTTGTTTTATGTTGTTAGTTACAACACATCATTGACGGAATTATTTCTATATGTCTCTTTCATATTAATACGATGGAGGAATAAGTCCACGAGATAAGAAGTGATAGAGGGCAACAAGATCTCTTTGACGTGAAAATCTGGAAAATTAAAGAAAAACTGTAACGTTGACAAACAAGCTTTAAATACATATGTTGCGCTTACTTCATTAGTTATTTTGTATATTGTAACTAGCACACAGATTAAGGATTCGCTGGAAACTGTGTAGTGAATGAATTGTTTATATCTGTGAGAGTTAGATTTTATCTAAGCTGAATCCTTTATAGTCTGTGTTTGGTGTTGTAGTGGTGAATTCTCCATACTGGACACGCATTGACAACATTGCGCTTAAGTTCCGACCAAATATAAGTAGACTTAGATAGCCTGGAAATAGGAGCATCCATTTTGGGAAGATGAACCCACTGAGTAAGCGCGGCCTCAGAAAAGGGATAAAGCTTGGCAAATTTCTTGGACGTAGAGGGATTCCTGTCCGGGGATTTCCACTCTTCAGACACAAGGTAGTCAAGAGTGGGGTTAGGTGGAATGTAAGTAAGGGGCTTTTTAGGCTCCTGTAACACATTGGGGTCAGAAGGAACCTCCTGAACTAAGGGAATGTTAAGAGTAGTCAAGACAGCCCTGATCGGGCCCTCAGCAGAGGGCTCAGGATCAGCCTCAAAAGGATCCCCAAAAAACTGAGATGAGCCCACAGCAGAACATTCCTCAACATCTGAATCCACCAGCAGTTCCTCTTCAGAGGAATCTGACATGTCAGGTACTCCCTGAGGTTTGGGCAGGGATGATCTGATGGATACAGGGGATTGTCAAGCCTAGAAGACCCCACTCAATTGAGATGGTAACATTTGTAGGGTACATTTTAAATCTTTAGTAGTAGCCTTAAACTCCTGTAACCAAGTTGGCTCTAATACATGGTTGGAGGTCCCTGGAGGCGATTCAGGGGCAGCAGCACATGTAGGGCATAAATGACCTGCGTATTCTCTAGGTAACCCTGATTGACCTAAGGAAAAATGCACAATGGGGGTAACAGATGTCCCAGGGTCCTTAGTCTTAGGCCTAGCCCCAAGTTCAGACAGATTAGACATTCTCACTGTGTCACAAACGTCTCAATATATCTGGTATACGCTAAACAGTGTTTAAGATTAAAATTTCACCCCCAGAAAGCACAAAAATGCACTGGCAGGCGATGGGTTAATCAGCTGAGGAAAGAAGGAAAGCTCAAGCCCTGCTTAGGATACTCGTGAAGGGATGAAAGAAAATGGCAACTGCAACGGGAGCCAATCAGTAACAAGAGCGCAAAGCAATCGCTCATGAGAAATGTAGTTTCCCTGTACAAATACCCCAAAACACTCAGTGCATGAACCAGATCATAGAACAAGGGTAGACAAATAAAATGAGCCATCTCTGAAGTCACTACGATGAGCGGTTGCAGAGATATGTCCCAAACAGTAAAGTCTCATAGAGGTGAATGTAGCATGGCGTCTATGAGGTAAAAACAAATTTTACAAAATTTACACTGAGGTAAAAAAATTAGCAAATACACCAGAATACATAGTAAAAGTGAAATAAACACTGCCCCCAACCGGGAAAGTGTTGAAAAGTACCCAAAACATGTCAAAATAGCATACAGAGGGTTAAATTACCACAGAAACACCGCTCCAAGCCCCCAAACAGACATACAGACAAACCCAATGAGTTCAGGAGTGTGTAATAGGAACTCCAATGGAGAACTCTGTGCGGAGAGTAAGCGTGGGGCAAGTGGACCTCAGCACTCAAGGGGTTACTCATGTTTTTAGCAGGTCTTCTGTCCTCAGATTACAATGTATTTCAGAAGAAGCCTCCGTGGGCCACTCCCGGGAAAGAACTTGTCCAGCAAGATTTTCCCCTCAGGGTTAAAAGGTCCACCACAGCACCTGGAAACTGAGCTATCCACATCTATGGCCATTGTCAGTTATGGTAATCCGCCTAATTGTGGTATTCCATATCTAACAGAAAACAATAAAAGACTAAAACTAAAGCAGAACAGCTTCTCTGTCTTTCCTTTTCAAAGGAAACAATCTAACTGGAGAGTATTGGCTACTGTAGGCTGAGAGGGAAGGTAGGCTCCACGCAACATTCCTTATTCAAGAAAGTTTCCTGTCTTACTTAAAGGGGTAGGTTGCCTACCCAAAGTTACCAGTAACCTATTTTGGATGGCAGAGAAAGAAAAATCTGGAAATTTAAATTAATGGTTATATTTGACACATTAAAAACAGGTCTGAACCTGGGGATGGGCTTCATGTCTCATTATAAGATTGTACACAGATAAACTCCAACTCCCAGACTAACAGGCTCTTCATGTCTCTGTGTTAATGATCATTTCCTTGCTCCCAGGACTTTGATGTTTGTCCTGAAAGCTTGTACTTTCTATGTTATCAGTCAGCCATTATATCACCCTCATGAGTTTTTTGCTACAAAATTACACTAAACTCCATCTAGTCTTGGAAGGAAATTTTCAATTTAATGGCAACAGGTATTGTAGTATATATAGACTTATCAAGTCAGTTAGATGTTCGAATATGTATTTAAGAATTATATAAAACAGATCAGATATGGCCCTTGCAGGGTCTTTTGGCGGCCAAACTCTGATTCTGTTGGTTTTATTAAATTACATCATATTTTTAGGAGGCTATGGCTTTTAACTTGTGACTCTACATTATATATATCACACCTTATGAAAAGGTTGGGCAGGAATTTAATGAAAAATCATCTCAAAAATAAATATAAGACAAACATTATCTTGTTTGACATTTCAAAAATGTGAAAAAAGAGCAGATACAATATTCATGATATTTTTTGACAAAAGTGTTTAGAGTGTTAACTTACCGCATTTCATTGCTCCATATTGCTTCTGGAGTATCAAACTCTCCTAAGTAAATTTCAGAAAATTTTTCTGGTTCATAATTTTCTAGGTAGCATACCATAGCTTCAGGAAGGATATGGCCAAGAATACTTCGTTGGAAAATATCCGGTCCTTTGCTCTGTAGACAAAAATATTTTCTAGAGTGTAGGGGTGCAAACTATCTTACATCTTTGATAAGTTATAGAAAGGTAGTAGCTGCATAAAGTCTAAATTATTAAACAGAAAATACAAGCATTTTTTTTCCAATTATTAATTTCGTCTTTAGAAGTGAAATTTCTATATTTTTCTGTTATTATTTGTGATTCACACAGATGTTGGGAAATATTAGGTGACAGACTTTAAAATGTGCTTAAAAAGGTAGTTCATCTATGGTTCACACTAAACGTTATAACTACTAAAACAAACATACGCAAACACAACAGTGACAGACATAGAACTACTCCAATTACAACAAAAGTCTAAATGACTGAAGATTTAAGCAAAGTAGTAAAAAGATGGCTACATATGTGAGGGGATTATACATTTATACAGTTTCTATTTTATTCATGCAGACAGACAAAAGTCATTTGAGTTTATTAGTTCATACTCACCTCTTCTGACCTAAAAGCTTGCTTTGTGTGAGTATACTTCAAAAACCTAAAACAAAACAGTCAATTATTTCATTCTGGATATTGGTGCCAGAATTATACACCACTCAAAAGGCTTAAATGCATAAATATTGTCTTTTCTAACTGGTTAATGCTCACTTTGAGGATGGTTTGTGTGATTTCATCTTGATTTGCATGCTTTTGTGGGTACTGTAAACACTCACAATTAGCAAAATATTAACTTTTTAAAATGTTGCTTGATCGTATGCTTGCAGCAAGGGTGACTCGTACTCCTTTTCAGAGCACTGACATCTCAGGGGAACATCTTCATATCATATCTCCCATATGTAAAGAAATTTAATATAGACATTAAAATGCAAAAAATTAGGATATGTTTGTCTTAAAGGTTTTTAAAAGATGCACTTGGAAGAAGAGATTGGAATATTTTCTCTTTGTACAATGTTTACCTGTGTAGAATTTTAATATTTTTTATATATATATTTGTGTGTTATAGTGTTTTTCATGTTGATTAGAATAGGGCTACTCTCACTATTGGGAGATGCTTCTATGAAAAGAGGATTTTTGTATTACTTACTGATCAATGCTTTCCTCTTATTCCATTAGGGACACAGGGGCTCTGGAGGTCCCTTAGGAACTAGAACACTATGAAAAACCTCTGAAGGAGGTGGACTTCCTCTCAGGCCAGCCTAAGCTCCACCCAGCTCCTACTAAAGGCCAGTTTACATTTAACAAACAACCAAAGTATAGCAGAAAGACAACCACAAGAATGTCAATTACAACATAATTTAACAAACAACCAAACAAGTAGGAAGTTATACTAGAAAATCAGGAAGATGGGCAACTCCGTTACAAAAGCATATAACACTTTCATCTGAATACTTGCCAATGAATAGGCAAAAACACTGACTTTGTAAAGACAAAGTCTTGCACAGCTGCTCCTTGCAGGTTTAGTTCAAAAAAGTCAATCACACATTAATTAAGCTGGTGGAGTGAGTAATGATCCTGAAAGAGACCAAGCTTTTGCATGAAGAACTTAGACTTGCCTAATATTGGACTCAACCCAAGATGGCAAAGTAGATTTAAAAGCTGTATGACCAAGCAACGGACCTACTCAAAAACAAATATAGAATATTTGTCTTATGGAGAAACTGAGTCAGCAGAACAGCGTGTCTAAAATACCAAACAACATCAAACATGTTCAATTCCTGCACATTATGATTTGCTTCTTGATTGGGGTTGACAAATTCCTGGGTCAGATAGAAGACCGACATGAACTTTGGCAAGAAAACAAACCTCAGCTGAAGAATGGCTTCATAGGAAAAACATGAAAACAAAGGCAGTGATTCTTTACAGTAAGGGCAGTAAAGCTATGGAATTCTTTGCCTCAGGATGTTGTACTTGCAGATAATGCAACTGCTTTCAAAAATGCAATGGATGCCTAACACAGAACAATATTGAAAATTACGACAGATAGCTTCAAAGAACAAAGGATGTTGATCCAGGGAACTATCTGACTGCCATTTGGAGTCAGGAAGGAATTTTTTTACCCTACTAAATTGGAAATTGCTCCAGAGGGCTCTTTTTGCCTTCCTCTGGATCAACAGGGGTGTTTTTGGCATGGACTGGACTTGATGGATGCATGTCTTTTTTCAGCCTCATCAACTATGTTGCTATGTAAAAGCATGCAATTCCACTACCCTGCACACCAAGAACAACGGCATCAGTAAAAACACAGCCTTTGAGGTAAGTGACGACTGCAGCAAGAGGATCAAAATTAATTCAGAAGAATATCCCAGAACCAAATTCAGGTCTCAGAGAGATGTTGGCACCTTAACGTTTGGCTAAAAAGTAACAGAACCTTGAATGAAAACCTATATGACCTGAAAGGGCATGACTCAGGGCTTGACGAAGATAGGAACGGATGAAAAGTAAAGTGACCAAATCCTGTGATAAATCTTAAAGCCAGCTCTGGATGATGTATTTGGCCATGGGAGAGAAGATCTGGAATGAGAAGAAGTCGCCATTGTTTGTTGACTGCTAGACTGAGCAGGCCTGCATATGAAGCTCTACTGGGCCCATGCTGGAGCAATAAGACTTAAGAGATGTACCCATAATTTTACTATGAATCACCCTGTGAATCAGAGGCAAAGAAAGAAATGAAGGCCAGGCTAATCTGGACAGACATCATCATAGTGTTTATGGCCACATTCAACAGATCACTTGTTCTTGCACAGAGGATTGGAACCTTGATTTGTTTTTCTGAGATAACATCAAGTCCATGTCTAGTAAGCTTACCCAACTGACTGTTTCCACTCTCCAAGATCTAGCATCTGCTGAACATACTAGACCATTTCAGGTAAAAAAATGGTTCCCCAAGGCCAATATTTACCTAACCCATATGACCATATAGATAAGGACATAGACTTCATGGTTGTCTCCAGTGTAATAAGTCCTCTAATGTGGTTAGCAAAGATAAAGTATGTGCAGTCATATGAGCAAGACGCAACAGAGAAGGGATTTACAGCTGCTGTGCTGAATTAAAAATAACATTAAAGGAATAGTAATGGATGAAACTAAACGGATCTCCAATTAATCCTCAAGTTTTTGGCCATGTAGCTCTGTATTCCAAAAAATTCACCGACATGTATTTTAACAGTAATTTAATTATAAAGTATCCTCCTCCCACCCCTTTTATATCTTCTATGCCACCTCTCCTAAGATGTAGACTGCACAGCTCACAAAGATGGACGATCTTCTCACTGTGAGCATAAGGAAAACCCTGCCCACTTGATGAAAGAGGGCATGATTTTCCTTATACTCACAGAAGATTGTCCCTTGCTGTGCTCCATCCAGACGGGCTACGTGTGACGTAGGTAAATAGGGCTGGAGGGATTAACTTTACAATTGAATTACTGTTGAAGTACACGTCGGAGAATATTGATATAGAGCGTTCCATGCACAAAAACACGAGGAGTAATCGGAGAGGATAGTAATATCCAATAATAATGTTATTTTGTATTGCAGATTTAAAAAATTAATTATGTGCAGCAAATCCCATCTCTCAAACCTTTATGGTTTGAGAGATATTCTCATCTAAAAGTTCCCCACTCCCTCCCCTTCCCCTGATGTCAGCTGTGAAGCTAACAGCAGGAGATTCCAGTCGGCTGTCTTGAGGAGGCTCTTCATAAGAGTTGAAATATCGATCTTTAAAAAGAACTACTTCATTGGAACGGTCTACAAAGTGTGCTTGCAAACCAGGCACACTTTGTCGACCATCCCAATGAAGTAATTATTTTTAAATAACGAGATTTTGGCTCTGCTGATGAGCCGAAGGCTGGTCCCAAGACAAGGATCACCTGTTGTCAGCTACAGCGCTGATGTCAGGAGAAGGGGAGGGAGGGGGAAACATTAGATGCGAATATCAATGGGATATGCTGCACGTTTTTTTTTTTTTTTTTTTTTTTATATCTACAATACAAAATAACATTATTGTTGGACGTTAGTATCAGCTTAAGGTCTCATTCGAGTACAGAAACTGGCCTGTAGAGCTCGGAGGAGGTGAAGCATGGCTGATTGGGCAGATACCTCCTCCTGAGGATTTTTTTTCTTCTTCAAGTGCACTGCCTACTAGCAGAGGGACATTAAGCCCAGTGGTCCCAATGTCTCTCAGGAGATAAATAGAGAAACTTTATTACAGAGTCAATCTACATTTTTCTGACAGTTTAAGACCAGATATTTGCTGCCTTGTTAGAACTGTTGCTACTGCTATCTATGGAAAGTTTGTGTCCATGATGCTCAACTCTTCATAGGCAGTAACAGACACAACGTCAATTGGCTGCAAAAGATCTTAGACTCAAACCCTCATGAAAGTTGCTCTGTAAATTGTTTTGATTGTAGCAACTCACAGCAGTGAAAGTGCCCTTGTTTTACTTTGCAGAAACAGCCCTAAATATTCTCTTAATATGGATTTACTGCTCCTTTAAGAATGTTTTACTAAAGTCTAATTCATTTAATAATTATTTAAAAAGACTGAGACATTTACAAGAATATTTCTCAACAAATAAAAATGTTTATGAATGGAAGGCATGGAATGAAGGAAAGAGGGAGTGATAAGAACTGCTTTTTGGAGTCTGGAACATGTTTACAATAAAAAACACCCTTAAGGTATTCCAACAATTAATTCATGCATAAAAAAATTAAAGGTTTATCTACAGAAATATTAGGGCATAATGGTGACAACTGAATTGTCAACATTATGCACCTATACACTATGCAACAATACCATATTAAAGAATTAGCTCCTCAGGTGATGAATTTCAGGTGACACAATTTTAAGCGTGTTATCCTCATCTATTATGTAAGCAGGACTGAGGATGAACAAGGACAAAAGGAAGAGGCTTTATATAAGTGTTTTTCCAATGTTCAAATACTTTAAAAATATATTTTTATCTATTTTATTAATTGTAGCTACAAATAATTCTGATATTTTGTTACTTTTAAACCTATAGACAGTTTTTCAAATTGGTTTTTCCTCCACTAAAACCTTGAAATTGTGTATTTTGAAAGAAAAGGGGACAAAATCTGGAGAAAGAAAAATGATGTATTTTTATGCTATCTAAACAGATTTTTTAAATTTATTTTTACTGTGTGAAGAAAGGAGTTATTTCTTGTTCACTATATCTGTGAGTCGAGCAAAAATATTCTGCATTTGCTTAATTACTTGCTATCTAACACTGCCTTACATTATTTCCACATAACTTTGTTTGTTTAATTTTTATACAACAAAGCACAATTTGTTTTGTTTACTCAGGAATGACATTGTTACTGTAAAATCTCAGGTATAATACGCACCTGTGTATAATACACAGATGTAAATTTTACCCCAGATTTTAGGGTAAAAAGAGTGCCTACGTAAATACACATCCTAGTTTTCCCTGCTTCCACTCACTCCCTCCGGAGTCGGCTGTGATCTCTTACACACAGTGCGGCACTCTTGTATTTGCTGCCCACTTCCAGCAATGCTGCTGTGTGGACCGTTTCATTTAAGCCAATAGGAATGTCCTTTGCAGGGCAATACCATAGGTCTAATGCCCAGAGATCACAGCAGACTTCGGAGGGGGTGAGTGGAAACAGGGCAAGCTGGGAGGGGATTGCACTCTCGCATAATACGTTCCCCCCCACTTCATTTAAGGTGAAGAGGGGCAAAATTATTGCTATTATGAGATTTTACGGTATATTGCACAATTAATTCCCTCTTACCTGGCAATAGGGAGCACATTGGAACCAGTGTACATCATAATAAAGAAGAACACTCCAGTAAGATAGAAGCGAGGCAGCTGTGGGTTGTCTTGCATTATGTGATAGAGCAATATGGAAACCTTCTCAACCAGAATGGGATCAAACGTCAGCAAAAGCTGAGGAATGAAATGGAAAAAAAATCCTGCTTGTTGTTGTTTTGGTGCCAGAGTAGCTAAATGGGAAGATATTTAAATGGCTAGTGGAAAAACGTTTAGAGCAAAAGAACCATTCTAAACAGTTTTCCTCTAGTCTTTTTATGTACATAAAAATAAATATATATGGAAATAAATACTAGAGAAAGATGAATGTAACAGCCCAGAACAAAAGCAGCTCATTCCATTAAATGGCCAACATGTTTTATTTTTATTAAATATTAGAATTGGTCACTTACCTGGGTGATATGGGGAAGGCAGGTGTTATCTGACAGCAGTCGCTTTACTTTGGGTAAGGGTCTAATAACTGCATTGTCCTGATCCCTAGAAAACATTTGCTTATAATCATAATTTATTTATAAAGTTTCAACAGTTCCCACAGCACTGTACAAAAGGTTCACAAGACAGTACAAAGCAGTACAATGCGGCTGCAATGGAAACAAGATTATTTACAATCAAGATTAAAAGATATTGGAGATGAGGTAGCCCTAATCAGTGGAGCTTACAGTATATTACAAATCCTAATAAATTCAAATTGCTCAGCAAACAGATCCACTTTAGCAATGAGCAATTCACGCCATTCACTTTTCATTTGTGCATAAAGCCTAAAATCTCTAAACTACATGACATATATCGAAGCAATTCTTGGGTAAATCAACTGCACTCCAGGGGACAAACACAAACTCCTAAAATTACCATGTATTTAAATGGAGTATTTCACCCGGGACTGAAAGAGGACTCTAATGTGTTGCTTCACAGTCTGTTGAAGACCACACTAGAATTCAAGGGGTTAAAATCCCAATTTAGATTTATGGAATTTATTTCTCCACTATGGTTCCTTTAGTTTCCCCAATAACAACTCATTTGCTTTCATACATAGGGCTTTATGCAAACTGAAGCAATTCTAGGGCAAACCAACTGTACCATTGGGTAAAAAGAAACATTCCCCAAATTCCATTTGATATAAAATATATTATATTGACATAAAATATGAATTATGTTTGCTAATAAATCCCTGTCTCTTAGTGCACTGAGGGATGCAGGGACCATGGGGTACTCAAACCAAACTCCTTGCCCTCTATACACTTCCATTCATTAGACAGATTAGTTTAAACCTAGAAAAGCTAGGAAAGGTATAGATACCAAGACAGAGAAGTCAAGTAATGGCAAAATATCCAAACTCATACTAGTTGTTTCAGGGTGGTCAATTAACTAAGAGAAAAGGATTTAGCAGTATGTATAAAAAAGAGGATTTTATTCTTACCTGTTAAATCCTTTTCTCTTAGTCCATACAGATTACTGGTAACTTTGGGTAGGCGACCCCCCCTTTAATAGCCAGGACTGTAGGCAGATCAGATTCCTGAGAAAGGTCCCTAATCAGCACACCAAGATAGAAAGGTCGACCAGACACAATGGTAGGCCTTAGAAAAAACAGCACTGAACATAGTAGCCACCACACCAGAATTAAAGCCTTAATTCAGTATTGAGGATTCAATTTCCAAGCCGTCAAAGCTAGACGATGAACATCCTTCTTCCACAGGTAACCCTGTAGAAGAAGATCCGGACGGCAAGGGAGCCGGAATGGCTCCGCCACTGACAGATCCAGAAGCTCTGGAAACCAAGCCTGTTGAGGCCAGTACGGAGCGATCAGAATGACTGGACAACGCTCCAGTCTCAATTTCCGTAACACTTTGTGCAACAAGGGGAGGGGAGCAAAGATTTAAGCCAGAGGAAATAACCAAGGAATGGACATGGCATCCACCGCTTGAGCTAGATGATCCCTCCAGCAAGAGCAGAACCTCGGAACCTTCAGGTTGTGTCTTGTCTCCATCAGGTCAATGCAAGGAAGACCCCACTTCTGAACAATGAGGGTGAACACCACTGGGTGCAGTTCCCACTCTTGGATGTCCACCGTGTGTCGACTGAGGAAGTCTGCCATAACGTTATCTACTCCAGGAATATGCACTGCGGATATGGCAGGAACATGTTCTGCCCAGGACAAAATAGCCTTGACCTCTAACCAAGCGGAGAGACTTCTTGTTCCTCCCTGCTTGTTGATGTAAGCCACAGCCATGGCGTTGTCGGACTGGACCCAGGCTGGGCATTCTTCCAGCTGGGGTGTCCAATGGCGAAGGGCATGAAATATCGCCCGAAGCTCCTACACGTTGATGGGAAGGAGAGATTCCTCCGGAGACCACTGACCCTGAGCACTCAGGCGACCCAGGACCGCTCCCCAGCCGGAGAGGCTGGCGTCCGTCGTCACCGTGGTCCAGAAGGATACCAGGAAGGACTTTCCCTTCAGACTGGAGAGGTCAAGCCACCATAACAAACTCAGTTCCGAATGAAGAGGGAGGGATACTGACGTCTTCAGAAAGTCCGGCTGACCCCTGCACACCTGGATCACAATCCCCTGGAGTTCCCTGGTGTGAGCCATGGCAAATGGGACCGCTTCTATGGTGGAGATGAATTTCCCCACTAGAGAGGACAGCTTCTTGGCTGGAACTGGATAGTGGGCCAGAACAGCAGAAACTCTGTGGGCGATCTGGTGAGCCACCTCGTCCGTGAGAAACACCATGCTCTGCTGAGTGTCGAAGAGAAGGCCCAGGAAGACAAGATGCTGGGATGGGACAAGATCTGACTTGTCCATGTTGATGATCCACCAGTGATGGGTGAGAGCATGAATGCATTCCTGAACTTGCTGATGAAGAAGTTCCGCAGAAGGGATTTTCGTAAGCAGGTCGTCCATGTATGGAGTAACTCTGATACTGTCCCGATGGAGGATGGATACTAAAGCTCCCAGGACATGGCTGAAGACTTGAGGAGCTGTAGTCAGACCAAAGGGAGGAGCTGAAAACTGAAAGTGCCCTTGGTCGCAGGCAAATCTGAGATACTGATGACTCTCTGGATGAATGGCGATGTGTAGATACGCGTCCTGAAGATCCAGAGAGGCAAGGAATTCCCCCGGGGACATAGCAGCAATCACCGTCCTTAGGGACTCCAGGTGAAAACGAGACTTGATCACAAAGGAATTGAGATCCTTCAAATTCAAAATGAGATGACAGCCGCCATCCTTCTTTGAGATCACAAAGAGGTTTGAGTAAAAACCCATACCACTGCCCCGAACTGAAACAGGCTCCAGAACATCCTTGTCCTGAAGGGCCTGGATAGCGCCACTGAACAGACTGCGTTTCTCTGCGCCCTGGGACGTAGAGGGGAAAAACAGAAAGGGAGGAAGAGAGACAAAAGGGATTCTGTACCCTTCTGCCACCACCTGTAAAACCCAAGGGTCCACCACTGAATCCTCCAAGATGCTGTGGTAGTGACGCAGACGGCCACCACCTGGGTTCCGCGAGTCATGCAGGAGGAGGCTTGGAAGCCTTAGGGTTGGAGGAGACCTTGGGCATCCATTGCTGTTTGGGCTTGGAGGAGGAACGTGGAGCTGAGGGAACCACCTGGTTCGCCTTTTTTCCTGGGGACCATAGGCAGAAGCGTACTCTTGCCCCCTGTGGCCTCATTAATCAGATCCTTAAGATCTGGCACAAACAAAGAGGTGCCTTGAAAAGGCAATGAGAGCAAAGCTTTCTTGGAAGCAATGTCAGCAGACCAGATCTTGAGCCAAAGAGCTCATCTGGCAACCACAGACATGGTGGAAACCCTTGCCACCAAACGAATGGCATCAAATAAGGAAGCAGAAACATAGTGCTGGGCCTCAGAAATGTTGGCAAGAAGCCGCAACATATCCAAAGTAGGAGCACCGTGACGGACAGCCAGAGTGAGCTGTTCAGTCCAGACCGCAATGGCCCGTTTCACCCATGCCGCAGCAAACGCTGGATGCATGGGAGTACCAGCAGTGGCAAAAATGGACTTGAAGGAGACCAAGTTTCTTGTCAATCCAGTCTTTCAGAGCGGACGCATCAGCAACTGGCAAGGCAGTGGACTTAGATAGCCTAGAGATAGGAGCATCCACTTTGGGGGGATGAACCCACTGTGCAAGCGCCGCCTCAGAGAAGGGGTAAAGCTTGGAAAATTTCTGGAAATACAAGGTTTCCTGTCTTGAGATTTCCACTCATCAGACACAAAGCAGTCAAGAGTGGGGTTAGGTGGAAAACAAGTAAGGGACTTCTTAGGTTCCTGAAAAACATCAGAGGGATATGAAGAGACCTCCTGGACTAAAGGAACGTTTAGAGCAGTTAAGACAGCCCTAATCAGGCCCTCAGCCGAGGGCTCAGGATGAGCCTCAAAGGGGTCCCCAAAAAACTGAGAGGAGCCCACAGCAGAGCATTCCTCAACATCCGAATCCACCAACAGTTCCTCCTCAGAGGAATCTGATACGTCAGGTACTCCCTGCGTTTTCGGCAGGGAAGATCTGACTGAAGAAGGGGTTTGCCAGTAGTGGAAGACCCCCTGTAATTGGGATGGAAAGAGCTGTAATGTAGACCGGAGGTCTCTAGTAGCAGCCTTCAACTCTTGCAAACAAACTGGCTCTAATGCATGGCTGGAGGTCCCTGCGAGACATTCAAGGACATCAGAACATGCTGGGCATAAAGGACCTGAGAATTCTCTAGGTAACTCTAAATGACATGTGGAGCAATGCGCAATAGGGGACACAGAGACCCCGGCGTCCTTAGTCTTAGGCCTTGCCCCAAGCTCTAACAGATTAGACGTTCTCACAGTGTAAAAATGTTTAAAGTATAAGGAATCACCCAAATACAGTGTGTAAGATTAAAATTTCACTCCAGAAATCGCTAAAATGCACTTATCTGGCAGGCAAAGGGTTAATCTGCAGAGGAGAAAAGGAGAGTCCAAGCCCTGCTTAGGATACTTGTTCAGGAAAAGGCACAAAATGGCTGTCGCGACGGGAGCCAGTCAGAAATGAGCATGTGTAGCAATAGCTCATGGGAAATGAAGTTTTCCCAGAAAAAGTACCCCAACAGTGCCCGAAGTTCCTTAGCCCCCCAACACACTTAAAACGTTAACCGGATGAAAGAGCAAGGGCAGACAATTAAAATGAGCTATCTCTGAAGTCGCTACGTTGAGCAGTTGCAAAGCTATGTCCCAAACTGTACAGTCCCATAGAAGTGAATGGGGCAATGGAGTCTATGCGGTAAAGCGTGCCTTAACCCTATGAGTGCCAGAGGGGTACGCAACGCATTGCAAAGGGTTAAAGGCGCAGAACACAAATTTTGCAAAGTTGAAACTGTGAATTAAAATTCCAATTACATGAAGCAGCACTAGAACATGTTAGCAGACCCAAGAAAACACTGAACCCAGTACGGAAAGTGCCAATAAAGCCCCAAAAGATGCAAAACCAGAAGCTAAAGGGTTAAGTTACCACAGAAACTTGCTCCAAACCACCCAACAGACATACAGATAAACCCAATGAGTGCAGAAGTGTGCAATAGGAACTCCAAAGGAAAACCCCTGTGCGGAGGGGCACTGTGGGACATGTGGACCTGCAGCACTCAAAGGGTTGCTCACCTTTCCTGCAGATCTTCTGTCTTCAGTTTACCATGTATTAAGAAGAAGCCTCAGTGGGCAACTCCTGAGGAAAGAACATGAACACAATATTCTCCCCCAGGGCTTAAGGTCCACAAATAGCACCTGGATACTGAGGTAGACACATCTAAGGGCATTGTCATTTATTGTAATCAGTCTAATCTAACAGAAAAATAAAAAATTAGCTAAAAACTACAGCAGAACTGTTCTGTTGCCTGTGTGTTCACCAAGGAACAAATCTTACTGGAGCTGATTGGCTAGCTGCAGTCGAGGAGAGAAGGTAGGCTCCAACCCCTGCATTCACTTCTAGAATTGTTCCTGCCTAGTTAAAGGGACGGATCGCCTACCCAAAGTTATCAGTAACCTGTATTGGACGACAGAGAAATTCCCTTTTCTCCTGCATCATTGAGGGATGTAGGAGCCATGGGAATGTCTCTAAACAGTGCCAAAAACAAGAGAGAAAACGAGACAACAGAGCCCTAGTAAATTCTGTGGCCAAAGCTTGCATCTTGTGATGCGAAAACATCAACTTTGTAGAAGTTTTTGAATGTATCAACAGATGACCAAATTGATGCCTTGCAGAGCTGATCCAAAAATGATAGGTTCTTCAAATCCCATAATGGGTTAAAGCAGCTTTCAATTTTAGATTCAAACTGTGTAACAGACCATATTACAGCTTGCCTTGGTGGAAAAGTAGGTGAGAAGAAGGGCACAAAAAATAAAGAGAGTCCTGAAACTCTTCTTGCAGAGTATACTGTCATATGTTTGAGGGAAGCTGAAGACAGAGGTTCAAAAGGAGAGCACTGAAGTACTTCCAAGACTAGATTCAAGACCAAAGGAGGAAGAAAATCCCTGTATGGAGGAACTACATGAGTTACCCCTGTAGAAATGTTTGAACCTCAGGCATATCAGACATTTTCTTCTGAAAAAGACCAAATAAAGCAAAAACTTGTAGATTGGTCAAGTTGGGATGATGAACAGAACCTTAAAGGAGAAAGACTGGAATCAGAGGAAGAAGTCAAGGATCTTCTACTGACATGTCAAGTAGGTTATGAATCAAAGCTCTTCTTGGCCAGAACAGAGCGATGAACAGAGCCTAAATCCGCTCTCTTTTTATCTTCGAGATCATCCTGGGAATCTTGGCCATGGGAAGAAAACATAAATTGAGCGTACTGCTACTGTACAGTCAAGGCATCCAATGTCATTGCCTTTAGGTCCTTAACTCTTGCCTAAAATATTGGTAGCTTTGCTTTAAAGCCAGATGACATCAGGTTTATTTTTTGCCTTCCCTAGCGATCCACTAGTTGCAGGAAGATTGTGTGCTTCCACTCCCTCTCTCAGATCAATGGTCTGTCTGCTGAGATATTCAGCTTAACAACTGTCTACTCCTGGGATGTAGATGGCTGATAGAGCTGAAATGTGAGCATCCTCCTAAAGAAAAATTATTTCCCCTTTAGTCAAAGCAGCCTTGCTCTTGGCACCTTCCTGAAGGTTTACATAAGCCACTGCAATTACATTGCTGCGCTGAATCCAAATGGGAAAGCCATTCAAAAAGCATCATCCAGGCAGAGAATGCATTGACAATGGCTTGTACTCCCAGAATGCTAATTGGAAGAAGAACCTCGATGGTTGACCAGCCACCCTGAATTGAGTGAGGGGTACAAACTGCTCCCTAGCCGAACAGGCTGGCAACTGTAGTCAACAATTTTCAGTCGGTAAAACGGAAGGGATGGCCCTTATATAGAACCTGACTTGTATCAATGACTGGAAAGACTGTTGTGTGGACCAAGCCAGAAGCACCTTCTGATACAGATAAGAAGGATCCTTGTTCCATGAGTGAAGCATCTTCAGCTGCAATGGATGTAGACTGCAAAAGGTATTGTCTATCATGAATACCATGATCCCCACCAGGTGCATACAGTCTCTAACAAAGCCTTGACTGATCGAGAACATGTCAGACTCTTGCTTGTAGACCTGCCTTCTTGTCTGTTGGCAATAACCTCTCTATAAAGTTGTATCGAAGATGAGACACAGAAAGACTAGATGTTGTATAGAGACAAGATGGGTTTTGTGAAGGTTGCTAATTCAGTCGTGTTGCTGGAGAGTCCGCGAGGTGAGTTATAGCTGCTGCTGAAGTTTAAATGGTGATGGAGCCTTGAGTAGGAAGTTGCCTAAGGAGTAACATTCAATCCCAAAGATTGAAGAAAGGCCACCAGGGGGCCATTACTTTTGCTAATACCATTGAGGCTGAAGCCAAGCCAAAGAGGAGACACAAAACCTGGTAGTGATGATCTTCAAATGTAAACAGGAGGAAACGGTAATGATCTGGGCAGATGGGAATATGCAAGTAGGCATCTTTGATGATGAGAGGTCACAAATTCTGCTGGTTTCATAATCTGACTGACTCCATCTTCAAACTGGGTATATGAAGAATAGGTCCAGGGCAGGACAAAAACCTCAATAGTTATGGCAGAATGAAGAAATTGGCATAAAAACCCTTGAAATGTTGGTCTTGTGGCACCAGCGCTATCATACCGCCTCCAAAATGGTTTATAAAACTTGATGGAAGGCCACTGTGAGCTGTCTGCTGGTAACCTGGACAATAAAAAGTGGGTTGGTGGCAGGACAATAAAGGACATCCTGTATTCTGCTGAGATAATTTAAGTACTTTGTCATCCAAGATGGAGTTCTTATACTAAAGGACATAGCAGCGTCTCCCCTCCTCCAGTGGAGGATCATTGGGGACTCTTACACTCCATCTTCAGGTTAAAGCAGACTTGGTATCTTGGGGCTTGGAAGAAAATTTATTGTGTGTTCAAGCAGGCTTGGTTTACCTGGATATCAAAAGCAAGTCCCAGAGGTGGCCAACTGCGATTGAGGAGGAGAACCTCTGTAGTCTCTGTATTCTCTTCTAGAACAAAATGATGCAGCCTGTAATGAGGCATCACAGACATGAAGAAATTGTAGAATGGCATGAATAAATAGTTCCACGTATTTATATTCCTCATCCCAAGACAGGTCTCATGTGGAGTAGACAGGATCAGAGCAGTTACTATATACCACACATTCATTCTCAGAAAATTCCTGAGTAAAGACTGTAGGGGGGTTATGGCTGATAGTAGCTGAAGGAGGTCTCTTGACTGGGGCCTTTGGGGTGCTTACCAGCCACTTGCTCAAAAGTTTTGAGACATGTAGCCTGTGAGGGCATTGGTCCATTCAGATTCCAATCTAGGAGGTGCTATCTGAGACCACTGTAAGTGCAGAACTGGTAATATGGGGTGAACACACAACAGACATGGAGCTGAAGGAATCTTGGAGCCACATGCAGAACAACTGATGGCTAGAGGCATGCCCTTGCTGCTCCTAGTTTTTTTTCTCTCCTTTCCTCGTCTTTGACATGTGTTAGGAAAGGTATAACAAGAAGCTCAGAAAACTATTGAAAAGTAGCAGAGTGGCCACAGAGGAAGTTATTCATCAGATGCCACCACCCCCAAGAAGCATGCCAGACAGTGCATGCCTGTAGGGAGGGAAAAGGGAGAGAGGAACATTGGAAGTCTCAATGAGAATTTCACTCCACCTGGCATAGTTAAGTGTTGCCATATGTAAGCGCTATAGGCAATACCAGGGGCTGTAGACCTGTTTGTGTACCCACGATGGGCCCACCAAGTGGAACTGATGTGGTCAGTGCACCCTCTTCCTGTATAGCCCCATGAGCTGGACTGCTGCAGGTAATCAGAGCAAAGCATGAGTAGAGGACGTAAAAAGGCCCTATCACAGGTTGAGGTCTCAACAGGAATAGTCTAGCCAGCCCACTCCAAACAGAGGATAATCTCCCAGCTCAAACTGCAGAGTAAGCTAGACCGCCATGGTTGCCAAAGTGGCACCTGGTGGAATCAGTCCCCTGCTCATACAGACCCTAAGGAACTGACTGGCAGGCAGGGCTCTCAGAATGAAAACCTTGATCAAAAGATGAAGAAAAAAAAAACAAGAATAAATAATAAAGACAAAACTTCCCTCTGGGAAATGGCCCTGTACCTCCTGAAGGTCACTCAAAACAACTTATATCTAGCTAGTGGGCAGAGTGGCATAGAGGGCAGGGAGTAGAAAGAGTCTGGTTCTGAAGTTCCCTTCCGTCACACCCCATGGTCCCTGCATCCCTCAATGACACAAGATAAATGGGACTTTCAATGCTCTGAATGCTAGAAAGGTCTCCAACACACTTCTCTGCTATGCTTTGGAGATGTCTCTAGCAATTCATGAAGTTAAAAGCCTCATTTTGGTCAAAAGGAATTTTTCTTTGTCCCCTGTGGGGCAAATGGTTTGAAAGGAAGTTCCACTGTGTTTTGTAATCAATTGCATATTATCATTGTCACAAGCCTTGACCCCCCCCATTAAATGCTACATAATAGATTAGCACTTTGTAAGAGGTGACATCTCAAGAATCCCTTCTTTTACCTGCTGGGGAAGTATCCGCACATGGTAATCAGCATATTGAGAATCAAAGTGGCAAGGTCAGTCTCATTCAGCACAGCTTGTCCGCTTGCCAACAAACACCACTTCAGTTGAGGTATTACTTGGAGTGGTCGCCAGCCATCCATACCCTGGGCCCAACAGCGTGTTTTTGGGTTTAGTACTCCTTTGGTCCAGAACTCTTGCATCTATTTAAATATAATGAACTTTATTAATTTGCAGCTACAATGAGAATACTGCTCTCCAGAAACTACCAGCGATAATTACAACACAAATCTACATTGTACACAAGCTTGCATTTTAAAGGATCACTAATAATTAAAAATGATCAGAGGTTATGCACTCTTAAATACCTTGTACTCCATGCTATTCTCTGAAAATCCTGTTTTTCTGAATCCTAAAAACTAGTTTTAATTATGCTTTCTGGGGTTCCAGTTCTTGTTTGTTTGGCTTCTGAAAGTCTCAGAAATGATGGAACTTCACTGTCTGCAAGTGGCTGAGATAATGTAAATAACCTTGCTGAATAGAAGTAATAATCTCAATAGATTAATAGCATTAGCTCTGCACAATTATGCAAATTAGTATAGACTACACATACAGACATATATATAGACTTAACATATAACAACAGATATTAGCCGTAAGCACATTATATTTAAAACTAGTTGAAGAGTCCGTGTACACGGGCCAAAGTGTCACCCAGCAACGGCCGCGGTGCAGTCATGCGCAGTAGAGACTGCTCGCAGCGTGGCTGATATGGAGCGGGGCCGTAGTCCTCTCTGCACACTACTGTCTGAAATCGGAGCACCGGCGGCAGGCAGTCTGTACTGCATGTGACTGCAGCACGCACAGCCGACAAACGTACATTTAGAGAATTATTATATAGAAGGATTATATAACCCAAATTCATCTTTTGGGGGTGCACAACAAATAAATATATACTTTAGATATCTGAACAAACGTGTCAAACTAAGGCCAGTATTCATTGCAGTTAATAACTGTATCAATGGTTTTGACTGCAAATGTCTCCATGGGAGTCTGTTACATTAAGTCAGTTGATAACAGTAATCAACTGCAGTGTAATCTAGGAAGGATTTTCACATTTTCTAAATAAACTAAAAGCCAAAAAAAGGGGATTTCTGAGCACTCAGCAATAAATACTTTTCTCTTAGTCATTGTGGAACACAGACACCACAGGGATAATTTTCTATCACAAGAAGTCAGGGAACTTACAAACAAAGCTCTCTGGAGAATGACACTCCCCTCAGCTCCACTTAAGCCCCATGCTGCACAGCATCCTACAATTTTATGAACAACAAAGACACAGAAAAAGGCAGGAAGTCAGCAAAACACCCGAGAACATCTTGGACACCCTTGCCCAGGACACAAATCACACATTTTTTCTGAGAGGGATATCTTGTTTTCCATTAGGTCTAAGAGAAAAGGATTTATCAATAAGTACACAAAATTCTCCTTTTCCCTTTGTCTATTGTGGAACATAGGAACCATGGAGACATGCCAAAGCTGTTCAAATCAGAATTCCAGGGAGGGAAGAAAAACTTCCAAAAGCAAATCCATTCTCACTGTATAAAAACCACAGACACCTCACACAGAACTATGCAAAAGAATGGTTAGCAGAGAAGGAAAAGAAAAAACCTACACAAGCACCATTACCTGGATGACCTTCCTCCCAAAACTTGACCTCAGCAGAAACCAGTACATTGACTCTGTAATGTTTCAAGAATATGGGAGGTGAAGGCCATATCACCACCTTGCACAACTGCTTATTGGAAGCCTGGTTCTTGTATGTCCAACACTCTGGTGGAAAGTGGGTTCACCCAAAAAACACTGGCTTCTTTCTGATGACATGGGCCTTGTGCATGGCAGGCTGGATCCACGAGGCAATTGTCACCCTAGAAGCAGCCTGGGTCACTCACAGGCCATCAGGAATAACAAGCAGTATATTCGACTTACAACAGGACTGTGCAATATTTGAGACACCTGACTGAGGCTAAACAGCTCATATCTGATTTTAATCTATTAGGCCGATCAGGAAAAGGAAACACAATCACCTTATTAACATGGAAATCATACAACTTTGGGGAGGAACCCAAAATGAGTTCACAGAACTTACTTATCTGCATAAAGGAAAAAAAAAAAAAAAAACCTGAAAATAACTTGGCCATTTGCCAAACTAAAACAATCACCAAAAGGCATACGATCTTAAGGTCCATGAATGAAGAGATAAAGAAGCCAGTGGTTAAAAGGCATCCCTCTGAAGCACTCTAAGGATCAGATTCAGGTATTATGGCAGAACACAATCCTTAAAACTGGGATAAGCATGAGCCGCCCACTGAACAAAAGTCTGGACATCTAGCAACACAGCTATATGCTTCTGAAAAAAAAAATGGCCAATAATGTACTTTGAGGGAGCTAAGTCGAAGACCCTTGTGGGGATCTTCCTGAATGAAGAACAAAACTGAAGGGAGGCAAAATGCATGCAGCCGCAAACCATGCTCTTCACACAAACTGAAGGACAGAGACCAGATCCTATGGTAAAAATCTTTAGTTCAGGAGGTTTCTTCGGATCCCTCTGATATATTTCAGGAGCCTAAAAGGCCCTATACTTGTTTTCCACCTAACCCCAACTCTTGACCACCTTGTGTCTGATGAGTGGAAGTCTCTGGACAGGAAACCTTCTGTGTCCAAGAAATTTGCAAGCTTTACCCCTTCTCTGAGGCGGCGCTTGCTCAGTGGGTTCATCCCCCCAAAGTGGATGCTCCTATCTCCAGGCTATCTAAGTCCACTGCCTTGCCAGTTGCTGATGCATCCGCTCTGAAAGACTGGATTGACAAGAAACTTGGTCTCCCTCAAGTCCATTTTTGCCACTGCTGGTACTGCCATGCATCCAACGTTCGCTGCGGCATGGGTGAACCGGGCCATTGCGGTCTGGACTGAAAAGCTCACCTTGGCTGTCCGTCAGGGTGCTCCAACTTCAGATATGTTGCGGCTTCTTGCCAACATTTCTGAGGCCCAGCACTGTGTTTCTGCTGCCTTATTTGATGCCATCTGTTTGGTGGCAAGGGTTTCCACCATGTCTGTGGTTGCCAGATGAGCTCTTTGACTCACTGCTTCCAAGAAAGCTTTTCTCTCTTTGCCTTTTCAAGGCACCTCTTTGTTTGGGCCAGATCTTAAGGATCTGATTAGTGAGGCCACAGAGGGCAAGAGTACCCTTCTGCCTATGGTCCCCAGGAAGAAGATGCCTCTCAAGCGTAATAGGCTTTTTCGTTCCTTCCAGACTGGGGCACATCCGGTGAAACAGGCAGTTCCCTCAGCTCTGCATTCCTCCTCCAAACCCAAACAGCAATGGAAGCCCAAGGTCTCCTACAAGCCTAAGGCTTTCAAGCCTTCTTTGGCATGACTCGCGGAATCCAGGTCCCCATTCGGCTGTGGGTGGCTGTCTGCATCGCTACCACAGAGTCTGGGAGGATTCAGTGGCAGCCCCGTGGGTTTTTGCAGGTGGTGGCGGAAGGGTACAGGATCCCTTTAGTCTCTCTTCCTCCCTTTCGGTTTTTCCCTGCTCATACGTCCCAGGGAGTAGAGAAATGCTGTCTGTTCAATGGCGCTATCCACGCCCTTCTGGACAAGGATGTTCTGGAACCTGTTCCAGTTCGGGACAGAGGTATGGGTTTTTACTCAAACCTCTTTGTGGTCTCTAAGAAGGACGGCGGTTGTCGTCCCATTTTGGATCTGAAGGATCTCAATTACTTTGTGATCAAGACTCATTATCACCAGGAGTCCCTAAGGACGGTGATTGCCGCTATGTCCCCGGGGGAATTCCTTGCCTCTATAGATCTTCAGGAAAGCCAGCAGTATCTCAGATTTGCCTGCAACCAAGGGCACTTTCAGTTTTCAGCTCTTCCCTTTGGTCTGACTACAGCTCCTCAAGTCTTCAATCATGTCCTCTAGAGCTTTAGTATCCGTCCTCCATCAGGACGGCATCGGTTACGACCTGCATGGCATGGACGACCTGCTTCTGAAAGTCCCTTCTGCAGAACTTCATCAGCAGGTTCAGGACCTCATTCATGCTCTCACCCATCACGGGTGGATCATCAACATTGACAAGTCAGATCTTGTCCCATCCCAGTGTCTGGTCCTCCTGGGCCTTCTCTTTGACACTCGGCAGAGCGTGGTGTTTCTCACAGATGAGGTGGCTCACCAGATCGCCCACAGGGTTTCTGCTGTTCTGGCTTACAATCCAGTTCCAGCCAAGAAGCTGTCCTCTCTAGTGCAGAAATTCACCTCCATCATAGAAGCTGACCCATTTGCCATGGCGCACACCAGGGAACTCCAGACGTTTGTGATCCAGGTATGCACGAGTCAGCCGGATCTTCTGAAGACATCAGTATCCGTCCCTCTTCATGTGGAACCAAGTTTGTCGTGGTGGTTCGACCTCTCCAGTCTGCTGAAGGGCAAGTCCTTCCTGGTATCCTTCTGGATCACGGTGATGACGGATGCCAGCCTCTCTGGATGGGGAGCGATCCTGGGTCACTTGAGTGCTCAAGGTTGGTGGTCTCTGGAGGAGACTCTCCTTCCCATCAACATGTTGGAGCTTCTGGCGATATTTCATGCACTTCACCATTGGACACCCCAGCTAGAAGAATGCCCAGTCCGGGTCCAGTCCAAGAACGCCACAGACGTGGCTTACATCAACAAGTAGGGAGGAACAAGAAGTCTCACCTCTTGGTTAGAGGTCAAGGCTATTTTGTCCTGGGCAGAAAAACATGTTCCTGCCATATCCAAAGTGCACATTCCTGGTGTTGACAACGTCATGGCAGACTTCCTCAGCTGACACACGGTGGACAGCGGAGAGTGGGAACTGCACCCAGGTGTTCACCCTCATTGTTCAGAAGTGGGGTCTTCCTTGCATTGACCTGATGGCAACAAGACATGACCAGAAGGTTCCGATGTTCTGCTCTTCCTGGAGGGATCCTCTAGCTCTAGCGGTGGATGTGATGTCCATTCCTTGGTTATTTCCTTTTGCTTACATCTTTCCTCCCCTCCCCATGTTGCACAGGGTGTTACGGAAATTGAGACTGAAGCGCTGTCCAGTCATTCTGATTGCTCCGTACTGGCCTCGACAGACTTGGTTTCTAGAGCTTCTGGATCTGTCAGTGGCGGAGCCATTCCGGCTCCCTTACCATCTGGATCTTCTTCTACAGGGTTACTTGTGGAAGTAGGATGCTCATCGTCTACCTTTGACAGCTTGGAAATTGAATCCTCATTACTGAGGAAGAAAGGTTTTTCTTCTGGTGTGGTGGCTACTTTGCTTAGTGCCCACAAACCTGTTTCTTCTAAGGCCTCCCATAGGGTCTGGTCGACCTTTCTATCTTGCAATAAGCCAATTGTACATAACTTTTCGGAATGTATTAATTCCTTTAGACATGTTTTTGACAGACCAGGCTGCGTGGTGCTGGCTTCCAAACATTTGATGACCCTGCGGCAGGGCATGCGCACAGTGGCTGATTATGCCATAGAGTTCCGTACTCAGGCGGCTGAGGTGGATTGGAACAATGAGGCGCTGATGGCTGTGTTTTTCCAAGGGCTCTGTGATACCATGAAGGATGAGATTGCGGCACATGACCTTCCTAACGAACTTGATAGATTAATTGAGTTCTGTATCCTGATGGATACTAGAATCAGGGAGCGTCCCTCATTTAAGATGTACATGCAAACATCCTCTGGCAAAGGATCAGGCCGTTATTTCTCAGGATTTTGATCTGCCTATGGTCCTGGCTTTCTTGCAGGACGGTGTGGATAAGGGCTTCAGTATGAGTTCCCTTAAGGTTCAGACTTCTGCTCTCTGCTTTCTTTCAGGGGCGCATTGCTATTCTTCCTGATGTCAAGGTTTTCTTCCATGGCGTTGCTCATACTCGTCCTGTTTTCAAGACTCCCGCTCCTCAGTGGGATCTTAATTTGGTTTTGGGCGTCCTTCAGCACCCTCCCTTTGAGTCCTTGGACACTATTCCTCTACGCCTGCTGATGTGGAAAACGGCCTCTCTCTAGGTGATCGTATCTGTTCGCTGTGTCGCGGAATTACATGATCTGTCTTGTAGACCACCCTTTTTGGTGTTTCACAAAGACAAGGCGGTGCTTTGCATTTCACAGGAGTATCTCCTGAAGGTGGTCTCTGAGTTCCACATTAATCAGGAGATTGTGGTGCCTTCTTTCTGCCCTGACCATACCTCTGACAAAGAAAGGGATCTCCACTTGTTAGATGTGGTGCGTTGTCTCAAGTTTTATGTACATTAAACAATCTGACATGCTATTCGTCATTCCTGAGGGACCCAGGGCAGGGAGACCTGCATCCAAAGTGACTATTGGGTCTTGGATCAAGTCCACTATTTGTAAGGCTTACGAGCTAAGGAAGAAGCATGTTCCCTTTCAGGTCACAGCTCATTCTACTAGATCTATTGGGGCTTCTTGGGCTTACAAGAATCAGGCCTCAGCTGATCATTTGTGTAGGGCTGTCACATGGTCATCTGTGCACACCTTTTCGAAGCACTACAGTTTTGATGTGCTGGCATCGGCTGACGCCAGTTTTGGGAGGAAGATCCTGGAGGAAGTCTTGCCTGTCTATGATCTTCTTCGGTTCTTTGGTGCTTCCTTCACTTTTGAGCCCTGTTGGCTCTAGTTCAGTGTGCTGTGTAACAGTTCCTGGGGTGTTGTTACCCCTGTTCAGTGTCTGTTGACACTTCATTAGTTGTTGGGCTATCTTTGATCTGATGGTTCATATCTGCTCTGATGACTTTGGGGGCCTTGCGCCTGGTCCTTGCCTTACTTCCCACCTCTGGGAAACTCAATGGTTGGTCATCCCAGAGATACCAGTAACCTGTATTGGACGACAGAGAAGAGAGGATTTTAGTCTTACCTGTTAAATCCTTTTCTCTTAGTCCATACAGGTTACTGGTCACCCACCCTGTCGAGGGACCATGCTTGGCTCTCCTGTGGCAGACCGTGGGGGTCCTTCGGGGTCATGCTCACAAGAGTCTTCTTTCCCTTCTACTATCTAGTCAATAGTTAGTGTCTCAAATCTTTCTGGAGCTGGTTGGCTAGCTGCAGCCAAGGAGGAAAGGTAGGCTCCACCCCCTGTATACAATTCTAGAATTGTTCCTGCCTACAATTAAAGGAATGAATCACCTACCCAGAGTTACCAGTAACCTGTATGGACTAAGAGAAAAGGATTTAACAGGTCTGTTGACATTTCATTTGTTTTTGTTGGGCTGTCTCTGATCTGACGGTTCATATATGCTCTGGCGACTTTGGGGGCCCTGCGCCTGGTCCTTGCCTTACTTCCCGCCTCTGGGAAACTCAATGGTTGGACATCCCAAACTTACCAGTAACCTGTATTGGACAACAGAGAAAAGAGGATTTTACTGGTTACTGGTCTCCAACCCTGTCAAGGGACCATGATTGAATCTCCTTTGGCAGACCGTGGGGGTCCTTCGGGGTCATGCTCACAGGAGTCTTCTTTCCCTTCTACTACCTAGTCAATAGTTAGTGTCTCATATCTTACTGGAGCTGACTGGCTAGCTGCAGCAAAGGAGGAAAGGTAGGCTCCACACCCTGCATTCACTTTTAGAATTGTTCCTGCCTAGGTAAAGGGGCGGATCGCTTACCCAAAGTTACCAGTAACCTATATGGACTAAGAGAAAAGGATTTAACAGGAAAGACTAAAATCCTCTTTTACTCACAAATGGCAATGTGACAAGTGACATTTTAAAAGGCAAATCAAATGCCCAAATCTTCAGCCACAGAGTACAGTAGGCAGCCACAGCATAAGCCTTAGTGACAAATGTAACTGAATCAAACATTGTTTCGAAGAGATGAGCATTAGTCTTGTGAATTCCACATCAAATATCCTTGGCAGTAGCAACAAAGGCCATAGGTAAAATGGTATGTACCGCTGCCGCCAAAACTGCATCTTTAGGACAGAATCCAGACACTTTACTGCCTGATTTTAAATGTCGTTGCACTGGCTGCTGGCAAGGCTGTGTGCCCCATAGACCTAAGGCTTGGGCAGAAAATAGACAAAGAAGGTCAAACTTCTTACATAAATATACCTTCCTGCCAGGGAATTTCCGTATCTCTAAGATAATATGCTCAAGAGAATTGTAAGATGGGAAATTAATTTATGTCCTCTGCTGCCTCTTAAAAATGTCCTGAGCAGGCTTCCCTGCTCAGTCCTCAGAGATCAGAAGCATACCTAAAACTGTGCAAATCTGGTCCTTCCCAGAGTCCCTGGAATCTCCCTACATGGAGAAATTGAGGGGTAGTTGCTGTGTCTTCCTAATCCTCATCCCCTGTCTATCCATCTTCCCATGAAGAATAATCTCCAGAAGCCACAGACTCGCTCTCCCCAGGATATCGAGCCCTCTTTCTGAAGAAGGCAGGTGGTCCCTGATCCATTCTATCCAGAATACGTTGCAGGGAAGAAGATCAGCTGACCAAGCCCTGAAGAACAGCCAGATAAGCAGAAAGGGCCCCATCATGCAGACTATTCAGAAGAAGAGTCCTCATAAGAGATCTAAGTGGAGCCACAGCAAAAGAGGGGAGCAGTTGTTCTGGCTGAACTATAGGAAGATTAGGCTTGCAAGACAGGCAAGTGGCCAGGGCTGAGTCAGCCATGGCAGTTCTGGTGGTCCTAGAATTCCCCATGGGCTGTGACATGGTTGCTCACCAAAAGATGCCCCAGATGTGAAGAGGAAAAAATAATTAATTAAAATTAATAAAATAACTAAAAAAAATATGAAAAAGCTTAACTGAGCCAGGAAAGAGTAGCCAGTGGTCTGGAGACAGGAACTGGCTTCCAAGTGGCAAGAACAACAAGAAGAGAAAAGATGCAGGAGAGCAAACTATCCCCTTCCTTCCCCAAGCCTGGGAAAAGATGGAAAACTAAATAAATAAGCAAAAGATAAAAATTTTGGAACAAACCAACGGTACTCTAAGAAGGAAATAAACATTATCAAAAATCTGATTAATTTAAATGTTTTTTAAACCCACTGCAAAATAAAGAGGTCTTTGGTGTATTCACTCACAATAAGCTGGAAACCTTTCTAGCATTCACGGGGTTAAGTCTCATTTAAATGAATAGTAATCCCCCCCCCCCTAACCTAAAATTAGAGTGAACCTGCAACTTTTCCAATTTCTGCACTGGCATTATCTATCGTACAACTGAAGCCAAATAATAGGATTTTAGTCTTACCTGTTAAATCCTTTTCACTTAGTCCATACAGGTCACTGGTACTCTGGGAGGCGTAAGTCCCCTTTAATAGGCAGGAACAACTATGCAAATGATTTGCAAGGGGCGGAGCCTCCCCTCTCACTTAAGCCACCTTCTGGCCAGAGCCACTTAGATTGATTTGAGACCCTAAAAACTGACCACAGGTAAGCAAAAAGAAAGACTCCTGTGAGCATGCCCTGACGGTCTCCCACTGAATGCCACAGGAGAGCCAAGACTGGTCCCTTGACAGGGTGGGAGACCAGTGACCTGTATGGACTAAGTGAAAAGGATTTAACAGGTAAGACTAAAATCCTATTTTCACTGTCGTCCAATACAGGTCACTGGTACTCTGGGATGTACAAACATTGAGCTGATCCAGAGGCGGGAAGTAAGGCAAGGACCAGGCGCAAGGCCCAAGTCACTAGAACTGCTATGACCAGTTAATAACATAGCCCAAACTGTAAGTGTCAACGGACACCAACCAAGGGAACAATCCCTGAACTAACACAGCACACGGAACCAGAGCCAACCGGGCTCAACAGTAAGGAAGCACTAAGGATCACAGAGCGGAAGACCTACACAGGCAAGACTGCCTCCAGGACCTTCCTTCCAAAACTGGCATCAGCCGAAGCCAGTACATCAACTCGGTAGTGCTTTGAAAATGTGTGCACAGAGGACCAAGTGGCCGCTCTGCACAGTTGATCAGCAGAAGCTTGATTCTTGTAGGCCCAAGAGGCCCCAATAGATCTGGTGGAATGGGCAGTCACCCGGAAGGGAACATGCTTATTCCTCAACTTATAGGCTTCACGGATAGTAGCCTTAATCCAAGAGGCAATGGTAACTTTGGAAGCCGGTCTCCCTGCCCTAGGCCCCTCAGGAATGACGAATAGAGCGTCAGACTTCCTGATAGACTCGGTGCGATGAACATAAAACTTGAGGCAACGCACCACATCCAACAGATGGAGATCTCTTTCCTTGTCAGATGAAGGATTAGGGCAGAAAGAGGGAACCACAATCTCCTGATTGATGTGAAACTCGGACACAACCTTGGGTAAGAATTCCTTGGTAGTGCGAAGCACAGCCTTATCCTTGTGGAACACCAGGTAAGGAGGTTTACAAGACAAGGCCTGTAACTCTGCTACCCGGCGAACTGAAACAATAGCCAAAAGGAAGGCCATCTTCCAAGTCAAGAGACGTAATGGAATGGAAGCCAAGGATTCAAACGGTGGTCGCTGGAGAACTCCCAGCACCAAGTTGAGGTCCCACTGGGGAGCAGGACTCTTGAAGGCAGGTCGAACATGAGTCACACCTTGGAAGAAAACTTTCACATCAGGAAGGATAGCAATCCTTTCCTGGAAAAACACAGACAAGGCAGAAGTCTGAACTTTGAGGGAACTCAGACTGAGCCCCTTATCCACACCGTCCTGCAAGAAGGCCAGGACAGTGGGAAGATGGAATTCAAGGGATAACTTCTTATCAGAGCACCATGTCACAAAAGTTGACCATATGCGATGATAGATCTTGGAAGACACAGGCTTACGAGCACTGAGCATAGTCGACACCACAGAAGGAGAAAATCCTTTCTTTGCTAGAATCGAGGATTCAACCGCCATGCCATCAAATGGAGAGAGTGAACATCCTCCTTCCACAGATACCCCTGAAGAAGTAGGTCCGGACGGGCGGGAAGTGGGATCGGATCCGTCACTGACATGGCCATCAACTCCGGATACCAGGACTGGCGAGGCCAGTTTGGAGCAATCAGGATGACAGGACAACGTTCTCTCTTCAACTTCTGGATAACTCTGACCAATAGAGGAAGAGGAGGGAAGATGTAAGCCAGGGGGAAGTCCCAAGGGATCGACAAGGCATCCACTGCTAGAGCAAGGGAGTCCCTCAACCGGGAGCAAAACACCGGAACCTTCCTGTTGTGTCTGGTAGCCATCAGATCCACCACAGGCATCCCCCACCGTTGAGTGAGCATGTGAAACACCTCTGGGTGAAGAGCCCATTCTCCGCTGTCGACGGTGTGACGACTGAGGAAGTCTGCCATGACGTTGTCCACGCCTGGAATATGAACTGCAGAGATGACAGGCACGTGATCTTCTGCCCAAGACAAAATATCCTTGACCTCCCACCAGGCGGAACTGCTTCTTGTGCCGCCTTGCCTGTTGATGTAAGCCACCGCCGTGGCGTTGTCGGACTCCACTCTGATCGGAAGACCGGTCAATTGAGACTCCCAGTGCCTCAGGGCTAGCCGGACAGCTCGAAGTTCCAGAACATTGATGGAGAGCATGGATTCCTCCAGACCCCATTTCCCCTGAGCACTGAAGCGACCCCAGACTGCACCCCAGCCCCGAAGGCTGGCATCCGTAGTGACTGTGGTCCAATGAGGAACTAGAAAGGATCTCCCTTTCAGGAGATGAGAGATCTAACCACCAGTGCAGACTCGACTCGACATGAGGAGGAAGAGAAACAGACAGATGTTGATGATCTGGATGATTCTTGCACGTCTGGATCACAAATCTCTGAAGATCCCTGGAGTGGGCCATGGCAAATGGAACTGCTTCGATTGCGGAAATGAACTTCCCCACTAGGGACGACAACTTCGGTACTGGAACTTCGTCCATGTCCAGAATCCCAGCCACTCTGACGGCTATCTGGTGAGCCACGTCCTCTGGAAGAAACACCATGCATTGGCGAGTGTCGAACAGGAGACCCAGGAATAGAAGCCTCTGAGATGGAACCAAGTCCGACTTGTCCAGATTCAGGATCCAGCCATGACGGTTCAGGGTGTGCATGCACATCTGTAATTGCTGATGGAGAAGCTCCGCTGAGGAGGCCTTCAGTAGGAGATCGTCCATGTAGGGGGTCACTCTGATCCCATCCTGATGGAGCACCGCTATCAAGGAGCCCAACACCCTCTGGAAGACCTGAGGGGCTGAAGTCAGCCCAAAGGGGAGCGCTGCAAACTGAAAGTGTCCCTTGTGGCAGGCAATCCTGAGATACCGCCTGCTCTCTGGATGAATAGGGATGTGAAGATAAGCATCCTGAAGGTCCAGGGAGGCAAGAAACTCCCCTGGAGACATTGCTGCAATCACAGAGCGCAGGGACTCCTGGCGGAAGTGGGAAGTCACCACACAGGCATTGAGATCTTTGAGATCCAAAATGGGACGAGCTCCTCCGTCCTTTTTGGCTACCACAAACAGGTTGGAATAAAATCCTGAACCTGTGTCCCCTTGAGGAACCGCCTCCAGGACCTCTTTGTCCAAGAGATCCTGAATAGCGTCGTCGAACAGACGCCTTTTTGTGGGTTCCTGAGAAGGACGAGTAAAATGGAACCGAAAAGGAGGAAGGGAAGAGAAAGGGATCCTGTATCCCTCTGACACCACCTGAAGAACCCATGGGTCCGCCACTGACTCCTCCCAAGTCCGGCGAAAGATGCGGAGACGACCGCCGACAGCCGGATGCGGACCCGGGTTCGGCGAATCATGCCGAAGCAGTCTTGGAGGTCTTGGCCTTGGAGGCAACTTTGGGCTTCCAGGACTGTTTGGGCTTGGAGGAGGAGCGCGTAGTGGGAGGACCCGTTTGGGCCGAGGAGCGTGTCTCAGTCTGAAAGGAACGAAAGGACCGATTGCGTTTGGCTGGAAACTTTTTCTTAAAGACTGATGGTAGAAGAGTACTTTTACCCCCAGTAGCCTCACTGATCATTTCTTTGAGTTCAGACCCAAAAAGCAAACTCCCCTGGAAGGGCAGGGAAAGCAAGGCTTTCTTAGAGGCTGTATCAGCAGACCAAAGTTTCAGCCAAAGGGCGCGTCTGGCCACCACAGAAGAAGTGGAGGCCCTCGCCATCATGCGCACAGCATCAAAAGCAGCGTCAGCAACATAATTCTGAGCTTCAGTAATATTAGCAAGAAGCTGCAACTGTTCAGACACTGGCGCATCCTGGCGAACTGCTTCAGTCAGTCGCTCAGTCCAGGCCGCGATAGCCCTGTTAACCCACGCCACTGCAAAGGTTGGACGCATGGCAGTGCCAATAGAGGCAAAAATGGACTTAAGAGAAAGTTCCAGTTTCTTATCCGTCCAATCCTGCAGGGCAGAGGCATCAGATACAGCCAAAGCGGTAGATTTGGATAGCCTGGAAACAGGGGCATCCACCTTGGGAGGATGCACCCATTTAGCCAGCTCAGTCTCAGGAAAAGGGTACAGCTTAGCAAACTTTTTAGAGACAAAGGATGATCTATCAGGATTCTTCCATGCCTCAGAGACTAGACGGGCAAGAGTAGGATTAGTTGGAAAACAAACAACAGGCTTAGATGGCTTCTTCTGAAAAACATCAGTAGGATCATAAGTGGATTCCTGAGTCAGAGGAAGGTTGAGCGTATTCAGAACAGCTCTAATCAGACCCTCAGCCGAAACTTCAGGGTCACATTCATAGGGGTCCCCAATGGACCTGGTAGATTCAATAACAGTCCGTTCCTCAGCATCAGAATCCTGCAAGAGTTCTTCCTCAGAAGAATCAGTCACATCAGGAGCCCCCTGTGGCTTAGGCAGGGAGGTCCTGATGGTAGAGGGGGTCTGCCAGACCTGGAGAGCCCCCTGTACCTGAGAGGGAAAGAGTTGAAGAGCGGATCTGAGATCCCTAGTGGCAGCTTTAAACTCCCTCACCCAAGATGGCTCAGTAGCGTAGCTGGGAGGCCCAGGGTTGCTATCTTGACCAGTACAATTAGGGCATAGATCCCCCACATTATCGCTAGACAGCCCAATGTGGCAAGAGGAGCAAAACGCCATGGGGGTAGCAGACCCCCCATCCTCCTTAGACTTGGGTCTAGCCCCTAGCTCCAGTGAAGTAGACATGCTCACAGCGTCAATATACCCCACAAATGACACTATCACCCAGAAAAAGTGCAAAGGATTAAAGTTTCACCCCAGAAATGTCTAAATTCTGACTTATCTGGCCAGTGAAGGGTTAATCTGTTGAGGAGAGAGAAGGCTCGGTCCCTGCGTAGTGTACTCGCTTAGGAAAAGTTCCACAAAATGGCGGCCGATATGACAGCCAATCAGAAACGAGCGCGAACCAGGCGCTCATGGGAAATGTAGTTTTCCCTTTACAAGTACCCCAAACAGTGCCCGAAGCCCCCCTGAACACCCCACATAAATAAAACACATTCCGGATGATAGAGCAGGAGCCTAGCATTAAAATGAGCCATCTCTGAAGTTGCTGAGACAAGCGGTTCCAGAGATATGTCCCACACTGTGAATTCCCATAGAGAGTAAAGGAGCCATAGCGTTTGAGCGGGAAATTTAATAAAACATTAAAAATAGCCCAAACAAGTATAAAACACATAAGAAACATAAGTAAACTAATACCCAAAGCTCCAAAACCCAGAGAATACCACAGAAATTGCATTAAACATTGAAATGCAAATAAAAACACCCTATGAGTGCTGGAGTGCATTGCAAACTCCCAAATACAAGCCCAGCAAAGGGACACTGTGGGGACAAGTGGACCTTCAGCACTCAATGGGTGACTCACCTCTCTTGCAGGACTTCTGTCTTCAGGTGACCATGATAGAGGAGGAATAACCCAGAGGCAAATTCCCCAGCAGGGAAGCTGCTTAACTCAAGCTGTCCCCTCTTCAGGGCATAAGGTCCACAGAAATCCCTGGGAGCTGCACTAGCCACTTCGGGTGAGGGCATTCACAGCCATGGTCACCCTCCTAATGGTGGTATTCCATATTGAATAAAAAAATAACAAATGACTAAGTTGAAAGCATAGATGTTCTCTACCTGGTGTGCATAGCACCCAGGAACAAATCAATCTAAGTGGCTCTGGCCAGAAGGTGGCTTAAGTGAGAGGGGAGGCTCCGCCCCTTGCAAATCATTTGCATAGTTGTTCCTGCCTATTAAAGGGGACTTACGCCTCCCAGAGTACCAGTGACCTGTATTGGACGACAGTGAAAAACTATTTTTTGTCTCAGATATGTTTCCCCACATGTACTTATAACTTGGATTTATCTTCGAATTGCACAGGATGATTGCCACCATCTTGGACATGTTGTAATGACTGGCAGAGATCCCCTTGTACAGAGCTGCCAGTCCACTATGTCTCGCCCTCCACCCTTCCCTTTTTGCCGATCCATGTGCATGTCTGTCCAGTTCTCCCAGGAGCACTAGGTACATGTCTCATGCTGTACTGAATATCTGTCCCTGAAGAATTCAGTGCAGGACATTATTCATTCAGGCTGCTTTGAAAGAAGCCAAATTCCATATCAGTGGAACTCCAGCTTATCAGCTGCCTGCTTTATTTATGCAGTGTGTTATGGAGGTGAAACAGGCTGCAGATTATTTATTTAGAAAATGTTTTACCAGGAAGAATACATTGAGATGTCTCTCATTTTCAAATATGACCTGGATAGTTTTCAGTAAAGGGTTACATGTTTACACATACATAAACATGCATAATAAAAGTTATATACAGGTACATATTGTTTTAGCTATAAAAAAGCATTAATTATTAAGGATTTTAGACTGGGAAATCTGATTTTTTCAGGCAGGTAATGCCAGGATTTTGGAGCTCTGTAGGAGAAGGCAGATCGAACGGCTTAGCAGTTATGTTGCCAGCTGATCACAGTCTAAAAATATTAACCCCTTGAGTACAAGAGATATGTGCAATGCATCAAGGAGTTAAACTTGAAGATTGGAGAGCATGGGTTTGCTCCCTGCACAAACACTGTGATATTACAGTGCAGGGAATGCTCTATGAATTGGAACATCTAGAAGGAAAAGGAGTGTTGCGTGTTGCACAACAGAGGGAACACCTAGAAAAGAAAGTCTGATGTCCCATACAGTACCATAGCAATGTCATCCAGAGTGTCATTAGTAGGTTTTTCAAATGTGATTTTCTTGAAAATTAAAAATTCTACTGAAAAAACTTGACGCAATGCATAGGCAGTTTGGAGCGATTTTTGATTTGAGCAAAAGTTGCTTGGAGGTGACAGATCCACTTTATCCTCACATAAGCACTGGAGGATCAACCACTAGCTTCATTATAAAACATTAATCTATACTAATGATGAAGCCACTTAACCTGTTTCATCTACACTTTACATTTACTCTTCTAGTCGTGAACTCTGCTTTCCTATGGTCATACACAGACTAGGAAGGTGCAATTCTGGAGCAAACCAAATGCACCATAGTGAAAATTCCCTCTGATTCAAATACAGTTTTAACCCTTAGTGAGACCTCTAATACATTAAGCAGTAATACGCTGGACACCTCCCTGAGGTTAAAGCAATAGTAATGTTTAGGTATGAAGGCAACATCTATAACTTTTTTTATAACAAATTGTACCTTTCTAACACTTCATAACATTGTTGTCTTCATTTTATTCTCTATGAAAGTGCCCCCCTCACATCCCTTTTCCATATGTCACGATGAATCCCTTCAGATATGGAATCTGGCCAGAGGACCTGACAGATCACAACATGGGACAATGTTCTGTCTATCAGTATAAGGAAAAATATGCCCCCTTTGATGAAGGAGGGAAGGTTTTTCCTTATACTGACAGAAAATTGTCCTTCGCTACGATCCATCCGGACCAACTCGCCGCTCTGAGCGGAGGCATGGTGACATATGGAAAAGGGATGGGAGGGGAACACTTTGATAGTAGGTAAAACAAAGACATTAACATTATGGAGAGTTAGAAAGGTACACTTCTTTATAAAAAAAAAAAGTTTCTTGAAGAATCGAAGTTGACTTCATATCTAAATATTACTATCGCTTTAAAAGAACCATTTAAATCAATGGCCATTTTTCTTCCTGCTATGGTGTAGCTGCTCCTCTTTAGTTTACTGAATATGGCCTCTACTCACTTATAAAATCCCATTCTCCCTCATAATATCAGGGGGACAGTCACAGCTGCATACTACACTGCTTCTGTTAGGGCTGTTTCATAGGGGAGAAGGAGTGCAGCAGAAAAATGCTACAATTCTGTAGCCCAAGCCTTGTACTATTCGGTAGTGGGAACAAATGACTGATGGCCAGTCCACTTGCATGTCAGCTAAATATTACACTCATGACTGGCTATTCATTGTAGGTTGCACTGAGCATCGCAACCTTCATTGCAGCTCTTGAATAGGTCTTTCTTTCCTTTGATAGAAGCAAAGAGTGTGATGTAAAGTACAGGGCAGGACAGTGCTTTAAGGCATTTTATTAATCCACATTTCATGTGATTTATTACTATGCAATGTTATGTGGGGGTTGTGAATGGCTTTTTACTAATGAGAAAAAAATTAACAGAATAAATTATATTACCAACAGTAACAAGGATTTGCAAAATTTTTCATAACATTAAACAGTTTCTCACAAAAATATAAAAACATGAACACATTCCCAGTGCCACTACTGTTTTCTTCACTAAGGAGATGCTGAGGGAAAGACTTTGGTATATTACTAATGGTCAAAGCTTAAAACAGGAAGATAAAAATTCTGGAGAACCCCAATTGCACAACAGGGGGGAAATAAAAATGTTCAAAACTCCTATTTATATAAAAGTGACTTTTGACACTAGAGCTCCAGTACATTGCTTTGCAATGAATTGAAGACTGCTCTTTAGAATTCAAGAAATTAAAAGTCACATTTAAATGTATAGTAATACTTTGTTTTATCTTTATTTTATTGGCATTAAAAAAACACATAAAGAACGATATAAGTCTTATCGCTCAAACCTTTATGGTTTGAGAGATATTCAAAAGCAAAGTTTCCCCTCACTGACCAAAATGGTCAAGTCAGCCATCTAGCTGTCAGATTTGGAATCCGGTCCGCATATCAACCAGTGGCTTTTCAGCAGAGCCGAGATCGCAAGATATAAAAATAACTATTTCATTGGAAGGGTCTAAAAAGTGTTCTTGCACACCAGGCACACTTTGTAGACTATTTGAATTAAGTAGTTGTTTTATCTCGCGATCTTGGCTCTGCTGTACAGCCATGGCCGTTCCACGGACCGGATACCAAATCTGACAGCTAGATAGCAGACTGGACCGTTTTGGTCAGTGAGGAGGAACTTTGCTGGTGAATTTCTCTCAAACCATAAAGGTTTGAGCGATAAGACATATTGTTCTTCCTGTTTTTTTTAATGTCTACAAAATATGATAAAGATAAAACGAAGTATTACTATCCTTTTAAATCAATGGGATTTTTTTTTTATTCCAGTCCCTATGGTACACAGCTGCTTTCCAGAACTGTTCATCTTTGGATTATTGAATACCGTCCTAAATATGCAAATCTAAGCAAGAAAAGATGTAGTAAACATTTGTGATTTTTTTTTTTTTAATTTTAATTTTCATTCTCGATATCTCAGATTTGAGTGATCTGAGAAAAATGTGCATCTCTTTAGCCTGCATCTGCACACAAGCCCTGCCATGTGCTTGTATTGGTGAAACTTATTCTGTGTATCAATACAGACATAAGCTGTGAAAAACAATGGAGCTGACCTAAGTGCGTAGCAAAAGCCTTAGCCAAAGCCGTTGAATACAATGGTCCTAATCACGTATGGATTGTGAGCTTGTGGGAGATGAGTGGAAAGCCCACATATGTAAACAGACGGGTAGTGAAATGGGAACAACACGTTATTGTAACTTGCTTTTGCTCCTTTTAAACACTAAAGAAAATGGTCACTCATTCATTGTGCCTACATTCTGAAAACAACATAAAAGTCCGTTGTTTCTCAGAGCTAAAAATAAATATATAGAATGGACAAGCCTAAAAACACTAGACATGGAACCAGTAGCTTGTGAACAAATGGCTATGTATCAGTAACGGATGTTAATCTCACTGCTGCAGATGCATTTGTAATATTTTCAGACAAAATGGCAGCACACCCTGCGAACCTAGTACCATCACAATGTAAAAGAGGCAACCAGTCCCCATAATGGTCAGAATTACATGGAACCTACCTCTACAAAGCTGTAAGGGCCACTCCTTTCCTTGTCAGCATTACCAAAGTACCATTCTTTTTCACTCTCTCTCTTCATATCTGGTGATGCTTCTATGACATTGCTCTGGAGAAAAATATCATAAAATAATTTTAACTGAAATTTTTTGATAAACAGGATTTTAGTCTTACCAGTTAAATCATTTTCTCTAAGTCCATATGGAACACAGTTCTCATGGCGCTGAGAATCTCCTCACGGTAACCGTGTTCTATATTGGACGATAGAGAAAATAGGACTTTAGTCTTACCTTAACCCTTTGAGTGCCAGAGTGGTACGGAATGCATTGCTTTGCAATGCATTCTGTACCATTCTGGCACTCAAAGGGTTAAATAATTTTCTCTTAGTCCATATGGAGCACAGATACCATGAGGAGGCGCTCAACCCCATGGGCCCTGTGTTCCATATTGGACAATAGAGAAAATTGGTTATTATAAAAGTATACCCAGCAACAGAAAGAAAACAAACATATAGAATAAAAAAAGATCACTTCTTTCCTGAAATTAACATATAACCCAATACAAGAAGTGTAAATATAAATATTTTCACCTCCAGAAGTGTGTGCAAAGCATATGCATTGAATACCGTTTGATGCTCAAAAAGCTAAAACCTCCATATTTATATATAAACTAAAGTGATAAGAACCACACTCAGCTGCACCTAGAGATGAAAATGTATTAATCAAAAAATCTAATCAATGACTAAAGAACTCAGAAAAACAGGGATCAAATTCAGATAGCTGTTAAACGACAATAGGGAAGCACATTTAAAGTGGAACTACCACCCCTTACAAACCTAGCCCCAAATAATTAGCAATCTGGCAATTAGCTGCTCGGTAGCGCTAGTCGCCAGAATTATGTCCATGTTAATGAGAATTATACACTGCTACCTGACTGACAGGCAGGAAACAGTGCAGACATCTTTCCATAGTGACGTTTCAGCACCTGTCCAGTCATTCCCTTTTGGAGCCGAACGGCTCCTAGCAATGCCTCTTAGAGCAGGCTAGGACTGACAGCACAGGCGTCACTATGGAAAGATGTCTGCGCTGTTTCCTGCCTGTCAGTTTGGGAGTAATTCTCATTAACGCGGTAATAATTCTGGCAACCATCGCTACTGAGCAGTTAGTTGCCAGATGGGTATTTATTTGGGGCCATGTTTGTAAGGGTTGGTAATTCCTCTTTAAGAATATTTATAAACAAGTACACACACCTTAACCCCTTAACGACCGGGGAATCCGGAAGCGGAAGTGACTCAACGACCATGGAGCAATTTTTTTTATTGCTCCGTTGCGTTCCGGACTCCCCGAACGGCGTGCAGCCGCGGGGGGAGCCCGGAACTCGATGACGGTCATCGGTACGTCATCGGTCGGGGTTAAGGACCAGCGGTCCAGGGAAGTTACCTTCCCTTAAGGACCGCTTTGATCCTTGCCAACGCGCCGGGACACGTGATCTATTACGCGTACCGGAGCGCCGCTTTGAGGCCTAAGAGAGATTGCTCCAGTCTTGGATCGATCAATTTTAGGCCCCGTCTTTAGTCCTTAAGGGGTTAAGCTAAAAATCATCAGTTTACAGCCCAGTGAAACCCATGCAAAATGTGGAATATTGTAAAAGCTACTGGTATGTAAACAAGTACAAAATATATAAGTTACACATTTTGCAGGGTTTTCTATAGTGGTAATTTGTCTATTTTTGGATTTAGGGATGAATGTCTGTATGTCTCCCTTTATCAATTTGGATTGCAAGCTGTCAAACAAGGACTTCAGTGATTCATTTTCCTAAGCACCTGTCACCCTGCATTGTTCAGACACCTAAAGGGATAGTAATATTTCAAAATAAAAGCAGCTCCAATTAATCTTCATAGTATTTGGGTCATGGAGAGTTTTATTGCAATACTGTCAGAGATGTAGTTCAAGAGTAACTGAATGATAAAGTATGCCCCTTCTGCCCCTTTTACTGATGTAATACTGTTCACCTCAGAGCAGAAAGGTGGTGTCCAGATGGCTTGCAGAGAGGGACAATCTATAATTAGCATAATGTAAAAACCTGAAAAACCTGTCAAGAGGGGCAGGGTTTTCATTGTTCTCACAGTAAGAAGACTGCTGTTAGCTGTCGGGTCTTATGACCAGATTCCACATCTGAGGGGAGGTGGCTTACACTAGGTAAAAGGGGCTGGAGGGGGATACTTTATCATTCAATTACTCTCGAACTACAACTCTGAAAGTATTGAAATAAAACTCTCCATGCCCAAAATACTATGAATATTAATTGAAGCTGCTTTTATTTTGAAACATTACTATCCCTTTAAATTGTAAAGTGCTGTGTATACTTGTGGCGCCATATAAACATATTATTCATGAATTTATATAATTCATCTTACATCCATTGTGGAATACAGGAACATGGTGTTAAACAGCTACCACTAGAAGGAAGGGGACTTGTGAACAAAGCTCTCTGGAAGAGGAGACTCCTCCAAGCCCCACTTAATCCCTGACCTGCAGCATTAGCTAAAGTTTTAAAAAGTCCCCCTATGGAGGTGTAGGGAGTCCGGTTTATTTTCCTGCTTTATGATTAGTCTAGCCAGGTCAATATTCTGGCCCCAAAAACAGCTTACAGAAGCCATTTTTGGGTAGCACAGTGCAGCTTCAGATTTTTTTTTTTTTTTAACCAGGTCTTCTGGGGCAGACTCTGTTAAACACAACAGTTACACGTTAAGAGACAAAAACATTTACATCAAATGAACAAATAGCTGTTTAACTTTTTTCTTTTATGTTTTTGCCCCTTTAAGAAATCTCTACTTTAACCCTTTGAGGGTTGTGTACCACACTGGCACTCAAAGGGTTAAAACAAGAAATGGATAGCACACTATTAAAATTCAACCCATAAATATTGTCTACGCATTCACAGCAACTGCCTTTTGTGAAAAAAATAAGGGAAAACAGGTAGCATTTAATTGCACGGTCACATAAATGTAATGAGCAAAATAGTATTTGACCCCTTGGATGCGAGAGATGTCTCCACGGCATTGAGAACAAATCGTTTGGAGAGATTTCTTGCATATAAGCCTCTGGTACCTGAACTGTGAGACGTTCAACCTGATTGTCATGGGGGTCAGTTTCCAGACCACTGAACTGCCTGTCTGGTTGATCAATGGTTCTGTGCAATGCAGCAGCAGTTAGCTCAGCAAGGTTGTTCCCATAGGAACAGGTATGTCAAGAAGGAACTAAAAGACAATAGTTCTGCTTTAAAGAACCATCTCCTTAAATATTTCTTAAAAATAAATGATACATGGTGAATATGCATCAGCATTAAAGGAGGACTCCAGAACAAAATAACTGCACCATATATATGAAAGAAAAAAAAACATTTGTAACAAATATTATTTTATCAGTGATAAAGGAGGTTCATTTGTTTGATCTAAAATTGATCCACATTTGCAGTTATACCTATTCCTTATGGGTTTCCATAGTATATCCCTTTGAGTGCCAGAGGAGTACGAAATGCATTGCAAAGCAATGTGTTCCGTACCTCTCTGGCACTCAAAGGGTTAAACATATTTTTTAATTTTTCAGAAAGCAGAAGTTGTGTATTTATTATAGTGTCACACTGTTTGAATGCATAAAATGTGAAGACATACTTGAAGTGGTACAGTTGCTCGGCTGGTGTGGAGATGTGCTAGCGTGAGAAGGTCCACTAGGATCCGGACACCATTGGAGTCCATTACATCCTTCACATTTTTCTAAAGACAAACAAAATAAAGAGAAAAAACTTGTGATACCAGTGTAGGTAAAACATTTACATTATAAGAAACCAGGAAAAGCTAATTTCTAAAAGGAATACTCAATTTAGTGAAAAGGTCTTCATAAACCAGAAAATAGCGCTGATTCATTAAAATTGACATTTTACTGCAGATGCGTAAACAGCATCTGCTTGGAACCTCCTGTTTCAGGGGGCCTCACCTTGTGTTCACAAGAGTTCCAGTTTTATATATACCAGAACCGGCTTAAAGGGATAGTAATACTTAAAATATGTTGTAGGGTTTATCCCCCTGAGTAAAACAAGGGTACTCCCACTGTTGAAAAGAGGATTTTAGTCTTACCTGTTAAATCCTTTTCTCTTCGTCCATACAGGTTACTGGTAACTTTGGGTAGGCGATCCACCCCTTTAATTAGGCAGGAACAATTCTAAAATTGAATGCAGGAGGTGGAGCCTGCCTTCCCCCCTACTTGGCTGCAGCTAGCCGACCAGCTCCAGTAAGATTTGAGACACCAACTATTGACTAGATAATAGAAGGGAAAGAAGAGTCCTGTGAGCATGTCCCCGAAGGACCCCCACAGTCTGCCACAGGACAGCCAAACATGGTCCCTTGACAGGGTGGGAGACCAGTAACCTGTATGGACTAAGAGAAAAGGATTTAACAGGTAAGACTAAAATCCTCTTTTCTCTGGTGTCCAGTAAAGGTTACTGGTAACTCTGGGATGTCCAACCACTGAGTTTCCCAGAGGAGGGAAGTAAGGCAAGGACCAGGCGCAAGGCCCCCAAAGTCATCAGAGCAGATATGAACCATCAGATCAGAGATAGCCCAACAAAACAATGAAGTGTCAACGGACACTGAACAGGGGTAACAACACCCCAATAACTGTTATACAGCACGCTGAACTAGAGCCAACAGGGCCCAAAAGTGAAGGAAGCACCAAAGAACTGAAGAGGATCCTAAACAGGCAAGACTGCCTCCAGGATCTTCCTCCAAAAACTGGCTTCAGCCGATGCCAGTACATCAACACGTTAGTGCTTCAAAAAGGTGTGCACAGACGACCAAGTGGCAGCCTTGCACAACTGATCAGTGGATGCCTGGTTCTTGTAAGACCAAGAAGCCCCAATAGATCTAGTAGAATGAGCCTTGACCAAAAATGGAACAAGGCCTCTTCCTCAGCTCGTAAGCAGTACGAATAGTGGACCTGATCCAGGACACAATAGTCAGTTTGGATGCAGGTCTTCCAGCCCTGGGGCCCTCAGGAATGACAAACAGCACATCAGATTGTCTGATGAATTCAGTGCGATGTACATAAAACTTAAGACAAAACACCACGTCTAACAAGTGGAGATCCCTCTCCTTGTCAGAGGTAGGGTCAGGGCAGAAAGAAGGCACCACAATCTCCTGATTAACGTGGAACCCAGAGACCACCTTTGGGAGAAACTCCTGAGAAGTGCGAAGCACAGCCTTGTCTTTGTGAAACACCAAAAAGGGTGGTCTCCAAGACAGAGCATGCAACTCCGCAACATGGCGAACAGATACGATAACCAGGAGAAAAGCCATTTTCCATGTCAGCAGGTGTAGAGGAAAAGTAGCCAAGGACTCAAAGGGAGGGAGCTGAAGGATGCCGAAAACCAAGTTAAGATCCCAAGGAGGAGCAGGATTCTTAAAAGCAGAATGAGTATGAGCAACACCCTGGAAGAAAACCTTGACATCAGGAAGAATAGCAATGAGTCTCTGAAAGAAAACAGAGAGAGCAGAAGTCTGAACCTTGAGGGAACTCAAACTGAGGCCCTTGTCCACACCGTTCTGCAAGAAAGCCAAGACCGTAGGCAGATCAAATTCCTGTGACAGGTCCCTATCAGCACACCAAGATAGAAAGGTCGCCCAAACACAATGGTAGGCCTTAGAAGAAACAGGTGTACGGGCACTGAGCAAAGTAGCCACCACACCAGAAGAAAAACCCTTCTTCAATATTGAGGATTCAATTTCCAAGCCGTCAAAGCTAGCCAATGAACATCCTCTTTCCACAGGTAACCCTGTAGAAGAAGATCCGGATGGCAAGGGAGACGGAATGGCTCCACCACTGACAGGTCCAGAAGCTCTAGAAACCAAGCCTGTCAAGGCCAGTATGGAGCAATCGGAATGACTGGACATCGCTCCAGTCTCAATTTCCGTAACACCCTGTGCAACATGGGGAGGGTAGGAAAGATGTAGGCCAGAGGAAATAACCAAGGAATGGACATGGCATCCACTGCTAGGGCTAGAGGATCCCTCCACTGAAAGCAGAACCTCGGAACCTTCTGGTTGTGTCTTGTCGCCATCGGGTCGATGCAAGGAAGACCCCACTTCTGAACAATGAGGCCGAAAACCTCTGGGTGCAGTTCCCACTCTCCACTGTCCACCGTGTGTCGACTAAGGAAGTCTGCCATGATGTTGTCTATGCCAGGAATGTGCACTGCGGATATTGCAGGAAAGTGTTCTTCTGTCCAGGACAAAATAGCCTTGTGACCTCTAATCAAGCAGCAACACTTCTTGTTCTGCCCTGCTTGTTGAGGTAAGCCACGGCCGTGGGGTTGTCAGACTGGACCCAGACTGAGAATTCTCCCAGCTGGGGTGTCCAATGATGAAGGGCATGAAATAACGCCCGAAGCTCCAACACGTTGATGGGAAGGAGAGATTCCTCTGGAGACAACCGACCCTGAGCACTGAGGCAACCCAGGACCGCTCCACAGCCAGAGAGGCTGGCATCAGTCGTCATCGTGGTCCAGAAGGATACCAGGAAGGACTTGCCCTTCAGCAGACTGGAAAGGTCGAGCCACCATGACAAACTCAGTTCCACATGAAGAGAGAGGGATACTGATGTCTTCAAAAGGTCCGGCTGACCCTTGCACACCTGGATCACAAACCTCTGGAGTTCCCTGGTGTGAGCCATGGCAAATGGACCGCTTCTACGATGGAGATGAATTTCTCCACTAGAGAGGACAGCTTCTTGGCCGGAACTGGATCATGAGCCAGAACAGCAGAAACCCTGTGGGCGATCTGGTGAGCCACCTCACCCGTGAGAAACACCATGCTCTGTTAAGTGTTGAAGAGAAGGTCCAGGAAGACCAGAATCTGGGATGGGACAAGATCCGACTTGTCCATGTTGATGATCCACTCGTGATGGGTGAAAGCATGAATGCAGTCCTGAACCTGCTAATGAAGAAGTTCTGCAGAAGGGGCTTCCAGAAGCAGGTCATTCATGTATGGAGTAACTCTGATGCCGTCCCAATGGAGGGTGGCTACTAAAGCTCCCAGGACACGGCTGAAGACTTGAGAAGCTGTAGACAGACCAAAGGGAAGAGGTGAAAACTGAAAGTGCCCTTGGTCGCAGGCACATCTGAGATACTGCCGGCTCTCTGGATGAATGGCGATGTGTAGATATGCGTCCTGAATATCCAGAGAGGTAATTCCCCCGGGGACATAGCAGTAGTCCTTAGGGACTCCTGGTGATAAGGAGTCCTGATCACAAAGGAACTGAGATCCTTCAAATCCAAAATGGGAAGACAACCACCATCCTTCTTGGAGACCACAAAGAGGTTTGAGTAAAAACCCATACCTCTATCCTGGAGACTGTTCCACTTCAGAACATCCTTGTCCAGAAGGGCCTGAATAACGTCATTGAACAAACGGTGATTCTATGGCCCTGGGGCGTATGAGAGGGAAAAAAGCGGAAAGGAGGAAGAGAGACAAAAGGGATCGTGTACCCTAGCGCCACCACCTGTAAAACTCACGGATCCACCACTGAATCCTCCCAGATGCTGTGGCAGTGATGCAGACGGCCACCCACAGCTGAGTGGGGACCTGGGTTTGGAGAGTCATGCCGAAGAAGGCTTGGAAGAGACCTTGGGCTTCCGCTGCTGTTTGGGCTTGGAGGAGGCATGCAGAGCTGGTGGAACCACCTGGTGCACCGGTCGTGTCTCAGTCTGGAAGGAACGAAAAAAACGATTATGCTTGAAAGGCGTTTTCTTCCTGGGGATCAAAGGCAGAAGGGTACTTTTACCCCCATGGCCTCACTAATCAGATCCTTAAGATCTGGCCCAAACAATGATGTGCCTTGAAAAGCAAGGAGAGCAAGGCTTTCTTGGAAGCAGTGTAAGCAGATCAGATCTTGAGCCAAAGAGCTTGTCTGGCAGCCACAGACATGGTAGAAACCCTTGCCACGAAATGGACGGCATCAAATAAGGCAGCAGAAACATATTGCTGGGCCTCAGAAATGTTGGCAAGAAGCCGCAACATATCCGAAGTAGGAGCACCCTGATGGACAGCCAGAGTGAGCTGTTCAATCCAGACTGCAATGGCCCGGTTAACCCATGCCGCAGTGAACGCTGGACGCAAGGCAGTACCAGCAGTGGCAAAAATGGACTTGAGGGAAACCTCAAGTTTCTTGTCAGTCCAATCTTTCAGAGCGAACGAATCAGAAACTGGCAAGGCAGTAGACTTAGATAGCCTGGAGATAGGAGCTTCCACTTTGGGGGGGATGAACCCACTGAGCAAGACCCGCCTCAGAGAAGGGGTAAAGCTTGGCAAATTTCTGGAAATACAAGTTTTCCTGTCTTGAGATTTCCACTCATCAGACACAAGGCAGTCAAGAGTGGGGTTAGGTGGAAAACAAGTAAGGGGCTTCTTAGGTTCCTGAAAAACATCAGAGGGATATGAAGAGACCTCCTGGACTAAAGGAATGTTTAGAGCAGTTAAGACAGCCCTGATCAGGCCCTCAGCCGAGGGCTCAGGATCAGCCTCAAAGGGGTCCCCAAAAAAGTAAGAGGAGCCCACAGCAGCACATTCCTCAACATCTGAATCCACCAAGAGTTTCTCCTCAGAGGAATCTGATACATCACGTACTCCCTGTGGTTTTGCAGGGAAGACCTGACGGAAGAAGGGGTCTGTCATGAGTGGAAGACCCCCTGTAGCTGGGATGGAAAGAGTTGCAATGTAGACCAAAGTTCCCTAGTAGTAGCCTTAAACTCTTGCACCCAAACTGGCTCAAATGCAAGGCTGGAGGTCCCTGGGAGACTCAGGGACATCAGAACATGCTGGGTATAAATGACCTGAGAATTCTCTAGGTCACCCTGAATGACATGAGTAACAATATTCAATAGGGGACACAGAGGCCCCTGCGTCCTTAGTCTTAGGCCTGGTCCCAAGCTCCAATGGATTAGACATCCTCACAGTGTCAGAAACTTTTGAAGTATAAGGAATCATTCAAATACAGTGTGCAAGAATAAAATTTCACCCCAGAAATCGCTACAATACACTTATCTGGCAGGCGAAGGGTTAATCTGCAGAAGAGAGAAGAGGAGTCCAAGTTCTGCGTAGGATACTCGTTCTGGAAAAGACACAAAATGGCTGCCGCGGTGGGAGTCAATCAGAAACGAGTGCGCAAAGCAAGCGCTCATGGGAAATGTAGTTTTCCCAGAAAAAGTACAACAGTGCCCGAAACCGGGTGACAGAGCAAGGGCAGACAATTAAAATGAGCTATCCCTGAAGTTGGTACGTTGTGCGGTTGCAGAGATATGTCCCAAACTGCATAGTCCCATAGAAGTGAATGGAGCAATGACGTCTATGCGGTAAAGCGTGCCAAATTTTTTTTAAAGTTGAAACTGTGAATTAAAAGTGCATGAAACATCACTAGAACATGTTAGAAGACCCAAAAAACACTGAACTTAGTAGGGAAAGTGCCAATAACCCCCCCTCAAAAGATGCAAAACCAGCAGCTAAAGGGTTAAGTTACCACATAAACTTGCTCCAAAACACCAAACAGACAGACATACAGATAAATACCATGAGTGCCAGAGTGTGCAATAGGAACTCCAAAGTAAAAACCCCTGTGCGTAGGGGCAGTGTGGGACATGTGGACCTGCAGCACTCAAAGGGTTTCTCACCTTTCCTGCAGATCTTCTGTCTTCAGACTACTATGTATTAAGAAGAAGCCTCAGTGGGGAAACTCCTGAGGAAAGAACTTGAACCCAAGATTTTCCCCCCAGGGCTTAAGGTCCACAAAAAGCACCTGGATACTGAGCTAGCCACATTTAAGGGCATTGTCAGTTATGGTAATCCGCCTAATGGTTGTATTCCGTTTGTAAAAGAAAAATAAAAAATTAGCTAAAACTGTTCTCTTGCCTGTGTCTTCACCAAGGAACAAATCTTACTGGAGCTGGTTCAGCCAAGGAGGGAATGTAGGCTCCACCCCCTGCATTCACTTCTAGAATTATTCCTGCCCAATTAAAGGGGCGGATCGCCTACCCAAAGTTACCAGTAACCTGTATTGGATGAGAAAGGTGTTTTATTCAAACTATTACAGCTCAAACTTGAATTGTTTAGGTGCAATATCACAGTGGCCTGAAATTGTACAGTGGCACTGTTGCTACACCATCCTATGGACAGCTCTGGTCCCGGGACCAAAAATCTACATAGGATGGTGAAGCAACAGTGCCACTGTCAAATTTCAGGCCACTGTGATATTGCACCTAAAATTTTCAATTTTCAGCTGTAATAACTTTTGAATAAAACAACTTTCAGCAGTGGGAGTAGCCTTGTTTTACTCAGGGGGATAAAAACTACAACATATTTTTTTTTACATTTTAAGTATTACTATACATTTAAAAGAAAAGTATAACTTCATATACTAATCCACTGGTCCTCAATCAGGGTGCACTTTGTGCCACGGACACCAACTAAGGGTGCATTCCTTTTCTATGAATATTTTGACAAAAATGTTAAAGTGTAGTCTTTAATATACATGTACAGAAATTACTGTTCACAACATGTAATTCTGACTCTGAGACCTAAGAATAGCTATGTATTTCTATATTTTCCCCTTCATTAAATCCTTGATAAATTGCCTATAAAATGCTAAGGGTGCCCTAAAAATTCAAGATCGTATGTCAGAGAAAAAAAGAGATTGAGAACTACTGTAATATGCTAACTAAAACACGGACTAAATGCTCCTAACTAATACTAACTTGCTCCAGTATCTGTCTCTGGGGTTAATACTTATCCAGTCCTGTGGACAATCCCACACAGTTTCCCTAAGACTAGGAGGCTCCACTTGTTCTCAGACTGGTGCTATGGGAGGATATCCATTTAAAAGGTTGCATTTTAAATATCATACGGCTGCATATCGCATTAATCATGTCACCCTGCATATAAGTGTGAGATTCTCATGTCTCCATCTCAAATGCTGCAGCATCAATACTTTAAATCCCTCAACGGATAAATTGTTTATAAAACATGATGGCAAAATTGTTTATAACACAATTGCCTGTCCGCAGTGTAGATCCTCAAATGTGACCTCCTGCTCAGATGCACTTGAAGGTGTGCTGGCAAGCGCCTGCCTTCTCATGGGCCCAGACTTTTAAAACATTTACATTAGCAGTTTATAACAAACTCTAACTGCATATTATGTGTTTGTCACACAGATCCTTTAATCCTTTGTGTTCTGTACCCCTCTTACACTCAAAGGGTTAAATGCCTCAGGGTATAGACAGCTCAGGTCCAATTAGAGATGTACCAAAGAAAGAAATTTGTAGAGAGGAACTTGAATGCTTATAATCTATAACCAGACACCAATCCTATATTGTTACATGGACATGACAAACTACTTTACTAGTCGGATGGAAGTGATGGCAGGATGATGGGAAGAGGCTTCAAATTTCCCAGTCCAGATCGAGTTCGCCTCCACTCTACTGACATCCTCCCACTCGGTATCCTGTGGGTATCTTTTTGATCAGTGGCCAAGGTAAGGTAAGAATTATGGGAGATGGAGTGCTATCAAACCATGCCATGCAGCAACCTTTCATGCAGCGACATGAGAATCTCGCACTTATGTGCAGGGCGAGATTCTCATGTCGCCCTTTTCATCACAGCAACTTGCTTAATTCGGCACGTAGCTGTACAAAATTTCTAATGCGACATTTCAAACGTGAACCCTATGGGAGCTAGAACTAATGTTTCAAACTCCCAATGAGCTAGTGGGCTTGAATGAAGCTAAAAATCCCCATAGGATTTAATATCTGCATGAGCACACAGGCTTTGTTGGGGTTTAAAGAATCAGTCCCAGCTCTATGGAGGCTTGAGATATCAGTCCTAGATCCTATAACAAAAATCACCAGTTCAGACACAGGAAGTGGAGCCTCCTTTTCCCTAATCATTGGAATGTGGTGGGAGATCAGGCATACCATGGTTAACTAAAGAAGTTTTTTTTTCCCCCAAAACAGATTTAAAAGAAGTATACCAACCCTTTATTTTGGTGTAACATATTTTTACCTAGTTCCTTTTTTTTGTAGTTACACATCCTGAAAATAAGCTCCACTGATCTCTGTTTCCAGATGGTTTCAGGTCAAATGGCCATAAAAACACTGACAGTGATATAATGTAACATAATCCCTGCAGCACTGAGTGTTCAATATGCGGCTTTTTTATGCATTGCCTCTTTTCTACATTTTATCACTGTACCTGCTTTCAAAGTCCCTAGCAGAACACTCTGCGGAAACAGAAATTAAAATAATTCATCATCAGGGACATACAATATTAATAATAAAAGACAATTTTACTTTACATAGTATGCCCGTGAAATATATGTTAAGTCAAAAAAAGGAGGCAGACACTGCAAAAATATAGACAAAATGCTACGCATTCAAACACATTAGATATCAATACTTTGTTAACCCCTTGGATGCATTCTTTGAAATGCATTAGAGACCTCACTGGAATCAGGGGTTAAAGGGTTTGATCATTAGGGCTCTGCTGAGATTTCATGTGAAACTAAAGGGAATCAAAGCAAAATGTTTAGGAACCACTGATCTAAAGTTGAGTCCACTTACCTTATTGAGAATCAGCTTATTCAGGAACAAAATCAGTCGGTCCCTTTCCACTCTGTCTGTACACTGTGGTAAAAGAGACAAGTCGGGGAAAAGATCATTCACTAACTAATTACAGCATAACTGTTCTCTATTTAACCTCTAGAGTAGTGGTGAGCAACATGTGACTCTCCAGCTGTTGTTGGCCAACGGTAGTCTGAGAATGATGGAAATTGTAGACCAAAAACAGTTTGAGGGCCTCAGACTTTCCACCATTACCCTAGACAAACATCACTTTAGAAATGGGATTAAGAATAATGATTTTATTCACAATCTATTCTTAACTTTTTGTTATTAGGCTATGTGAAGGTTAAAACAAACATTTTTTAATATGAATACATATTTCATTCAGCTCTTAAAGTGACAATTTTGACTACCTATTCACTGAATTTCGCTTTCATAAGAGCTTCCTGTAAAGGAATGTGAAACAAGGTTGTAGAAAAACTTGTGTCCAATAAAACATACAGAGCACTCAGTACTACAAGCAGAATGTTGCACAATGTAGCATTATTTTTGCTTTTGACAGTACATGAGAGAAAACTCCCTAGAAACAGAAATTCAGTGAGCTTCCATTCAGGGCATAAAGGTGTAAAAAAATACATACAACTTGACTTAAAGGGATAATAACACTTAATATATATTAAAATTTATATTGTAAGGTTTATACTCCTGAGTATAATAAAGATATCCCCAGTGCTGAGATGTGTGTATTAAAATGTTATAGCAGCTAAAAGTTGATTTTTTTTTTTTAAAGGTTCAGTATCTCAATGGCCTGAAATATTACAGCGGAGCTGTTGCTACATCATCCTCATAGGCGTGCGCATTAGGGTGTGCACCCAAATAATTATATATATGTGTGTGTGTGCGTGTTAAAAAAATGATTAGGGGTAAGTTATCTTTCACACGCACACACATTACACATTAACACACTCACTCATGCTTCATACAGCCGAGTCAGTGCCAGTGCCTGCAGCCTCCTCGCTGTTCACTCCCTGACACCTTCCCCCAACATAATGAGCGCTGAAAGGAAGTGACATCACTTCCTCTCAGTGCCGCAACGAAGGAGGGAAGGCTCATGCAGGCTTTTGCAGCATTTGAGCGCAAGTGCTTGTCCCGCCCCCCTTGGTCTCCCCGAGCACAGCAGTCAACAGCAGATAGCCGTGGCAAGAGGCTAAGTTATAAAGCCGGTGCTGCAGCCACATTAATATGCAGAAATGGCCATTTAACTTCTGAAAAGCCGGTGCGCACAGGGTCGATTAGGGTGTGCCTAGGCACACCCAGCACACCCTGTGCGCACGCCTATGATCATCCTATGGAAACTTCTGGTCCATAGGATGGTATAGCAATAGCGCCATTGTACAATTTCAGGCCATTGTGATACTGCACCTTAAAAAAAAAAAAAAAAAAAAAAGAGGATTTTAGTCTTACCTGTTAAGACTAAAAGAGTGGAAGTGGGTAGAGTTTCAATAGAAACTCCCCACATCGGGAGGACTCAGCCTCTGCCCCGGAGACCCGGTAAAACAGTGTCAAAACCGGAGTCTCCGGGGCAAATCCGGAGAGTTCCCAGGTATGGTTATTGCCTTGCAATGTACTTGTCCCTCTCTCACCTCTTGTGTTTTCAACTAAAACGTTCACCCTGATACAATCACTACTCTGTCTACTTTATTTCTGCATGCCTGCAACAGGTGAGAAAAAAATCTCTAGGTGGATATCTAAATTGCAGGCTGTAAAAGTATTAATGAACGAAGAAAGGAAAAATATACCAGAAGTGCATGTAGCAGAGAAATACCTGATATGCACACAGCATTAGGAAAGAAAAGATGCATACATGCAGAATCAGTTTTTATAATATAAAGTATACATTCAGCAATGGGGTACAAACAGACCTGATGCTGTATGCAGTTAGAAAAGGGGAGGAATTCTGGTGCAAACCAACTTAAAGGTATAGTAATACTTAATTTGTTTAAAAAAAAAAAAAAAAAAAAAGTATGTAAAACAAGGATATTTACACTACCGAAAGGTGTTTTATTCAAACATTTTTGCAACTCAAAATGAATTTTTTTTAGGTGCAGTATCACAGTGGCCTGAAACTGTACAGTGTTGCAACACCATCCGATGGAGATTTATGGTCAACTGAACAGAGCTGTCCATAGGATGGTGTAGCAACAGCACCATTTTACAATTCTGGGCCACTGATACTGCACCTAAAAAATTTGAATAAGACACCTTTAAGGATAGGGAGTACCCTTTTTTACTCAGGGCATAACCCCTACAACATTTTTTTTTTTTATATTAAAGTGGAACTTTCATGCTTCAATAAGTGATCCCCAATTAATTGCTAGTAGCTTCTTATTCATGGAAATGGAGTAATATCATTGCTTAAAGGTATAGTAATACTTGCAAATTACTAATCCCCATACTGTAGCTTTGTTAAAAAGAAACTTATTGCCCCCAGTGTCATCTCTCAAAGCCTTATGGTTTGAGAGATGATAGCACTCAAAGTTCCCCCCTCCCTCCCCCTTCCTTGACTGAATGCTGAACGCTGACTGCAGGGATATCCAGTATTACTTGCATCAGGCAGCTTTCACTAAAACGGTCTACAACATGTGCTTGCAAACCAAGCACACGTAGAAGACCCGTTTCAGTGAAAGAACTCTTTTTTTATAAACGCGATCTTGGCCAGCTGCAGAGCCGCCTGATGCACACAAGACTGTCGTACGACAGCTTCCCTGCAGTCAGCGTTCAGTCAGGGAAGGGGGGAACTTTGAGCACTATCATCTCCCAAACCATAAGGGTTTGAGAGATGACTCTGGGGGCAATAAGTTTCGTTTTAATAAAGCTACAATATGGGGATTAGTAATTTGCAAGTATTACTATTCCTTTAAGTGCCAGCATGAGCTGGAACCGTAACACTGCATACAACTTACATCAGTGGGACAGAGAAGACCTCTTGCTGAAGAGTGATCCGTGTGCCTGTGCTGTCCCGTCCCTGCCTGTAGCATAAGCTAAAATGCAACTCCCCCTTGGCAAATAAACTAACAGCGTACAGGCAGGGACGGACAGCACAGGCACACAGATCACTGTTAAGCAAGATGTCTGTACTGTCCCACTGATGTACATCGCATACAATGTTATGATTCCAATTCAGCTGGCGCTTAAGGAATGTTATCATGCTTATTTCCATGAATAAGAAGCTACAAACAATTAATTGGGGATAACGTATTGTAGCATGAAAGTTCCACTTTAAGTATCACTGTCCCTTTAAAAACAGGTTTCTTAATCCCCCTGAATGTTAGAGAGTCTCCAACATATTACTTTCTGATGAGCTAGAGACTTTTCTAGCTCTGAAGGGCTTAAAATCCTAATTTACACTGAATTTAATCAAGTGGGGTAAGAAAACACAAGAAAAAACCTGGAGTAAAGGCTGAAGCATTGCTTCCATCAATCCCAGATTAAGCTTTGACAGAGTCCAGCTATCATAAACTGTTGTGGAATAATCTCACATCAGTTATAGACTCCTGTTTATGCACTGAAGACTCCCATTTTAGGCAGCATACTGACTGGATGGACCGGGAGGCCTCAGTGAAACTGGAACTGCAGTGGTCTGCTTCACTACATACCCGGATGAGGTTACCCTTGGTAAGTTAGTGATATAGCCAATCACAGCAGAGAATGTGATGTCTGCTTCTAAGTGGTTTATGGTTCTCTGTCCACCCTGCCATGGGGTGGCATGGGGGTGGAGACCAGCCACATGCAGCAATTTTCACAGGAGTAGGTAGGGTGAAGCTTCACCCACTCCTGTGAAAATCGATGAAGCAGTCTTGAATGGTGTGTTCAATTACATAAGCAACACCATACACCATTCACTAGTCTTAAATAAGACACATGCCACTGAAAAGAGGACTGAGCACTACTTCCTGATGCTGGAATAGGTACATTAGTGCTTTCTTTCTGGATAAGGCTGCTGCAGATTATTAACCAGTACAGCAATAAAATCACTGTACAGAAAGATTTCTATAACTATTGGAACATACACATGGACAATGTGTACATATTGGGTCTTGGCAGCAATTTTCTGTCACAGCAGTCACTGGGCAGTTCATCCACACCACATGGTAAAAAGGGAGAAAACTCCCCTTTCAAAAATGTGTGTTTCAATTGCATGTTTAATTAATACACATCTTTTAGACAGTTAAAGGGGGACTATCACCCCTATACAAGTTTGGGTTAAAAGTAAATTTATAAAGCGACAATAATCTTTTTTTTTTTTTTTAATTAGTTGTTTGGCTGAAATTAAATGTATAAGGATGATCCTGTGCCTTCCTTCCTGACAGACTCCGAGTACAGCTCTGCACCCCAGTCTGTCACCAGTCTCCTCCGATGACGGAGGATTTCTGCATGTAAGCTGGAGCATTCTCATTGGCCAGAGAGTGCTCCAGCTAACATGCAGAAATCCCCCGTCATTGGAGGAGGCTGGACTGAGGGATGGGAGCAGAGGAAGAGAGTTCGACTGAGGTGCAGAGCTGAACCTGCAGTCTGTCCGGAAGGAAGGCACAGGACCATTGTTAAACATTTAATTTCGGCCAAACAATGAATAAAAAAACAAACAAACAAAAAAAAACAACCGTAATATTCCAGCTAGTCGCTATATAAACTCACTTTTAAGACAAACTTGTATAGGGGTGATAGCTCCTCTTTAAGTGAAGATGATAACCATCATGTGTTGTATGTCATGAGATGTAATTTTAGATGACAAATATACAAAATAACTTAAGTACACTTCATCCTTCAATGAACACACTACTTCATAGGTAGTCTACACACATCAATCAAACAGCTGTTAGACAAACTCCCATTCTCCTCAGCTGGCCATTGGCTGACAAATAATGATGGTTTAGTCCAGCAAAAGCTGGAAGGATGCAGGATGCCCACATATATAATGCAGAAAGAGACAACAGAAATATATTCATATATTGATTGAAAAGGAATTCTCACCCTCTCAAGCATCCCAACAATATACCTAGTGTCTCCAAAGGCCCCAATCTCTTCATGGCACCTCCCATACACAATAGACAGGGCTTGCAGACATAGACACTTCATGTTCACTTTAGGAGTGAGGAGAAACCGGTGATAGAGTTCATTGAAAAATTCATATCTGCAGCAAGGAAAAGACAAGCATTTTTGTTTTATGAACACACTGCATTTCTGAGCAGTAAAATATTAATTATTCAGTGCTTTATCTAGATGCTTACGATTGTTTTATAGCCCCAGTTTCTTCATTTTCATCTTCTTCCAACAGTAATCGTAGGTAGTAGTCTCCAATTTTAATCTCATCAGCTAGACATTCGTATTTCACCTAGGACAACAGGCACATATGTAACCAACCATTAAATTATATACTTGACAAGAAATATTGCTTACAATAGAGGTTCTCAAGCTGTGTTCTGTGGAACTCCAGGGTTCCCTGAAAAGGTACAAGAGTTTCCATGAAACAAATCTTTGAAACGGCAGGTAATGGTACAAGACTGGGGTGTCAGAATATGGCACTGCTGTACGAAAAGTACAGAAATGCAGTAGAAAACCAACTGCATCTTAGGGGACAAAAACCCTACTTATTTCAGTGGGGCTTCACAATTCGTGAGATAACTCAAGCATTCAAAGGTTGAAAGCCCCATTTAAATCAACTGGAAGCTTGGGAACTTTTATGTATTCGCTATGGTTCATTTAATTTGTACCACATTCTGGGTTCTTCAGCATCAATGTATCTGTGGTGCTATAACTACAAGTGGTCGTGTGGAAGATGGTGATAATGGTTATCTGAAACTTTAACCTAATCAATTAGTTTTAGTACAGTCTAGAATGCCAATACATTTGGTACTGATACCAACTTAACTTCCATGGATAAAAGAGAAGTTTACTATGTAATGAGAAGCAATGTGTTGAAGATCGTGCTCTAGAATCCACAGAGTTAAAAGGTTTGGTAGTTAGCGTTCCAGCAAGATTTCATGTTACCCCAATGGCTTCCATCACCACAAAAAGTTTGAGGACCCATGACTTACAATATGTCAGTCATTCGTGTGGATGCCCCTTCCAACAATACAGTATTTCATTATCTCCCTCTAATTCAGAAAAGAAAACAAACCTTCAGTTTTCAAGTATCCTCAACAATGCAGATTTTTATAGATCTTAAAGTCTATCAGTAAAAAAGTGTAAGTGATATTCAGCTGTGATCAAGTGAAGAGAGCCTGACAACTTGCATAACTTGCAATGTTGGAAGTCCTTGAGGATCACAATTGGGGATCTCATGATGCAACCTACTGGCCATAGCAAAGTTCTTGTCAAAAAAGCCAATTTTTTCTGTAAAGCCTCAAATTTCCGGCATCTTATGGTACAAACCAACAGATAATTAATATTTTTTTTTTTGCATGAAATTATTTGAAGTCTTAGTGCATCTAATTGTTCAGTGTATCTTATATCATGCAAACTAATATACTGCTTTTTTTTAGAAGCTGTTTAGCCCCTTAGTTTAAAGGGATAGCAATACTTCGTTTTAACTTTATTTTATTTTGTAGGCATTAAAAAAACATGAAGAATGATATGTCTTATCTCTCAAACCTTTATGGTTTATGAGATATTCACAAGCAAAGTTTCCCCTCCCGCCCCTTTTTCCTAGTGTAAGCCATCTCTTCTCAGATGTGAGTCTGGTTGTATGACCAGACAGATAACAGAAGGGGACAATCTTCTTTGTATGAAAACAATGAAAGCCCTTCCCCCCTTGACAAGTTTTTCAGCTTTTTCCCTTATCTTAAATGAAGATTGTCCCTCTCTGTAGTCTACCTGGGCACCTCCCTTCTGCTTTGGCTGAACAGGGGAGGGGGGTACTTTGCTTGTGAATATCTCTTAAACCATAAAGGTTTGAGAGATAAGACTTATATCGTTCTTCATGTTTTTTTAATGCCTACAAAATAAAATAAAGATAAAACGAAGTATTACTATCCCTTTAAAGTCAGCTACTGCAGTTCCTTGTTACAATAAAAAGCAAGGGCAACAAAACAGGATCTGTGGAAGTACTGCAAACAGTTAGTATTGAAAATTTAGAATGTTTTCTATCATTTAAGTCAGTACCATGAAATGTGCAAATGCAGCCTTTATTTATGTAAAGAACTTTAGCACAAACAATAGTATATAGTCATAGGCGAATTTATAAACTTGGGAGCCTTGTTCATCAAGCCGAAGGAGAGCAATCCTGGGGAAAACCAACTGCACTCTAGGAGAAAATGAAACAACCCCTTAAATTCTAGAGAGGTCTGCAACACATTTCAAAGCAATCAAAGAACTAAAAGCCCCATTTAAATCAATGAGAAATTACAGAATGTTCATGTCAAATCTATGGTGCAGTTGGTTTGCTTAATTATTGCACATTTTTAGCTTGATGAAGGTGTCCACTGGTTTCTAAATGTGACCTAGAATCCAAAAATGAAATGTACCTGTACATGTACAATGTACATGTTTACAACTTAATATAAGAGCATCTCTGCCATATACAGGTATAGTACCTCAAACTCTTGATGGTTCCAGGATATTACAGTGGAGCTGCCGAGTTCCCTATCAACATTAAATGCTCTCATTTCTGCCTCAAGGGTGTCTCTTAACTCTTCCCTGGTTTTGAAGTTCCAGATCAAGTTTGAACGAGCATGATCCTGGTGAAATCTAAATAAAGGAAATATATTTAGAGAACTTTTTTGTGCTCTCCAACGTGAAGCAATCTTTCTTAAACTGCACACATTTTTGTTCCCAGCAATATTATTATTGTTTTATTATTTTATTTAATTACCATTTGTTCAGAGTAACAATGTGATATGTGCCCTAGAAGGGAAATTAAGACAATAGAGCTTACAAACTAAATCTGACCGGCAACGTAATAATAATAATAATAAAATAGCACTTTCTATTAGCACTTTCTATTTTAACCCTTTGAGTGCCGGAGGGGTACACAATGCATTGCTTTGCAATGTGTTGCATACACCTCTGGCACTCAAATGGTTAAGGGAGGGAATGTGACTTTTTAATCAAAATTTTTCTTTAAAGAGATAGTAATGTTTCACAATAAAAGCAGCTCCAATTAATCTTCATAGTATTTGGGCCATGGAGAGTGTTATTTCAGTACTGTCAGTTATAGTTCAAGAGTAACTGAATGATAAAGTATCCCCCTGCCGCTCCTTTTACTGATGTAACACTGCTCACCTCAGAGCAGAAAGGTGGTGTCCAGATGGCTTGCAGTGAGGGACAATCTTCAGTGAGCATAAGGAAAAACCTGAAAAAAAGGTCAAGGGGCAGGGTTTTCCTTATGCTCATAGTAAGATGACTGTCCCTTGTTGTGATCTGTCTGGTCTAGGGACCAGATTCCACATCTTTTGGGAGGTGGCTTACAGTAGGTAAAAGGGGCAGAAGGGGATACGTTATCATTCATTACTCTTGAACTACAAACCTGACAGTACTGAAAGAAACACTCTCCATTGCCCATATACTATGAAGATTAATTGGAGCTGATTTTTTTGTGAAACAATACTACCCCTTTAACAGCTAAGTGCATTAAAATCAGTGTAACAATGTTCACCGTATAGCCTTTCAGATGCCACCTTCATATTGTTGTTAAGAAATTGAACCTTTGACAGCCAAAGGGGTGTGCAACACATTGCAAAGCAATGTGTTACACATCCCTCGGCTTTGAAATGTTAAAATTGTTTCGATGTCTTAATCAGTGCCTGAATGCCACTTCAGATGATAAAATAATAATTTCCAAATTTCCCTGCAGATGTCTATAAGAATCTGTGAGATAAAACCAGTGATATCACCTGAAATTCAATCCAGCTCATAAGAAAAGGAAGTTGTTCAACTAAGAACCTGAGCAATTCTGGAGAAAACCAAGTGGACCACAGAGAACATATAAATATACCCAAAACTCCTATTGATTTAAATGGGGCTTTTCATCCCTTAAATACTAGAGACAACGCCATACATTTGGTTTGCTCTAGAATTGCTCCTCATTTCTTTTGTGAATAACTCTTAGTTTAGAATTTGTCCAGTTCTTCTCAGTACATCAACCTCAATTTATGGTATAAATGAATAACCAGCAATCTTATCTTCATTGGGATTCAAAATTTGATCATAAAAAAAATAAATATACATTTTACTGATGCACTTTACCTGTAGTAGAAAAGATCCCAGTTGGATTCTATTTTTATTCTTTGTCTCCTTTTTCGTAGGATGACAGGCTTTTGAGCAGGGTTCTATGAAGGAAACAGGAAGACCACAGATAATGGATTACAATTACCACTACTACTGTTTTTTGGATAAATTGTGAATTTATAGACATCCATATAGCCCAGCAAACCTAGACAGTATATATTATTCATAAGCATCAGAGAAGCATAGTCTCTCTAGTACCATGGGAACATAACAGACACTTAAATACTGCAACATTTATTTCTGTTGTCAGAACACTGTTTATTCTTTGGAAAATCATACATTCTTAACAATTAGTAATTCTTATTTGGGATCCTGTACAAATCTTTATTAACAAAAAACTGTGGAAATATGAGCACCATGGTTCTCCTAGATTGGTGATGGTCACCGGTGTTAAGATCGCACCTCTCCAACCCATTCTAATGTGAACCCCCTTGGTAACAGTGGATTTTAACAGGTGGGTTAAGAGTTACCAGTTTGTTTTCAGATTCGGCTTGTGAACTCCTGGTGTTGGTGGTGTTCTTTAATTTCTTTCTTCATTACTTCTACATTTTCTATAACTGGCCCAAGGTAATTTGAGGGAGCACCCCTTAGACAAGTTGTATCTGTTCCAAGTACACCAGGGCTCTGGCTGTGCCCTGTTGCACTCCCTCTCTCTTCCCTCCCACTCAGCCAGTGCTGCAATTACCTCTCCCTATCTCTTATTATTTTATTTTTCTTTCTTTTTTTATGTTGTATATTCCTTTACTCTAATTTTTAGTTTTCTTTCCTCTAATGACTCTAGATAACTGACTACTATGGGAGCTTCTTAAACGTGCCTTGAGGGTGATTTTTTGCACTATGCCATATGGCTTTTTAGGCCATTGGATGTAATTTCTTTATTTTAGATGTCTTTTCTTAATTTTGTATCTCCTTGAGGGAGGTCTTGTTGTACATTGGCTTATTGCTTTATATGTCAACCATGAACGTTTTCTTATTTATATGTTGTATCTTTTTTGACTCTAATAAAGCTTTGAAATTAAAAAAAAAGGAAAGAAAAAAACTGCAGAGATTATAATACAATATGTTGTCATATCTTTGTATAAAAAATATGTATGGTATATACAAAAGTATAGTTGTCCATCATGCTACCCAAGGGACAAATGTGGCTCATTTGACCCCAAGGTGTGGCCCACCTGTCACTGTTTACCAAAAATACGGCTTTTGTATTACTGCTAAAATCATATATTTTTTTGACTAGCCAACAAGTTAAATAATACACCATTTTTTATTTTTAACCCTTTACGCATACCCCTCTGACAATCAAAAGGTTAAAATGCAGTCCTCCCATATTAGGATTTTTGAGTGTGTGTAGCCCAAAAATGAAAAAATATGGACACCCCTGTACTAAAAGGACAGACCCACATAAAAGAAATGCAAACAAATAAAGCCATAAATTGCTGTAGAACTGAGTATGTCTTACTATGAAGGCATATGTAAAATTAATCTCTTAAAGGGTTAGTAATGTCCGTTTATAACTTTATTTAATACTAGTTGAACAGCCCGTTACACGGGCCACAGTGCCTCTGGCAGCCGGTCGCGGGGCAGTCACGTGCAGTAGAGACTGCCCACGCCACTGCTGATACAGAGCTGGACGCTGCTTAGGAGCGCCCAGCTCTGTATGAGCCGCGGCGCGGGCAGTCTCTACTGCGCATGACTGCCGCACGCGCAGCAGTGTCTACTGCGCATGTCAAGCATTACACACGATTTAGCGAATTATTATATAAGGATTGTAGCGATTACAAAAATAAAGTATTTGGAGAAAGTGCCATCTCTCAAACCCTTACGGTTTGAGAGATCTTCTCCGCTAAAGTTCCTCCCTCCATCCCCTTCTCCTGACGTCAGCACTGTGCTGATAGCAGAAGACCCCGGTCCTGGGAGCAGCCGGCAGCTCTGCAGTAGAGCCAAAATTGCGTTGTTTAAAAAGAAAGACTTAATTGGAATGGTCTACAAAGTGTGCCTGGTTTGCATGCACACTTTGTAGACTATTCCAATTAAGTAATTATTTTTAAATAATCCGATTTCAGCTCTGCTGAAGATCCTCCTCAAGTCGGCAGACTCCAATCTCCTGCTGTCAGCTGTGAAATATCTCTGAAACCGTAAAGGTTTTAGAGATGGCATTTTCTCCAAACACTTTATTTTTGTAACCTCTACAATATTAAATAAAGTTATAATTGGGCATTACTGACCCTTTAACCCCTTAGTGACCGGCCACGCGCACATGCGGCTGTCACTTAAAGTCCGGCTAAGAATTTTTTTTTTTTTAATTATTCCGGAGTCCCCGAACGGCGTGACAGTGACAGTTTTTGCAGAAAGTACATGTACGTCCATTGTCGGGAAGGGGTTAAGAACCAGATTAGTGTGCAGCGCATTGATTCACAATGATCTGAACAGTTCTGAAGTTTTAATTGTGTCCTACTTCTTGTATAAAAGTGCTAATTCTAGGCAGCTCTAAGGAAGGGAAAAAAAAAAAAAAAAGATTAAAAATCAGATACCTGGTAGTGGTTAAAGGGATAGTAATACTTCGTTTTAACTTTATTTTATTTTGTAGGCATTAAAAAAACATGAAGAATGATATAAGTCTTATCTCTCAAACCTTTATGGTTTAAGAGATATTCACAAGCAAAGTTTCCCCCTCCCGCCCCTTTTTCCTAGTGTAAGCCATCTCTTCTCAGATGTGAATCTAGTTGTAAGACTGGACAGATAACAGCAGGGGACAATCTTCTTTGTATGAAAAGAATGAAAGCACTTCCCCCCCTTGACAAGTGTTTCAGCTTTTTCCCTTATCTTAATTGAAGATTGTCCCTCTCTGCAGTGTACCTGGGCACTTCCCTTCTGATTTGGCTGAATGGGGGGGGGGATACTTTGCTTGTGAATATCTCTTAAACCATAAAGGTCTGAGAGATAAGACTTATATCATTCTTCATGTTTTTTTAATGCCTACAACATAAAATAAAGATAAAACGAAGTATTACTATCCCTTTAAGTAATCAACTGTAGCCAAAAATTGTAGTCGTATGTTACTGGTAGCACCTAGACTTCATAGTCATTTTAGGTCAAACCCTTAGAAGCTTGGGAGGTAGCCAAAAAATGTCTCTAGCATTAAAGGGGTTTGCTTTTTTGGGTTACACAAATTTTGGATAAAACTAAACATTCCACCACAGGAAAACATTTGAGAAACACTAGATAGAAATTCTGTTATAACCCATACATAGGATATTTTATCCTGTTTATACCAATTATATTTACTACCCTCTAAAATGTCACACTTTAAAGTCCAGAGTGATAAGCATTGCATTGAGAAGCAATGTGTTACACACTCTTCTATCCTCAAAAGGTTACAAGCATACTATGTACGGCTATGAAAAGCAAGCCATGCAAACACAGACTAACATAGAATCACAAAATGTCAACTCACCATATTGTTTCTGTCCTGATTGTGGAGGAAAAAAAAAAAAAAAAAAGGTATTCGTTTTAAAGAGAGCAAAGATCAATGCATAAGCCATAAACACCCACATTCACATATTCACATCCAGCTTAGATCTGGACATTTATTAGATATTCTCTCTACAAAATAGAATATTCTAGCTTAAAGCTGAACTTTCACCCCTAAACAAGTTATTCTTAATGTGTAGGCTATATAGTGAATATGTGTTATAGTGTCATTTTATTTTTTACTTTGTTATTTGGCCTAAATTTAAAGGATAAATACTGCCCTGCACTTACTTCCAGACAGACTGAGGTTACCTACTCCGTACCGCAATATGTCACTCTTGCTCTGCTCCCCTCCCTCTAGCCAGCCTCTGATGACAGTGGCTTTCTGTCTGTAAGCTGGAGCGATCTCTAGCCAATGAGATCACTCCAGCTTACAGACAGAAAGCCTCCGTCATTGGAGGAGGCTGGATAGAGGGAGGGGAGCAGAGTAAGAGTGACATACTGCGGTACAGAGGGGGTAACCGCAGTCTGTCCGGAAGTAGGTTCAGGCAGTATTTATTCATTAGATTTCGGCCAAATAACGATTTAAAAGATAAAATGAAGACACTATAACACATTCACTATATAGCCTACATATTAAGACTAACTTGTTTAGGGGTGAAAGTACCACTTTAAAGTATAGGGACACAGTGACATATGCAGAACGACACAAGTTTAGAAATGTGGGAGTGAACACAAAGAGTTATTACATTTGCCAGCTGGTAAGTGATTAATTAAAGTTATATCAACCAACTTCATTTTTTGGTATCCGTGTTCCTTTAAAGAGATGCAATGCGGGTCCCCACAGACCTTCTGTATTGGACTTAAGAGCTTGACAGAGTGTCTATGACAGTGGTTCTCAACTCCTGTCCTCAGGACCCACTAACAGGCCAGGACTTAGGGATTTCTCTGCTAGAGCACAGGTGTGGTGATTAGAGGCTCATTCACATTGATTAACTCACCTATGCTCTAACAAGGAAATCATCAAATTCTGGCCTGTAGTGGGTCCTGCGGACAGGAATTGAGAAACACTGGTCTATGAGGAATAAGCACTTAAGAGAACAGTAAAATTCTTGTTTTCTTCCAGCGGGGGTGGGGTGGAGAAGTCAACTTTCTCATCTAGTTTATATCAGTTGAAAGTTTGGGGATTTTTATTTTTCCCCTATGGTGCAGCTGTACAAACTATAATTCCAATAACTTTGATACTGATACCAGATTAATCCCTTGGATGCTCAAGAGGCCTCCAATCTATTGCTAAGCAATGTTATTTTATTGGGGTTCCACTGATATGTCACAAAAACAAATAGGCTCTACCATACCAAAAAGTTTGAAAACTACTGTGCAGCAAAAAAAAAATATATATATATATATATATTGTAACTTTTGATCACAAATTTCCCCAAAAGTACAAATGAAAATATATTTAAAAGGATAGTAACCCTTTATTTTCACTTTACTCACAAAGTCAAATTGCCTACAGCTATTATACATTTTATTTATTTTTGTTTTACACTTTTATGTCCCTGACAGTAAGCTCCATGGTTCTCTGTTTCCAGATTTTTCTGGAAAGTCGATCGTAAAAGCAGGGTAGTGATACAATGTAAAGCTATAACTGCAACATTAATTGCTCTGTATGGTATCTTTTTTTACATTGCATCACTATACTTGCTGTCATGTTCCCTAATAGAAAGCTCTCTGGAAACAGATTCAGGGAGATCAATAACAGGGAATTAAACATGTAAAAATATATTTCAGGGGGGAAAAGAGTTTAGGCAATTTTACTTTACATATTATGCACTTGTAAAATTTTAACAATCAAAATTAAGGGTTAATTCATGACTCCACAATGCATTGCGTAGCCATCTGGCACTAAAAGGGTTAAGGACCACACAAGAGTGTAAAGTATTATTTCATGAAGGGTTTATACAAGCAACATGTGAATATGAAAGATTCATAGTAACAATCATTTGTATAAAAATTCCTTTTCAAGCATCTTTCACCTCTTTCTGTGCGATTCCCATTCTGTCTCGCCAGTGCAATAAAACCAGGTCTACTTTTTCCTTGGCAAATTTCTCTACTTCCTTGGCAGCTTTTCCTGCTATTCTTTGCCACTCTGGAACTTTGTTAAATTTACCATATTGGTCCTATGGAATAAGGCAAAAATATAATGAATAACCAAAATATCACTTGATGTATTTGGCAAACCACTACCGTACATTAAGGGACATAAGCACAACATCAACAGTGGAGTACTTATGGGTCGAACTATCTGCATCTTAGGGAAGCAATAAACATTCCCCAAATATCCATTGATTAAATGGGGCTTTTAACCAGTATTGTCTCAGAGATCTCTCCAGTATTCAGTGAGTTAAAAGTCCCACTTAAATCACAAGGGATTCAGACAATTTGTTATGTTTCCTATGCTATAGTTGGATTGCTCCAGAATTACTTCATTTTGTTTTTCTGCTTACGACCCTAAATTGAGGAAATTGTTATTGACTGTGAGACCCTTAAGGACCATTGAGCATACCCACTGTGGTCCTTAATTTGGTGTTGGATTTGGAGTTGGTGGTGTGAATGGCTTCTATTGTTTCATCAAGCTCCGGTTAGCATTAAACTGAGGTTTCAACTTCAGTATAATGCTAACCAGAGCTTGATGTAATGATAGAAGCCATTTACACCACACCGAAGGGAAGCGTGAACGTGCTTCCTGGGGCAACTGGGAGGGAGGTGGGATGAGAATTCGGAAGTCAAGAAGAGCTGTGCCAGTGATTCAACTTTTTAAGAGGTGATACTTCCCCTTTAAAAAAAGTAATGTCTGTTAACTGGAAGGTGTTTTGTGCAAAGTAATGTGGCATGCAATGGTAATCTTGATGATCATTAGTATTTACTCTAAAGTAATACTCTATTAATGTGACCAACCTCTGCCATTAGACTATTTCTGAATCAGGATGATGAGAGTTGCAGTCCAAGCACATCTGTTGCAAGCTGTTCACCACTAAACTCAAACCAATTCTGCTTCTTTTTCACAAATATAAAAAACAAACACTGGCCACACAATAGAATTTAGATCTTTTCTACATACTTTCAGATGCCAAAGATGATAAACTTGAACAATTATTCAATATTTTTGTTTCACTTTTTTCAGAATGGTTTCCCATTTTTGTAAAAGCATAAATGGGAACCTTTATCTAGGAGTAATTTAATTTAACACTTTGACTTACCTTAGTAGTAGATGTCCTTCATACAGCAGTCAGCCATATCAACATTTTTTGTATTATATATGATCTTTATTGAAGTCTATCTCTAGGTCACACCTCCTCACAACAATGAGCTTCACTAGACCTGACCAGTTCATATTAGTCTTTAATAGACTTTAAACCAAATAGCAGGAGACTAAAGCAGAGAGCAAATGCAAATAAAGCCAGTAAAAAATAACTGATGTTTAACTGGACAGGATTCCAGGGATGGAAAGAAAAACCAATTAAAACACAGGCCTTTTCTAACAAAATGGTACATGAACCACAGGTGTCAACTCACATCAGCATTGCAAAAATAAAGAACAGTAACTAACAGGTCACTGGCCAAAATTAAAATCAAGATGGAAACCTACAGAGCCACAACCACCTGCACCTGTAGTACCTTCCAGCCAAAAAACGTGCTTCAGCTGAAGCTAGCTCATTAACACTGTAGTATTTGACAAATGTGTGAAGAGATGACCACTTCACCGCCTTACATAGCTGCTCAGTAGAGGTATGGTAGCACAAGAGACTCCCACCAATCTAGTGGAATGTGCATTAACCTGAACATGCACAGGCTTTTTCCTAAAAACTTTTGCCCAATGAATGGTCGCCTTAATCCAAGAAGGATTCTTCATTTTAAAACTACTTGCAAACATTGGCTGCCTGAGGATGACAAGTAAATATGGCATCTTTTTTTTACCCAACTAGGCACATACCCAGAGCCATCTAACAGGTTTGCCAGGCACCTGTTAACCATGCATACAATTCAAAGACCATTTGCAAAAAAAAGAGCGCCCAGCTCTGTATCAGCTGCAGCGCAGGCAGTATGTACTGCGCATGACTGCAGCACGCGCAGCAGTGTCTACTGCGCATGTCGCGGCGTTACACACGATTTTGCAAATTATTATATAGGATATGTTCATCCGCTATTATGTGCTATCGAATCCCCAGATCTCTGAACTAACTTCCAGTACTATACCTTTCAAATGCTCAGCGTATGCTGATGACGTACTCTTTTATATCTCGGACCCGCTGGTCTCATTCCCACCCCTACAAAAACTTTTTGAGGAATATGCCTTGGTCTTTCTGGCTCAGATTAACTATAGCAAATCTAAATTCCGTAGCATCAACCTTAGTCAAACCAGGGCAAAATGGATTCAGACTAAATATCAATTTAAGTGGGCAGAGAGACACATCACCTATCTAGGTATAAAACTTTAACAAAGACCTGGCCACTCTTCCAGATGTGAACTTTAATGATCTCACGGAAAAGGTAATTACAGATCAAAATCTGTGGAATCTTAAACGTATTACCTAGACAGGATGAACAAACAGTGTCAAAACAATGATTCTTCCAAAATTACTTTTCCTCTTTAATGCCATCCCCCTTAGCCTACCTAATCACCTCCTTCTCTCATTGGACTCCAAGATCTCCAATTTCATATGGTCAGGGGAAAAAAAATTGAGAATTAGAAGGGAGATCCTGAACAGCCCCATAACAGAAGGTGGGCTAGGGTCTACAGAACTTATTTCACTACTACCAAGCTGCAGCCTTAACTAAATTGTTTGACCAGTCAAAATGACAGATGCTGGGTCCAAACCTTACAACAATTCTTGTCAGGAGCAGACCCATTACAATTTTTATGGTTCTCAGCTCTCACCCAAAGGAAGACACATCCTATCCTAAACTTTCTGCTCTCCTCATGGAATAAGATAAAAAGTGACCATCAGCTCTGTCCCACCCCCTCCCCAATTCTCTCAATCATTGGTAACCCAGTCATTCCACCTGTTTTGAATACCACCACTTTCACAATTTGGAAATCCAAAGATATGGATTCTCTTGGCTCCGTAACACGTAGAGGCCTGCCACCAAAGACATGTGATTTAATACGGAATTTAGGGGGAGGTCAGATCCCATGGTTACAGGTTCTGCAAATTCAATCCAGGGTTAAACAAAAAAACTATGCAGGGTGACGCTACCCATCCACTCACCCCCTTTGAGAGATGATAACACTCAATACCTAATGCGAGAGGGCACTTAGCCTTTTGTTATAATCTTATCCACAGAACTACACAACATAATTTACCCTATTTTTTTAGGTTTTGGGACAGAGATTTAGGTATCACCTTAACTTACAAGGACTGGACAACAATACTTACACTGAACTGCAAACTGTGAACAGGCACACCTATTAGAGAAATGAATTATAAACTAATTTCTAGATGGTATAAGACACCGACTCAACTGGCTCAGGTTATCCTCATCTATCCGATAAATGCTGGCAGTGCAAAACGGAAAGGGGAACTATTCTCCATATATGGTGGTCATGCTCCGTGATAAACAACTTCTGGGGTCAGGTTCTCACTCATATCAGACCGACAATAGGTCTCCCAATCGCCTTAGCCCCTTTAGTTTGTTAGTTTGTTTGTCTTCATTTAAAGTATTAGTCAGGCACCTTCTTAACACAGTAAAATCCCTTATCCCATTACACTGGAAGTCAGAGAAATGCCCCACATTGCATGACTGGCTCACCAAGGTTGAGCACCACTGCACAATGTCAAAATGCCATGCAACATAAAATGATAACCTTTCTGGCTTCTCCACAATTTGGTCATTATGGCCAGAACTCCGCCCTATTCCTCCTACTACCATGACCTCTCAAATGGGCTCTTGAACCCCTCACATTCTCAGAAAAAGCCTCGCAGTTTACTGCCACTGGGTGCAAAATACACAAAACAGTGTCACCGTTTGTGGTCCGACCCTCCCCGTCCCCTCTATATTCACCATCCTTCCTGTAGCCTCCTCTTCTTGGGCCTTTACTCCCTTTTCTCTAAAATCTAGACTCGTGGGTGGGGTTTTTTTTTTTGCTGTATACTGAGAAATGGAATAGACTGAATTCCGTTATTCAATTTTTCTCTCTCTTCTTTCTTTTTTTTTTGTTTTTTCTTCACCTTTTTCTTGTGAACGTATCTCACCTTTCATTCCTATCTCTACATGATAAATAATCCTATGCTGTATACACTGTATACATTACCATGATATTATGACTAGCTGTATCTCGAATTGTATTTCTATGCATGCCACTTATTTCCACTGTGAGTTGCATATTTTGCTATTTCAATAAAGTTTTTTGAAAAAAAAAAAAAAAAAAAAAAAAAAAAATTATATCTATATATACACACGTGGCTTTTAACCGATTTCAATCAAATTGTGCGCGCTTCTACAAAAGAAAACAAATTACAGTCTAAAATTGAGATCAGCAAGTACAGACAACAGATATATTTTAAAAATATGGATATCTAACTACTGTATAAAGGATACCATATATATATATTTACACACACATACATATACACATTTCGGTAGGTGTTTATAAAAATATGTATTAGAAAAATCATGCATAAGATCAAAAAATACAACTTTTCTTGTAAGAGGCATGTAGAAAACACCTACATTTCCTAATAGGCCAATTACGTATTGATTGATCAAAATATATAATAGTGATTACTGATATTACCAAGGTGGAAGGTTGCTCTGCTATGCCTTGACTTTAATCAATCAGAAGTCAAGCGCAATAATTTAAGAAACAAAAGAGTGTGCAATTTGTTATAAAGCCATGCACTGCACACCCCTTCTGGTTCCTAAAGGTTAATGAAAATGGACCATACCGATCCAGATTTTCAGTGGGCCTGGGAACATTTCCACTCCTAAACACAGCACACAAATGTTACTTTAGATGCATGATGAAAGTGTTTTTTCAGTACGTATCAGATATGGATCATATTGGCATTTGTAACCATTCAGGTCTGTTTTACTAAGCAGGTAAAGTTGCTAATTTTTGTAGCTCTAAATGTCAAAACTGTCGAGTAATCATCTCATGTTTATAAAGTGAATTCAGAAAGTGATGTATGTATCAGTCTGCCAAATCATCTGAGGATAACAGCACCAATAACAAAATTAATGAACACTGCTGAAAAAGAGAATACAGGAAAGCAACCAAGTCAACTTGCTTATGCCATTCATAAATATTAAAATGAGCACCTTTTAATTGTAAAGGGCAATATGCCATTTAAAAAATGCCAGCCTCTGTTCAAATGATGCTGGCTTCCAAAACTAATCATTTGGACAACATTCTTTAGGGTTCAAAGAGACAAATTTTCCCCTTTGGTGAAATGAATTATGAATACTTAAACACATATAAGGCAGATCATTTAGTATTCAGCTTGACAAACAGTCTGGATGGCTCAGTGCTACTTGTTAATCAGTATATAAGTCAGTAAAGGTCATATGTCTATACAGGCAATACACAATACTTCTTTCCTAAGTGCTGCTGAAGGTATCCTCTGTTTATAAGATTATAGAAAACAGTGTGGCATTATCTGGTTATTCAACTTACAGAAGCAATTTTCAGATTATCCCTGATGTGCATGCGGTCAATATCTTTTTCAGGAACAGGATCAGTGCTATCCAGGTATGCCAGCAAACCTGGAGGCTAAAGAAGAAGAAAAACACACAATTAATTAAATTAGAGATCACAGTCCTCAAAGTTGCAACTTTCAAAAGAACAAAATTCAACTTACACCTTGCTTTTTCCTTAGCTCGACTTGTTTTAAAACCCATTTCCCACACACACTTCCGAACCCAGCTCCCACCCAACACACCCACATACACTCCCCAGAGCCCAATTCCAACAACACACACTATGCAGAGCCCAGCTCCTACCACACTCACACACTCCCCAGAGCACAGCTCCCACCCCGCGTGCACACACACACCTCAAAGACCAGTTCCTGCCACACCCACACACACCTCAAAGCCCAGTCCCTGCCACACCCACAGACACACACACTCCCTCCAAGCCCAGATCCCACCACACACACACTTACACTCTCCAGAGCCCAGATCCCACTGCACACGCCTCATAGCCACATTCACACTTCCCCGAGCTCAGCTCCCACCACACGCACATTCCTCCGTGCCCAGCTCCCGCCACATGCACACTCCCCCGAGCCCAGCTCCTGCCACATGTACATTCCTCCGAGCCCAGATCCCACCACATGCACATTCCTCTGAGCCCACTCATGCATCTCCAAGCCAGGCCTCCAACACACACACACACCCACCTCAGGGCCTAGTTCCCACCACACACATACATACACACTCCTCAGAGCCTAGTTCCCAACCCACACACACCTCAGGGCCTAGTTCTCACCACACACACTCCTCAGAGCCTAACACACACACATACACACACTCATCAGGGCCTAGCTCTTACAACACACAAACTCCTCAGAGCACTGCTCCTACCACACATACACACTCCTCAGGGCCTAGTTCTCACCACACACACACACACTTCTCACAGCCCTGCTCCCACCACACACACACTCCTCAGAGCCCTGCTCCCATCACACACAATCCTCAGAGCCCTGCTCCCACCACACACAGGATCCTCAGAGCCCTGCTCCCACCACACACAGGATCCTCAGAGCCCTGCTCCCACCACACACAGTATCCTCAGAGCCCTGCTCCCACCACACACAGTATCCTCAGAGCCCTGGCTCCCACCACACACAGTATCCTCAGAGCCCTGGCTCCCACCACACACAGGGTCCTCAGAGCCCTGGCTCCCACCACACACAGGGTCCTCAGAGCCCTGCTCCCACCACACACACAGGGTCCTCAGAGCCCTGCTCCCACCACACACAGGGTCCTCACAGCCCTGCTCCCACCACACACAGGGTCCTCAGAGCCCTGCTCCCACCACACAAACACACTCATCAGAGACTTTCTCCCATCACACACACACACAGCCTTGCTCCCACCATGCACACAATTATCTGAGCCCTGCTCCCACCACACACACACGATCCTCACACCCTGACCCTGCTCCCACCACACACATACACACACCCCTCACAGCCTAGTTCCCACCGCAAACACACACACTCCTCGGGGCCTAGCTCTAACAACACACACAATCCTCAGAGCCCTGCTCCCACCACACACACACATACCTCAGGGACCTGCTCCCACCACACACTCTCATTAGAAACCTGCTTCCACCACACACGCAATCATCAGAGCCCTGTTCCCACCACACACACGCAATCTGCAGAGCCCTGCTCCTGCAACAGTCCTCCAAGTCCACTTAAGCACATGTGCCGCAACATTTCTCCAAATCTATCTATTCTGATATATAATTAAAGCTAAATATCAGAAACTACTGTTATATATATATTATATATAAAACAAGGCTAAACAAATATGGGTGTTTTTGAAAGTGTTTTCAAAATCACCAGTTTGTTAAAAAGTGACAATTTCATCTTAATGTAGCAATAAATGAAAAATATATATTGCAAGGCTTTTCCTGTTGAGCAAAATATGGGTACCCCCACCGATGGGAGATGTATGTTCACAGAGTTTTCACAGTTTAAAACATGTGGGGTTTTTTTTCACATTAGCAATACCCCCTAGTGGTCGAATTCCAATTAATTATTCTGCTACATTCTAATGGAGAGGAAAGTCAGTGACATACATTTCTCCACAGAATGTGATAGAAACTGCTGGATCACTTCCTGTCAATTAGAACTGAACTGTCAGAAAGTAAAAGCACAGTAAATGAACTTCCTGATTATTTGAATTATTAAAAATGTTGAATAAAACAAATGACAGCAGTTCGCGTGACCTTGTTTTACTCAACAGGAAAAGCTCTATAACATATAGGTTTACTGCTCCTTTAATAAAAGTATAATCACTATTAATTTAACGGGCTCATATGGAACCAGTAGAGTTATCCACCAGTTAAATGTCATGATGCTATTTCTGACAAACTCAAGAGGTACTGTTATGATATGGCATTAAAAACTGTTAGCTAATATACAGTGCCTCACATATAATTATTCTTTTCCAATGACTTTTCCACATTTTGCTGTATTACAACTTTGGAATTAAAGGGATAGCAATATTTCACAATAAAAGCAGCTCCAATTAATCTTCATAATATTTAGGCCGTGGAGGGCATTATTTCAATACTGTCAGAGTTGTAGTTTAAGAGTAATTGAATGATAAAGTATCCCCCTCCAACCCCTTTTACTGATGTAACACTGCTCCCCTCAGAGCAGTAAAACTGTTCTGATGGATCGAAAACTGTTCGGATGGATCAGTGAGCATAAGGGAAAACTTGAAAAACCTGTCATGGGGAGGCAGGGTTTTCCTTATACTCACAGTAAGAAGACTGTCCCTTACTGTGACCTGTCCGGTCAAGAGACCAGATTCCACATCTGACGGGAGATGGCTTACACTAGGTAAAAGGGGCGGGAGGGGGATACTTTATCATTCAATTACTCTTGAACTACAACTCTGACAGTATTGAAATAACACTCTCCATGGCCCAAATACTATGAAGATTAACGCTGCTGTTTTTGTCAAACATTAGTATCTCTTTAAAACGGATTTACTTGGAATTTTTTTTTGTCACCCATGTAAACAAAATCGGATTGGGAAAAATCTACATATTTCATAAAATGATTTACAACTAAAAAAAAAAAATTAAAAATCTTGATTGTATAAGTATTCGCCCCCTTTTCTATGACATCCCTTTGTAAGCACTGGTATAACCAACTGCCTTCAGAAGACACAAAATTGGTCCTCCGGTGTGTGTGGTTAATGTGTCACATGGTCTCAGATTAAATACACCTACCAGATGGTCATGAAGTCCAAAGAGCTATCAAAACAAGTCCGGGATAAAGTTCCGGAGAAGCACCATTCAGGTTTGAGTTATAAGAACAAAATTACCACTAAATCCAATATTAAGAAATGGAAAGAATATGGCACAACTGTGACTCTGCCTAGAGAAGCACATCCATGAAAACTAAGTGACCAAGTAAGGAGGGTATTAACAGAGAAGCAACCAAGCTGCTATTGGTAACTCTGAAGATGGTGAGAAATTGACCATGGGACAGGTATCAGCCGTACACTCCACGAAGCTGGGATTTATGGAACAGTGGTGAGAGGAAAGTCATTGCTGGGGGAAAAACCCAAAAGTGTATCTAATCCCATTTGGATCTTGCCAGAAAGGAATGTGGGAGACACATCAAATGTGGAAAAGCTATCTGGACTGATGAATGCAAAACTTGGTGCAAAACAAACACTACTCATTACACAGTGAAGCAAGGAGGTGGCAGCATGTTGTGGGCATACTTTTTATCGACAAGGACTGGGGAACAAGTCAGGGCCAAGGGCAAGGTGGGTGGATGGAGCCAAATACACAGATATTCTAGAGAAAACTTATTTCAGTCTTTCATCATTCTACCAGTGCAGAGTAAGAGCCAGAATTGATAAAATTGTCTGTACAGTTGTATAACAGAAGAACAAGCAACAGCCAGACATAACCCCCTGTCATTTCAACTCACATCACACACAGAAAGACAATTACTAATGGGGCAGGTATTTATATTATATAAATAAACATACACAGAGCCTTGAATGAGAATTACTAAATTACAATTAAAAAACAATTATTTTAAGGGGACACTGGTTTTAGGTTGGGGAAATACTTTTAAGAAAAATAAGAAACCGAAATATGTTGCTTGCGTAAGTGTTCAACCCCTGTGATGTGGAAGCTCTCCCAGTTTATGCAGATGAAAGAAATTGCCTTAATGAGGACACAGTTACCTTACCATTGGCCTCCATCTATCTTTGAACCACAAAACTTGCTGTCACATTTTCATTACCAGTTTTGCACACATTGATGGAGTAATTTTAGTCCATTCTTCTTTGCAGACTTGCTCCAGGCTGTTCAGGTTGGTTGGATGTTGCTTGTGGACCACAATTTTCTAATAGTGCCACAGATTCTCAATGGGATTGAGATCAGGACTTTGACTGCATCAATGAAGAATATTTAACTATTTTGTTCTTGAGCAACTCCACTGTTGTTTAGGTTTTCTGATTGGCATAATTTCTGATTGGGATCATTGTCTTGCTGAAAAGTGAATTTATTCCTACACTTCACTATTTTAGTATACTAAAACAGATTATCTTCACTGTATTTTGCTCCATCCCTTCTTCCTTAAATTGTAACAAGATACCTAGTTCCTGCTGATGAGAAGCATCGAAAAAGCATGATGCTGCCACCACCATACTTCAGTATAGAGATGGTGTGTCCTGAGGTATGGGCATTGTTTGGTCTGCACCACACATAGGGATTTGAGTTCTGTCCAAAGAGCTCTAATTTTGGATTCATGTGACCACAAAACCTTTTGCTACATTGCAGCTGGGGCACTTGCATGATTTCTGATGGTACTTTTGAGTAACAACTCTTGAACCCTGTAGCTCCTTCAAAGTGATTGTTGGTTTCTCTGTGACTTCTTTCCTTGTTTGAGGTCTGAGCTTGGAGGATGACCTTTTCTTGGCAGTGCCAGGGTAAGTTGATTCAGCTTCCATTTCCTGAATATTGAACCTACTGTGCTCCCTGGGATAGCCAAAGACTTCAATATTATACTGTACTTTTTTCCTAATATATGCATTTAAATTACGTTATCTTTAACATCTGTAGAATGCTGTTTGGTCTTCATTTTCCTTCAGATATACAGTCTGACCAATGATCCTTCAACAGTGGGGTTTTTAATCTGAAAATGTGACAGCAACTTTTATGGTTCCCAGATGGAGGCCAATGACAAAGGTAACGGTGTACTCACTAGGGCAATTTCTTTAATCTGCATTAACTGGGAGCTTGCACACCAGAGGTGTTGAACACTTTCAAAAGCAACATATTTCTTTTTTTATTTTTTCTTTAAAAAGCCAACATAGTTTAATTTCAGTGATTTAAAAATAAAATAGAAAGCTGAATGAAATTAGAATGCACTATTTGTCAGAAGTCAGAAAACTTTTGTAAGGCACTGTATATACATGCACTGCAATGTGCGTGTCGGACTCAAAATACATTTTCTACAGAGATGTGACTCTAAGCCAAAGTGTCATACTGCTGCATTTGTTCAGTTTTGTGCTTACCAAAATACGCTTCAGCAAGTTTAAAGACGTCAAGTTTTCAGCTGTCCAGAGACCCACTAAATGTCTACTCAGCTGTCTGAAAAATAATGATATTTTGGTTGTTTGCAGAGTATTAAATAATGCTAAGTATTTAAATACAAATTAGAAAATTGCAACACAATTATGCCTTATACTGACAGATGGAAAACTATGCTATTTGTACATAGCAATGACATTTTATAACACAAAAAAAACTGCCCATCAGAACAAATGCTTACGAGACTATTTGTCAAACAGCACAGCTAATCTATGAGCTGTAAGGAATAAATGCCAAAGCACTAGCAAATATTACAGTAAGCTGTTCTAATGTTCGGGACTCAACTGCAGCTCTCTCAATGATTGTTACATGGGCTTAACATTAGCGAGCATGCATTTCTTTTGTCTTCGACCAAATACAATGTATAAAGTTTAGATGGAGCAATTTTAGAGCAAGCCAACTTCATTGTAGGGGACAAATTGATTTAAACGGAGCTTTTTAACCCCTTGAATACTAGAGGGTCTGCGGCATTCGTTATCTCTCTAGAACACAAGATGTTAAAACTCCTATTTATATCAAAGGCAATTTAGGAAATTTGTATTTGTCCCCTATAGTGCAGTTGGTTCAATGCACCCTATTTAAAAAGTTAAAGGGGTACATTTTTGGACAATCTTAGTGCACTATAAGGGACAAATAAAAATATCCACTGATTTAAAAGGAGATTTTAATGCCTTGAATGCTGGTAAACTTACCAACACATTGTAATCTAGTAATCAAGGAGTTAATTGCAAGGAAATGTGTATGCGTCTCATTCAGTGCATCTGGTTTACCCCAATATGAGAGATATATAACTTACCTATTTGTAAGCATCCTCTGATCAACACTTATTGTAAACATAGCAGTGTGCAAGTGTCGAGGTAAGGCACCTTCGCTGAGGGCGAGCTCTTGCATTTTTGTTGCTATTTCTTTATCTGCTTCCTTTGAGAGGAAAAATAAGTAAATAAAATAAGGGTGATTGTGGCATTAAATATCTTATTTTGAAAACCAGAAAATTGAGTCACCTCCTCTTGTGCTAAATAGTGTAACTGCAATGTCATCTTAAATTGAACATACATTTTTATGATGCTGTTTACCAAATTCCAGGTTAACTGAATCTGAATGCACCAAGCATTGAAGTGAGTCTGACATCAGTTCGAACCTCATTTTTTTGTAAAGCCAATGTTCTGATTAAACCATAGTCATATGACACCAAGTTTTGATTAGGAAGAATGATGCTTGTTATAGTCTGTCATTCAGAGAAGTCTTAAGATGGTCAAACTCAAGCTGTCTTACGAAGTCAAATTGATTTGTATTTTTTAAATAATAATAATAATTATTGTTATTATTATTACTATAACTTTTGATTTAACGATTAAAAAAAAAAAAAAAAAAAAAAAAGACACCATCTAAAAACTACCAAAACAAAATAAGATGACAAAGGAATTTCAGTCTTTGAGACATATGAATTAAGCCAGTGTCCTTAATTTTACGGCACATAATGCCATCTATCAGCGCATCTTGTCCAGCTTTGAGCCTAGTACTAACATTATGTTCCAGGGTCATTTAAATAAGACAGAGTATGCAAGAGGGGCATCCCACTTATTAAAATCCAGCCACAAACTAATAAATAAGTCACAAGGGAAATAGCAGCTTGAATCTCATTTTCACTTACACTGCAGTCAAGGCAGAAGTAGCCTAGAAGTGCACAATCCGTGTGGTGCAGAAGCATACACTACATCCCATAGTCTATGACTGGTATTAGCATCTATTGAACAATAAGTTTTCTTACCACAAGATTTAGACAGATTTGTTTCTAAACAGTGCACCTATTTTTGATAAAGTTTGGATGATAATTTATCAACATGTAGACCGAAAGTGTGGCCAAGAAGCATACTAAGATATTTGTAGTAGTCGACCAGGGCCAAAAGTACGATTAGACTGTTATGATGGTTAGATGGGTATTACAGAGTTCAAATAGTTTGTACTTTGTACTAAATAGCAATATGTCTGTTTTGTCATTATTTAACAGTTTGTTTTTAGTTATTCCTCTTTCAGATAAATCATCCTATAATACTACCTCAAGTTGTGATAATTTTGGATTTTTAGTGTAGATTATCGTTTCATATGCATGTATGTGCATGTATGCAACCTGTGGACAGATCATTAATAAAATAAGGAAAATAGAAGAGGGGCATGAATGGAGCCTTGGGGAACCCAACTTGTTACCTAGAGCAGAAGGGAAATATCAGCAATACACACATATTGTGTTCAGACTGAACACAATGAGTGTCTATTGCTGATAATTCCTTTCTGCTCCCAGTAACAAGTAGGTTTCTACAAGACTCTATTCTTGGCCCTCTTCCATTTTCCTTATTTATAAATGATCTACCCATGGTTTGCCAAGTATCTTCTGTGTGGATGTATGCAGATGACAATACAAGAATTACTTAGATGCCAGAAGACTGTGCATCCCATTGCTCAGCAATGTAACATACACCTTTCCGGCACTCAAAGGGTTAACCAAACAAAACCTGTTTTGTAGACAAAGAAACTAACTGAACTGAGTATTTCAAAACTCTGAGTACTATCATGATATTGTTCTTATTATCATTATTATAATAAGAGGATTTTAGTGAACTTACTGTTACAGTATTTTCACTTGGTCTATGTGGAAAACAGGGGCCATGGGGAAAAGCTGCCTTCCTCCAGACGCAAGGCACTTCAAAAACAGTAGAACCTTTGAGGCAGAGGGTCTCACCTTGCCCCCAGCTCTCAGTTTCAATGTATAGTACAGTAGAGCAAAGAAACAAAAATGAATGTAAAGAAGGAAATCCCCTTTACAAAAACTCCAAGAGGACTACTTTGCTGGTTTACTTTAGAAATGTCGCCATCTATTGGGCGACAGACAAAAAGGCGAGTTTCAAATATTGCCTCAATCCAAACAGCAAGATCAGAATGTTGAGTGAATGAAAGGCGCAACATTCTGATATCGCATGCTTAAAGGTTGGCATAGTCGACATGGTGTTTCCACTGTACGCTGAATCAGTGCCCATATCCCTTAAATTCCATCCTCTGTAGAATATGATTATTTTGTTGCTGTGGTTTTTATAGCATGTGCCTAACAATTGATGGACAAGACATCTGTAGCCTAAACACCAAGATCTAAGAGAGATCATTGATGTGGTGAGCCAAGAACCTGTCCTCTTTAACACCACAATTGCTGAAAATATCCGCATATCCCCTAAAGTCCGGCTCAGTGCTCCCTATGTACCATTCATCCGCTAGCCAGTGCTGCTTCCCTGGAGTAAGGGCCGAGTATGTCGCCCGCATCACATGACATTCTCAGCTTCCCCTACCCCATGCATTGCGCTTACTCCAGGGAAGTAAGCTCTGGCTAGCGGATGAAGGGTACACAGGGTGCACTGAGCCAGGCTGTAGGGGCACGGTGCGCACACTGATTATCCCACCATGGTGCCCGTGAAGCCCCCTCCTCCTGTGCTGTGTGGATATTTTCAGCAATTGTGGTGTCAAAGAGGACAGGTTTTTGCAAGGAAATTAAGGGATATGGGCACTGATCCAATGTACAGTGGAAGCCGACCTTTTAGGACGCAATATCAGAATGCTGATCTTTTCATTCACTCATCATGCTGATCTCGCTGTTTGGATTGAGGCAATATTTTTTGTCTGGTGCCCAATAGATGACGACATTTCAATAGGATACCACTTTGCTCAGGGACTTAAATCACATGTTTTTTTCTCCAGGTGGAAGTCCTGTGTTCCACAAAAGATCATTAAAATCCAATGTGGAACACAGGAACCATGGGGATATAACAAATCATCAACCAAGATTCCTGGGAGGTAAAAAGAGGAAAAATCCAATGCAGACTACTATTTCACAGGAATATCTGTTGTGATATGATCTTAATGTGTCAACAGACACCAAACTTGTACACCAAGCAAGTGAACTAGAACCAACAGGGTTCAGAACTCTACATAAAGAAAAAGACAAAACAAGGACCTCCACAGCAACTCCACATAGTTCAACACAGATAAAGGATATAATGCTGAACTTAAGACAATTAAGTTCCAGTAGCGTCAAAGCACCTACACGTTTTGCCCCATTAGCAGAGATTTTTCAAGAAAAATGATTGCTCCACAGGGAAATGGTCCAGAAATATACCTGTGAACTGGTCAGTTCAACTCCAGGGAAGCCCTTTAATGCAAACCTGAATAATGGGGGATTATACAGCACCATATCTTAACAAAAAGGTAAAAACAAGTCTAAATCTAAGAACAGAGCCAACTTGACTTTTCCTATGGAAAGTTCATCTGAAACTGAAGTAAAGCACGAGGTAAAGCTGGAGGGAATAGTGGCATCTCTGCCTCAAAGGCCTGTCTTTTTTAAAATGCCCTGCCCTCATTGTTCCTGTGTTCCACATTGGACACAAGAGATAAATTATAGTTATTGTTGCTTGATGGTGGAAAGTGCAGTTAATGCCACTGCCTCTCTTTTGGCAAATGAAATTTATACTTTTGTAGAAAGTATCCCATGACTATTCATTTACTAAATTTAAATATCTGTTTGGCATTGTATGCAACCAGTGGTCTTTAATATTATCTTATAAAGACACTTACCTCTATGATTGCCTTCATCACTAAGCCTGCTCCCTTCACAATGGCCATGGAGGGATGCTAAAATGTATATGGAGAAAGAAACATGTTAATACATTTCTAATTTAATTGTGCTAAAACATAAAAATGGATACTAAAATACTACAAATATCTACTGCATATACTGGGTTTAAAAAAATGCATGTTTAACCTCTTGGATGACAAAATTAAGTTTGAGGCTCTTTTTTGTATGTGACATTTGCATCTATAAATGAAGAGGGCTGTAGAGTTCAAAAAAAGCTATCTTAACCCTGTGAGTGCCAGAGGGGTATGCGTTGCATACCCCTCTGGCACTCAAAGGGTTAAAGGAGAGGTAATGTCTCCTAATAATAACCTCCACACACTTACGTTACTATTACCAGAAAATCCTAATGGCCTCAATGAACTTTGCCCTCATGCCTTGCCAACTAAATATGGCTGAGCACATGCAGCTAATTAACCCTTGAAGGGCCAAAAGGGTGCGTAGCTCACACACCCTGGTCGTTAAAGAGTCCTAATGTACTGCTAGCAACTGTCATGTCAAACTCCATGGACATCACATCCAGCGCTGACTGAAGAGGTTATGTCTTGAACCAAGGAGCCAAAAGGAAAAATTCATAAGGGTAATAGGATTTTTTGGCCATAGTAAGGTAAGTGGGGGGATATTACTAGGAACCAATAGCTCTCCTTTAAGACAACGGAATGTCCTACGCTTGTTATAAAATATGTGAATTTAAAGGGATATTAATGTCAGAAAAAAAGTATTAACTACTAGTTACAAAGCCCGTATACACGGGCTGATCCAGAGCGGGGAGCTCCGGATGGCTCACAGCCTGTCTGTGCTCCCGGCTCTGGGGCAGCAGTGGAAGCGCTGGGTGACAGTTTGCGCCGGGAGCACAGATAGGATGTGATCCTTCCAGAGTTCTCCGCTCCGGATCAACCCGTTCTGCGAGTCCCCATTGCGCATGTGCAGTTATGAACACAGTGAGCGACACATTCTAGGACTTTATGTTATAGGATATGGTAGATACAATTAAAGGGATAGTAAACTCCAGAAAAAAGTATTGTCTAAATGCTAGGTACAATAAAGAAACACCTAATGCCCTTATTCCTATCTCTCAAACCTTTATGGTTTGAGAGATATAAGAAAGTAAAGTCCTCTGCTCCCTCCCCCTTCTCATGCATCAGCTGTATAGCTGACTGCATGAGATCCTGCTTCCAGGATCAGACGGCTGCTCTTCAGGAGCGCTCACATTGAGATATCTAACTATAAATACTTCATCGGAATGATCTACAACGTGTAACTGGTTTGCAATCACACGGTGTAGACCATTCTGATGAAGAATTTATAATTTGATATCTCGATGTGAGCACTCCTGAAGAGCCGCCGTCTGATCCCAGAAACAAGATCTCGTGCCGTCAGCTATACAGCTGATGCATGAGAAGGGGGAGGGTGTGGAGGACTTTATTTTCTTATATCTCTCAAACTATAAAGGTTTGAGAGATAGGAATAAGGGCATTCGGTTTTTCTTTATTGTACCCATCATTTCACCAATACTTTTCTCTGGAGTTTACCAACTCTTTAAAAGAGAGTACTTGCACTTATTCGTATCTCTCAAACTGTTATGGTTAGACAGAGATAAGAAAATAAAGTTCTCCTCTCCCTCCCCTTTCTGCTTGATGAGCTGTAAAGCTGTCAGGAGCAGATTCTGGTCTCTTGACCAGACGCGGCTCTTCAGCAGCGCCGATATAACAATATCTAAAAAGAAATACTTCATTAAAATGGTCTACAAAGTGTGCTTGCAAACCAGGCACACGTTGTAGACTGTTCCGATGAAGTATTTATTTTTAGGTATCAATATGCTGAAGAGCCGCCGTCTGATCCACGAACCAGAATCTGCTTCTGACAGCTTTACAGCTCGTCAGGCAGAAAGGGGAGGGAGCGGAGAACTATAATAATGGTAATGGTTTAAGAGATACAAATAAGTGCAAGTACTCTCTTTTAATTTTATCTACCATATAGTTAATACTTTTTTCTGACATTACTATCCCTTTAAGAAGTGTCCAGTCATCACAAACAGGGTCCCAGCAACACCCTTCTATTACCAAAGAATGGATACAGCATTTTTATTTATTTGTAAAGTGCCAACATGTCCTGCTGCTCTGTTAATGGAAATCATATTGGTTAAGGAGATACAGGATGCTTTACAGACAGTGTAAAGCTGTGCTTAAAACAGAACACAGAAGGCCATATTTAGAAAGGTGGTGATTCAATTCTGGGACAAACATTCATAGGGAACAAATGCACATTCCCTTTATATAGCATTGAGTGGGTTCAAGGAAAACTAAAACATAGTAAAAATGTTAAAGCATAACTTTCACCCTTTATAAAGTTGCCCTCCAATAATTAGGAATATAGCGACTAGCTTCATAATAGTGCTATTATCTCTCATAAGTACCTGGTTCTGAAATAACCCTGTTTCTTCGGAGACTGACGGCCAGGCTTCTTGCTTTAGCGCCGTCTGAGCCATCAGTCCATTACAGTGCCTATGCAATGCCTCCTAGAGGAGACCGGGACGGACAGCGCAGGCATTTCTAAGCCAAGATGTCTGCGTGCAAGCATGGCTTCCGGTCTCTGAAGAATAAGGATTACTTCAGAACTGGGTACTTATGAGAGATTGATTAAATAGCGGGAACACACCCTGCTCTGGAGTTGTACTGATTTCAACACGGCATACACATACAACGGCTGCTGAAAACCATCTCCTTTATTGAAGCATATTTAAAATGTAAATAGACATGGATACAGTGATACCGCATCCCAGAGTCAGTTGACATAGAACCGCCTGACGCATTTCAAGCAAGAGTGCTCTTAATCATAGGCATAATTGAGTGGTACGGGAGGTACATAGATGATTTTCTCCTCATTTGGAGAGGTAAAAACATTAGGCATTTCTGTTTAGTGAGTATTTGAAAGTGAACTCTTGTAATTTGAAGTTTACTGTTGATCATCATAAATCCAAGGTCCCCTTTTTTGACTTGGTCCTCACTGGAGATACCAGGACAGGAGAGGTGGTGACCGGGAATTATAGAAAACCAGTTAGTGGCAATAGTCTCCTCCATGCACAATCATCTCATCCCCGGTCCCAGATTACCAGTATTCCCGTTGGGCAGTTCCTGCGTTTGAGCACGAACTGCTCCATGGAGGAGGAATTAGTTGAGGCATCTGTTGATTTGAAAATTATATTTTTGGCAAGTGGATACAAGGACGATTTGATGGACAAGGCATATGATGAAGTGAGGATAATGCCAAGAGATAGGTTGATATTGAAGTCCAATCGTAAACAAAGTGTGAGCTCAGGTTAGAGGATAAATATACAATTTAGTACTACCTATATTCCGCAATACCACCAAATATGTGGTATTTTAAAGAAATATATGCCTATGTTATACACGGGTGCAAAATTGGGAAGCAGATATCTCCCAGTATGTTCAGCAGTCAAAAGCCAGTTCCATCTTGGTTAGCTCAGCAAGGTTTCTATAAAGGTGGTGTGAATATATGTAAATATTGTAGATTTCCTTGTGTATCTAAACAGTTTCAAAGTAATAGTGATAAACATGAATATGATATCAAGAGTTACATAAATTGCACAATGTTATTTACTTGTTTACTTGCAATTTTTGTACTATTCAGTATGTAGGGCGAATGATTTGCCCCTTAAAATCGAGAATAAGGGAACATCTCAGCCAAATGGAGACAGGTCGGACAGAATCAGCTATAGCAAGACATATTCTGGAGTTGCATTCTGGAAATACTTCAGCATTTAGCTTCCAAGGGATCGAAAGGGTTAGACTCCCTTGGAGAGGTGGGGATATGTTATTGCTAATCAATCGAAGGGAGGCCTATTGGATCTTTCAACTTCAAACCAGACTACCTGATGGACTGAATTCTGAATGGGATGTGAGCCATATTTTTTGAAAAAGCTTAGTGTCCCACATTTATTTATTATAATTATTTTATTAATTTTTTCAATATGATTTTTATGTGGTATATAAAATAAAGATGTGTGGTTTCTACCCATTCATTACGCAGTATCCAGTCACCCAAGGAGTATGTACTGGTATTTTAATTAACATTTAGAAGGATATTTTTGTCTAAGACATTATGGCAGGTATTTTGGGAGGTGAATTTGGGGGTTGAGCATGCTGGGAGATGTAGTTTATCTTGCTTCTCTTATTGCAAACTGGCTTGTGTTTCCCATGTGTAACTTAGTTTGCTATTATAGGTGGATGACAGATCTCTGTCGTCCTTGCAACAAAGTATGCTTTATGAGTTCCCCTGCACGGGATTTTCAAGTACAATTAGCTTTCGGATGGTCATTTAGAGCATATTCATTTAAGATCACCTCGGTTGTACAAGGATACACCCACACACGTAAGAAGAGGAGGTAACATTGTTTTTTAGCCAATCGTATGGTGGTAGATTACGTTTAAATGTTTCATGCTTGCGTTTCATTTTTTCTATGATTAAGAGCACGCTTGCTCGAAACACTTCAGACGGTTCTATGTCAACTGACTCTGGGATGCGGTATCACTGTATCCATGTCTATTTACATTTTTAATATGCTTCAGTAAAGGAGATGGTTTTTAGCAGCTGTTGTATGTGTATGCCGTGTTGAAATCAGTACAACTCCAGAGCCAGGTGTGCTCCCGGCTATTTAATCAATTTTCATCTTGTGAGTGATTGTGGAGGACTCAAGCGGATTGTGGCACCCCGAAGACGTGTGGTTCGTCTCCAATTATCCTGTAAGTTAGCTGGGGTAGATGATGTACTACAGTGGTGTATAGCACTTTGTGTCGTTCAGCTTATGAGAGATAATAGCACTATTATGAATCTAGATACCATATGCCTAATTATTGGAAGGCAACTTCATAAAGGGTGAAAGCCCTGCTTTAATAATTAACCCCCACTTACCTTGTTATAGCAAGAAAATCCCAATGCCCACTATTAACTTTGTCTTAGTGCTTTTGTCCAAAAGACATCTACAACTAGTCCTCGATTTGTTGTCCATGGATGTGTCAGTTCCTATCAGGACCTCAATCTCTGCAAATGCCGCTGGTCCATAATAGGGTTAAGAAATCTCAAACTCTACCTGCCTCAGCCTGAAAAAACTACCATAACTGACATGTCAGCCCCATGGACATGTCATGCATGACTTGTTGAAGATGTTGAACAAAGTCAAAACTCAAAGCGGCTAGCAGGATTTTGGGCCAAAGTCAGGAGAAGTATGGGTTTATAACTGCAAGGTGTTAGTTCTCTATTAAATGTCCCATTCAAAACATTAGTAATTTTTAGTTGTCGCTCTGGTGCAGTTGGTTTCCTCCAGAACTACTCAACCCATTCCTTTTCTGCATATGGCCCAAAGTTGTGTGGCGCTCCAGGGGAGGAACGAAAAAGAAGAGCACCATTGGCAAACAAAGAAAAAGCACTCCCAAACGCAAGTTAAGAACATGAAAAAACTTTATACATTAAAAGTATATGGATAACACAAGAGAATACCACAAACTGAAGTAGGTCAATTTGAGGGAAACCGCTAAGCGAGGTGACATAGGAGGGGAACCACCAACCTCAGCGGTTCTCAGTCTTTTCTTGCTCAAGGCACTAAAACGGTTAAACCTTTCAGTGCTAGAGAAGTGTCCAATGCATTGCATACCTTTCTGGCACTCAAAGAGTTAAGGAACAGAGGGGTGTGCAATGCAAGTGTGTGATCCCTTCTGGTTCTTAAAGAATTTGAGTTCAAAAATATCTGAAACTCACTACAGAAACAAAATGGCACCCTAAGCTGATGACCACAGAACCATGGTTAAGAAACAATAGTCTACGTAACACCTATATACATTTTGTCTATAGTATTCCTATACAAGCAGTTCAGGGGTATATTACCCTAAAACCTTAGGTGTTTAATGAACGCAAAAAAGGAATTAGGGAATGCATGTATTACTGCAACAGGCTGTACAAGGCTTTAGCTTCCAACAGTCCTACTTTAGACATGTCATCCTTAATCAACAAGACCCTGCTCACAAACTAGCAATGACACTAATCCTAAAAGAACATTCAAGCTATACGTTGGTGATGCAAGATCAAGATTATATCACTGATAAACCATTGTTAAAGAAATACAACTGCATACACTGAATTATCTTTTTTTATAATGTACCTGGAAACTGAACATGTGGAACACAAACATCTACTGTATTTATTCTAAATGTAAACATGTAAAAAAGCTTTTTATAATGCATGATCGTCTAAGGGATGATGCATGAAAACATTTGAGTAAATCTCAGGCAAAGAATCCTGTTACTAGGCACCCATCTGGGTACAGTGGAATTAAAATCAATTTTATGGAGTTACTAACATTTTTAATAACTCCATAAAATTGACTTTAATCACACTGTACCCCCAATGTGTGCCTAGTAACAGGATTCTTTGCATGAGTATTACTCAAACATTTTCAACATGTTTCTATTCCTGGGGGCACAATCACTGAGAATTAATAATAATCAGGAGGGGATTCACAGCTTTCATAAATTCTTAGTTGGTGCAGCAACTTGTTAGTTAAGAAACTCCTAAGTGATGATGCCTTCTTTTCCTTCTATGTAATTCAAAGGGCTTTATTCAGTAAGATGAAAAGAGGAGCACATTTATTGTAAATCACTGCACCATAGACAGTTAAAGGGATTGTAATGTCTTCCATAAAGTAGCTCTCAGAGTCTTCTCTAGTTGAAAATTAACACATTGTTCTATGTTAAAACACTTACTTTGATGTAGCTCCAAACATATTACATGTAAAAAGATGCCCCTCCCTCTCCTTCTGGCCGCATCATGCTGCCTCTATTGCCTCTATCTGTTGTCCGAATCAAGAGCGGCGAGGGACAAACTTCAGTAAGCAAAGGAAAATCCTGCCCTCCTTCGTCATGGGGGGAGGTTTTCCCTATATTTACTCACTGAAGTTTGTCCCTCGCTGTATCCGTCTGGTCCTGGGACCAGATTGCAGCTCTAAAGGGGAGGTGGTCACAAGGGGAGGGAGGGGGATCTTTTTACATGTAATATCTTTGGAAGAACATCAAAGTAAGTGATTTAACATAGAGCAATGTGTTAGTTTTACACTACAGAAGACTCGTAAAGCTATTTTACGGCAGACATTGCTATCGCTTTAAACCTCCCAAGGAATGGCTTAGAGACCTCTCTAGAAGTTAAATTGCTGACAATTTTAAATTGTCATGAATGGTACACTTGCTTACTCCAGAATTCCTCCTCTTTAGCTTTCTGAAAAAGACTGTACAGCAACAAGTTCTAAAGAAATTTAATTTCCTAATTTTAATTGCTGCCAGATGTTCTAGCTCCAAAACCTGAAAACATCCTTATCCCCCTATATCCAATGTTACCTCACATCAACAGAATTTTACAGTACAGAATCAGGGCCCTAAAAATATCACCCAGAAATCCTCTGTCATATGGTGTCCTTGGATTATCTGGACTTCCCCATTCAGAAGCTTTACATTCACCTTCCTCACAAAAGGCAAGGTTACATTCTCCTCAGGCCTTCTGTTCTAAGGTCAATATCATTATTTTAATCCCCTTAATATTTTCTCCTTCTAATGTTCCCCTGCATCCAAACTAATCAATTGCTTTTACTGAAGACAAGACCATGCTAATTTGGGCTTGGTAACATACTGAACTTTCCCCTCTAACCACACAGCCCTAAAATCAGCCTTAGCGAATGATAAATGTGAGACAGGTACATGTCAGATGGAGCTGGCACCTTAAAGTGTTAGTAATGTCTAAAAAAAACTTTTTTGCATTTAGAAGATCTTAAAAAGCTGATCTAAATGCAAAAAAACGTATCTCTTAAACCGCTATGGTAAAGCTGTCAGCAGGAGATCTGTGTTGGTAAACATGCTGGCGCTTGAGAAGTGCCGGGATCTCGTTATTTACACAGAATCCCTTCACTGGAATGGTCTAAAACGTTTTAGACCATTCCAATGAAGGGATTCCGTGTAAGTAACGAGATCCCGGCACTTCTCAAGCACCAGCGTGTCGACCAACACAGATCTCCTGCTGACAGCTTTACAGCTGTCAGTAGGAGAAATCAAACTTTAAACGCCCCTATCTCTTAAACCATAGAGGTTTAAGAGATACGGTTTTTCGCATTTAGATCAGCTTTTTAAGCTCTTCTAAATGCAAAGTTTTTTTTAGACATTACTAACACTTTAAAGTCAGAGTAGCCTTCAGATATCAGTCACTGTCCTGCAAATCTCAACTACAGAATCCTTAATGGATAATAGTCATATCTTCCTGCAGAATTAGTCACTGGCAGGAAAGATGCAGCATGCTTTATTTGTTAACTGTAGCTGGTGACATAGCCATCTTTGTGACTTGCCCTACAGGAGGCAAGCCAACAAAGCTTCTTCAATACAGTTACTTATAACACCAAGCTACAGTGTGAAGTCCAGGAAAACAAAGAATGTTTAAAACAGAAAACTTAGAATGTGCAAATGCACAGTTGATCTGCCATGTGTTCGCTCCTAACTCAAATTTATCCTAATCATGACACAAGGTCAGTGGTGGATTACCATGGGTATGGACCGAAGATGAATGAAGTTGGTCCCAACAATGGTCACGGTCCTCTATAAACAATTTAATGCGGAGATCAGACAATGTTCTAGAGATATCAGTTTTTAGGAGACAAATTTGAGGATCTGGTATTAGAAGTTAACCCCTTAACGACAGATGACTTACCAGGTACGTCCCGCAGAAACTGTCACTTAGTGACAGAGGATGTACCTGGTAAGTCACGGAAGTCCGCGTCTCCGTGCGGCTGCACGCCGCTCGGAGACTAAGGACTTCTTTGAAGAAAAAAAAAAAAAAAAAATGTTCGGCGGGCGTTAAGGTGACAGCCGCGTACGAACGCGGCTGTCACTAAGGGGTTAACAAAAACTCAATACAAATGGCATAAATTATGCCACTAGTCTCATGGTAGTCAGAGCTCCATATGGCATTACTCTGTCCAATCAAAAGTACAAACAAAACCATGGAAGTTGAGCCTTACCTGGAACAGCTTAAAAAGTGTCCTTCCATTAGAAGCCACCATCTCCAACAGCATATCAAACTGCTGCCCTTCTGTTGTCTCACTGTACGGAGCACAGAGTGAAAAGGTGAGGAAGTCCAAGAGGGAACTGATAACAAGTGCACCTGTCCCATAATTCTAGGAGAGAAATAGAAGAAAACGCTGTCAACTAAGTCAGACTAATCTTCTACAGGACCTAACATGGAACAAATGTCTGTACAACAATGTGATAATGGTCACATTTACAAAAAAAAAAGAGGAGTAATTCTGGGCAACACAACTGTAACTTAGATCAATATTTTTAAAAGAAAGGTAGAACAATCCTGGAGCAAACCAACTGCCCACCAGGGGAGAAACAAAATATTCTATTTAAATAGGACATTTAATTCCCTGCTTCTCCAGCATTCATACAGTCCCATTTAAATCAATGGGAATATGAGGAATTTGTATTTGTCCCCTCGTTGGAGCACTTGACTTGAGCCAAAATGACTCAACTTTACTTTAGAAAATATTGCCTTTAGAGAACACATAAAAATGTCATTGAGTTAAACGGCTATCTAAATACAAAGGAGGTATGTAACGTAATGTGATTAATTGAACCAGAGACCTCTCTTGCATGTCAGGGTTTAAAATCCCCATTTAAATCAATGGTAATTTTTATTCATCCCCTACGGTGCAGCTTGTTTAGCACAAAATTGTTCCCACTTTGCCTCTGTACCTATGGCACTAAAGACCATAAGATTACATTTGATAACACTTAAAGGAGCAGTAAACATATGTTGTGAAAAAAAAATTATAAATATATATTTATATATTATATACATAGTAGGCTTTTTCCCTTTGAGCAAAAGAAGAGTTCTGCTACTGCTGAGAGATACATAGTTCCAGAGTTATTACAGTTTTTACATTAACAGTACCCTCTAGTGGTCAGATTCCAATTAGTTATTCTGCTATATTTTATTTGATAGGAAAGTCACTGACAAACAGTTCTCCACAGAATGAAACAAACTGCTGAGTCACGTTATCACATACAACTTTCATGAAGAAAGCATGCTGTAAATTCATTTCCTGATTATTTGAACTGTTATAACATTTGAATAAAACAACTGACAGTGGTGTGGGTACCCTTATTTTTTTTTTTTTTTTTTTTTTTTTTTTTTTTTTTTTTTTTTTTTAACTCAGCAGGAAAACCTCTATAACAAAAAAGTTTACTGCTCCTTTAAAGCAGAATTACCACGTTAGGTAAAGTCGCCCTGCAATACTTAGGCAGGTTGAGACTGCTTAATAATAGTTATTTTACCTCTCAAAAGTAGCCACTTGTAAAGTAATCAATCTTACGAGGCTGACGGCCTGGTTAGTGCAGCCTGCATACCTGCTCCATCAGTCCCTTCCGGTGCCGTTCAGGCCAGTGCTATGCTTCTGAAAGGAGACGGGGACTGACAGCGCAAGCGCACAGACAAGATGTCTCCGCTGATGAATGGCTTCCGCTCTCGGAAGCTTAAAGGGATAGTAATACATCGTTTTAACTTTTTTTATTTTGTAGGCATTAAAAAAATATGAAGAATGATATAAGTCTTATCTCTCAAACCTTTATGGTTTAAGAGATATTCGCAAGCAAATTTCCCCCTCCCGCCCCTTTTACCTAGTGCAAGCCATCTATTCTCAGATGTGAATCTAGTTGTAAGACCAGACAGATAACAGCAGGGGACATTCTTCTTCCTATCAGAACAATGAAAGCCCTTCCCCCCCTTGACAAGTTTTTCAGCTTTTTCCCTTATCTTAATTGAAGATTGTCCTTCTCTGCAGTCTACCTGGGCACCTCCCTTCTGAACTGGCTGAACAGGGGGGGGATACTTTGCTTGTGAATATCTCTTAAACCATAAAGGTTTGAGAGATAAGACTTATATCGTTCTTCATGTTTTTTAATGCCTACAAAATAAAATAAAGATAAAACAAAGTATTACTATCCCTTTAAGGATTACTCTATAAGAGGTTACTTTTGAGAGGTAAAATAACTATTATTAAGCTAGTACCTGCCTAAGGGTGACTTTACCCAACGTGGTAGTTCCACTTTAAATCTCTACTGAGCAGACCACTATCTCAAAGGAAATGGGGAGCTGGTAAAGCATGTATGCACTGTATAATGTAGTGCATTTGCTTTTATATCTTTTTTTTAATTTATAAGCAAGCACAATATTAAAGGTGCAGTAATCTTTTGTTATGGAAAAAATATATAATGCAGAACTGTTCCTGTTAAAACAAGGGTGCTTCCACTGCTGATATATGCATATTTTTAGAGTTATTATAGTTTAAACTCTTTTTTTTTTAACATTAACAATAGAGCAATTCTTAGTGGTCAGATTCCACTTAATGATGCTGTTGCATTCTCTAGGAGAGGTGAGACACTGACAAACAGTTCTCCATAGAATGTGATAGAAATTGCTGAGTTATACTGTCAGAACTTTCAGTAAGTACCATAAAATATCGGGTATAATACACACTTTTACCCCACCTTATTGAAGTGTGTGGGGGGGTGCATACTATACACAAGAGTTTTTATGATATTAAAAAAAAAAAAAAAAAAAAAAAAAAGCGTTAGTAGACCTCTTCCCTTCCTCCCCCGGCACCAAGAGCTTTGATAAGAACCCTTACTTTGCCCAAGTGAAGTCCCCGAAGAATGGTCAAAACTTCTTCTGTGCATATCTTCCCTGTGGGCGGTGTACTTGCACTTGCCGCCCGCTTTGTTCAATTGCGTTTTCAGGACCTTCCGCCTCCAGCCATTGGTAATGCCCCTGTGTATCAGGGAGGCAAGTGCAAGCATGCCGCCCGCAGGGAAGATATGCATAGAAGTTTTGCCAGGGCCCTAAAAATAATATCACCCAGAAATCCTCTGTCATATGGTGTCCTTGGATTATCTGGACTTCCCCCATTCAAAAGCTTTACATTCACCTTCCTCACAAAAGGCAAGGTTACATTCTCCCCAATCCTGTTCTAAGGTCAATATCATTATTTGCATCCCCCTAATATTTGTCTCCTTCTAATGTTCCCCTGCATCCAAACTAATCAATTGCTTTTATTACTACCTGAAGACAAGATCATGCAAATCTGGGATTGGTAACATACTGAACTTTCCCCTCTAACCACAGAGCCCCTTGTTATGATTTGCTAAAATCAGTCTTAGCGAATGATAAATGCGAGACAGGTAGATGTCAGATGGAGCTGGCACCATTAGGTCAGAGTAGCCTTCAGATATCAATCACTGTCCTGCAAACCTCAACTACAGAGACAGTAGGATGATGATTATAAGTGCTTGATTTATGATTATAACGGTTATCACATTTGAACAACTGAAATCAGTGGGAGTATCCTTGTTTTACGCAACAGGAAAAGCTTTCTAACCCACTAGCAGAAGGGGCACGGTGTTGCTCGCTGGGAATAAGTCTTTTGAGTTTAAGCCTGTACATGCCAGCACAGAATTCATACCTGCACTGCCCTCTGTGGGTTTAATCCTGTATGTGTCAGCAGAGAAGTCACAATTGCACTGCCTTCTTCGGGTTTAACCTTGTATCTGGCAGCAGAGAATGCTAAATTGCACTGCCCTTTGTAGGTTAAGTGAAAATGGGTAATGTAAACTGTCAGTTCTCTGATCGCTTGTACAAAGTTGAACCGCCAGAGGCAGTGCAATTACGACTTTTCTGCTGTCACATATAGGATTGATCCAACAGACGCCTGTGTAACTGTGACTTCTCTGCTGTCGCATACAGTATTAAACCAACAGAGGGCAGTGCAATCATACCCAGTTTCCTATAGCTGCCAAAAAAATACATGTTGAAGAACTTTATCCCAGATCATATATTTTTGCAATTGTTTTATTTAACCTATCCACTCCTACGTTAGCCCATTGGGTGGCAGTATTCCTCTCTGGTACTGAATTGAGCCAGGCTGAATGCTCCCTAGTTTTATCTGGAGAAATCATGTCACAATGGCACTGGCAGCAGGTAGGCGCAATTATGTCCCCATGAGCTCATTATTGTGTGGCATTGAAGGGGTTAATAAATGGCCTTTTTTGCAATTGTATTATTTAAACCGTCTGCTCCTACATTAACCCAATGGGTGGCCGAGGGGAATGCAACACGTTGCGCTCCCCTCTGCCACCAAAAGGGTTAATGGAGGAGCAGATGGTTTACATAAAACAATTGCAAAAAATAGACCGTTCATTAATCCCTTGAGTGCCAGGCAGAAACAACGCTCAGCAATGTGTTTCGTTCTCCACTGGCACCCAGTGGGTTAATATAGAAACTGATTGGTCAGTGTCCTCCGCTTACATGATGTATGATCTTCAGCTGCCCGCCAGGTAGGCACTCAAGCCTTTCAGTGGTAGAGGTATACTGAAGTCAGGCAGTCAAAGGGTTAATGCTGGAAGGCAGGGTGAGTGTGTGTATATATATATATATATATATATATATATATATATATATATATATATATATATATATATATATGCGTCAAACATGTTTTTTCTTTTCTTGAGGAGGAAGTTGAGGGAACGCCAAAATCACACCCCCTTTATCTCCACTTTACTGCTGCCTTTGGGTGTGTGCGTCTCCTGGAGACAAATTATGGTATGAGGCATTCTCTTCTATGTGTGTGTATCTCTATATATATATATATATATATATATATATATATATATATATATATATCTCAGCCTAGGAAACACTCCGTAGCCTCACAAGAGATTGCACACTGGATTCACAGATAACTTGAGAAAATGTGTTAATTTATTGCATCCATGCTGAATGTTTGCTGCTGAATCCAGTGCGCTGTCTTTTGTGAGGCTATGGAGTGTTTCCTAGGCTGAGTACTTTGTGCTACTGAATGCATACAATCGTTCATAAATACATTTTCCTATTTATAAATAGATTTGACTTTCTCTACCTAGAGTATATGCTAGGCATGAAAACATCCTACTGAATGGGAGAAGAAAGGACTTCCCTCTAGGAAACGCCCCTTTACACACACATCATATAAGTAAAGATGGCCACATCTTCATTTTAATGCAGATCTGTTTTAACAAATAGGTGAATTTCATAGCGCTTTAATCAATCCTTTGAATGCCTAAGGGGTATCAACGCATGACACATCCCTGTCACTCAAATGGTTCAAATTCATCTATATTTCTGCAAGCCGATTTTTATTTCAAGCAATTTAAGGCAACAGCACAGACATCATTGCTTACAACATCTGCGGGCCTGCACTGTCCATACCGGTTTCCTCCAGGAGGCGTTGTATGGTAACTTAATGTAACAGAAGGGACTGACAGCGCTGCACCGTCACTTTAGGAAAACGTAGGATTTCTGACTAATGCGGTAATTATGCTATACAATATGACCACTGGTAAGCTTAAAGCAATATGGCTAATTATTGGGGGGGCATTATTTGGGCTGATAGATACAATTGAATTTGAAAGCTTTGTGTAACAAATGAAAGAGAAATTCTGAAGCAAACGAACAGTTTCATAGAATAAATTCTTAATAGTCAGACCACTCCTGCTACATAGAACAAATGAAACCTCCCCACTCATTTAAAAGTGGCCTTCTAACAGCCTGACAGAAAACTTTTGCCTCCAATGTATTATGAAACAGTGCACTGGAGTCCACAAAAGCCCCGCTTAATAGGAATTTTAATTTATCTCCCATAATACAGGTGGTTTTCTGCAGAATTGCTCCCTTTTTCGTTTGTATAACCCTTTGAGTGTCAGAGGAGTACTCAAAGCATTGCAGAGCAAGGCTCTGTTTACCCATTTGGCCCTCAAATGGATATAGGACATTAAAGATAGTTATATTTCTAATCTAGTTTAGCTATTAGAATGTCCCAAATTTGGTGTAAATATAAATGTGAGTTTGAGTACGTTAAAAGCAGAAGAAAGGATATCAGCCATTTTTTAACATAAACATTATACAGAGGACCTGCTGACATTCCTATAGTAAAAAGAAAACATTTTGAAAATAAAAGCAGCTCCAATGAACCTTCATAATATTTGGGCCATGCAGAGTGTTATTTCAGTACTGTCAGAGTTGTGGTTCAAGAGTAATTCAATGATAAAGTATCCCCATCCCGCCCCTTTTACTGATGTAACACTACTCACCTCGGAACAGAAAGGTGGTGTCAAGGTGGATTGCAGAGATGGACAATCTTCAATTAGCATAAGGAAAAAAACTGAAAAACCTGTCAAGGGGGCAGGGTTTTCATTGTTCTCACAGTAAGACATCTGAGGGGAGGTGGCTTACACAAGGGCGGGAGGGGGAAACTTTATCAATTACTCTTGAACTACAACTCTAGCAGTATTGAAATAATATTCTCCATGGCCCAAATACTATGAAGATTAATTGGAGCTGCTTTTATTTTGAAATATTACTATCCCTTTAAGGAGCCAACACATAAGATAGTGATAATAAACAATGTGCATCTCAGCTGACAAACTGATCAATAAAAGGATGAAGCTAATGGTAAACAGTAAAGAACTGACTTCATTCTCTTACTTATTGATCTGTGGAGACCAGCATGCAGAATGACAATTGATTAACCAAGCTTAATATCGATTTTACTAATATACAGACGATGGCGCTTAATGTGGCCACATTAACAGAGTTCAGATTTGCCATTGTAAAGCAAAGACTTTTACTTGTGTTACTTTTACAAGGAACATATTATGCAATATAGTATAATAAAAACAACAAATTGCATTAAGGGACTGTATTTAGCAACAGATTTTGCACCCAAGGTTCAAGATTACAAGAAAATCATTAATACTACCTACAAGGCCAAATAAAATCTTCGAGATAAGTAGGTTTACCCGCTTGAATGCTGGCAATCTCTCCAACTCATTGTGAAGAGCCATTGTAAACTAATTCTGCATCAAATGGTTCTCCCTAGTAAATTAGTATTAGATATTGTGTGCAAGGAGGCTGGCGTGATTCTTTGCTGCTGGATGTCAGATCCCCAAACTCCTCTCATTGGAGTCCAGCAATAAAGAATGAAGTCAAATTCTGTGGACATGATATCCAGTATCAATTAAAGATTTTAACGGATACAATTCACACACAATTAATTCACAGGAGATTCTGCCCGTGTTCCTTTTAACTTCTAGATGTCAAGAGTGAAAATATAGAAGCCTATAATCTCATGGATAATTAACCTTTTGAGTGTCAGAGGGATGCGTACCCCTCTGGTATTCAAAGGGTTAACTCTTAGCATCTGTGATTTATAAAATGAGACAGATGCTGAAAAGTAAAAGTTGTGACCAAGTTTACATTGTCATTGATTTAAATGGGGCTTTAACCCCTTGAATGTAAGAGGAGTCTCCAGTGCATTGCAATCAGGGGGTTAAAATATCCACTTAAATCATTCGGACTTTTTGGAAATTGTATGTATTCCATGCTGTGCAGTTTGTTTGCCTCAGAATTACACCATTGGCGCGATGCAGGAAACATGCGCAATCGCTATTTCCCTGTGAAAACCACTAGGGAATAGGTCTGTGCATGATTTTGTTGAATTGAGCATGAAAATTCAAGATTAGCGAACGGCTGTGTATATTTATTTATTTTTTTGTGGCCGTGGCTAAGATTAACAAATCTGTGTGAGTGGAATAGCGAATGCGCCTAATGCAGGAACTGCTATCGCGAATGAATTTATATGTCAGCGTACTGTTGTCGTAAAATGGAATTTTTATGCGCAATTCAAGAAGCGGTCGGTATTTAGCTTCCTGGATTAGAACATGCGCAAAATCTATCTGCGCACAAAAATGCCTTTATCCAATGCGAACGTTTCTTGGTACCTTAGCCTCACAGCCGATAATCTGCCCAAATCACATTTTCTCAGTGATTAATTGTACCTATGATAGCGCTGCCATTACACTTTATTTCAGAAGGTGGGGCTCTATGGACAGTGAAAGACAGCTGCACTGCCAGTGTGTATCATCCAATGCACAACCCACCGGGTAAATCCTCAGAATGTAAAAGGGGCGTCTGCAACGCACTGTGGAGCAATGAGTCAGACACTCTACAGGCACTCAAAGGGTTGAATCAATGTATGGAGCTCTAAAGCCAGAGTGGAAAACCAAAGTAGCCCAGAGCCTGAATCCCTATAATTTTACCTCCACTTTTTTTTTTTTTTTTTTTTTTTTTTTATTTAATGTCTTTATTCTCTGTATGATTAAATCTGCAGAGTTGTCATTCCACAAAAGCACTTCCCCATACATTTCTGTACTCACTGCGAAATACACCTCTAAACTACAATTATTTCAGTAAACATTCTACAGCTTTGTGCCCCCCCCATTACAGCCACCAAATCTCACTGTTATAACAGAGCAACACCTGGCCTTGTTCCATTAGACTCTCCTCTAGCTCTCCCTCAAGACCCATCTATTCAAACAAACTTACACGCACTACCTTTAACCCCTTAAAGGGATAGTAATACTGCAAAATTACTATCCCTTATATTGAAGCCCTTGCAAAACTGAATTAATTGCCACCAGCAGCATCTCTCAAACCTTTATGGTTTGCGAGATAGCCGCTTTTAAACTTTGCTCCCCCCTGCCTCTCTGACATCAGCGTTCTTGCTGCAGCAGGGAAATCCATTCTTTGAATCAAGCAGAGGCGCTTCAGCAGAACCAGATCTCGTTAAAGAAGGAACGATCCTTCACAAAAACGGTCTTCTACGTGTGCTTGGTAACCAAGCACACGTAGAAGACCATTTTAGTGAAGAATCTTGTTTTCCATAACGAGATCTCGGCTGTGCTAAAGAGCCTCCGCCGGTCCCGGGTTTCACTGCTGCAGCAAAAATGCTGACGTCAGCGGAGAGGCAGGGGGAAGCGAAGTTTAAAAGCGGCTATCTCGTAAACCATAAAGGTTTGAGAGATGCCGCTGGTGGCATTTAATTCAGTTTTTCAAGGGCTTCAATATAAGGGATAGTAATTTTGAAGTATTACCATCCCTTTAAGGACCACATAGCCCTGGGTGTCTAGAGGACAATGGCACTTAAGTGATGTGCCAGGACGTCACCAGTCCTTAAAGGGGATCTATCACCCCTATACAAGTTGGTCTAAATAGTTAGTTTATGTAGCGACTAGATGTTATAACATGTTCATTTTTTAATAAAATTGTTAGTTTGCCGAAAATAAACGAGTAAAGATTGCACTGTGCCATACTTTTGGACATACCACAGTCTGTCACTCATCCTTTGCTCCCCTCCCTCGATTCAGCCTCCTCCGATGACGGAGGCTTTCTGCATATAAGCTAGATCACTCTCATTGGCCAGAAAGTGCTCCAGCTTACATGAAGAAAGCCTCCATCATCATAGGAGGCCGAACAGAGGGAGGGGAGCAGAGGAAGAGTGACAGACTGCGGTACAGAGCTGGTAACCGCTGTATGTCCGGAAGAAGGGCGCAGAGCAATCTTTATTCATTTATTTTCAGCAAAGTAACAATTTTATTAGAAAAAAAAATGAAAACGTTATAACATCTAGTCTCTACATTAACTATTTAGACCAACATGTATAGGGGTGATAGATCCCCTTTAATGCTCAGGCAGCCGTGACAGTTCTGCCACATCATGGGTTGTTAAGGGGTTAAGAGTACAAAAGTTGCCACTATGACAAAGCTACATTTTTCTGGCCCTTTCCAACTAATTGGAGGACAAACTCTGCAATTGTCCAAAAACGGTCCTGTAACGGAGCACCTAGTATCTGAGCTGGATACATCCATTAAAAGACTCCTTCTCCGCCAGAATGAATTCCTGACATTAAGGATAGCCCCTCCGCTCCAAACATCAGTCGAGACTTGATGAAGGATGAACACACACTTTATTGAACATCAACTCAGCTCTTTTAAGGGCTTGTAACAGCATTAGTCCATCCGGGCTAAACAAAGAATACAATACCGTTCAACACTTGGGCAAACACAGTACAAAAGCATGGACCCAATTAGATTAACAGGGACAATGGGCCAGGGACAGGGCAGTCATGATAACAAAGGACGGTCTGGAATACACATATTTAACAATGGAGCCTTGTGTGGAAGCATTTTGGTCCAGGGTTTGAATAGTCCGCCAGTCCTGGACCTAGCCTATCAGGGCTCATGTGCATGTGCCGACTGACCAATCCCTGGGCCGCCTACTTTTCTCATGTTAGGTCTATGAGAGACCTTTAAGTGCGTCACCCGGGCGGTGGTCAATCCCGAGGTGATATTAGCTTCACGCTTCCATTTTACCACAGTCCGTAGTCCCTTTAAACGGAGGACCAATCAGGAAGGGGACGTCTTTTCCCCATGTAAAGTCAATGCCGCCCCTTTAACTCCTCCTGGCCAATCCGTGAACAGCAGACTTTTTAAACTAAGGCAGTAACTCTGCCGGTGGAGTGAATTTCAGTCTTTTCCCATAGTCCTTTGTATAGTTCAACTAGTCTATCGTGACAGGTCTCTTCTCCCCAACTAAACGGAATCCCATTTGAATATACCTTGTGTTTCACTTCCTCCCCTCTCCATTGTAAGCAATCATAAGCAGAGGACTCGGGTCCATTTGTATCCGTTTCAGTGTGTCGTGTATGTAATGAGAAAGTGACAGAGAGGTATCCAATGTATTGCAACGTGTTGTATACCTCTCTGACACTCTAACTACTAAATACCACAGGGATGAACATATTGTTACTTTGCATTGAACTTCCAAACCTTCTAGTACTGAAAAGGCTGAAAGCAACAACCCTCGACCCAAGTCAATGAAGGCTCCTGGAGGCAAATATACTTTTTTTCAGGAAATAACACCTTTTTGAGAAAGTGGGATGTCCTACCTAATTGCAAGGTCATATTTGATTTTACTTTCATCAAAAGGGTTACAGTTCTCATAACTAAGGTTAATCCATATATGCAGAATATCACAATTTAATGAAGACAAAAAGCCAGATCCTAAAACTTTACAAGATATTGTAGTTTCTGCTTACCACATGGGAGTTAAATTTCTCTAGCAAGTTTTCCAGAAACTTTTTTGACGAAAGAAGGGAAGCTTTGTTCAGTTGCTCTTGCCTCAAGTCATAGTCATCATGCATAGGCTGCAGAATAAATGAGATCAGAGAACACTGTAAAGAGCCTAGGCAGAACATGGGTGGACAAGAGCTATGCACTGTGGAACTATTGTACCTCAATGATGCCTATTATAGACTAAAATACAATTATGCAAGCCGTGCACTTAAAAGCTTGTAAAGTACAACCTAACCAAAATGATAATGGGCTATATTCAAAAATCTAAAGAGAAGCAATCCTGGAGTAAAATCCGCAGCATCACAGGGGACAAATGAAATGGGGCTTTTAACCCACTGAATACTACAGAGGAGACCTCTCTAGCATTCAATGGGTTATAAGCCCCATTTAAATCAACAGGAACTTGGGCAGTTTCTGTTTGTCTCCTATAACGCAGCTGGTTTACATCTGAACCTCTATAGGGCAATAACAATATCCACTGCTTCTGGTGGCTTTAAAAAAAAAAAAAAAAATCGAGGAATGGGTTAAAAAAATGTATTTTAAAAAAGCAAATTTCCCATGTTAAAGGGCTGTATCTTCAAAATAAAAGTGGAACATTTCTGAAGCAAACAAACCACCATAGGAGATAAAAATTCCCAAAGCTTTAAATGGGGCTTGTAACTTTGAATGCTAGAGAAAAGCAAATGTATTGGAGAGACTTCTTTAACATTCAAAAAGTCAAAAACACCATTTAACCCTTTGAGTGCCAGCGAGGTACGCAACGCATTGCTGAGCAATGCATTGTGTACCTCTCTGGCACTCAAAGGGTTAAAAAAAAATTTGGAAAGTTTTAGTTTTCACCTATAGTACAGCTGGTTTGCCCCAGATATAATTAGGGTGAAATGATCAAAAACTCCTTTGAATTAAAACATTGCTCATGATTTGGTGGTAAAAGGACCATATTTTGAGAAGTAAATCAGTCACATTTGAAAATGTGTTATAAAGTCTTAAAAACTACATTAATATTGATGAATATTGCCCTTAAAAATTCTGTTTTTAAAAATGTATTTGTGTCTTTGAAAGGACAGTTTTCAAGAAACAAAGGCATTTTTTGTCTTTAAAATGACAAAATTTCAAAGAAAGATTTTTTTTTTAATACAAGTTAACTCTATAGTACTGCTTCTTATTCATGTTAACAGTACTTTAAATTGTCTTTTCCAAGTTTAGACCATTTTTATTTTGTCTGGAAAAAAATCACGTTAATCAGACAGAAAAGTGACGGTTAAAAGAATATATTTTTTTTTCTGGAATTTCCTTACAATATGATGGTAGATTAAACTAGGCCCACATTTAAGACTTCTTTTTTCCCTTAGACAGAGATGGTGGAATAGGATACATAAATTAACGTAAACATGTCTGAGAATTGACGGACCTTGGGGAAAGAACTTTTTCATTCGGATTACGGACAATTTCAGTTACCACCACGTTTTGAACATCTCGCCCTATGTTTGTTTTGAAAATACTGCACTTTAAAATTACATCTAAAGGATGCAGCCTTTTTTCACACTTCCAGAAAGTGTAATGAGAACAAGACATACCGTAACCATAACACAGTACTGTATAAATCAAAAGCAGCAAACCTATGACTCTCCAGTTGTCATTCGACTGCAATTCCCATCATTCACATGATGTAGTCCATCAGAAAATTTGGAGAGACCCAGGTTTCCCACCCTTGCATAAACAAAAAACACTGGACCATGCTTAACATTTTAAGGACCAGAGGGGAATGCAAGGCATTGCTTCAAACACCTTTCTGACCCTTAACCCTTTGAGTGCCAGAGGGGTATGGAACGCATTGCTTTGCAATGCGTTCCATACCCTCTGGCACTCAAAAGGTTAAATCCTTTTTAGGAAAAGGTTTTGAGCATAGCTTAGGCAGTAAATAATTTATCAGAAAAACAGTAATCCCATAGGTATTAAGGTAACGAGAGATGCTTAACGGTGTTCCAAACAAATATTGCTGGGTACATGGAAAGATTTGTTTCTTATAAAATATTAACAATCCTAGGACCATATGCAGAAAGAAAAGAGCAGCAATCCTGGAGCAAACAAACAACAAACCAGGGGACAAATGATAATAAAAAAAAAATAATTCCCATTGATTTAAATAGAGTGTTTAAACCCCTTGAATGTTAGATGTTTTCAATGCATTGCTTTAAATCAATGGCATTTTTACTTATCTATAGTACAGCTGCCTTGCACCAGAATTGCTCCCCTTTACTTTGTCCATACAAGCCTGTATTTTGGTCTAGTTTGGACTAGAAGGCTACATTTTTAAGAACATTTTAATACCTTGGAACTCTGGCTACAAAATGGATAAACATGCAAATATATGTAAATCTCAGCTATTCAGGGCTTAATTTTTTACTCATTCATTTAAAGTGGAACTAACAGCCCTACAAGATATAGCCTCAATTAGAGTGTTACAATCCATTAGAACATGCTGTGTAATTCTTTTTTTTTTTTTTTTTTTTTTTAAACGTGTTATTAAAGAATAAACCATAATTGTAAAAAGTACCTGGTGACGTCTTCCCCCCAGAAAAGAGCATTGCGCATGTCAGCAACAGAGCCGATCGTCTCTCTTGTAACTCCCCCCGGCTACACGAAAACACCGACGTCATCAGGTTTAGATTCTCGTGCATGCTCTGGTGCTGACATGCGCAATGCGCTTTTCTGGGGGGGGGAGACGTCACCAGGTACTTTTTACAATTACGGTTTATTCTTTAATAACACGTTAAAAAAAAACAATAATTACACAGCGCGTTCTAACGGATTATAACACACTAATTGAGGCTACATCTTGTAGGGGTGTTAGTTCCACTTTAAAAAGGCTTCTGTGCAAAACCTATTGTTAACTGCTTTAATTCACAAACAATTTCTCTATTGTATTCATTTCTGATGACATCTGACCCATCCCCCAACCCATTTTTTTACACTCCCAAAGTGGAGAGATATGCATTACCTTACAATGTTTTGTTGCCCTCTGGCACCAAAAGGGTTAATGCATACATGTAATATTAACACAATTGATTATGATAAAAACAGCTGCTGTGCAGCCAACTTAGACATCGATAATAATTCCACAAAAACAGGATTGTCTGGAGAAAACAATCAAGAATGTAAGTGAAACTCTGCAGTTGTCTCTGTGCTACAATAACCTGTCCCACGGAGGGCTTTATGTACATTAGACAACAGCAGTAACTCTTGGGGCAAACCAATTGCACAACAGGGAACAAACACAAATTCCTAAACTGAACACTGGTTAAAATGGGGCTTTTAACCTGAAATGCCACAGAGGTCTCCAGCCCATTTCTCTGCAAAGCACTGGAGACATCTCTAGTATTCCAGAGCTGAAAAGCCCCATTTTAATAGTATTCATTTTTGTTCATCCCCTACGGTGCTGTCGTTTGCTACAGAATTACTCCAATTTTCTTATATGCATCAAGGCCATAGACACATACGGACTGAGGTACTAAGAAGAACTGGGGCAAACCAACTCGCCATAAAGGTAAAATACAAATTTCTATGGATTTAATTGAGGTTTTAACCTCTTGAATGCTAGAGGATTCTCCAACACATTGGGGGACCTCTCTAGCATTCAAGGAGATAAAATCCCATTTAAATTGATGAGAAATTGGGGAATTTTTATTTGTGCCCTATGGGGCAGTTGGTTTCCTCCAGTTCTTCTTAGTACATCAGCCTTGTGGAGTCTGATGACAGACATGAAGCAAGTGGCCCATCTAGTCTGTCCATTTTCCTACCCATTTAAAAAGATCTGCTAGTTTAACCCTTAGAAATGGCATGTCTATCACTAGAGGAATAGGAATTTATTTTTACATTACATACTCCGCAATACATAATATCCACAATTAAATTATGTATATATTTTTTTTCCTACTTGACCTAATTTTTTTATACTTATGTTCTTAACAGTGTGCTCCCTGGATCTGTTTAGCAGAGCATTCAGTGCTGCAGAGAGTGTAACACTGTATCACATCCTTATCTGATAGTCTATCGACCAGTAAATGCTCTGCTAATGGAGATCCAGGTAGCTCACTGTCAGGGACATAAAAAGTGTCAAATATAGGTGAAGATTAAGAAAAACAATAATGACTGATGATTCAACTGTGTATACTACATTCTTAAAGTCAAAATAAAGGGTTATTATTCCTTTAAATTGTATTTCCTCTTTTAGCCTCTATCACTTCTGCTGGGAGGCCATTTCATTCATCCATCATCATTTCCTGTATGTAGATTTTTCTTTCATTTCCTCTTTTAGTTCCACCCTTCAATTTGATGGTATGTCCTCTTGTTCTAGTATTTTAGTCTCAAAAATGGTTACCACTGATCTTAAAGGGACAGAATTTTATTATTTTTAAAAAATTTAATCTTGTAGCCATTAAAAAAAAAAAAAAACCTCAAACGATGCCAGAGCCGAAATAGCGATATTTAAGAAGAAATACTTCATTGGAACGGTCTACAAAGTGTGCCTGCTTTGCAAGCACACTTTGCAGACCGTTCCAATTAAGTATTTCTTTTTAAATATTGCTATTTCGGCTCTGCTGAAGAGCCTCCACCAGTCCCGGGACCAGATTCTCCTGCAGTCGGCTAGAGTGCTGATGTCAGGGAAAAGGAAGGGAGGGGAGGGGGGAACTTTAACTGTGAATATCTCTCAAATCATAAAGGTTTGAGAGATGGCACTGGCATCGTTTGAGTTATTTTTTTAATGGCTACAAGATTCGATTTTTTTTTTTTTAAATGATACAATACTATCCCTTTAATTAAAAACCTTTTTATATTTGAAGGTTTCAAATCATATCACAATTTTCCTTTCTATCCTCCAAGCTATAGATATTAATCCTTGGTATGCCTGAGATTTATCCGATACATCTTTCCTGACATGTTTTATTTGTTATCACATTTCTCACTTGTCTCTTATATGTTCAGACAATGTTGAAGTTTGCGGTTTAATAAAAAAAACTTACACACATAAGCGCACACAGCATATCGATAGCAGAGTGGGTGACCCCATCATTATTCCTCTTCAGAGCTTTCACTACTTTCACTCCCAGACGTTCTCGAAACCTAATTAAAGTGAAGGGGGAAAAAAAACACAGCAATATTGTATTTAATCATGAATCCTTTATATCAACAGTTTACACTTGAAATACAAATTAGAATAAACAGCAACAAGTCAATATAAATATCTTATTTTTTTAATAATAAACAAAATACTCAAAAAAAAAAAATCAAATAGTTTCATTGATTGTGCCTTTAATCAATTAATCTATAGGCTTTAAGGTTTATTTTGTCAATATACACTTGTATACCTTTTAGCAGCCTACATATATATTTATATACTTTGAAATTTCTCAAGTCTGTACACTCATTTATAAATACAGGACTTAAGCCTGGGTGCTAATCTATAGGATGATCAAATAGCAACATCTGCAATCAAAAAAGCAATCACAGGTCTTCTTAAAGGTGAAACACGTGCTGGTTTATTCCATCAGTGTTCAGCCCCTACTTTGATAAAGACCGAAAATAAGTCCTCCATCTACACCTTTTTTGTTTTATTGTATGTCTGTTGTTTTTAATTGCAATACACTGGGAGCCATAAGTATTAAAAACATCAAAACATCATTACAGGTTTATTATAACATCTTTCATCAGATAATTTTTTTTTAACTTAGACAGGGCTTTTACAGGTGTATTAGATTAGGACTTGCCACAAAGTGAGATACCTTAGCTTTTTGTTGGTGCATATAATGGCAAGAGCAGAGGAATTCTGGGGCAACCCAAACTGAAGCACATTACTAATTATTTCTATGGGTCTTTTAACCCCTTTTAGTCTTAAAAGATCTATGTCACAGTATTAATCAAAGCATTGTAAACTTCTCTGATATTGAAGAGGTTTAAAAAGAATATTTAAAATCAGTGGGAATTGTGTTTACGATAATGTAGTTGGTTTTTATCAAGAACTGCTCTACTTTTATCACTCTTCATATGTCCCAATGTGTTCATACCCCAAGATGCTCAAGTTAACATCCACAGAGTTAAAGACAATGAAAGACAGAACAGGATACCAGTGACTATCATTCAGAAGCAATAAAAGGTCTTATGTTAATGATTAGTTGGAACAAAATGTATGTTTTAAGAATAAGTGGCCCTAAATTTGCTCTTCAGAAGGACTTACCTGTGGATAGGTGTCCTTCAAACAGTGGTCAGTTATTTCTAATCACTGTTTTGCTTGCATTTGATCTTTACTTTAGTCTCCTGCTAACTGATAACTAGGGTCCTTTACAATTCATTTAAGTCTATTGCAGCTCACTGCTTGCTTTGAGGAGAGTTAACCCAGAGGCAGGCTTCAACAGTAATCACTATATTTAGGAAACTGCAGATATAAAGCTAAAAATATATCTATCTATATAAAATTGTAAGGGTTCATGATTCACTGTCAGCCACTCCCTAGGGCGTTACAAAGGTGGAGTTATGAAAAACACCCCTTTGGTGATTGGCTGAGGAGGAGAGAGCTAAGCCAAATGGAACAGACACTCCAAGCTGGGGAGAAGCCCCCTGACTCCTCAGCCAAACGGAATAGATGCTTCAAGTTGCCTCAGGCGGAGGAGGTAGGGAGCTCAGACAGACAGAATAGACACAGAGTTAACTCCTCAGACAAGACAAGAAATAATACACACTGACAGTTGCCTCATGACGACCCCTGCCACCTCAGACAAGGAATACACACTGCCAGTTGCTTCTGGCACTGCCTCCTCAAACAAACAACATCCCAACGGGGAAATGCTGGCCACTCCCCTTCACCATGGCAAATAGAAGAGACCACCATGTTTGCCATGGTGAAGGAGAATGGCCAGCATTATAGCCTTTACAAAAAGGGAAAAAAAATAAACAGACCTTATTGTGGGGCATCAGGACCCCTCCTGATGCCCCCCACCCCAGCTGCTGATCTCCCAGGCTGGGAGCACAACAGAGGTGAAGAAGGGGAGCAAAAGGGCTCCCTGCTTCCATCCTACCTGAAGTTCCATGTAGGAGTGGGCAGGATCAATATGGAAGGCTTTCCCTGATTGACATGAAAGGCTTTCCTGATCCCACCCACTCATATACTGTAGTTTGGGTAGCATGTCTCATATCTATTCATCTACCAGAAGAAGAGGGGTCCTGATGCCCCATAATGAGATCTGACTTTAAAAATGCAATTATTCAAAGAACAAAACGGGTTCACCGCACAGGAGAAGCTGTGCCACAAATGCTAGTATGTATATTACACCTACCCTGTTAAATTAATAACAACTTATTGTAACGGTACTGTTCCCATTCAATATGGAATGCGTTGTGTTTCATTACATGCCAGAGAGGTTTATTGCCTCTTATTCAAGCTTTCACCAGCACCATGCAAGCTAACCAGTGAGTGAGTACTTCAGGTACTGTTATAAAAGCTGAAAAGTCTATGCTATTTTAATCCTCTAGGCAGCGTGACCCACCACCTCTCTTTTTCTACTTCAGATCCATCACTTGTCCTAATCAATCTTCCACTCAACAACAAAACAGAGAGAGAGATTGATTGATTCACTGCTTCAGACTGTCAGGGCCAGTGCATTAACAACTAAGCTACTTTGGCTTAGAGCACAAACTCTTTGAGTGAGCTACATGTACAAAGAGCAGTAATTCAGGACAAATCAACTGCATTATTGATTTCAATGGGGCCTTTAACCCCTTAAATGCTAAAGAGGACACCAACCACAGAAGCATTGAAGGAGTAAATTGATGGGAATTTAGGGAATTTTTATTTGTCCTCTATGGTCCACAGTAGCTCCAGATGTACCCAATATTTTTTTGTAAAGAGTCACAACTATATTTACACCTAACAGCCAAAAAATTATACATTTTTCAGAAATCCAATATAGCTTCCTTAACCCTTTGAAGGACAGGAATCTACACAGAATGACAAAGCAATACAGATGGCACCTCTCTGACACTCAAAGGGTAAATTTTGTTTAATCCTTTAAGGAACAGAGAGGTCTGCATCTTATTGCTTTGCAATCTGTTCCAGAGTCTCTGGTCCTGAAACTGTTAACATTTATTCTAGCTGTATTTAACAATGAATGTCTATATATTCTTCTATATAGTTAGATACAGCCTCATATTGATACATACATACATACAGGTTATGTAATTAGGTTTATTAGAATGTAGTGATGAATTTCCAGAGCATTCTACAGAAATTTCTGCTTCTTTTCCAGTTGAATAAGCAAAAAAATTTTTAGCTGCCATTATCTGGTCTGTTATATTTGCAGGCTGCTGCATACAGTCCTCTTAAAGTGTTAGTAATGTCACATAAAAAGTTTTTATGTATTAGTAGAGGGTAAAAAAGAATCTCATTGCCACAAACGCCATTTCTCAAACCGCTATTGTTTGAGAGATATTGGCAATCAAAGTTCCCCCTTCCCTCCCCTTCTCTTGATGTCAGCTGTAAAGCTGACAGAAGGAGATCCATGTCAGCCGACATGATGAGGCTCTTCAGCAGAGCCGAAATCCTGTTATTAGAAAATAACTACTTCATGAGAACGGTCTACAAAGTGTGCTTGCAAACCAGGCACACTTTGTAGACCTTTCTAATGAAGTTATTATTTTCTAATAACGGGACTCGGCTCTGCTGCAGAGTCGCCTGCTGGTCTCTGTACTGGGATCTCCTGCTGTCAACTAGACACTGATGTCAGCAGAAGTTGAGGGAGGGGGAGACTTTGATTGTGAATATCTCTCAAACCATAGCTGTTTGAGAGATGGGGTGTGTGGCAATGAGATTCTTTTTTTACCCTATAAAAAATTTATGGGACATTACTAATACTTTAAGGAGTTTAATTTCCACCTGAATTTCTGAACTCCATTTACTGATCAATAGCAGTCAGGAAACACCCTACCATTATGTCATACTTGATGGCGTATCAGCTTTGTGACATTGTATAAAAAGCAAATGATCAGTAATTATGTTTAGAAGAAAGAATACTTAGTTAATGGTACGTTGCTTTTGCATGAGTCCTGATTATACTCATATACATGTCAATGCATTCTCTGATCGGAGTGCATCTAAACCTTTGAACTGTAGTAATAGTAAAAATGAAAGTCAGCTATAGCTTCCGGGAATCTTCACACCAGCTCCTTATTTTTGTCCTAGCAAGTCACTGTATCATACTGCAGCATAGCTACTAAAATGTTTTTTTAAACATAGGGAGAAGCTTCCGGTTCTATAGAATGATTGTAAAAACATATATCAGAATGGTCAATGGGCCTTATGTACAAAAGAAGAGAGAAACATTTTCTGAAATGAACCTACAGTACAACAGGTAATATACCTTTTCATATTTAAATGGTATCCTTTACGCCTTGAATACTAGAGAGGTCTCAAAAACACTGATTCACAGGGATAGTGCTACAATGTGTGTTAATGCCCAGTAAAACTTAAGATATCAAAGTGGAACTATATTCATAGGACTCTCAATTTGTAGAAACGGGAATTATACACACACACCTCAAATTCTGCCAAAATTGGCCATATGTGACATAGACAGATGAGTGAGGTATTGACGGTAGAGAAGAGGAAAACCTAAACTGGTTAGAGGGAGAGTGATTTGGGTTGATTGATTTTATTGGAGGATTTCAGATAGCTATTGTAAGAGCTAGGTGACTGATTATGATTGACTGTTCTTGAGGGAGAGTGAATTGGAGTGGGAAAGGGGGATATGAAAATGTAGGATGGTGAGTGTTTTGGACAGAGTAATAGGACAGAAGACTATTTTGGGGAATGGGAATTGAGCAAGAACTAGATAGTTTAGAAATGAAGTGTGTGTTTGATCATTAATATATTTCAATACACTACAGTTAGCTCCCTTTATATTCTACACACAATATTGGAGAATAGGAATTGGTACAAGATTTTCAGAAAATATATATTTTACCATAAGAGTTTACACAAGTTTTATTTATTAATAAGGGGTTTTAATTGTAGACAAATTCATAAGCTTTATACATATTTTAAGATGCAAGTTGCACTACAGTCCATTAGTGTTGGTGTGAGTAGGGATTAGTGGCATGTGGATCAGTTGCCACAATGGCCACCAGCAGTGGAAGTGGTCTTAGTGATTGTCAAGTTAATCTCTGGAACTTGGGTGCTAGATTAATGGGATGCATAAAATACATTTCCGGTTTTTGGAATAAGGAAGATGTTAGGAGGAATTATCAGGAAGAAAGCAGGAGAGAGTCTTGTATGATTGACAGAGGACTTATGGCTGTAGTAATTTGCCTTGGGGGAGGGGAAGTATGGAGATTATGCATATATACAAATTTCCAGTACACAAAATATTTCTCCTGATGAATTAGCACGCAACCTATGAAACGCATAGAGCTAAAAGTGTTATTTTCTAGTGTAATATAGTAACAAAACAAAAAACAAAAAACAAAAGACATGCATCTTTAAAGACCAGCCTTTTCCATATCACGCTTGTTGATGCAGAGGAAAGGAAAAAAATCCCTTCTGACTTCAAAAGGCAGTTGAATATTACCCCGGACCAACATCCTTGAAAATGGGAGACAATCTAAATATATAATTCCAGGTAAAATACCATCATAAAAAAAAAATCCTATCCGTATTGTTTTACTAAGAAGAACTAGAGCAATTCAAAGGAATACCAACAGCACCATATGGTACAAATGAAACCTGACCAAATTCAAAAGGTTTTGCATGCATCTTTAAAGACCAGCCTTTTCCATATCACGCTTGTTGATGCAGAGGAAAGGAAAAAAATCCCTTCTGACTTCAAAAGGCAGTTGAATATTACCCCGGACCAACATCCTTGAAAATGGGAGACAATCTAAATATATAATTCCAGGTAAAATACCATCATAAAAAAAAAATCCTATCCGTATTGTTTTACTAAGAAGAACTAGAGCAATTCAAAGGAATACCAACAGCACCATATGGTACAAATGAAACCTGACCAAATTCAAAAGGTTTTGAACACCCTGAATTCTAAGAGGTTTCCAATGCATTGCTTGACAACATACTGGAGATTTCTCTAGAATCTAAGATGTTATAAGCCTCTTCTGAATCAACTGACATTTTTATTTGCTCCCTGTGGTGCTGCTGGATTGCTACGGAAATTGCTCGAGTTATCTAAAAATACAGTCCTCACTGTGTACAGTAACATCTCAAGAACAGCAAAGCAACCATTGCATACGGTGAGGCCTATGTTTTAGGAGAACTGGAGCGATTCTAGAGCAAGCCAGCTGAACCACAGGGAGCAAATAATACGTCCGCTGATTTAAAGGGATAGTAATACTTTGTTTTATCTTTATTTTATTTTGTAGGCATTAAAAAAAACATGAAGCACGATATAAGTCTTATCTCTCAAATTTTTATGGTTTGAGAGATATTCACAAGTAAACCCCCCCCCCGCTCCCTTTACCTAGTGTAAGCAATCTCTTCTCAGATGTGGAATGCAGTCCATAGACCACACAGATAACAACAAGGGACAATCTTCTTCCTGTGAGAACAATGAAAGCCCTGCCCCCCTTGACAAGCTTTTCAGGTTTTTCCCTTATCTTAATTGAAGATTGTCCCTCTCTGCAGTCTACCTGGGCACCTCCCTTCTGATCTGGATGAACAGTGTTACATCAGTAAAAGGGGTGGGAGGGGATACTTTGTCATTGAACTACAACTCTGACATAAGAGAAATAACACTCTCCAAAGTCCAAATACTATGATGATTAATTAGAGCTGCTTTTATTATGAAACATTACTATCCCTTTAAAAGGGGTTTTTATCCTCTTGAATGCTAGAGTGGTCTCCAATGCATTGTAAAGCACTGAAAGGGTTAAAAGTCAAATTTAAATCAATGAGCATTTTGGGGAATATTTATGTTCCTCCAAAGTGCAGTTGGTTTGCTCCATAATTGCTCCACTATACTTAGTACATCAGCCTCAAGGAGTGAAATGCATTGTCAAAAAGCAAAGTTCATATTTATGCCAAAATAATGTGCACAAGTAGTAGCCTATGAAATATTTGTGCAGCAGTTGATTAAACCCTATTTAAGAGAGAAAGAATCTGACTGCACCATGTGAGGGTTCTTGCAATTAGCACAATGGCAGATGACAGATTTTTTTTATGACAAGCTGATTAGCTACTTACTTTGGTAGCTGAGTAAAGGCCAGGAATCCTGCTTTTGAAGCCACTAATCGCCTGACTGCCTGGAATTGGCTTTCAAGCTCTGCATTAGATGCTGCGAGATCTCCTTCTTGGGACAGTAAGGATGTTATGGCATTATTAATCAGCTTCTCTTTGTTCTCCGAGAAGAGGCCCTGTTTCAAAATTCAATGATAATTAGTACATTTGATACTAAAAAAGCCTGTGTGCCCAAGATTAAAAGCAGTAGCTGCAATGGATTATCTACAGAAACAGAAATAAAATTATCCACAAGGGGTAGATAGTTTACAATAAATCAGTTCTAATTTCAAAGTCCTTTCATATTTAAAAGCTCTACAACTGGAGTATGCAATATGTCAATACTTTAGCTTTATGTTTAAAGACAAAGTGAAGCAAGTCTGAGGCAAACCAACTACACTGTAGGGAACAAACAAACATTACCATTGACTTAAATGGGATTTTAAATTCTAGATATTTCTCTGGGACAAAGCAATGCAACTGCACTATAGGAAAGAAATAAAACTTCCTATTAATTTAAAGCGGAACTACCACCCGCCTAAAGTCGCCCCCAAAGAATTACCCATCTGGCAACTAGCTGCTCAATAGTACTAGGCGCCGGAATTATTACTTCATTATAGATAATGACTACTGCTCCCGGGACTGACAGCCAGGAAACGGCACAGATGTCTTTGCATAGTGACGTCTGCGGGCCTGCACTGTCAGTCCCTTCCGGTACCATATGGCTCCTAGCAACGCCTCCTACAGCAGAATGGGATTGACAGTGCAGGCGAGCAGACGTCACTATGCAAAGATGTCTGCGCTGTTTCCTGGCTGTCAGTCCTGGGAGCAGTAGGAATTCTCTATAAAGAGGTAATAATTCTGGCGACTAGTACTATTGAGCAGCTAGTTGCCAGATGGATAATTCTTTGGAGGCAACTTTAGGCGAGGTGGTAATTCCGCTTTAAAGGGCGCACCCCTTGAATGCTAGAGTGGTTGCAGTCCACTTTAGCAATCAATGGATTAAAAAGTCTGGTTTACATCAATGGGAATTTGTGTTTTCCCATATTGTGCAGTTTGTTTACTCCAGAACTGCTCCAATTTGCTTTTATACATAAGGCCCAATTTATAGCCATCCATACAAGAAGTATATATAAGCAGTCGCAGGTTTTAACTCCGAATGTCACAGGGGTGCACAAACGAATGTAATGTGTTGTGTACCCCTCTGGCACTCATTTAAATAACAGGCAAATGTATAATGTATAGAAATACGGACATTGTAAACATGTCAATACAAGGAGGACAGAAAAAGCCACGTGTAAATGCTCTCGATAACCCATCTATTCAAACAGAATGCACACTTTACATTTCAATACTAAGACAATCAATAATGAACGTAGATTTATTAAGAAATAATTTAGTGTAACCAAATGAATTACTAATTTTTAATAACAAAGATAAACGTACATCTTGTGTTACAGCGTGCAGGACTCCACTATAAGAGATATTTGCATTGAATCGAAATACTGCATCTGCAAAGACCCCATCTGTAAAAAGACACGTTACAGTACATTGTTAAACGTTCAGGCCTGGTGAAACAAAATGGAAGTTCCCTTATAAATGGAAAAAAAAAAATGTTCACAAAAACAGGTTTCATAATAAATAAATAAAAATGATTTACAAAAATAATAGGAATGTGTGTAAAATGTTGCTCTTCTATGCAATGATAAGACCTCCCCATTAATGCAGGTAATTTATGATAAACACATGCTGCATATATATGAATACCTTGGAATTTAGTTGTTACTTTTTTATTTAGACTTAAACGTTTATATTTTAAGACAAGATTTTAAGAGATCAAGTGGTGATAATCACAAAGTTTGTTTAAAACAGCACAAAATTCCAAAGTAAGACGGCAGTGTAAGATACAGCTATGAAAACTGTAAGAAACTTGGGACAGAATGTAAGAAATGTGTGCAATCGCTATTTACAATCTACTTTTAAAGGGATAGTAATACTTAAAATGTAAAAAAAATATGTTGTAGGGTTTATCCCCCTGAGTAAAAGAGTACTCCCACTGCTGAAAGGTGTTTCATTCAAAAGTTATTAATTTTCAAAGTTGAATTTTTTAGGTGCAATATCACAGTGGCCTGAAATTTTACAGTGGCGCTGTTGCTACACCATCCTATGGAGATTTATGGTCCCAGGACCAGAGCTGTCCATAGGATCGTGTAGCAACAGCGCCACTGTACAATTTCAGGCCACTGTGATATTGCACCTAAAAAATTCAACTTTGAAAATTAATAACTTTTGAATGAAACACCTTTCAGCAGTGGGAGTACTCTTGTTTTACTCAGGGGGTTAAACCCTACAACATATTTTTTTTTACATTTTAAGTATTACTATCCCTTTAATGGCAAAATGATTAGCACCAAAATGTTACTGAATTACACATTTTTTTCTCAGTCACTGAATGTTTGCTCATTTTTTTGGAAATTTGTTTCAAAAAGTGGACGTGGTTACGTCAGCTGTTTTGTGAGAGCATTAGAAATTGAGCCTAATTCAGCAAACAAATTAGCACACATTTTCATACATCTAGCTAACTTTGCCATTAATTTAAGAACATTCACTAACTTTGCTGTTAATTTAGGCGCATGTGCTATTCAGTATCATGGCATTAATAGGTTTCTTGCATTCAAACGTGAGCAATCGCAAATAGCCATAAATGTATGGCATTTATAAAACAGTGAAAGCTCCACTTTCTTGCATTCCCCCATATAACCAGAAAGTAATAAATCATGAGAGGACAGACAGTATTGTAAATAAAAATAAAAGGGGGGAGAGGGAAAGATCCAGAGACAAAGATTATAAAAACAGCTACACTAACAGTGACAAAGTATATACATTTATGGTAACTGGATAACAACTTAAGATCAGTACTGAATTTTTTTCATGTATTTTAAAGAAAAAAGGGAGAGGAGGCAGTCTTTCAAATGAGCACCTTTTGTCCCAGAAAAGAGATGACTATGGCTGTGGTGTTCAAGCAGGGGGCTCCATCTGCTGCATACAGCCCTTCAGAAGATTTTAGAAGGTTGAATGATGTGTCTTTTCACGTATTCAGGTAATAGGGAGACCTTCGTATACAGACATTAGCAAGGCCGAATTTTCCATAAGGAAGAGTAGGCATCTGCCTACAGGTGCACCCTACAGAGGGGCGCCTGCCATTGCAATCAATATATTTTATTTTCATTTTTTTAAGTGACGTGGCGTGACGTGGCGTGCCTCGCTGCGCTGTCCGCCACATGGTAGGGTCTGTGCTTCACAGAGCTGTAGCTGCTGAGCTTCCCCGGCTCTTTAGTAATACAGAGCACTGGGAGATGACATCATCTCCTAGCGCTCTGCATTACTAAAGAGAAGACTGCGCGGGAGCTCCAGGTCTGTGCAGAAGCACAGATCTCTCCTGCCACTGGACCACCAGGGAGGTAGGAAACAGATGGGTAGGTGAGGCTTAATGTGGAGCTGATGGGGGCAAAGTGGAGCTGATGGGGGCAAAGTAGAGCTGATGGGGACAACGTAGAGCTGATGGGGGCAACGTAGAGCTGATGGAGGCAACGTAGAGCTGATGGTGGCAATGTGGAGCTGATGGGGCAATATGAGGGCAATGTGGAGCTGATGGGGGCAATATGAAGGCAATGTGGAGCGGATGGGGGCAATATGGAGTTGATGGGGGAAATGTTGAGATGATGGAGCTGATGGGGGGGTAATGTGAGGGCAATATGGAGCTGGTGGGGGCAATGTTGAGATGATGGAGCTGATGGGGGGGCAATGTGAGGGCAATATGGAGCTGGTGGGGGCAATGTGAGGGCAATATGGAGATTTGGAGCATTGTGGAGATGGCCAGTGGGGGGGGGCTTCAGATTTCTGTGCCTACAGGCTCCTGAGGTGTAAATCCGGCCCTGGGTATTAGTGGCCCTTAAATAAGTTACTCAGTCAATAGGTCTGTTCCCCCGTGGAGCAGATGTTTAGGTTAACAGTGACGCTGTTGCTACACTATCCTAGCTCTGGTCCCAGGACCATAAATCTCCATAGTCTGGTGTAGCAACAGCGCCACTGTACAATTTCAGGCCACTATGATATTGCACCTAAATAAATTCAACTTTGAGCTATAACTACTTTTGGATAAAACACCTTTCAGCAGTGGGAGTACCCTTGTTTAACTCAGGGGGATAAACCCTACAACATATATTTTTTTTACATTTTAAGTATTACTATCCCTTTAACCATTTGCATTAACTATAACATTCTTTCAAATGTGTAGTAGAAAAACTTCATGACTCTATGTCTCTCTCCCCCCCCCCCCCCCCCACCCCAGTGATCTCTCACCTATGTATCCCAAAACTCTCTGGAAGAGGAATTAATGCTTTCATAGATTTCCATTATATTGACCAAGGCAGGGAAAATTAACAATGAATAAAAAAATAGAACCAAAATGCAAACAAATATATACAATTTGTTAAAGGGCAATTATCATGTTTTACTGTATGTTCCAATGTCCGAAGCCTTAGTGAAAACATGGGACTGTCCTATACAGTCCAAAAACTACTGAAGAGGTGCAGGCTCTGAAAAATTAGCCCTCAATGTAATAAAGTCTGGATTACATGTTCTGTCTCCACTGGCCCACCGTGTTGGGTGTTCAAGCTAGCTATAGAGGTTCTATGAGGACCTGCATCACACAGGACAAAAAACTCTTGGATCGATATAGTTCAGTTGTTTGCCGAGTTGGACTCATAATGCATCCTCGGTTTCATAAGAAGGTCTGCTTACAACAGTGGTTCTCAAACTTTTATTGTTCAAGGCACCCCTAACATGAAGTCTGGAAGTTTTAGGGCACACCTAACATTTTATAGGTCATTTGTCAAGCATGTAATGGATGGTACAAATGCATAAATATATACTGATCTCTCTTTAAGTCTCACAGTCAGAATAATATAAATAAAAATATAATGCAGAAACATTTCAAGAAATAAACATTTGAAACTCAGTATTCACATTTTATCAAAGTATTTATAGAAAAGATGGTGGACCCTAAGTGGATGCCCGTGGCACACCAAAGTGCCACAGCACCCTGGTTGAGACTCACTGGCTTACAAGAAAGCAGATCTGTTGCTGTGGCTCTATAAGATATTATTTGCCCTTTAAAGGGATAATAATGTTTCACAAGAAAAGCAGCTCCAATTAATCTTCATAGTATTTGGGCCATGGAGAGTATTATTTCAATACTGTCAGAGTTGTAGTTCAAGAGTAACTGAATGATAAAGTATCCCCCCCCTCCTGTCCCTTTTACCTAGTGTAAGGTTTGGAATCTGGTCCCTGGACCAGACAGATCACAGCAAGGGACAATCTTCTTACTGTGAGCATAAGAAAAACCCTGGCCCCCTTGACAGATTTTTCAGGTTTTTCCTTATGCTCACTGAAGATTGTCCCTCTTTGCTATCCATCTGGACAGTCTTGCTGCTCTGAGGTGAGCAGTGTTACATCAAGTAAAAGGGGCAGGAGGGGGATACTTTATCATTCTATTACTTTTGAACTACAAATCTAACAGTATTCAAATAACACTCTCCGTGGCCCAAATACTATGAACATTAATTGGAACTGCTGTTTTTGTGAAACATTACTATCCCTTTAAATACATACACAAAAATAACCATTACATGCTAACTTTCTACAGCTTTATAAAAACTAAAGTGTATTTTCCTCAAACATGAAGTGCAGGTAAGCTAAAATCATATAAAAAATAATCTTGTAAAGTCATCTTACTTGGAGGAGTGGTTAGGAACCTCAAGTGCAGACTTTCTACCTCCTCATCCACAGGCACGCTCAACAGTCCCCAACGCTGGCCTCTCTGAGTTGGGGTCATCTTAACGCAAACATCCCTATTGCCGGAAGCTCTCACTCCATCCAACAGACTTGCCAACAATGAATCTCTGTTGATGTAATATAGTAGGAATCTTACTTATAATACAATATTGTTATTAGAAATAGGAGCACTTATTTAACCACTTCAAAGTTAAGGCATTTCACCCCTCCCCTGGTACTAATCATGCTTTTTTTTGTTTTTGTTTTTTTGTTAATCACTGTTGTTGCTGTTCACAATCAGATGACTGTTTCTGGCATTCCTCTGTGAACACCACAAACCAGCCATATATTATTGTTTTGTTTTTTCCACAGACCCTGTTCTTTCAAAAAAATTTAATTGGTTTGGGGATACATACTAACATGATCAAACAAAATCTACTGAGAATACCCATGACATTTTATTAAATCGAAATTCCAATAACGTGGAACTTCAAGGATAATTAAATATTTCACAAACAGTCAGAGAAGAGATTCTTCTCTTTCCAGTGAGGGTACTCACACAAGTAGGAGTTGAGGAGGCGAAGATAGGGGATCCTGTTGGTACCTCCTACCCAGTACTGCTGATAATCTAACTTTTGTCTCCACCATATGACAGGTGATACAGGGAAAACAAATTACTATGGTGAGTACAGTTATTGTAAAGAGGAGATTTTCCTCTTTCCAATGATAGTCCCCCATCATGGATGTGAGGGCAGCAGAGCAATGCATTCTGAGGACTAGATATTACTATACAGGACTCACTCTCGGGTAGGTACACACATGCTTTTTTTGATCAAGTTCTGCTCCTTAGCAGTTTTAGGGGGTATACAGAGGACTCTTAGATGTCCTTATCAGCAAAGTGGTTACAAATTTGAACAGTTTACTAGACAGAAATAATTGAGTGTATGACCTACTGAATATTTTTTTTTACATATTTACCAAAACACTACTTTTATTTTACAACCACTATCACATAATATATGCGAAATATTTATTTGGCAAAGATGATTTCCACTTAAATGAGCCCCATCCCCACAACATTCTTTTACTATTGTAATCAACATTTCAACTACTAACCCAACTTTCATCATATAATACAAGAGAAAATAATGGTGTATAATACAAATTGAAACTCTCTAAAATGGAATACTTGGGATCTGACTGGTGCTGGACTTCAAATTTTCAGTACAGTACTCATTTTTTTTTTTTTTTTGGTAATAAAATGGTTATTTTTGAACCTATGATGCCACACAATTGTGTGGTCCTCAAGAGCTACCAATAGAGCATGTTTTTAGGATATCCCAGCTGGAGCACAGGTGGAATACATAGTGGTTCAGTCATTTTAAATGGTCCACCTCGGCTCATTTAAGGATAGCCAGAAAAGTGAACTATTGGTAGCTCTTGGGCACCAGGGTTAGCTACCCCTGCATTAAGACAAATTCTTCATTTCCTGTTACATTCTATGGAGCCTTCATAGAAAATGACAGGGAAATGAGCTAGTTCTCTCGCTTGAGAGTTTATCAAACATTATTGCTCCTCCCTCCTAGGGGCTATATAAAACATTAAAAAAATTTAACTATATCATGACAATCTTGCCAAGCCATTGAGTATGTCAGATGATAAGAGTGTTACATTAGTGGCTCCACTTGTACTTCTGTAAAGAAAGAATGATATAGTTATCAGAGAAGACATCTGGATAAAATGACAGGATTCAATTGCAGGTGAAGCATTTAAACAATGGATTTTAGTTTACGGGGACATTTGGCAACAAGACACACGATACATTTATCACCTGCAATTGAGCCTACCCCAGGAGGTCAGAATTAAAAAAGGAAACAACCAAAAATAATTAGACTTGAAGGTAGAGAATTACCTTTCAGTAGAGGAGTATTTACGGATCTGTCCCTTGATGAACTCAATGGCAAATAGTTGTGGATTTTCAGGATCATATACTAGTGCAAATATCTGCATTAGGAAACAAATGAAAAGCAAATGCATTGTGTACCCCTCTGGAACTCAAAGGGTTAATAACAGCTGTACGTATTAGGGGCAATGCTTCCTAGTTGGCAAAATCCAACATTGCGGACCTTATCCCCGACATTCCCCAATGACCTCACCAACCTTAAAAATGTACAGTTAGTTTTTTTATATTTTCCCCACTCTCTGAATTTCTCTGGGTCTGGTAAAATCAGCTGGTCTCCTCTTCCCCCTGCCTATTTTGTCCTTTAAACTCTTATTGATGATCAAAGGCAAACACTGACGGAAAGCCAAAGTATCAGCATGAGCTGAGAGGACTCGGAGGAATCTGAGCAGCTAACATTACAGAACATAACATAAATTGACACTCCACATCACCACAGAAACTCAATAAGTTTGGCAAATGTTTTTTTATGTAGATGAGAGAAGGATAACAAAATACAGATCCACATTATTGTCTTCCCTTAACATGGTTATGAATTTCTATGAATTTAGTCCTAGCAGGCATTGCACCTTCAGGACGGTGGCACTTGCAATGAGTTTGAGAATTTGTTAGCATTCAAGGAATTAACCCTTTGAGTGCCAGAGTGGTAAGCACCGCATTGCTTTGCAATGCGTTGCGTACCACTCTGGCACTCAAAGGGTTAAAGGGATAGTAATACTTGGAAATAATTGTATTTTCTATTGTAGCCCTTAAAAAAACATGAAAAATGATATGTCTTATCTCCCAAACCTTTATGGTTTGGGAGATATTCACAAGCAAAGTTTGCCCCTGAGTGACTTCACCGTTCTAGCTCTCAGATTTGGAATCCAGCCCCTTGACAGTCCGTGGCTCTCCAGAAGTGGAAGTAGAATGGTCTACAAAGTGTGCTTGCAAGCCAGGCACACTTTGTACACAGTTCCAATTAAGTAGTTCTTTTTAAAGATCGTGAACTCGGCAATGCTAAAGAGCTGCTGGTTGATCTGTGGACCAGATTCCAAATCTGTCCACTAGATGGCAGACTTGGCTGAAACAGCCAGGAAAAGGGAACTTAACTTTATTTTACTTGTGAATATGGTTTGGGAGATAAGACTTAATATCATTTTTAATGTTTTTAAGGCCTACAATATAAAATAAAATTATTTTCACGTATTACTATCCCTTTAAAGTCCAATTTAAATCAATTACAATACTTATTTGATTCATATGGCACAGTTCATTTACCCTAGAATTCCAACATTTTTGCATTTGTATATTGGGCCCTAAGTACGTGCTGAGGCAGTTGATAACATTGATAAGATAATTATATGCTTGCCAGCTACAGCCTATTAAAAAACAATCTGTGCTTTTTTTTGCTATAGTTAAAGGGATAGTAATGTTTCACAAAAACAGCAGCTCCACTTAATCTTCATAATATTTGGGTCATGGAGAGTGTTATTTCAATACTATCAGAGTTGTAGTTCAAGAGTAATTGAATGATAAAGTGTCCCCCTCCCGCCCATTTTACCTAGTGTAAGTCACCTCCCCTCAGATGTGTATTCTGGTCCACAGACCAGACAGCTCACAGCAAGAGACTTCTTACTGTGAGAACAATGAAAACCCTGCCACCATTGACAGGTTTTTCAGGTTTTTCCCTTATCTTAATTGAAGATTGTCCCTCTCTGCAATCCAATTGGACACACCCTGCTGCTCTGAGCTGAGCAGTGTTACTTCAGTAAAAAGGGCGGGAGAGGGATACTTTATCATTCAACTATTCTTGAACTACAGCTCTGACAGTACTGAAATAACACTCTCCATGGCCCAAATACTATGAAGATTAATTGAAGCTTTTATTATGAAACATTACTATCCCTTTAACCTGTGGCACTTAATTATTGTTGTGGGTTTTCTATAGTATTTCCCCAGAAATACAGACACACTCTCCATGGCCATTTGCTCTCTGCATAATAGATCTATGTATCTAGATGATTGTTGCAAACAGCCTCAATTGGCTGGACCTTGTTTAAAGAGTATAAAAAAACCCAGCAGCATTAATTATTGTTTCACAGGCAAGCAGAGGATGCAATTGCAGTGCATTTAAAACACTGTTCCAGCCTGTGATTATGTACACTGCAATAGATTCTATTTGTACAGTGATCCCCAATCAGCTGCTCCGCTCCTCCCGATGTGTAATAATAGAACATACATCTTCACATTCCCCAAAACAAAGCTTTCTAGATATGAGTCATAGTAGAAGAACTAAAATGTATTATTTGCTTCAAAGAACAAAAAAAACTCTCAAATATGCTGCAGCTGAGGAACAAGAATACTGACACTCACCTCTCCTAATGGTTTCAGTGTTACAATATTGTAGGTGGCTGGGTCCCGTTCCACCAGACAAGTTTCAGTAAGTGCTAACAGTCTTTTAACTGGCTCCTGAAACACAAGTACAAAAAAAAAAAAAAAAAAACTTTCATATCAGGAAAGACTCCAGGACTTTAACATGTATAGCTCAAAAGATAGAAGGGAGAGGGGAGATATGATTAAAACTGTGAACTATATTAAAGGGGAACTACCACCCCGCAATAACTTAACATGCATTCATTCTTCATCTGGTGACTAGTGGCTCCAAAAGGGAATGACAGCGCAGGCGCACGGACGTCACTGTGACAAGATGTCCGTGCCTCCTGCTCCTGTGAGCATCGGAAAAACGGCAAAATCTTTGGAACCAGGTAATATTTCTGGCGACTAGCGCTACTAAACAGCTAGTCGCCAGATGAAGAATGAATGCAGGTTAAGTTATTGCGGGGTGGTAGTTCCCCTTTAAGGACTTTCATAAAGTTCAGAAGATAAACATTTTTCTGAATAAAAGGGTCACTAGAATAAGAGGACATGCCCTCAAGTTGTAAAACAGAAAAATAAGGGGTTGGGGAAAAGAAAAAAAGCCACTCAACTTAACAAAATACATGGAAAAGACTCCCAGCAGAAGTGGCAGGCGATAAAAAAGTAAGTGAATGTAAGAATACTTAGGAAAGATATATACTGTAGCTGTTCTACAGATGATACAAATCTGTGCTTTATAAACAGACTAGCAGTTTTGGACGGCGTTGCCCGTCATTGGGTTTGTATGTGTGTTATTTTGTATTTCAAATGTAATTTGCTTAAAAAGTGTTTTATAGGGTCTGTGAATGCGTATATGTGTAAGTATGTGTGTGTGTGACAGTATGTGTGTGTTATTGGATGTATATGTGTTGATATGTGTGTGTATGTTTATAGGTGTGTGTTTAAATATGTTATAATGTTATTGTGTATGTATGAAGGGTAGAAGTAAATTGTGACATGTACAGAATGGCATGTGAGTTGGATGTCATGTACAACGTACAGTATAACTGCCATCATCCTTAGTGAAGATGCGTTTGAGTATGATAAATCTTGTTCATATGTGGGCCACAGATGTTTTATGTACAACGGTTTGCTGTGGTGTGCAATGCGTTGCACTCCACTGCGGTAGTCTTCACCATCAGGCTGTGCAATATGCTGGAGTCCCATATGGGAGTGCAGACATTGCATATGTGAACCTGCAGGTAAAGAAAGGGTTAAAAGGGGCTGAGGCGGCTGGATTGTCTGCGTGCACTGAAGAGGTGTAAGGATTGTCCTCACAGATCTTCAGCAGGTGCAATGAAAAGATTCGAGTTGACAATTAAATATGTGCATTTAACTGCCTTGGATCGTGCTCAAAATACTTTCCTAACATCACAGTGGTTTCTCCCGTTGCGATTAGTACTTTTGCTCCACTATATATTCAGAAGTCGGTTTCTGAATATGTAGTTGAGCAAAAGTAGTAATCGAATCGGGAGAAACCGCTGCGATGTGATGAAAGTATTTGCAGCGCAATCCAAGGCAGTTAAATGCACATATTTTGTTATTATTATAGGTCATCGCTGAAAACCTTTGGCCAGACCCCTTCCACCCGCTCCGGAGCAGAGCCCGGTCATTCCACACTTCTGCTGAGCAGTGCATTGTGCTTGTCTGTGTTTGGAATGACAGGATTATGTATATAATTATATGTGAGCGCTGCGTGGGACTGTGGATGATGGGAGTTGTAGTCGGTGCTCATTCTGCATGCAGAGAAGGGGGATAGAGAGAGAGGGCGGCGGAGTGGTCTCTGTCCCCATCTCTGCATGCAGAATGAGAACCGACTACAACTCCCATCGTCCACAGTCCCATGCAGCGCTCACATATAATTATATACATAAGCCTGTCATTCAAAACACAGACAAGCACAATGCACCGCTCAGCAGAAGTGTGAAATGACCGGGCTCCGCTCCGGAGCGGGTGGAAGGGGTCTAGCCAAAGGTTTTGAGAGAGAGAGGGCGGCGGAGTGGTCTCTGTCCCCATCTCTGCATGCAGAATGAGCACTGACTACAACTCCCATCATCCACAGTCCGACGCGCAAGAGGGGTGTTGGGCGCAGGGTTTGTATTGTGGCTCAGCGCGCCTCCAGGCAGTGGGTGGTATGTGGCGAGGCACTAACAAAAACAGTTGCAGGGCCGTTTGGGAAAAGAGAGCGACTGGCGACAGGAAATAACAACGGACCAGGTCCCACAGGCAAGAAAGTCTCGTGTGTGTGTGTGTGTTAATGTTTTGAAAACTTGGATAGTGGTGGGTGGGCTGGAAAGTGGGGGCGGGCCAACTCCCTGCATGATTTTCACAGGACTTAGCAGTGGCCTTCGGCCACTGCTAAGTTCTGTGAAAATCACGCCCCCATTGAATCACCCAATGGGAGCAGTAACTCCGCCTTATTGCCGCCCCTGGGTGTGTTTGCAAATAAAAATGTCTCATGATTTAAATGGCACTTTTAAGCAAGACATGGGAGACCTATTAAAGCAGAACTACCACATTTAACAAAGATGGCCCCAAATAATTCCTCATCTGGCGACTAGCTGCTCAGTAGCGCTAGTCTCCAGAATTATTACCTGGTTAATGCAAATTATCCACTGCTCTGGGACTGACAGGCAGGACGGAGTGCAGACATCTTTCCATAGTGACGCCTGCGTGTCTGCGTTGTTAGTCCCTTTTGAAGCCAAACAGCTCCTAGCAACACCTCCTAGAGCAGGCTGGGACTGACAGCGTAGGCACACAGATGTCACTATGGAAAGATGTCTGCACTCCATCCTGCCTGTCAGTCTGGGAGCAGTGGATAATTCTCATTAACCAGGTAATAATTCTGGCGACTAGAGCTACTGAGCAGCAAGTCGTCAGACGAGGAATTATTTGGGGCCATCTTTGTTAAATGTGGTAATTCCACTTTAAGTATTCAAAGGGTTAAAAATAATTTGCACTATAGGGGATTTATTCATCCCTTATAGTGCAGGTGGTTTGCCCAAGAAATGCTCAACTTTGCCTATGGACCACATCCCATATGCTAAAATGGTGCAATTCTGCATCCAACTGCTCCAGAGATGACAAGTAAAAGTTGTCATTGAATTAAATGCAGCTTTTAACCTCTTGCATCTATTGCATGCTCCCATGGGGCAGTTGGTTTGTTCTAGAATTGCACATCTTTAATTAGTGAATACTACCCTAGGTTTCTGTGTTTCTTAGAAATGGGAGCACTGGAAGCTAAGATTTGGCTTACAAATTGCCCTTATGCGTGAACAAAAATATAACACACAAACAAAGGACTTTTGACAGCTCAAAAGAAAAATGACAAATTCCAAGAACTAGCATGATATAGTTATCTCTTACCGTATGTCTTGGTGTTATTTTCTGAACAATGAATTCTGCTAAGGAAGTGATGGACTCGTCATTGCTGTATTTCCCCAAGCGAAGGCTTATGTAATATTCAAAATCTACTGGCTCTTTTCTTGTCCTCAGGGAGATTCCTATATAGTTTCCAGCATGCTCTATGGCACTTTTGATGATGTCCTCTCTTTGCTCACTTGCAAATAAATGCTGCAAAACATGTAATGCTTTAAATTAAAAAGCCAAGCTGAAAATAAGATGAATGCATTCAAGTACATATTGAGGCTGATGTACTACGTGGAGCAATTCTGAACAAACCAATTGCACCCTAGGAAAAAATAAAAATCCCAAAACGATTTTAACCCTTCAAGTGCTAGAGGGATACCCCTCTGGCACTCAAGGGTTAATATCCCTTAAACGCATCCTGTGCATTGCAAAGCAATGTACTGGAGACCTCTCTAGTGTTTACAGGAGCAGTAAACTTTTTTTTATGAAAATATATATATTGTAGGGATTTTCCTATTGAATAAAATAAGGGTACTCCCACTGCCGAGAGATTTATATTTCCAGAGTTATTACAATTTAAAACCATGGTTTTTTTCACATTAACAGTGCCCTCTAGTGGTCAAATGCTAATTAGATTTCCTGTTAGATTCTAATGGAGGGGAAAATCAGAAAAGTCAGAGACATACAGTTCTCCATAGAATGTGATAGAAACTGCCTGTCATTTCCTGTCAGTTAGAACTTCCAGGAAGTAAACACAGTAAATTCCCTTTCTGATTATTTAAACTGCTATACTTTTTTGAATAAAACATCTGACAGAGATGGGAGTGACCTTGTTTTATTCAGCAGGAAATGCTCTGTAAAATATGTGTTTTCATAAAAAAAGTTTACTGCTCATTTTAAGAGTTGCAATTTGGCAAACTAATAATGTGCAGTTCTGGAACAAACCAAAAGCATCACAGGGGACAATTAAACATGCCAAAATTCTTGTTGATTTGAATGGGGAATTTAAAGGGATTATAATGTCCCAACAAAAGTATCCGCAAAATGGTAGCTGGGATAAAAGAATACTTAATGGCCTTACTCGTATCTCTCAAACCTTGATGGTTTGAGAGATAAGAAAATAAAGTCCTCCGCCCCCTCCCCCTTCTCATGCGTCTGATGTATAGCGCACGGCATAAGATCCTGCTTCCGGGATCAGACGGCGGCTCATCAGGAGCGCTGTCATCGAGATATCTAACTATGAATACTTCATCAGAATGGTCTACAACATGTGCCTGGTTTGCAGGCACATGTTGTAGACCATTCCGATGAGGTATTCATAGTTAGATACCTCGATGCCATCACTCCTGAAGAGCCTCGTCTGGTCGCCCGACCAGATTATGCCTCTGACAGCTTTACAGCTCATCAGCAGAAAGGGGAGGGAACGGAGGACTTTATTTTCTTATATCTCTCAAACCATCAAGGTTTGAGAGATACGAGTAAGGCCATTAAGTATTCTTTTATTCCAGCTACCATTTTGCTTCACAATGCACTGAAAACTTCTCTAGCATTCAAGGGGGTCAAATCGCCATTGACGTTATAGGGAATTTTCATTTGCCTCCTATGGTCCAATTATTCTGCTCCAGATGTGCACCTCTTTAATATACAGAACTGCATTTAAAGCGGAACTTTCACTACAATAACACAGCACCACACATGATAATTACATTAGTGATATGCACAAACTTAGTTTTATTTTCAAGTAGAATTGCTGCATTAACAAAGAATAGAACCTTTTGTACAGACAGGCACCATGTGGGATCTTGCTGTAGGCGCTCTCTGCTCCTGTGCTTTCAGTCCCTTCCGGTGCCTTTAGGCACAAAGGCATTCAACGCATCAATCATGGAGATGAAGCGGACGGACAGCGCAGACGCAGACATGCAGTATCTGCAGGGAACAGTGCAAACTTCTTGCAGAGAAGGCATGTCTGCATCTGCGCTGTTCCCTGCTGCCTGTCTGCCTAAAAGGTTATATTTTTCATTAATGCAGCAATTATACTTGAAAATAAAACGAAGTGTGTGCATATGGCTAATGTAATTATCATTTTCAGCACTACGTTATTCTAATGAAAATTCTGCTTTAAGTTGTTAAATACTGCATTAAAATCAATGCAAATTGTATTTGTCCCCAATGGTAAAGTTGGTTTGCCCCACAATTGCTCCAGTTCTTCTAGTAGATCAGCCTAATTTTTGCGGTGCTCACAAGCCATTGTACAGTATTAAAGGGATAGAAATGTGTGCATATGAGTTTAACTATTCATTATAGTCTTTTTATAATGTACTTTACCTTTCTAAGTGCTCATAACATCATCTTCTTCTTGTTATTTTAAAGTGTCCCCTCCCACCCCTTTTCCCTATGTCACGCTGACTTCCCCCAGAGCTGAAAGCTGGTCTGCATGGATCGCGAAGAGGGACAATTTTGTGTCAGCATAAGGGAAAAAGCTGCCTTCCATCATCAAGGGAAGGCAAGTTTTTCCTCGTACTGATAGACACAATTTTGTCCCTCTTTGCGATCTGTCCAGTCAGCTTTCAGATCTGAGGGAAGCCAGGTGACACAAGGAAAAGGGGTGGTAGGGCAACACTTTAAAATTAAGTAACACGAGGAGTACAACAATATGTACACTTAGAAAGGTACGTTATAAAAAAGCATAATGAGTAATCGAACTTAAAGCGGAACTTTCAGTTACTAATAAGTCTCCCTTGAATTATTAAACATACGGTGACTAGCAATCTAATACCTGTGTTACCTCCATAAAGTGCTGCATTCTAAAGAAATCTTTCATCTTAGGAGACCAGAAGCCAGGCATCAGTGCAGACATCTTGTCTGCACGCCTGCGCTGTCAGGCCTGGTCTCCTGTAAGTAACATTGCAGCGTACCACATGGTAACTGGAAGGACTGACGGCGCAGGCTCACAGACTGCACTAACCTGCCCGTCAGTCTCCTAAGATGAAAGATTTCTTTAGAATGCAGCACTTTACAGAGGTAATACATGTATCAGGATGCTAGTCGCCATATATGTTTAATAATTCAAGGACGACTATTAGTAACAAACTTCCGCTTTAACGTCACATGCACACATTACTATCTCTTTACCATGTATAATACTGCTCAAAAACCATAGATCAGTAGCACAAGGAAGACCTCAAGGTAGCAGTGTTAAAAGAAACAGACAGTTAATGAGGTTTGTCTTACTGCAATTTTTCCCTATGAAAATTGTTTGCCTTTGAAGGAGCAGTTACATTTTTTTTTTTTTGGGGGGGTACAGAAGAAATACAAACCACATAGGGTTTTTTCTGCTGAGTAAAACAAGGGTACTCCTATTGAGACCTCCCTCATCTCGTAAGAAAGCAAATGTTTAATCCATTAAGGACCAGTGGGGTATGCAACACACTGCAAAGAAATGTTGCCATTACAAAAAAAATAAATAACCTGCTTTTTAAAATGGAACTGTCACCTTAAAACATAGTGCAAAATTCCCTTTATGTTATAATAGATGTGTTTTAGTTATCAAAATAGTTTTGAAACTGCATACCACAAAAAGGAAAATGCTAATAGTCACCTGCTGGCACAAGTGAATTCCCCTAGATCATCTGATCCTCCCTCTGTGTGTTCCTCTCTCTCCAACTCGAAAAAAGTCACAACTTTATCCATACATAGTAATGTATTTCATACATCTATGGCACACAGAGGGTTAAATGCCTTCAGCAACTGATCTAGGGCAGATGGTTTACCCAAAGCCTTTTCACCCTATTTGGCTCTGCCTCTGAACTGTTGGACAGAGGGTTCCCCAAAGCCCCCATGCCAGAGCTTGTGACATATTTCACTGGCATGCAAAGGGTTAAGGTGAAACTGAAGACTTAAATTGTTCTTATTTAGCAGTGACCACATGACTTACTAGAATACTAATTTCTCTATTACACAATTGCAAAACACATTTCAAACAAACAGAAACATTCAACACTGCATTTTATAGAGTGAAACTAAAATAATATAGCAAATTGTGTACATGTTTACAAAGAGTGCCATTCAAGAAAGATGAAAGATAGCTGCTGACTACTAGGAGAAAGTGAGCAGTGCAATCACTTATTTAATGCACCAGCTGTCAAACAGGCTACAGTAGCCATTTGTAGTAAAAGATCATCTTTTGCGTTTGAAGCAGAGAAAGGATGGGGAAAATTAATAAAATAATGTTTAATTATATATATATATGAGAGAGAGAGAGATAGATAGATAGATAAATATATATGAGATCTTGGTGTTCTATAATGTATGTCCTATGTATGTTTATAATTACAAGTCAGATAAAGGGTTAAATCCTTTGAGTGCTACATGTGTGCAATCCCCTCTGGCATTTGAGTTAAGGGGTTAAAGCATGTTTAACCCTCTGAGAATCAGATAAATGTGCAAAAAACACTGCAACAGTATAGCAACAAAGTATCTGCACATGATCGCGTGCAGATACTTTGTTGCTATACTGTTGCATTGGAAGAGGGGTGGAGATCCTATATCCAGCATCGATTAGACAGCTGTGGTTGACATTGTAGAGATGCAATTGCAAGATATGCCTTCACACAGAGCGACTATATGAAGAAAGGCGAGTGAGGATCCCAGCTTCTATTGTCTTATTGATTAACAAGTGTAAAAGCTCCATGTACATGGGCAAGCATTCTGTGCATTTGGGCAGTGTCTACTGTGCATGACTGCATCGGCAGGCTCTATTGCGGATGACTGCAAAAGCCCATGTACACGGGCCAGCTTTCTGTGCATTCTGGCAGTCTCTACTGAGCATGACTGCATCGGCAGTCTCTACTGCACATTACTGCATCGGCAGTCTCTACTGCGCATGACTGCATCAGACAAACATACATCTGGCCTTTTATATTATAGGATATGAATAGTCACAAGCGCATGGATATTGAGATTTCCACCTGGGCGGATATATTTTTGCTGCAAAAAAACATTGCACACCTCTTTAGAATCAAGGGATTAACTACACTGGTCTTGTCTGCAGACACAATTTAATAATAAGTGGAAGAGAGACACAAGGGGGAGGGTTATGAACTAAGGTGTGATAAAGAGGTGATAAAGTGGAGATGACTTTTCCAGTGATTTCACTTCTCTGATTTCTATGTTATTCTATGGAGCCAATGCACTATGATTTCTCAAGTGGGATAGATCATAAGTGCATTGGCTCCACAGAATGACATACAAATTGGAGAAATGATCTCCACATTATCTTCTAATTATCACGCTTTAGTGTATCTCATCCAAGGTGTTCCCCAAATAGGGCTTTTAAACCCTTGAATACAAGAGTTCTCCAAAGCATTGCAAAGCAATGTGCTGAAGTTCTAACATTCAAATGGTTAAAGCCCCATCTAAGCCAATCAGAATATTTATTTGATCCATACAGTTCAATTGGGTTGCTCCATAATACTAGGGGAGGGGGGGGGAGAGAGAGAGAGAATGTCACATTCACATTCAAACAGATAAAGGTCACAAATGGAACACAGATATAGGTCTCTCCTGTGTTATCCATACTTCATTTATGTAGTAGCCCTGTAGTAAATTTGCTCCTCCTCCCCCAACCCATCAGCACTGCTATACTCAGTCACAGGTGTAACATTGGAGACCCAGTAGATGGAACTATATTTGCAATGGAGCAACCCATGAGACATATATTCTATGTGACATTCCAAATTACGTTTCTAGTATCTGCAATGGTACTGGTGAGCATGTAATGTTATAGTAAAAATATGATTTCACCAATCTCTCCTTCTCTTAGTTTTTGCGATCTCCTACTGATTTATTTTTTATTGGTGTCCATGATAACCAAAGGAGAAGCAGAATGAGCTTTGGAATATTTGGTGTTTATCGTTTTCTTTATTAATAATGATAATTTTTATATTGGGACTTTAAAATATTGGAACATTGCTCCAGAATTACCTCACTTTTGTTTTCTGCATATAGTAGTCCTAAGTGCACTACTTTGAAAGTCACAAAGAAAGAAATTCTACAGGTAACAAACAAAGTATTAGGTATCTTTAATCTATGAATAGTTTGCACAACTTACCAGTCGACTAAAGCCTCCATAAAGAATGCAGAAGCCTCCCTGATAACCAGAGACCTCCGTAAATCCTTCAATATTTCTATAATCGTAGGAGCAGAGTAGACGATTGGTTGTTGGGTCAATTTGGTCAATGCCTCCAGGAGTCACTTCCAGAGTGACAAGCTTTCTTGTATCGCTCCAGTGATGTTTATAGCAGTTGTACCTCTACAATTAAAGAGAACAGAAATTAAATATTCCATTTGGGGAAATCCATCTTTGAACCTCAAACTGTGCAAGACTTCAACTCCAGTCATCCGCAACCAGCTGTTGGCTGGTTCGGCATGATGGGAGTTTTAATCCCAAATAGCTGGAGGCCAAAGCGGATAACCCTTGCTCTTATGGAAAATTAACTAGTTTCTATGATCATGTTGCAATTTTTTTTGTATGTCGTGTATAGATGTAGTTTGAGTATCTCATTTTTATTCATTTGATACTTGCCCTTCCAGTAATCTTGCCTTCAGCAAAGTCTGTCCTGAAACGCTAAAATAGAAACCATAATGAATGTTAACAGGGATGCATTTAAATTGTCTACTATAAAACTTCAAAGAGTCTAACAAGCGATTATGAACAAATACACCATTAAATAAGAAATATTGATAATAAAACCTAATTTACCTTAATCTCTGCATAAAATACTAACAGCATCTATGAAGAAAGTCTGTGTGGATTGGTTCTCTAAAATTAATTTCCAATATGGAATGAATATCATTTCAGTGGAGACAGATGTAGACATGATATTCTGTAATAACTGAAGACTGATTTGTGGTAACCAATCATTGCAGAACTGGTTCATGGTTAAAATTAGCATCTTTAGAAATGATTTGTTCGACTGGTCACTTTAATTAAAGTTGGTTTGTTTTACAACAGGTATGTTAAACGTGCCCACTGGCAGAAAGTGAGAGACCCGCAGGCAGTATGAATGTTGAATGTTCTGCAGCCAAATTTTATATTATATTATATTATATATATATATATATATATATATATATATATATATATATTTATTATATATAGATACACACACACACACACACACACACACACACACACACACATACATACACATTTTTAATTAAAGGTTAATTACAAACAAATGGCAACTACAACATATAGCCAGGTAAACTTAAGGTGACAAGTCTACTAGTGTTAGGAACACTAACCCTTACTATGAATACTAAAGAATCACATACCTTGATCTGGGCAAAAAAGCCTAATGGCCACAATTAATCAATTCTTTGTTTAGGGTAAACTTTAATTTGTAATGAATATCATGTCCACAGAAGAGGACTTTGTTCCTTTTCCAAGACTGGGTGGTGGGGAATGTCTAATAAGATGAGAAACTCTCCAGTTCTTATGTTATTCTATAAGTCTGTGTACAAATATATAACTTGAAAGAGAGGCTACACTGAAAAGCCCAGAAATTGGAAAGTTCCTCTCACTTGAGAGTTTGCCTCACCTATAAATCACCTTCGTGAATAACCCAACAAGTCTTTTTAAGAAGCCTTCACTGGATGGAGTTTGGGGTAAGTGAACCCTGCAACAAAGAATCACGTCTGCCTCTATCAACACTCATGACATCCAGTACTATTTAAAGATACATTTTGGAGGAGCAATGAATCCATTCAGAACGTTTAAAGAAGCGATTAAGAGTAATTATTCACTTTCAAATAGAGGACTATGACCAGCTGTGCCACCGCAGTAAATGTCTTACCAAGGCTTCAGTAAGAAGTTCTGTTCTGTGCTCTGTAGAGAATTTTAAGGTTTCAGATTTTTTCCCGCTGCCTTTCCGAAATGTGAGGGCAAATTCTGATCCTTGCCCTTTGCCCACAGGACTGATACCACAAATATCTCCATAAGGCCACTGAAACAGAAAAACAGAAGCACTGTTACAAGTTGTATTATGCTAATAAATAACTTACAATATAAAGAAAAGACCACCACCAAGTGGATTACCTACAGGCACGCAACACCTCAAAAATAATTACGAAAAATAATAAACCATATATAACATTCCAAAGATAAAAAGTATATTTAATAAGTTACCATTAACACCTGCTCCTGAAGACAGATAATGCCCCCACACCTGAAACACCTATCTTCCCCCGCTCTCCTTCATATTTAAAATAAGAACAACGTTGTAATTAAAAACAAACATCATATCCCTAATGCTAGATGCTGGCATCTATGTAATTATACTGTGTATTAATTGGCAAAACAAGAAGTTCTGATCAAGACTAATTTATTTGGCAGCAGGAAAGCTGCCAAAGGTTGAATCTGATAGACTTGTGTCTCTTTTCAACCTAATTTACTATGTGACCCTTTGAGGTTCAGAGAGGTGTGCAATGCACTGCAAAGAAATGCATTGCCCACCCACCTGGTCCTCAAATGGTTAAACCAACCACTTTGAAAATATATATATATCTTTCCAATGGAAAAACAGAGTTTCTTGTTGCCATGGAAAGTTGGAGCTTTATTCATGTAGCTGATTTAGTGGGCTATGCATACAAAAGCCAAATGCAGCAATCTGCACTAGAGGGTCAAATATGTTGGAGACTTCTCTAGCATTCAAGGGGTTAAAAAGCTACATTTAAAATGAATGGGAAGTATTGGAAATGTTTATTTGGTGCAGTTGGCATGCTCTAGAATTGTGCATTTGGCTCTGTGCATTAACAGTTCCCACTCACCAGAATGAATGCAGTATCCTCAAACAGACCCCACCAGCAACAGAGCAATAATACAATATGTATTTCTACTAATTAAAAATATATACTGCCCTCATTCAAATCCAGTATTTATGCAATTTCATTGTGATTCCATTGAAATCCCTACTACCTTCCTCTGGATCAACAGTGGTGATTTGGCATGGGCTGGACTTGATGGACGTTTGTCTTTTTTTCAGCCTCATCAACTATGTTACAAATACCTCTTAACATTCAAGGAGTTAAAAGCCCCATGTAAATCACTGCTTTCTCTTTCCCCTGTGGTGCAGTTGTTTTGTCTCTGCAGCGTACATTTATTTTTTTTACACAAAAGGTGAATGATATGAGGACTAAGGCAGCGCCAAGTTTACAAACTTCCGTGAAGTGCCAAGACCACCACCGGTCCTTAACTCCATGACATCCATGATGGTCCTGGCATGCCATTGGGCATTAAAGGGATAGTAATACTTCATTTTATCTTTATTTTATTTTGTAGGCATTAAAAAAACATGAAGAATGATATAAGTCTTATCTCTCAAACCTTTATGGCATTCTGCATTTTTCATTGTGAAACAATGCATTGAATATCACTCTGGCACTCAAGGGAAATGCATTGGTGTACCTAGTCATTGGAGGGCACGATACAAACATTTTTTGGGGCTTCCAGTCACAAAAACTATTTTCACAGAGGCATAACTATAACTTATTGGACATGAGGGAGATGGCATCCCCTTGGATGCTGCACACAGTGCAACTTCACCCTCTGTAGTTACGTCCCAGGGTTAATGAACTGCCATTATTTAACTGCATGTGGCCTTTATCTTTTCTCAGCCCTTGAAGAAAAGAGAGTTTCGGCATCTCTGGGCTAATACATACAATAAAGATATGATTTCATTTTTTGGATGCTATGATGGTCTCTTATAAATTGCTTCACAATGTGTTTGAGACATTTCAAGCTTCCAATAAGACATTTTTATTTTAGTAGTGTGTTTTTGTATTGCCTAATGTAACTGCATTCACATTGCTAACTAATCTGACATCTGTTCATTAAATCCATGCAAACATCCTGTAGGGTTACAGAGTATTACATGATTCTGTTTACTCGATCAGAACTCAAAAGGAATGCAACAACAAGCAAATAGCTATAGAACACAGTCAATCCTGCATTATTGATGACAACAGATAAAAAAGCTAAGTTTCTACAGGTCTCAAGCAAAAATGCCTTTGTGAATATAATAAAAACAGACTCAATTATGTATGAAGCTTTAGAGTACGTCCAAGGTTTTTCAAGCAAGTCCTCACCGAAATGTACAGAATTTTATTAAAACCACAGTATCTTCTGTAAGTTCAGCAAGTGTGTTTCTTGAGGAGGTGCAAGTTAAAAAACCTTTAACAGATACATACCTGATTTGTAACTTCAAGGGTGTTGGGGTTGTACGTAGTTATAGCATGCGTTCCAACAGAAAATACTCGTTTATATCTGGAGAAAAATAAAGAGATTGAAGGTCATAGATATGACATTTAGCAAAATCAAAATGCAATATTATTAATTGTATCATAATATACAGACATCATTTTTTAAGCACAGAGTGTAAAAACATACTGTTTAAATACGATTAAAAAAAAAAAAAAAAAAAAAAAAAAAAAAAAAAAAAAAAAAAAAAAGGGAAATCCCACTGACATCTGTCAATGCAATGGACCAGGGGTTCCCAAACGTACCCAGAAGTGTCCCTGAAAAGCCATGTTGTCAAGATTTCCATTTTTGGCCACAAATCAGAATGTTTTATGAATGTTAATTAACTCCAAAGTGTTCAAGTAGTGAAAGCCTAAAGACATGGACTATTATGATACTTTCACACTTTTCACAACAATACCAGAGACAAGAGACTCATTGGATATTGATATGAGTCCATGGCTGTAGTACGAATGATCGGATATGTTCAAATGACGCTCAAAGCATGAACGCAGATGCACTGAAGCAAAAGTGTTTTTATTTACGCATAGTGAAATAGGCAATGTGAACAGTCTAATAGACAGCGATTTATTCTAGGTTACTGGTAATTAGCTCCATGTTGAAAACGATGCTCTAACATTGCCAAAGTGAACAAGCACTTAGTGATACTTGAGAACAGGTTTGGGAACCCGTAAGCCATACCACTCCTGAAGGAAGATTAAAATATAAAGCAGAGTTTATCCGTAGCATAAATATCCCCACATTACCATAACATTACCATAATCCTGACCAGCCTATGAACCACAAAAAAGGAATGAGCTAAATAAAGTCAGGCTTATGGCAGAAAGCAGATTTTTAGGTTATGAACAAATGCTATGTTTTATCTTCATTCTTCTTCCCATAACAATGGTCCATTCACTTACCCCAACTACAATGAACTATTTTGTTTCTATTATTTTATGCACTTTTCTTATGAGATGAGTGGGAAGACTGCCATGTACATGTAGACTGACTATTGTTGCACCTTATTTCAGGGTCTCCAGACACTGGAATCAAGATTTATGGATACATTACCATATGCAAATAACACCCTATTTTTCATAGGACAAACTTGTATTTTACTTTAATAGTCTCTATTACAGGAGCATGTCAGAGGAGTATATAATGATAAACCTACAGACATTTCTACACCACCTGTTGATGCTATATTTCTGTGCTTATGGGTCACAGATTTTTATAGATCATAGAGGGTGGCAATATTTTTGCAGTAAGCCTGGCACCCACATTTTAGATTTTGAGGTTAAACCATAAAGTTGTGCATGGCAAGCAGGTACGAAATAAAATGCATTTCTCCAGGCATGTTCCCACAGATCTATGAATGTGCCTGTGCTCACTAAATTAGCCATGACAGGCAAGTCCAAAAAAGCCATGTCTAGCTCTCATATTCCATTCATTTTAATAGACGGCCAACCCAACAAGTACAGAATATAAATATTAGTAGGATTGTACTGTATATTTTTATTGCGCCAAACAGTGTACTTGGCACTTTACAGATTACATTTAATATAGATGGGGTACAATAAGTGCAATGATTAATTGCTTATATAGACAATCATAAGGGGGAATACTAGTTAAGTATATATTAGGATAAAAGGTCCCTGCCCTGTAGAGCTCACAATCTAAAGGATTTATACATGTATTTTGTATAGATTACTTTTAGATCACATTTTCCTGCCATATGTACATTAACCCTTTGAGTGCCAGAGTGGTACACAACGCATTGCTTTGCAATGCTCTGCGTACCACTATGGCACTCAAAGGGTTAATAAATTCTAATCAGGGAAATATGATAAATCATAAAAAGGTATTAAACAAGTCTGTTTAGGCTTGCATTCCTATTAAGTTTCAGTTGCTCTGATTTTGATTGGCTGCAATTGTTGTTATGTTAGTGAGTCTCTAATTGCACCATTGATTTCAGCCTGAATTTTACTAGCTCAACAGAATGACTGGACAAGCTACAGGCTGTAAGTTGCAGCTCATGAATATGATATGTGTCTGTTAGCAGAGTGTTACTGTTGCAATTTCTGAGAAAGATATGTATTTCTATCACTGAGGAAGTGACAATTTGTATCTCGCAGTGATGTCTGCACTATGGTCCTATGTTAATTTGTACAACTATCCCCGCAGGAAGCCCATTCCAATATAAGAAAAAACATGAAAAAAAATTAGAACGAAAACTCTGTGAGAGGAAATATGTATGTATATCATGTTACACTGACAAAAAGAGTATTTATCCTTGTTTTATTCTACTCAACCAGTTAATGCAATATGTGTAGATGAACATCTAGAATCTTTAACATTATCCACAATATGTTTCATGATATTCGGAGACCTTAGATAAACTCTTCATATGGTCATAATTAACCCTTTGATTGCCAAAGTGGTATGCAACGCATTGCTTTGCGTTGCGTACCACAGTGGCACTCAAAGGGTTAAACTTGATGACAACCATATCTAGATTCATATAACGATTTATTGTTTAATCCCCTATGATCTAGAGGAATGTGCTAAAAGGGGTTAAATGCCATTTTTTCCTTATTATGCTATTAACCCTTTGAGTACCAGGTGGGTACACAACACATTGCAAAGCAATGTGTATGAACCCCTCTGGCATTCAAAGGGTTAAAGACAACTTGGCAACCTAATGTAAGTTCAGTTCATTTTACAGAGAATTAAAATCTGCCATTCCTCTGTAAAATACATTGTTTTGTGCAAATAGATATTCACATTTTATTGGTTCACTTTGGATCTTCATGCCAGTTCTGTGCACAGTATGTGATTTTGTTTGATTTAACCCCTTAAGGACCCTTGACGTACCAGGACCGTCACGGGCCTTGAACTACTCAAGGACCGATGACGGTCATGGTACGTCACGTACTTTTTACTTACAGCGATCTACCGGGAGCGCTGTAAGTAAAAATAGGGCCTGAAATAGACCGTTCCAAGATCGGAGAGGTCTATTTCAAGCCCCATAGTGACGCGCCGATACACGTGACAGGTCACGTGTACCGGCGCGTCAAAGTGCCCCTATGCAGTCATTATGGGACGGAAATGTCCCATGACCGCCGGTCCTTAAGGGGTTAAAGGCATCAAGTCTACCCCAGTGTTTGTGTGGGCTCTGTTTAGATTCATTCATAACACTGGATGTGGCAATATTGGTCCAGAACAAATTAATTAGCATAGAGTGCCACACTGAAGTGGCATCAGATGAGGAGAGCAGTACAGAGGGAGGGTCGTATAAGCCCAGCATCCGTAGACTTGGCCTTCCTCATTTGTTCTTTGGGATCATACATATTCGGATAAAATACCTCAAAGTTGTCCAAAGTAGTAGAAAAGTATAATGAAATAGACAGAGATACCCAAAAACGCACTTATCTGACTGCAAACTGTTAAACAGGAGAAGAAGAGAAGAAAGTCCAGCCTCTGGGTAGCCTATGCAATGGGAGTAGTAAGACTGCTGCCAAAACACCAAACTCTTCTAAGCAGAAAGCCTGGGGAAAAGGGTATTCTGGATATTATAGTTTTCCAATGCATAAACTATGCAAATGGTGGCTCGACAGCCATTTTGAAATGGTGAAATGAAGTTGTCTGAACACTGTCCCCACACGGATGATGCAATAAGCATGGCCAACGATACACTTTGAGCCAACTCTGTCCCTTGTAGGTGAAACGGGTGCAGATATTTGTCACTCTAAAAACTTGCCATGAATTCCAATGGAACAAATACAGAAACTGCATAGCCTTCATTTCTTAAAGGGATAGTAATGTTTCATAATAAAAGCAGCTCTAATTAATCATCATAGTATTTGGACTTTGGAGTGTGTTTTTTCAATTCTGTCAGAGTTGTAGTTCAAGAGTAATTCAATGACAAAGTATCCCCCTCCCGCCCCTTTTACTGATGTAACACTTTTCAGCCAGAGCAGAAGGGAAGTGCCCAGATAGACTGCAGAGAGGGACAATCTTCAATTAAGATAAGGGAAAAACCTGAAAAGCTTGTCAAGGGGGGCAGGGATTTCATTGTTTTTCACTGTAAGAAGATTGTACCCTGCTGTTATCTGTCTGGTCTTACAACCAGATCCCCATCTGAGAAGAGACAGCTTACACTAGGTAAAAGGGGCGGGGAGGGGAAACTTTGCTTGTGAATATCTCTTAAACCATAAAAGGTTTGAGAGATAAGACTTATATCGTTCTTCATGTTTTTTAATGCCTACAAAATAAAATTAAAACGAAGTATTACTATCCCTTTAAAGGGTGCATACTAAAAACTAAATGAAAATAGAAATAAAGCTGAAAATTGCATAAATATATAGAGAATTAACAGAAAACATGAACAGAGTAAGGTTAAGTGTAAAGAAAAAAAGGCAACACACAGAGAGTAATGTCACATTTGAAAGCATAGTGAGCATATTTATAGGACTGAGTGCTAGACAGGCAATAACACCACTTTATAGTAGGTGCCAAGTAAGAATAGGGACATAGCAGTAAGAACTATAGCACTCAAAGAGTTAACTTAATCTTCTTAAGTCTTCCATTATATTAATACAGCAACAAGGTACAGACTTGTAATAAAGTCAGCCTCCACAGGGAAATGGTCCAGAAATACACATGTAAACTGGGCAATCCAACTCCAGGGAAGCATAATGGGAACCCACCTAATAAGGTATTATACAGTCCAATATCTAGGTAAAAAAAAGTAAACAAAAAGACTAAACCTGCGACAGGTCACTTGAAACTGTCATTTTCAGAAAGGTGAAAGATTCATGAATAAGTTATTTTATATCCTTCCCGTTCAACTACAGTCACTCATGCTGCAAGATATGAAACACCTGCTACTAAGTTTAATTTGATGAAACAAAAAATTGCATGCTTCCTGCTCATTGAACAGCTCCAGTAAGAGACCGATCAAATTAAATGGAACAAAGCTTCAAGCTTCAATGTGTGCTGATGCAAAGAACCAAGTAGGAAGAAAATGCAGCTCATTACAGTTACCTAAACAGACAATCTTTATCTGCTTCAATAGCTAAAAGTCTCTAAGAATATAGGTCAAAGAGTGCATTACTCTGGATGTACAGGTTTGACACCATTATGAAACCTGAGTAGGTAAGCATTTGGACACACTATTAAGTAGAGTATAAATTCAAATTTTTATTCTACGGTGTGAAAAATATAAAAAGCGTAGGAGCTTGACATCATTTTTGAATGTCAGTAAATGGGTGCATTTATATAGATGTAAATAAACTCTACGTTATGAACATAGAAGTAACATTTTAACCCCTTAAGGACCTGTAAAATCTGAGGTAGATTTCACTTAAGGACCGAAGCCATTCTGACCTTTTTGACTATGTCTTTGTTCAACAGTGTTTTCCCCTCTAAGTACTTTATTTTACCAATGAAAATTATATACCGTTTTTTTATGCACAAATGGGGCTTTCTTTTGATACCACATTTATACGGATAGCACAACATTTATTTAGTAAAATTAAAGAAAATGGTAAAAAAAAAAAGTAAAAAAAAAAAAAAAGACATTTTTTTTTCTCTTGGGATCATTTGGGCGCAACGGGTTAAATTTTTATGGAGACTGCATAAAAGGTATGACGGGTCAGTCATACCTACACAATGGGCAGTTTTAAGTGGGCACTGTCCCCCTGGATGAAAATCCCCATGTCCCTTTTTTCACACCCTATTTTCCCTCTTTTATTATAGATTACATTTGGCAGTGTATATAAATGTATTACATGGCTCCGCAACAATCACACTTCCACTTTTGGTAACTGACATTGTTTTTTTAAATAATTTTTTTTTGTTTGTTTTTTTTTTTTGTTTTGTTTTTTGTTTTTTTTTAAGACACAAATGTTGATTTTAGCAGTTCAAAGATTGACCTGCTAACAGCCAGCCTCCAGCACAGCAGTGAAGGGGTTAATACCCCCAGCCGCTGATTTATTTTACTCCAGTAGGTGTCTCCTCTCTGCTTTTCTGTCCCTTACTTTGATGGTAAGGGACAGACGGGTTGAGGAGAGACTCAGAGATAGTGTGTAAATCCCACTGTCTCATTCATTGAGAATGCCGATCACATGACCCAACACAATTGCCCGATCATCCAGCACCACTAATAGTGCTGCATTACACCACGGAAAGACTCAATTTGATTTACAACAGCGATACCTATATCGTGGACATCACATTGTTTCCCGGTACTCCAGTACATTGCAGAGCACCGCTTCATCTGGCGGCACTTTAATTCTGAGTTCACCGGGGTTGTGATTGCTCACTTTGAGCGCTATTATATTTGACAGATACATGGATTGTTTCTATTGGATGCAGAAACAATATAAGATAATGCACTTTGCTGACTTGCAGGGTATCAGCTTGATTGATACAACAGAGATTGGCACAGCAGACGGAGGATCGGAAATTTTACTCACTGGGCAAAGTATTCCATGGAAATCCCCACTCGAGAGATATCCAGACTATAGCTGTGCTACAGGCTCAATATCAAGCAGAAGTAAAGCAAGGGTAGATCTGTACCATCATCTAGACTGTGCTATTTTTCCTTCCTATGTGTTTATTGGTTTTTTTGCTATATATGCCATTTGATAGTATAGCATATAGACTGATTGTATTACATTAATATTCACTGACATACTACACTTAGTCTTCCATATTTTAAAGAGAAGCTTTCAGTGAAATGGTACAATAAGGGGTTACTGGATCCGATTCAATAATTTTTTTTTTTTTTTGTGGACTTCATGAACGGACAAACCCCAGCCCATGCTTACCGCAGCCTACAACGTCTTGCACTCCTATGAGCATTGTACTGGACTCGAGGCGCAGGCACCAGCAGTATCTGCTGGGACTAGGGTGCGCATTGTGTGCGCGCTACACTTTTTATCCCAGGACACAGTCAGTGGAAGGGGCCGGCACAACAACCGCACGTCACAGCAGGCAGAGCCTGCTTTGTGTAAAGGGAAAGTGGGAGGGTTAAGTTTCGGTACAGCACGTACTGTACCGTGGAACTCAATTACGTCACAAGGTACAATTTAAAATAGCGATTTCTATAACAAACAAATCGTTAAAAAAACAAAACAAAACAGATGTTTATAGCTTAAATTATACTACTTTTTAAGCCTAAAACTTTTTTGATGAAACATCCCCTTTAACAATTGCACTGGATACCTCTGCCACTCAAAGGGTTAAACACATTATACATTCAATACATTACATGACAGGTAGTGAAAGGGATAAATTGAGTGTAAAAGAAATACAGTTTTGGCCATAGATGTGAGAAATGCACAGTGATACACAGTGACACAAGTGACACACACACACGTATGCAGACAGGCACGCACACACATACAGAGTAAGAGACACACATATGAAACAGAGACACACACACACACACACACACACACACACACACACACACACACACTTAAACTTAAACTTCTGTTTCTTGGAGGCATGTGTGAGCAATCCGCTTCAGATGACCAGAGGCTGAGAATATACACTTAGTGAAAGTGTGACATGTTTGTGATATGTGTAAGAAAAGAAGCCATTGGTGGGCTAGATGCTAGTGTAGTCATGCTGAGGTAGCATACCTGGGAACTTCAAAGTATCGTCTGAAAGAAAGTTCTGTGCTGATGAAGGGGTGAGGAAAATGACGCAAATTGTTTGAAAAAGGGGCGGGGCTTAATGCAAGCTGGGGATGGCAGGTGACAAACAACAACTTAACCTTTTCAGTGGCAGAGAGGTAATGCGTGGTTGAGAGGTTGAAAGGGCTGCTTAAGTGTATAGTAATGGGATAGAAATCAGCGTTGCATACACTTTATTGTGTTTGTCCTGGCTCTTCTCAGAGAAGGAAGAACAAAGTATATTGTGCTGAGGCAGAACTAACTGTGTGTTGCAGCCATGATTTGAATGCTGCCAAATGCTGTCCGGACACTGATACAGCAACTTAGCTGAGTCAACAGAGTATTGTCAGCGTGGACTCTGCTAAGTTGGTGTTCGAACAGCATTTGGCAGCATTCAAATCACGGCTGCAACACACAGTTAGTTCTGCCTCAGCACAATATACATTGTTCTTCCTTCTCTGAGAAACACCACTTTTTCCCTCTGTAGGAGCATATTTTATTGTTTTGGCCTCTCCTTCAGCCCCAAACTGAGCTTTGGTCAGGCTACCCCTGCTTTCCGTCACATTCCTCCCTGCTCGGACATGTGTGCCAAGGTATGTGAATGTCAGAGAACCCCACAGTGCTAGAGCTGGTATTGCGGGCAGGCGCTATTGTGTGCTTAGCGTAGATGAAGATAGGTGCAGTAAGAAGTAAATGTTGGACCTGTGTGTGTGTGTGCGGGTTTTGTTTGGAAGTTAAAGAGCCTCCAGTGCACGTTCAGTGTGTGTGAAGGGGTGGATTTTAATAGGTCTGAGGCGGCTTCCTTTTTATCTGCGAGATCCCTGTAAACAAGCTTTGCATCTCCCAAAACAGTAACCTCCTCCTCATCTTCTTAACCCTTTGAGTGCCAGAGGGATAGGCAACGCATTGCTTTGCAATGCGTTGCGTACCCCTCTGATATTCAAAGGGTTAATCTGCAAAAACAGTAACTGCAAAGGTCCATTGTCCCTAACTTACTGTAAATGGAAGGTGCAGCGCAATCTAATTGAGACCTTTCTAGGCCCCAGAGCGGTGGTAGTTGTCTGTGGTGCCATTGTCCCACACCACCACAACCTCGTTGGGGTTGTGTAAGCTGCTAACGGTGTCCATATGGCCCTCTCCTGCATCCTGCTTTCCCTACTTCCAGTCTGGGCCCCGCGACAGATGGCGTTGCATAAGAACAAAGAGAGGCACAAGCCGCTGGGGAGAACAGAGTGACTGGCCGCGGGAGATGAGAAAGCAGAGCAGAGTAAAATAAAACGGAGTGGAGTGTGAGTGTTTGGTGGTTTGTGTGTGTGGTGGTGTGTGTGTGTGTGAGTGGTGGTGTGTGAGTGGGGCATGTGTGCATGTCTGTGGTGCAGGAGCGAGTGGCAGCCATTTTGTTTTTTGTTAAGTTGTATAGTTGTGGGCAGGCTGGATAGGGGGGATGGGGCCAACTCTCGCCCCCATTGAATCACCCAATGGGAGCAGTAATTCGTCCCAACTGCCGCCCCTGGGTGTGTGTGTCTCCTGAGGAGACAAATTATGTAATGAGTCTCTCTCTTTTATATATATATATATATAGATATACTATAAATACCTAGAGGGAACTGAAAACTGTTAATAAAGGCTATGGATGTAACTTTCCCTGAAGCCAAGAATTAAGATCTCCCCTCCCTCGCATACCTGGCAAGCTTCTCCTTCTCACTCCCTTAACCCCTTGGAGAGAAGAGAGGAATGCAATGCATTGCTTTGTAAAGCACTGTACACCCCTTTGATCAACAAGGGGTTAATGCATATGTGTATCTACACACTGGATGCTTAGACTGTGGTAAAAGTCCATTTTAATCCTGTACCCTCTGATTAGCCAGCTGTCAGATCCACAAACATTAAAGGAGTGAGAAGGACAGGATTGCTGGGTCTGAGAGGAAAGCAAGATCATAATTCTTGGTAGCAGGAGAATGACATTCAAAGCCTTTATTCACAAGGCACGCTTCTTACTGCTTGGGATATCTAATACATTGTTATCCAAGAGGAAAGAGCAGAATGCTGCTATCAAGTTTTAGTTATACTACAACTCTCAACAGTCTCACATTCTCAGCAAACTCAGGATAATGGGAATTGCATTCTATCAACTGGAGAGTCATCTAAAATAAATGAAAATGAAATTAAAAAAAAAAAAAAAAAAAAAAAACTACTTCCAGTGCTGTGTGCTCAGTGATGGAAAAGCATGTGAACAGCCCGATGAAAAATGGATGAAAGGGGTGTTTTGGTCATTGTTGGCGCCAGTGAAACTTAAAGACGTGATCCTCCATTTCTTTCTGCATCCACTAGGGGGAGCTCATACCACTAATATAAAAATAAAATTGCTTTATATAGCATACTGAATTTACAGATGAAAAACAAATGGCACCATTACAAATTAAATTATACTTTAAATCTGAAAGTGAAACGTGTACCACAGTGGCCTAAAGTTGTACAGTGGCACTGTTCCTACACCATCCTATGGAGATTTATGGTCAACTGACCAGAGCTGTCCATAGAATGGTGTTGCAACAGCATCACTGTACAATTTCAGGCCATTGAGCAGTGGGAATACCCTTGTTTCACTGAGGGGATAACACTACAATATATTTTTTACATATTAAGTATCACTATCCCATTAACTCATTTACTTACTTGAAACATTATATTAATTGGCACTTTTAACACTCCAAATGACTATTTCCTAGACAAAGACCCACAGACTAACCTTTCTTTTCCTTTTCCATTACCATTCCCCGACCCTCTTTCTTGGTTAATGCTTTCCAATGGGTTGAAAGGGACAGTAATGCTTAGCATGGAAAAGAGGATTTTAGTCTTACCTGTTTAGTCCATACAGGTTACTGGTAACTTTGGGTAGTCGATCAGCCCCTTTAAGCAGGCAGGAACAATTTTGAGAAGTGACTGCTGGGTGGAGCCTACCTCCTCTCCTTAGCTTGCAGCTAGCCAATCCCCTTCCAGTAATATTTGAAAACTATTGACTTGGTAATAAGAAGGTAAAGGAAGACTCCTGTGAGCATTAACCTGAAAGGACCACCACGTTCTGTCACAGGAGAGCCAAGCATAGTCCCTTGACACGGAGGAAGACCAGTAACCTGTATGGACTAAGGAAAAATAATTTAACAGGTAAGACTAAAATCCTCTTTTCTCTGTAGTCCAATACAGGTTACTGATAATGGTGGGACATCCCAAAGTTAAGTTCCCAAGGGCGAGAAGAAAGGAAAGGACCAGGCGCAGGCCCCCAAAGTCCCCAGAGCACCAATGAACCAATGGATCATGAATAGCTCAACAATAACCGCGAAGTGTCAATGGACACCGAACAGGGGTAAAAAACAGACCCCAGGAACTGTTACACAGCACACTGAACTAGAGCCAACAGGGCTCAAAAGTACTGAAGAGACGAAGGAGATCCTAGACAGGCAAGGCTGCCTCCAGGATCTTCCTCCCAGCACATCCACACAATAGTGTTTAGAAAAGGTATGCACAGAAGACCAAGTGACTGCCTTGCACAACTCATCAGCAGAGGCCTGATTTTTGTAGGCCCAAGATGCCCCAATGGACCTCGTAGAATGAGCCGTGACCCGAAACGGAACAGGCTTCTTCCTAAGTTCGTAAGCCTTACGAATAGTGGACTTGATCCAAGAAGCAATGGTTACCTTGGAAGCAAGCTTCCCTGCCCTGGGACCCTCAGAAATGACAAAAAGAGTGTCAGACTGCCTCAATAGCTCAGTGCGATGCACACAGAACTTGAGACAATGCAAACATCCAACGGGTGTCAGAAGCAGGGTTAGGGCAGAAAGAAGGAACCACAATTTCCTGATTAATGTGGAACTCAGACATCACCTTCGGGATAAACTCTTGAGAAGTGTGAAGCACCACCCTGTCCTCGTGAAATACTAAAAACGGTGGACTACAAGACAGGGCATGCAGCTCCGCAACACGGTGAACAAATACAGTCACAGGAGAAAAGCCATCTTCCATGTCAGCAGACGGAGAGGAATAGTGGCCAATGACTCAAAGGGAGGGTGCTGAAGGACGCCCAAAACCAAGTAAAGGTCCCACTGAGGAGAGGGAGTCTTAAACACAGGACAGGTATGAGCAATGCCTTGGAAAAAAACCTTGACATCAGGAAGAATAGCAAGGCGCCTCTGAAAGAAAACAGATAGAGCAGAAGTCTTAACCTTAAGAGAACTCAGTCTGAGACCCTGGAGGAAGGAAAGGACCGCAGGAAGATGAAAATCCTGAGACAGGTCCCTATCAGCACACCAAGATAGAAAGGTAGACCAAACTCGAAGGTAGGACAGAATAGCCTTGACCTCTAGGTCAATCTGCGAAACTTCTTGTGCCACCTTGCTTGTTGATGTAGGCTAACCCTGTGGCATTGTCCGACTGTACCCTGACCGGGCAATCCTCCAGCCGACGTGTCCAGCGTTGCAGGGCATGAAATATTGCCCGAAGCTCCAGGACATTGATGGGAAGGAGAGATTCCTCCTGGGACCACTGGCCCTGAGCGTTCAAGTGCCCCAGGACCGCTCCCCATCCGGAGAGGCTGGCATCTGTCATCACTGTTGTCCAGAATGGCACCAGGAAGGGCCTGCCTTTCAGGAGATTGTTCAGGTTGAGTCACTACGAGAGACTCAGCTCCACGTGAAGAGGGAGAGATAGGGACCTCTCCAGGAGCTTTGGTCAACCCCTGCATGCCAGGATTAGAAACCTCTCAAGTTCCATGGTATGAGCCATGGCAAACGGAACAACTTTTATGGTGGAAATGAACTTCCCCACCAGGGATGACAACTTCTTGGCTGGAAACGGATCCTGAGACAGGACAGCTTGGACCTTCAGTGCTATCTGATGAGCAACTTTGTCCGCGATAAACACCATCCCTTTCTGGGTGTTGAAAAGGAAGCCCAGAAACACCATACTCTGTGAAGGAACAAGATCTGACTTGTCCAGATTGATGGTCCACCTGTAACAGGAGAGAGCATGAATGCAATCCTGCACCTGCTGATGAAGGAGTTCTGGAGAAGATGCCTTCAGAAGGAGGTCATCCATGTACGAGGTAACTCTGATGCCGTCCCGATGGAGGATGGAAATCAATGCTCCCAGGACTCTGTTGAAGATTTGAGGAGCCGTGGTCAGGCCAAAGGGGAGGGCTGAAAACTGGAAATGCCCTCGGTCTCAGGCAAAGCGAAGATATCGCCGACTCTCTGGATGAATGGTGATGTGCAAATAAGCATCCTGAAGATCCAGCGAGGCCAGAAATTCACCAACCCCCGTTCCTGAGAAGGAACAGGTTCCAAGACCGCCTTGTCAAGAAGGGCCTGAATGGCTCCCTTGAAAAAGCAGAGCTTTTTTTCTCCCAGGGGAGAGCGAGAAGAGAAGGTCCGAGAAGGGGTCTGCCACAGAGGCCTCCCAAGCCGAAAGGTAGTGGTGCAAGCAGCCGCCTACCTGTGAGTGGGGACCCGGATTCGGTGAGTCATGCAGAAGAAGGTTTGGAAGCCTTGGGCTTAGCGGAGGACTTGCTGCTTAGGCTTGGATGAGGAGCGCGGAGCCTGAGGCACTGCCTGGGTCGCCTTGCGTGAGTCAGCCTGAAAGGGACAAAAAAGCTGATTCTTTTTGACAGGTGCCTTCTTCCTCTGGACCACTGGCAGGTGGCTTCACTGATCAGATCCTTGAGATCAGGCCCAAACAGTGAGGTGCCCTGAAAAGGGAAGGATAGGAGAGCCCTCTTGGAGGCACGTCTGGCTAACACAGACATAGATGATGCCCTGGCAACTATATGCACAGCATCAAACAGGGCAGCAGAAACATAATGCTGATCCTCAGAGATGTTGGAAAGAAGCCGTTACATGTCAGTAGAAGGAGCCCCCTGACGGACAGCTGAAGTGAGCTGTTCAGTCCAAACAGCCACAGCTCTATTCACCCATGCCGCAGCAAAAGGGGGGGCAGGGCAGAACCAGCCGTTGCAAAAATAGCCTTGAGAGCAGTCTCAAGCTTCTTGTCAGTCCAGTCTTTCAGAGCAGATGCATTGGCCACAGGCAAGGCAGTGGACTTAGAAAGCCTGGAGACAGGGGCATCCACCTTGGGAGGATGAACCCACTGAGCTAGGGCCCCTTCAGAGAACGGATAAAGCTTAGCAAATTTCCTAGAGACAGACTGTTTCCTGTCTGGAAACTTCCACTCCTCAGACACCAAGCTGTCAAGGGTGGTGTTAGGAGTAAAACAAGTATGGGGCCTAACAGGCTCCTGGAACACATCAGAGGGATCAGAAGAAACCTCCTGCATCAAGGCAATGTTCAGGGTGTTCAACACAGCCCTGATCAGGCCCTCAGCCAAGAGAACAGGATCAGTCTCAAAAGGATCGCCAAAAAACTGAGAGGAAGGGACAGCAGAGCACCCTTCATCATGAGACTCCACCAATAATTCCTCTTCAGAGGAATCAGACACATCAGGTACCCCATGTGGTTTAGGCAGGGAAGATCTGATAGGGGTGGGGGCCTGCCACAAGTGGAAGACCCCCTGCAAGGTGGATGGAAGGAGTTGTAAAGTGGACCGGAGGTCCTTGGTAGTAGCCTTAAACTCTTGCATCCAAACTGGCTCTAGTGCATGGCTGGAGGTCCCTGCAGGGGATTCAGGGGCAGCAGCGCATGCTGGGCAAACCTAGTATTCTCTAGGTAATCCTGAGTGACATGAGGAGCAATGAGCAATGGGGGACACAGACACCCCAGTATCCTTAGTCTTAGGCCTAGCCCAAGGGTCTAAGGGAATAGACATTCTCGTAGACTCAAATGGTCAAAGTATCAGAAACACTCACAAAATATTGTGCATGATAAATAAAATCACCCCAGAAACACTAAAAGAGGATTTTAGTCCTACCTGTTAAATCCTTTTCTCTTAGTCCATACAGGCTACTTGTAACTTTGGGTGAGCAATCCACCCCTTTAAGTAGGCAGGAACAATTCTAGAAATGACTGCAGAGGGTGGAGCCTACCTTCCCTCCTTGGATGCAGCTAGCCAACCAGCTCCAGAAAGATTTGAGACACTAACTATGACTAGTTAGTTGAAGGAAAGAAGACTCCTGTGAGCGTGACCCAGAAGGACCCCCACGGTCTTCCACAGGAGAGCAAAGCATGGTCGCTTGACAGGGTGGGAGACCAGTAACCTGTACGGACTAAGAGAAAAGGATTTAACAGGTAAGACTAAAATCCTCTTTTCTCTGTTGTCCAATACAGGTTACTGGTAACTTTGGGATGTCCAACCATTGAGTTTCCCAGAGGTGGGAAGTAAGGCAAGGACCAGGCACAAGGCTCCCAAAGTCACCAGAGCAAATATGAACCATCAAATCAGAGATAGCCCAACAAAACAATGAAGTGTCAACGGACACTAAACAGGGGTAACAACACACCAAACTGTTACACAGCACTCCCCCTGGATACTGAGCTGGCCACAGCTAAGGGCATTGTCAGTTATGGTAATCCGCCTAATGTTATTCCATATCTAACAGAAAATAAAAAAGTTTCTAAAATTATAGCAGAACTGTTCTCTAGCCTGTGTTATCTTCACCAAGGAACAAATCTTTCTGGAGCTGGTTGGCTAGCTGCAGCCAAGGAGGGAAGGTAGGCTCCACCCCCTGAAGTCATTTCTATACTTGTTCCTGCCTACTTAAAGGGGCGAATCGTCTACCCAAAGTTACCAGTAACCTGTACTGGATGACAGAGAAATCAGACTTATCTGGTAGGCAAAGGATTAAACTGTCGAGGAGAGAAAGAGAGAAGGAGAGTCCAAGCCCTGTGTGGGATACTCGATCATCGAAGGCACAAAATGGCTGCTGCGGCAGGAGCCAATCAGAAATGAGTGTGTGACGCAATCGCTCGTGGAAATTGTAGTTTCACTGCAAAAAGTACCCCAACAGTGCCCAAAGCCCCGTGAGCCCCCAAACATGCTTAGAATGTTGACAGGATAACAGAGCAAGGGAAGACCAACTAAATGAGCCATCTCTGACCTCGATACGTGGAGCAGTTGCAGAGATATGTCCCAAACTGTGAAGTTCCATAGAAGTGAATGGAGCAATGGCGTCTATGCAGTAAACGCATGCCCGGAACACAAAGTTAACAAGGTGAATGTGAAACCACTCAAAAGCCCACTAGAACAAGTCAGCAGACCCAATAAACACTGGTCCCAGTAGGGAAAGTGCACACAATGCCCCAAAAGATGCTAACCAGCAGCAAAAGGGTTAAGTTACCACAGACACTTGCTCCAAACACCCCACAGACATACAGATAAACCCAATGAGTGCATGAATATGTAATAGGAACTCAAAATGAGACTCCTGTGTGGAGGGGAAGCATGGGACATGTGGACCTCAGCACTCAAATGGTGCTCACCTTTTTCAGCAGATCTTCTATCTTCAGATTAACATATGTCAAGAAGCCGCCTCAGTGGGCAACTCCTGGAGAAAGAACTTGCAGCCAAGATTTTCCCCCCAGGGCTCAGGTCCACAAAAGCACCTGGTAAACTGAGCTATCTACATTTGGGTGATGGGAATTGTCAGTGATAGTAATCCGCCTAATGCTGGTATCCCATATCTAACAGAAAATAATAAAAAAAACTAAAACTATAGCAGAACTGTTCTCTTGCCTTGTGTCTTGACCAAGGAACAAATCTTACTGGAAGGGGATTGGCTAGCTGCAAGCTAGGGAGAGGAGGTAGACTCCACCCAGCAGCCACTTCTCAGAATTGTTCCTGCCTACTTAAAGGGGCTGATCGCCTACCCAAAGTTACCAGTAACCTGTACTGGACAACAGAGAAACAAAAATACATACTGCAGGGTTTACCTGGCTGAACAAAACAAGGGCACTACCACTGCTGATAAATGCTTTATTCAAAAGTTATTACAGCTCAAACTTGCATTTTTTTTTTAAGCTGCAGATCTTCCATGGCTTGAAATTTTGTGTTGGAGCCCTTGCTTCACCAGTCTACGAACAGCTACAGTAAGTGAACCACAGACTACCACAGGATGCTGTAGGGACACATCCACAGTAAAAGTTCTGGCCATAGAGGAATTGCATCCAAAATTCAAGACTGACCTGCAACAACTTTTGAATAAACCACCTCTTAGAAGTGGGAGTATACATGTTTTACTCAGCAGGACAAATGCTGCAATACATTTTTTTTTCAATATTAAGCATTAATATTTGGGTAAATTACTGTCTGATTGGTAATACAGAACAATATTACCATTACCCATTGTTTCAGTTACCTTGGTAATAGAACAGTAACGAAAATGTATAATTCTTAGCAGGGCTCAAAATTTCCACTTGCCACTAGCCAATGGCGAGTGAAAATTTAGCCCTGGCGAGTAGAAATTCAGCCCTGGTGGGTATATTTTGGCTTGCAGTGGCGAGTAACTTTTCAGGTCTGGCTAGTAGCAAAGGACTTAAAATTATAAGCCCTGCTTGCAGAAATCAATCTCCAGTTAACGGTATGCTTTAACCCCTTAAGGACCAAGGACGTACATGTACATCACAGGGTGAACGTGCCTAAAAGACCCATACCGTTTGCGGACCTCTGATTCCGACCAAAAAAAAAACCAAAAAAAAAACCAAAAAAAAAAAACAACTGCTCCGTGGTCCTCAAGTGCTGGCCGCACACCCGCGTGGCTGGTCCTTAAGGGTTAATTATGTTGTACTCCAGCAACCTATTTTTAAAAAGGATTCTAAACAAAAGTGTTACAAAAAGTGCAATTTTAATTGTGAAATATATGGTTACTGCAATTTTGTAAGACATTACAGCTACTCCAAAGAGCACTTAAGTGTCTCAATCCTGGTTATCTACAATTTCCTCTTGTGTTATTTCCCTCTTTAAAGCCAAACACTGTATAATCACCCAAGTGATTATAAAGATCTTTCAAAAATCACCTATTTTTTATTAGCCATTCTTTATTTAAAACTGTACTTTGGGAGATATTTAGATATGTTTATGCAAATTTGGCAGTATTGGCTGGCACAGACTGGTGTGTCAGATACAGGCATTCCACTCTACCTAACTACCTCCCCTTCCTACCAAGAACTACTGCTAATTTGCATTACTAAAGTTGAATATCTCAAACTATTTTAAATGAAGAATGGTTAACATAAATATAAATGATTTTGAAAGAGGCTTCAAAAATCACACATGTCATAAAGGGTTAGTTCCACTTTAACAAACTTATACAAAGAATACTCTATTTTTATAAAGATTATTGTTGTTTTCTAGTCATGGGTGAAAAGTATAGACTGGAATCCCAAATGCTGGGCCAACAACTGAAAATGCACTACAAGATATCACATTATCACTTGACTAGGATTTTTAGTGCTTAAAATTCCCAATTAGTCACAGTTCATTTGTACAGATGAGAAGATATTTACAGTTAATGTGGCCATCATTTTTTTTTCAAAGCCACAACAAAACAATTTTCCACAGAAATTACATCCTCATGAATTTTACAGAAAACACAATACTGAATATAGTCTTCTCGGAAATTATTTTATAGAAAAGCTAACAATAGACCTAACAAACACCAAAGCAAAGCAATCTCTTATTGTTATTATGAAATATTTATAAAATTACATGTTCTGCAGTACTCTACCAGTTACAGAGGACCAACTGCATAAAAACAATTATAAACATTCAAAAGAAAAGTGGAGTCATTCTGGGGTACCACAGTACACAAATGCAAATTCTAATTGACTTAAATTCCACTTGCATCTATTTAGGGATGCAAGGACCATGGGTTATACAGCCCCTTCAGGAGGCAGGGCAATCTGAAGTGAAGCGCCCACCACTCACTTCCTGCCCTCTACACTCCTCCCTCACAGACAGATTTCAGTTTTCATAAGTGACCTCAGGAGGTACAGGGTCCTTTTCCCTCTCTGTGGAAAATGTTTTATTTTCTGATGTTTATTATAGTAAGGAGTTCCTGATTTGGTTGCAATTTCTTCTGGGACTGTATTGTTCTCAAGTAACAGATCTACCTGTCATGCAAGGGCAGCATAGCAAGCATGCTTATGGGAGCATCTTCCCATCCCAGCTCTGCATCCTCTTAGAGGAACAACATTCAGTCATAAAATGGAGATTACGTCTTCAGTGAATTTCCATGTTATTCTATGGAGCCAAAGCACTAAAAAGTATCCAACTTTGGAGATCTTAGTGCAATGGCTCTATAGAATATGACTGGAGAAGTGATATCATTGGAGTAGTCATCTCTACTTTATCACTCCTTAGTTCATAACACCCATCGTTCTGGAGGGAGAACATATGTGGTTAAAGCTTAGGTAATCTATACCTAGTTGTACATTTATTTTGCTGCACGATTTTCCTTCTATAATGGTTTACACCCCTTCCCGTCCCCTACGGTCTTCTCAAGGGTTCTTCCTGTCCTCTCCCTATACAACTCGAGCCATCTCTCGACTACAATCTTTCTCACTGGCTGCTCCTCGACTCTGGAATGCCCTCCCCATCACCGTTCGCCAATCATCACTTTCAAGCAACTCCTCAAAACCCACCTGCTCAGGGAGGCATTTCAATAGCAATGTCCTCCTTCTGCACACTGACAGTCACATCAGAATCCTTCTGCACTTCTTTCACCACACCTTGTACCTGCACTTATAATACTCCTCCTAGTGTCTCTGTTTGTCAATATGAATTCAGCCTAGATTGTAAGCTCCTTGGGGCAGGGTCCCTTTCCTAATGATTCCCTTGCTGCACTTTCCCTCACAAATAATGTAATGATTGTACTTAACCTTAATGCTCTTAACCCCAGTTCTGTCGTTTTTGTATTGTATTATTTCAACTTCTGTTAAGCGCTGTGTACATGTATGGCGCTATATAAATAAAGATACATACATACATAATAGGTTCATCTTCATATGAAGACTTCATTACATAGTAACATAGTAGATGAGGCTGAAAAAAGACGTGTCCATCAAGTCCAGCCCATGCCAAAAACACCCCTGTTGATCCAGAGGAAAGGAAAAAAAAAAAACCCTCTGAAGTAATTTTTAATTTAGCCTCAAGTGGGTAAAAAAATTCCTTCCTGACTCCAAATGGCAGTCAGATAGTTCCCTGGATCAACATCCTACCTGCAATATTGTTCTGCAGAGACCAGGTTATCCAGCACTTTCACATACTCCCGCACCGTCATCATCTGCCAAGATAATGTCAGGGACACTTGAAGTGACAGAGACTATAACTTGTCACTGGAAGAAACCACCTCTCTTGGAGGGTATCGAATCTCATGCCAAGAAAATTAAGGACCTATGTACGAACTACAGAAGATTTTATGAAATCATGTACCCAACCGTGCTGCTCCACAATGGATATGCACTCCTGAATCTGAGTGAACAAGATTACTTCTTAAGAAGCCTAAAAAGGTAGCCAAAGAGAGAAGAGATGCGAGCCGCCAAGGCTGACAGGACCTTTGGGAAGACTCTCAGAGCTGACACTAAACCAAACAGAAAGGTGGTGAACTGAAAGTGACTGCCCTGGAGTGTAACGTGTAAAAACTGCTGATGATCCAGACGGATCAGGATGTACAGATAAGTGTCTTTCAAGTATAGGGAGGCTACAAACGCCTCTGGGAATATAACAGCGACAACAAAGTGCAAAGACTCCATTTGAACCGTGGAGGCAGAAGAAAACAGTGGAGGCACTTTAAGTTCAGAATGAGGACCACAAAGAGAGTTGAATAAAAGCCAGTGAAGCATTACAGAGAGGGAGCAGGGATGAACACATGCATATCTATTACGGATTAAACTGGGTCTAGGAAAAGATTACATCGTTCTATTATGTGAATCTGGAACTGCTGGGAAGCCAAAGAGCTGCCCCACTCCCCTGGACCTGGAGGCCCCCAGATACCACCAGGTACACCAATGCATTATAATGCCCCATTTCTTGTAACATAGCAATTCAAGAAAATTCAACTTACTTTCCCCTCCAGGAATGCTTTGTTGTGTAGAAACAGGCAAGGTCCTTATTCTCCCTGATTATATTCATCTTGCATGAAGACCTGAAACAAACCAAAAATAAGTATTTTTAATTATTATATTTTTACTGCTAAATGCTTACCAATATAGCAATGAAGTGTATTAATGATGCAGTATTTAATCCCTGAGGACCACAGTGGTGGGCAATGCATTGCTTCTCAATACAATGCCCACTCCTTGGATCCTGAAGGTAATAACTAGTAGTAACAAGATAACATATACACCATCGGCAATTTCAAGTATCACAGTCCATTCAGTGGGGTATGGATGATATCTTATTTTAGGATACTCTAGAACGGTGGTTCTCAACCCATGCCCTCGGTGGACACTAAAAAGTCAGGATTTACCTCTCTTTCTAGGATGAAGCTGGTTATGAGGGATTCAGAATATGGGAGTCAGGAGACCTAAGCCCCAGAGCACTAGTGAAAGACACGTTTTCATGTATAAGAGCAGTAAGAAGTGGGGTAATGTTGCTATACTATGGACATCTGTGTGAAATAAACCTAAAGGAGTCTTTGCCATGAACCTGTCAACTTTGGAGTTTCTTGCAATTCTCCTAGGTAGGCAAAGAGGTACAAATATTAAAAATATGCATAGATTGCATCTATATTGATTAAGCCTGTAAAGTGCTCTTCAGCAAACAAAACAAACAAAAAAAAATCTGAAAACAGTGGAAGATAAAAGGCCACAACTCATGCCATCAAAAGTATTACAAATTATGGTTAATGTTCAGAAAGGATAACCAGCTGAATGACCCACTGTGATTTGCATTCCTCATTTCTGTAATAAAGAACAAACAAAACACAGGGGGATTGTTCAGTGAAAATTATCCTATCTAAACTTCAACCATCATTTCCAATACTTCTGACGACAAAAGCGAAAATAGTAACATTGTCTTTAAAATGAGTTTTTGGATATACAGATGAATGGACAGATGGACAAGATGGGTGGAAGGCTATTTTCGATAGGCTCAGCTTGTTGAAGACAATACAACTTGTAGTCTCAAGCACAAGCACCTGCAGGTAGAAAATATTCTATTGCCCCTGATGTAATGTGTAATGAGATAAGAATGTAAGATGGGAACAATTTTTTTTTTATACCAAAAACAAAGCATGAGCTTTTCATTTATTATGCCACTCACTGACAGTGTAGTATCCATAGGCAGCAGTACTCCCTGCCATAGGACAATGTATTGCTAGATTTGCTGGCAAAAATAACAAAACAGAACAACAGCAGAAAGCCCCTTCAGATAATTTAATACCATCAGAAACCCTGCAATTAATATCAAGGAGAACTCATAACTGTCATAAAAACTTAGAGTAAAGTGTGCAAAGGAAGAAGAACGCAAAATAAAAAGCATGAAAAATGTTTAGCAAGCATGTGAACCAAACAAAGGCAAGTTCCAACTAAAGGAATAAAATCATCTTTAGTAAAAAGTACAATAAGACATTCAAGCTCTAGTGCACTTTGGAATGGTCATGTGAACAACCTTTGACCCTACTTTTCCTCCTTTTTTTTCCACTATCATGTTATACAACCTCTGCCCTTTTCTGTAACTGAATTACAATAATAATCTTTCAGGAAGTGTAAGATTCAACACCGTCGTTTCAAATGCTGTTTTAATAATATGTCCAGTAGCAGGACTGAAAATATATTTAGATCAACAATAAGAGGGAATACTGAAACAGAGCTTACAAGTAGAATGTATCCACTTATAAAAGCTTCATCTTAAGCAGACTATTGCCTCCCAGACACCATAAGGCTTGGAGTGGACGAGTATAGAGATATATAACTCAGTATCATGTAAATTGCACTCCAATAAGATATTCTGCCTTGCTGTGTCTGGCTCCTATACTATAGGAACAACAGCCCATTGCTACCTAACTGGGAGTTCATAACATAATCTCTCCCTTCTCCTTTTATCTTTTCATACAGGCAACAGCATGCTTCTTTGGCTAGTATACTATAAGGAGCTTTGTGGCAGTTAAGAATTCTAAATCTGTTAACCAGTTTAATTTGAAGAAACTGAGCTTCAAAATGCAGAATTCTGAAGCTCATTTAACCCATTAAAAGGATCAGAGGGGTGTATAACACATTGAAAATGAAGGCCTTGACACCCCCCTCTGGTCTTTAAAGGGTTAATGACATACAATATCAAATTAAAACACTTCCTGTTCAAGTAATGGGTGAATCTCATATTGTATGGTTTCTCAAGTGGCAGTAAATAGTCAACAGTTTTTATATCAATAGGTTTCTTGCTATAAAATTCTACTCATTTAAAGTGGATGTATCACGTATATACACATTAGGCTAAAGGGATAGTGAACTCAGGAAAAAATTTCAGGCAAAATGACAGGAACAACTAAAAAATACTTACTGCCCTCATTTCCTATCTCTCAAACCGTTATGGTTTGAGAGATATAGAAAATAAAGTCCTCCGTTCCCTCCCCTTTCTGCCTGATGAGCTGTAAAGCTGTCAGAGGCAGGTTCCCGTCACCCAACTTTAGGCGGCTCTTCAGGAGTGCTGACATCAGGATATCTAACTATAATTACTTCATCAGAATGGTCTACAATGTGTGCTTGCAAGCCAGGCACACGTTGCAGACCATACCAATGAAGTAATTATAGCTAGATATCTCGATGACAGCACTCCTGAAGAGCTGCCGTCTGGTCCCCGAAGTAGGAACTCATGACGTCCGCTATACAGCGGACACATGAGAAGTGGGAGGGAGCAGAGGACTTTATTTTCTTATATCTCTCAAACCATAATGGTTCGAGAGATGGAAATGAGGGCAGTAAGTATTTTTTAATTGTTCCTATCATTTCGCCTGTACCTTTTTCCCCCCGAGTTTACTATCCCTTTAAAAAGTTATGTTATATAGCGACTATTATTAAAAGGGTCTTTAATTTTTTTTTTTTTTTTTTTAAGCTTTATTTTGTTGAAATTCAAGTTATAAACTGTGCCCAGTACCTACTTCCGCATAGATTGCGGTTACCTGCTCTGTAACTGCAGTCCGTCACTTTGCCTCTGCTCCCCTCCCTCTATCCAGCCTCCTCCAATGACGAAGGTTTCTGTCTGTAAGCTGGAGCGTTCTCATTGGCTAGATATCGATATCTGCCAATGAGACTGCTCCATAGTATTTGGGCATTGCAGAGTGTTATTTCAATAATGTCCCTTTTACCTAGTGTAAACACTGCTCACCCCAGAGCAGCAAGACTGTCCAGATGGATCTCAGAGAGGGACAATCATCAATTAACATAAGGGAAAAACCTGTCAAGGGGGGGCAGGGTTTCACTGTTCTCACAGTAAGATGACTGTCCCTTGCAGTGAGCTGTCTGGTCTGTGGACCAGACTCCACATCTAGGGGGGAGATGGCCTACACTATGTAAAAGTTAAATTACTCTTGAACTACAACTCTGACAGTACTGAAATAACACTCTCCATGGCCCAAATACTAGGAAGATTAATTGGAGCTGCTGTTTTTGCAAAACAAAAGTGCAAAAGTGGAGCAGTCTCATTGGCAGAGATCGATATCTAGCCAATGAGATCACTCCAGCTTGCACAGACAGAAAGCCTCTGTCGTCAGAGGAGGCTGGATACAGGAGTGGAGCAGAGGCAGAGAGACGGACTGCAGTAAAAGAGCAGGTAACCGCAGTCTGTCTGGAAGCAGCTGCAGCCCAGACTTTGTAACTTAAATTTTGACATAATAAAGCTTTAAAAAAAAAAAAAAAAAAAAAAAAAAAACACTTTTAGTGAGATTAGCTATATAACATAACTATTTAGCCTAAGTTTTATATAGGTGATAAATCCCCTTTAAGAGTTGGTTTTTGACTATACCATTCCTGTTCAAAGGTCTGCAATAGTTAGTCTCAAAAAGCAGAAGAAAAGGACCGTCATGCATGAGAAAACAGAAGCCAACAGAAATTCTGCGGACTGATTTCCCAATGAGAAATTCTACAGCAGCCGTAGACAACCCTAGACTTTGTGAGTTACCAGCCGTGAATGGTTTCATATTATCTTTTCTGCTTGAGAGGTCAACAATGGCTCAGCAAACCTCAATTAACCCATCTGTGCTCAATCAGGGATATCCAGAAACATACACTCTTGGTAGCTCACAAGGACCAGTGTTGGCCACCACTGTTCTACTAGAATAAAATCTCACTCCTAATCCCTTTACATAACGGCACTATGGTGCTGTCACAGAAGATATCATGACTTGAATGTATTAATCCTCCGAGTATCAAAAAGGGGTACCAAGTTGAAAAGCTCAGTTTCAAAAGAAAACAGCAACAAAATACTGGTTTATTAGGTACGGAATTAAGAAAAAAACAACAACACAAACACCAGACCCACAATGTGAAGCAAAATTATACCCCTAAAGCCAGTTTAAAAAGCATGTTATAATCTAGGTCTAATTTCCCACAGATCCCACAAAAATAATGAAAACCTAAAGCAAGACATTTCTGCTCAAAGATTACAGGAATAGGCAAAATTTACAATGACTAAAGCCCATGGCTATAAAGTAATTGATATAAACGATACTGGTAGATCATTTGAATCTGAGATGCGTCACAGGTTAGACTATATACGGAATAGAAAGAGAGGAATTTCCTGCACTACAGATAACTCACCAAATTATTTTCATTTGGCAGTGTAAGGGTGCAGAATAAAATGTAGCCAGTTCAACTCATTGAACTGGTTAAGTTCTATTCTGCACCCTTACACTGTCGAATGAAAATAATTTGGTGAATTATCTGTAGTGCAGGAAATTCTTCTCTTCCTATCCTAAAGCCCATGGCTGAAACATGGAAAGCAGGAGTGTGCCATCTTGGCTCCTTGCTAGTAAATACACCAATAACCAGGATACAGTAATGACAAGCTTTAGATAGGATAGCATCCAGAGTAAACCAGCATTTTGTTGCTGATATCCTTTGAAGCTCAAATGATGACTGTTCTTTCCAAATTTATTCCCATACGTGTCAAATGTCCACATTTCCATGGACAGTGCCGAGCTTTAGATTCAAGTCCCTGATTTTGTCCCGGGGTTTAAACTCTAATGGCGACTCCAAAGTCTATACACATGCAATTAAATCAATTGTTACCAAAAACAAAAAAAGCTTACGCTACCCTGAAGCAAAAACAATATATAGTTATGGTGGGTAAATAAAAGGCGAAACATAAAGGCAAACCCCTATTATACAAACCTACAGAAAACTTGTGAGCTTACTAGATTAGCAATGAGTAAATTAGCCCTCACCCTTAAAAGGGCAACTATCAGGTGGATAGTGCCCAGTCAGTAGATTTGCTCTTCTGAGAGTAGAAGTGCTGATGATGCCAAAGCTACATCATGAGCCCCAGCAGGCCAGTGAGAGTAGAACAATAATTAACTGTGAAACTGAAGTCTTGCATTTCAAGATTCTATAGTGCAATTAAATATCCAGATACTCTATTGTGCTTGGAAGACTGAAACAGGGAGATCTATGGAGGCTGTGAATGCTCGAGAGTCACATGCTTCCAAATTGTGTTTCACCCAAGAGGTGGAGTTTTCGTTTTGTTTTTTGTTTTTTTGTTAAATGTTAAAAATGCCCTTTAAGAAGTTTCTTTTGCATGCAATTCCTGCTACTCTTTTTACTTGCACAGTACATGCTTCTAACCAGGAGTGCAATGAAAAACTGTTCCCAGAAAACTATTTTAAAAAAGTGCCTGAAATATCCTATAGTTCAAAGCCACAGTAATGCTTAATATGGGGGGGCTTAGCCTGCTTAGTAAAGCATGGGTGCTCCCACTGCTGATGTGTTATTTAAAAGTTATAAGCGCTCAAACTTCTATTTTTTGTGGTACAGTAGATCCAAGACCTGACACTTTATGGTGGTACTGTTGCTACAGTAGTCTGAACAGCTATGGTCAGATTACAATAAACCTCCATAGGATGCTGTAGCATCAGTAACATGACATAATTTTAGGCCATATAAGTATAAGCTGCTATAGCTTTTGAATAAAAACAGAAGTGTTAGTACCCTTGTTTTACTCAGCGCATTAAACCATCAATAGGTATATCTGACTACTGAGAGTTAATATGACTTTAAGATCTACCTAGGCATTGGAACTTGTCAATACAGGAGAAGCAGGAATGACGTAATGTGTTACTTCATATAAGACCAGTATTTAAGTGTTTCTTTAACCATCTGAAATCATTGAGACTGATATATTGAGAAGAAATTAAACAATTCGAGGACAAAAAAAAAAAAAAAGATGTGCCGTATGAGAGGAAAAACCTTTTAAATAAGGCTTTTAACAGTCTGAATGCAGGAAATGTTTTAATTGCATTGTTCGTATAGCACTGGAGTGGGACATGTGTGAAGCAGTGTGTCTTATTGAGTACAATGCACATCAGCCTTAGTCATACACTGGCTACATGAGGATGATAGGATTTGTAGCGTAACAGCTGGAGGCACACATGTTGACTGCTTCTGCTATATTATACACAAATGTTTAGTACATATACATGGTGGCAGTCTTGATGTAGACTAAGAATACCCAATCTGAGACCTTGCAACTATTATTGGACTATACCGCCTATGACCATTATGCAGCCAATGTAGGACTAAGCATGATGCGAGTTGTAGTCCAATAACAGATAGTGTCTCAAACGTGTCCCGCTCCTGTACTAAAAGAAGGAAGGTTCTTTGAGTGGTGGTATATAAAGTGCATACAATGCTGGGGGGTTATTTATGTTATGCAGGCAGCGCTTTAGCTTAACCATCTGAGTGCAAATGAGGTATTGAGAAAGCCATCTGACACTACAAGGGTGAAGGTGGCTTGTAAGCCATTGAACACGCACACATACACACACATATATATAACAATAACAAAAAGGATAGAGACGCGGATGTGTGTCCAGTATCTCCCCTCTCCTGCTGTATAATGTTTACGTGTCAATACCTTCTTCAGCTTTCTCCCAGACCTGTTCCCCCTTTAGTTCCATAGAGTTGGTGTGTGCCATCTCCATCAGCTGTGCTTGTATTTACCTGGATGGCCATGCACACAGGCCTAGGCATTACTCATCTTCCACTTCCCAGTAGTTGGGGAAACTGGGAAGGGGGTGTATAATGCATCAGCTTGTTTTCATTTCACGATGCAGAACGAGTAAAGGACAAGCTGTATGACGCTTCAGTAAGGTAGCGAGTGTGTGGCTCTTGTGTGCTTCAATACACCATTGACATTGTAATGCAGTGTATAGTTCAAGGTACTGTAATACTTAAAATGTGTATGTAAAAAAAAAAAAATAGTTGTAGGGGTTATCCCCTGAGTAAAACAAGGCTACTCCCACTTCTGAAAGGGGTTTTATTCAAAGGTTATTACAGCTCAGGTGAAATATTACAGTGGCACTGTTACTACATCATTCTATGGACAGCTCTGGTCAGTTGACCATAAATCTCCAGGATGGTGTAGCAACAGCGTCACTGTACAATTTCAGGCTACCGTGATGCTACGAATAGAGAAGTCCGGGCGGCACACTTCAAAGCAAACAGGTGTTAAAACATAAAACAAGGTGTACTTTATTGAAATATTAAAAGTGTTGGTCTTGTCTTCATGTCTGGTTGCCATACTTGTGGTTTTTAATATTTCAATAAAGTACACCTTGTTTTATGTTTTAACACCTGTTTGCTTTGAAGTGTGCCGCCCGGACTTCTCTATTCATCATACTTTACAGGCTGGGAGAGCCTGATTGGGCTGAGCACTTGTAGACAGAGGTGAGTCCACTTCTTGGACTAATTATTGAAGAACGCTACTTGTTTGGATGTTCCACTACTCTCCTGCGTTGAGGCACTACTGTTTGTTGTTTGATACCGTGATACTACGCCTAAAAATATTCATGTTTGGGCTCTAATCATTATGAATAAAACACCTCTCAGCAGTGGAAGTACCCTTGTTTTACTCAGTAGGAAAAGCCGTACAACATAAGTTATATGTAGCAGCACAAAAGATGTCCAGTGAGGGAGATCCTGGATCAGAGGTCTCAGAAACGTGTAGAGTGTCTAAAACCACAGCTGAGTGGCAAGGATCTTTCTGACTTGCATCCCTAAAGTATAAGGAGGAATTCAGATCTTCCCAATCAGTGACAGCGTCCACAGAGAAATTTCATCAACTGAGAACGGCTCCTAAAGACAGTATCAATGTGTCTGATGGGGGGTACGGGGCACCAAAGTATGGAGGACGCATTGAATAGAAGAAGAGACAGAAGCACCTAAAGAGATCAGAGTCTTAACTCAAACTGACTCTTGTTCTGAAGTGGGAGGCCCAGAGGTGCAGTAAGGGACACAGGATTCCTGAATATGCCCATGGAAGCCCAGCTTGGCATTAGGAACAGGGTGCTAAAGTGGTTAAAGGGACCCCTGGATAGTTAGGCTTGCATTTCCCAAAGTGTCCCTTGTGATCTGACATGTTCAGAGAAAGTCTCCCAAAGTAGGACATAGTCCTGCAAAGTAGATGAAAAAATATACACAAACATCCAAAAAAAAAAGCACTTAGACTGCAATGGATTACACTAGTAGAGAGGACAGAGACGCCTCTCTGTAGCCTATGCTATGTAAGTGTAAGAGAGCTGCCAAAGCACCACCCTGTCCAATCCAAAAAGTCTAGGAAATGTGGGATTCTGGGGGACGTAGCTCTTCAGCTGTGCAAAACCGTCAAATTAAAGTGTTCTGAATATTGCCACCAAGTGATAGGGCAGGTGCAGAGATTCATTTTGAGCACTCTCTGACTCTCGTTGGTGAAATGGATGCAGAGCTATGTTCCTGTAAAGATTCTCTATGCATTTCTACAACACAAAAATGGCCACCGTGCAGGCACTGGTTCTTAAAGGGGCCATGTCTAGTACAGTGCAAAGAAAATAAAGAAATACAGGCTGAAACAAATATATTCCTAGCAAAATGATATAAAAAATAACTAGAATAAAGCTATCTGCTCTAAAAGGAGGAGAATGCCTAGTTATAACAAGAACAGTACATAAAGTGTTAAAACACTTACTAAATAAGCAGCTATATTTAGAGATAAAGAATACAATGAATATGAGAAGGATTGAGTGCATAACAGACAAAAATACCACAGCCCAGTGGATGCCAAGTAATAGCAGGGACATACGATATAGGACCATGGCACTGAAATCGTTAACTTACCAGTCCTTTGTATATAGACGCCCATTTAAAATAAATAACCTCAGAGAAATTCAGTGGTGAGACAGACTTCTAATAAAGTCAACCTCCACAAGGAAATGGTCCAGAAGTACACATGTGAACTGGTCAATTCAATTCCAGGGTAGCCAGTTAATGGGAGCCTGCCTAATGGGGGATTATACAGTCCCATATCCTAAGAATAAAAATAAGCACTTAAACTAAGAGAACAATGCCAACACACCCTAACACGAGGCTAGGTCACATGAAACTGAGGCAGTGAGGGGTAAATCTGAACAGAAGAGGGCGGGACACAAAGACATTGTCTTTTTTGATGGGCCTGCCCTCTGGAGGAGGGGAACATTGCCCCACGGTTCCTGTGTTCAGCCCTGGACGTAAGAGGAAAAAAACACTTAAAAAGTAGCAAGCGAAACTATCATCCTATGCAGTGCCCACACTCAGTTTACATATGTGTAATAGGTTAGCTATGTAACACCCCCACCAGTATACATGTGAAAATGTAACTTGTTCATGGCATAATCACAGGTGTATTACACTTGTTCATACTGGCGGGGTATTACATGAAACTTCTATGACATTCAGAGGTTCATAGTGACAGAAAAAGAAATTAAATCGATCTAAATCTGGCTTTTAACCACTTGATATTGAAGTGCTTGGAACTTAAAACATTTCTTTCTATGGAGGGCCTCACACAGTAGGCCCACATGCCTGGTCTACAGGGTAAAATCAGGGTGTCAAGAATACCAAAACTTAGTATGCCAATGTTTTCACACATGAGAAGAAAACGGAGGGTGGGCTTCACAAGCATTTTATTTGTTCCCTATAATTTACATGGTTTGACCCAGAATTGCTTCAGGTCTCAGTCTGTATGACTCAGAAAGGCAGTGAACTGCTGATGGGAGTCCTTCCTTCCTGATGAGTTTGCATTCTCCTCTGTTTTCAGCGACATCTGATAAAACAAGCATTGTCCAGGAAGGACCGTTTAAAAGAAAGTGAAATAATTCTGAGATAAACCAACTGCATCTTAAGGGAGAAACCAAAAAAAGTGATTCACTTAAATGGGGCGTTTAAAGGGGAACTACCACCCCGCAAAAACTGTATGTTAATTAAGTCTTCATCTGGCGGCTAGCAGCTTAGTAGCGTTAGTCGCCAGAAATATTACCTGGTTTCAAAGATTTTCTACTTATTCGGAGGCTGACAGTAACAGGAAGCACGGACATCTTGCCATAGTGACGTCCGTGTGCCTGCGCTGTCAGTCCCCTTTGGAGCCAGCCAGAAAATCTTTGAAACCAGGTAATAGTTCTGCTTAGTAGCGCTAGTCGCCAGAGGAAGACTTGATTAACATACAGTTTTTGCGGGGTGGTAGTTCCCCTTTAACTTCCTGAATGCTAGAAAACAGGAGCGTAACTAGAAGGTATTGGGGCCAGGGCAAATTTTGAGGCAGCTCAGCCACTCCTCAATACAGAGACAAGGCGCAATGGAAGTCCAATAGCAGATGCAAATATTTTAACCTGTAGCAAACAGGAAGCATATACAGTATGGATGTTCAACATGTAGCTCTCCAGATGCTTCTAGATTACAACCCCATTACCCTGAGCAATAGCGCAGCAGAGAGTCACATACTGAACACCCCATATTCACAGCAATAACAGAGATATGTGGATTTGCAAACCATCTCTCAAAGTGTTAAAATCTACTAATCCTAGGTTTGCCAGAAGGGTATTTAACACACATTGCCTTGGACCTTCCTCAGGCACGCAAAGGCTAATCCACTGTAAATAACCCTACAAGGCTTGGTGGGATCAACATGTCTTTGGCGTTTAAAGAGGTACTTCTATAATTAAAGGGTTTTCAACCTGTTATAATCCAACAGAAGCATGATGGGACTTTTATTACAACAGCAGTTGGAAACCCATAGAAAACTACCACTTACAGAACTAGCTTTTTATTTATTTTATATATGTGCCTAGCCCTCTGGCACTCAAGGATGTCCAGACACCATTTTCTCACTCTCACACACACAATGCAAAGTGTTAACTCTTTCACTGGCATAGGACAGTCAACACTAGACACATCCTCTGGCAATCATAGGGGTATTGCACAAGCATTAGTGTTGGACAGAATCTGAAGATTTCAGAGTCAGACTTACCAGCATGGACTGAACAGCTAGAACAGTGTGAAAAGGCCAGGATATTAGCAAGAAGATGGGAAGGCACTCAGGCGTGGTGTGGGGAATTTCAGGCACCGAAAGGTATACAGCACAGCCACTGAAAGCTACAAATGGCAACACAGTAGGCAGCAGAAAAGAAGAAAAAAAAATCACAGGACTTACATTAATTTCTAAAAATGCAAAAAAGTAGGTGATTATATCAGTTTATATTGAGTGCAGTGGAACTTCCTGCATTCATCACAATGCATGCAAAGGAGGTGAAGAGATCTGACTATTTAACTCTCTCTTGCTCTCCTCTGCTGGTACCTTTGGCTGCATGTTTCCCATTTCCCTATTCGCCACAACACTTTCAGTCTGGCTTAAAGATAAAAGTATAACCCATTGGGTGCCACAGAGTGTACATAGCATATTCTTCTGGCACCCAAATGTTTAGAAAGCCAAGTAGGCAGACAATAGAGAAATGTGATGTGAGAGCATTCTGCAATTCAGGAGCCCCCAGTACCTTGAAATAAGGCGCAGAGGCAGTGCCAGGCCCCCCAGGATTCCGGGCTGGAAAAGCTGCACCCCCTACCCTCCCTGTAGTTACACAGCTGCTAGTGAAGTCTCCAAAACATTGAGCAGCAATAGCTGGATACTTATCTAGCATTCAATTGGTTAAAAACCCCATATAATAAAATGGAAATGTTAGTTGCATTTGGTTTCTCTCAGAACTGCTCCTTATTTTTTCTCTTCTGTGCAGAAAGCCCCAGGTGTCCAGAATCATAAAGGAAAAACAATTTCCACCACCATTTTTACATGACTTTACATTTCTTTACTTCATAGAATACTGACAGCTTCTAAAAGATACAGGCCTTACTCATTAATAAAAATGTAGCTTTTTTGAGAATTTGGGAAATGTTTACTTGTCTGCTATAATGCAGATGGTTTGCTGCAGAATTGCTACTCTTGATTTCTGAATATGGCTCTATCGGCTCTATTCAGGAGCAAACCAACTACACCAAAGGGGAGGAAATGAAAATTCCCATTAATTTAAAAGGAAGTATTAACCCATTGAATGCTAGTGTGGTCCCCAATGAATTGCAATGTATTTAAGGTATTAAAATATTAATTTAAGTAAAAGGTAATTTGTATTTCTCTCCCTATGGTGATAATGGTTTGCTCCAGTCGCACTTCTTTAGCTGGATGAGTAAGCTCCTAAACGTTTAAAAAAATTTCAGACTGTTACTGGTGGGAGAAAACCCAGTATCCATTTTGAATTACCATCTAGTAACATCTGAAGAAGTTATCATGTGAATGTAGTCAGACCCCCAGGGACATGACTGGATATAACCCTGAACATCAAGTACAACACATGAGGAATGAAGGTCATCATAGGACACCACAAAGGGTAATGTATATAATATTATTTTCTGTAAATTACATACGATTTTATCACCATTGCTAGATTCTGACTTCTTTTATCAAGAGGGAGAAGTATGTATGTATATGTGTGTAATGTCAAGGGGATATACGCAGAAGAATGAAAACATCGTGCCAGCAAATTAAAAGGGATATCAAATTATGATTTCTGCTCCTTTAAGGATCAGAGGTGAGCGCAACACAGGGTAAAGAACAATTTTTTTTTATTTTTTTAGAAAAAAAAAATGTTTATACTACATTCCCTGCTGAGTAAAACAAAAGAACTTCCATAGCTGGGAGATTTTTCAATCAAATGTTATTACAGCTCAATCATTTCTGTTTTTCAAATCTGTTCGTAATAGTGCCACCTGGTTTCGAAAGGGAATTTGTGTGTGTTATGTACCTGTAATGCCTTTAAAGTGGATATATCACCTTAATTCAAGTTTGCATATTTGAAGACTGCATTAAAAACTGTCTATATGTCATGTTCACCGAAAAATCCAGTAATGTACAGTTCAGGAGAAATTCACACTTCTTTCATATGCTAATGTATGCAAATTGCAGCACAGTGCAGCATGAGTGATGTTTTCATATGCTAATTAAATCACTTAAGTTGCATATGCTAATTAAGCCTTTTCAATTATGTTTCATATGCTAATACAGCTTTGTACAGTACCAGGAATGAAAGTGTGAATATTTTCTAAACTATACATCTGCTGGACATTTGGCTAACATGACATATATGCAGTTTTTAATGCAGTTTTCAAATATGCAAACAAATTAAGGTGATAGATCCACTTTAAAGGGACAGTAATGTTTCAAAATAAAAGCAGCTCCAATTCATCTTCATAGTATTTGGGCAATGGAGAGTGTTATTTCAATACTGTCAGAGTTGTAGTTCAAGAGTAGTTGAATGATAAAGTATCCCCCTCCTGTCTCTTTTACTGATGTAACATTGCTCACCTCAGACCAGCAAGACTTGCCAGGTAGATCTCAGAGAGGGACAGTCTTCAGTGAGCATAAGGAAAAACCTGAAAAATCTGTCAAGGGGGGCAGGGTTTTCATTGTTCTCATGTAAGAAGATTGTCCCTTGCTGTGAGTTGTCTGGTTTTAAGACCAGATTCCACATCTGAGGGGAGGTGGCTTACATCAGGTAAAAGGGACAGGAGGGGGATACTTTATCATTCAATTACTCTTGAACTACAACTCTGATAGTTGTGAAATAACACTACCCATGGCCAAAAGACTATGATTAATTGGAGCTTCTTTTATTGAGAAACATTACTATCCTTTTAAGAACTGAGGGTTAATAGAACCCCTACACATCAGTGAACCCAGGGTGCATGTGAGCCCTGTGCTCCCATGTGTATATCTATTTCTGCCCCTACAACCAGATGACTCTCTCTCCAAGCACTGAATACAGCTGGACGTGTGTGCTCGTTGTATAACAAATCAGAGTTGGGTGTTAATATATTCACTGTTCCTACATGAAAACTAACAAAATTTACCAGCCAACAAAACAAGTTAGAGATGCCCTAGATAGAGGGGGATGCCAGTGTCTCAATTTCAGTAAACTTAGGATGCAATTTATTTTCCTAGAAAAGGGCTTTATACTCACACTTGCTCATTGACGCTCCATCCAGTTACTTTCTAAAATGCTCAGGCTGTTTCAGACAGAGTCCAGAGGCCCCTTGTGGGGACCCCAGTTATTTGCCAAACAATACCCAAAGACCTTGAAACCTTCCTGACCCAATGGGCCTGAAGTAGCTGTGGCTGGGAAGCTCCATCATGGGGCACATGTTCCTCTCCAACTCACTGCTACTCCCCATTACAGTTCCTTAAAGGGATGGTATTACTTAAAAAAAGACTAATTCCTATGTTAAAGCCCTTCAATAAAGATGAAAAATGCCCCCAGCAGCATCTCTCAAACCCTTATGGATTGAGAGATAACCACTTTCAAAGTTCGCCCCTGGCTGGCGTCAGCATTCTAGCTGACAGCCTGGGAATCTGGTCTCGGGACCGTCTGCGGCTCTGCAGCAGAGCCCAGATCGCATTATTAAAAAAGAAATCCTTCACTAAAAAAAAAAGGTCTTCTACATGTGCTTGCAAACCAAGCACATGTATAAGACCTTTTTAGTGATGGATCTCTTCTTTATTAACGCAATCTCTGCTCTGCTGAAGAGCCGCCGGCTGATCTCAGGAGAGGATTCCCCTGCTCTCAGCTAGAATGCTGACGTTAGCCAAAGGCGAACTTTGTAAGAGGTTATCTCTCAAACCATAAGGGTTTGAGAGATGCCGCTGGAGGCATTTTTCATCTTTATTAAAGCGCTTTAACATAGGGATTAGTCTTTTTTAAGTAATACTATCCCTTTAAGTATCTCCCCTTCTTATTCATCCCAGTTGACAGCCCTGGGAAAAGCGAAGAGGAGTCCCTAGCTCTCTAAACAGGGCATTTTCGATTTAGAGAGCCAAAACACATTCGGGTACCTTCTACACAGGCTGTGAGACAACTTGAGTAATAGACTACAGCTATCCGTAGTAAGTGTTAGGAATATCTCTACCTGATGACCACATTAAAAAGAACTGTAGTTAATTAAAAAAAAAAAAAATACATTGCATACCCCTTTGATCCTCAAAGAATTAAGGTATAATTCCAAATATCTTGAAGATCACCCCAAGTGTGGTCTCCAAATAATGGACACAGTAAAGAAGGAGCGGTATTTCGTTTTCAAGCATGATATTGCATCATTTTGAGCCTCTAAAGATCAGTCTTGCAAACTTTTTGGTTTGGAGTGCTAGCTATGAACCCATTCTGTAGGTCACTTAATCATGTAGTTCCTGAACCAGTTCATCAGTAATAATAAATAGCTTGTTGTCTTTCTGATCGATGTCCCAGGGTATACATATTCTACTTCTGATCAAGTGGTATATGGTTAAGGGATTTTTTTTTACAATTCTAAAGAACATTAGTGAGAGTAAAGTCCTGGATTTAATGCTTGTAGCTTGGAAAGCTTGATAGCTTTAGCAGACTTTAATGGTGTTTCAACATCTGACTGACATTGTGGAGAGCTATCTTAGAGTAGGGACCAGGTGAAGACTTGAAAGGGACCAGGTGAAGAATTGAAAGAGACCAGTTCTGCTGGAGAATTTTCCATGCCTGCCCACTTCAACAGATCTAGGTAGAATTCTGCAATCTAAGCTCATACATATGGTCCTGTGTTTTGCATGAACATGAAATTGTGCTATATACAATCAAATTAAAATAAACCATACTCCAGGCTAGTACAGGAGAGCATAAAATTACATTTGAAATATTATCTTTGGATGTATAAAACTGTGCTTTGTGCAAAACCCCTAGGACCACACTACCATCAACAATCTTGATGTGGTCTCAGACGTGATACTGCAGTACTGTACTGAATATCCTTTCTGAACAAAAGAAGGATGGATAGTATATCCAATGAACTGCCTTGGTTCATGTCACCTACTGCAAACATGCACAAGCAAAATAAACAGTGTATTTCTCTCTCTCTTTGTTCCTTGGAGCCACTAATTTGCTTTATGCACACGCATTAACCAAACAAACTTAGGATTACATGTTCTGGGTAAATAGTTAAATATTTAGCAGATATTAACTTCTACTACATATTATTTATATATGCCATAAAATGCTGGTTATAATACCCACTTTTTCACTTGTGTGTGTATATATAAGATCTGGGGTGGGTTGCACATTATACTTGTGCTTTTAGGGGGAATAAAAAAAAATCTGCTTTAAGTCCTGTCTTCCAAAGAGCAGAAACACATCCTGTCACCCACTCCACATGTCCTTTCAGGTCCTCCCAAGTTCCATTTTCCAAAGCACACACTCATATCTAATTGGTACAACCAAATGTGAGTCTGCACATTAGAAAACAGGACCAGGCTGGACCTGAAAGGACATGGAGAGGCAAAGAGTGGAGCAAGCGGTATGAGGCAAGGCTGCACATTGGAAGAAAAAACCTGGTGAAGCAAGGAACAGAGCTGAGAGGGGGACACAAATTCAAACATGCCACCTGTCAGATAAAACTACTTAAAGGGATAGTAATGTTTCATAATAAAAGCAGCTTTAATTAATCATCGTAGTATCTGGACTTTGGAGAGTGTTATTTCAATTCTGTCAGACTTGTAGTTCAAGAGTAATTCAATGACAATGTATCCCCCTCCCGCCCCTTTTACTGATGTAACACTGTTCAGCCAGAGCAGAAGGGAGGTGCCCAGGTAGACTGCAGAGAGGGACAATCTTCAATTAAGATAAGGGAAAAACCTGAAGAACTTGTCAAGGGGGGCAGGGCTTTCATTGTTCTCATAGGAAGAAGATTGTCCCCTTCTGTTATCTGTCTGGTCTTACAACTAGATTGCCCATCTGAGAAGAGATGGCTTACACTAGGTAAAAGGGGCAGGTGGGGAAACTTTGCTTGTGAATATCTCTCAAACCATAAAGGTTTGAGAGATAAGACTTATATCGTTCTTCATGTTTTTTTAACGCCTACAAAACAAAATAAAGATAAAACGAAGTATTACTATCCCTTTAACAAGAACTTAGAGCATTTACAGCCTGAACACATAGAAGACAAGCAGGTCGTCTTTTTCTGCGTTTCTTTTAGAAAAGCGCCCAAATCTGGAGACTAAAGGAGCAGTTAATTGGTGCAGATCATGTAGTAGGAGTCCCCCTGAGAATTTTGTCCTTCACCCTGGGACTCTGAGATTTAAGGTCAAAAGGCTGAATCATGGGTGTGTATTATACACAAGCACCTGAAAAACTGTATGTAAATTACACATATATGCATATTATACACAGGTGTATGTTATACCCAAGATTAGGGAACATCGTTTTATACGAAAATTGTTACAATATGTTGAGCCACTTTATAATCTCTGCAGTATTTTCACATTGTTTTTTCTGCACGCTGCCTGCCTACACCAGACAAATTCAAGCAAAAGATAACTGATTAGCACAGTTTTTCCTGAGCACAGTGCCAGGTACAGGGACCTCAATGACCAAAGGTGAGAGCACTTAGATGATCATCAGATAACTTTGAAGTAAAATGTGTCTGTAAAGAGAAACCACACAAAAATAATTATTTCAAGAGCGTTATTTTTGGAGGTTTGGCTTCTTTTAACCATTTGGGGGAGTGAAAGAAACGAAAATTGAATGAATGAATGAAATGAAAATTGACATTGATTTTAAATTCGATTTTAACCCCTTGAATGCTAGACAGGTCTCCAAAGCATTGTTCTTCAGTGCATGGAAAAGCTCTCTAGCATCCAAGGTGTTTAACACCCAATTAAAATGGAAAAAATAAACAAAAGGTACATTCACAGTGGCTGCCTCCATATAACTGCTAAAACCCACATTATCTTCATACTGATCTGTTATAAGGTCAGGCAACACACAGCAGTGGTGTCAACTGAAGCTGCCATAGACTTAATAATGCCATTTTCTTCATGTGGCATGATATTTTCCTATCCTGTAAATTCAGTCTCATTGCACTGTATGTCTGTGATTACTCATGTGCCCGATAATGAATGTTACCTGTAGAATTAACTAACAGAGTTTTCTTTTCTCTCTGTGCTGCAAAAAAAGGTACAAAGTATTCTTGTTGTTTTATAAGGTACAAAAGCACAACAAAAAAAAAAAACCACTAGAGATTAGTAATTCCAGGGGAAAATTAACTGCACCATAGGAGTGGAAACAAAAATCCCACTGATTTAAACAGGTCTTTTAACCCACTGAATGTTTTAGAGGACAATTTAAAGTGATAGTGATGTTTCACAAAAAAAGCAACTCTGATTAATCATCATAGTATTTGGGCAATGGAGAGTGTTATTTTAATAGTGTCAGAGTGGTAGTTCAAGAGTAATTGAATGAGAAAGTACCCCCCTCCCGCACCTGTTACCTAGTGCAAGCCACATTCCCTCAGATGTGGAATCTGGTCACTTGACAAGCCAGGTCACGGCAAAGGACAATCTTGTTACTGTGAGAAAAATGTAAACCCTGCCCCCCCTTGACAGGTTTTTCCCTTATGCTCACTAAAGATTGTCCCTCTCTGCGATTCACCTGGACACCACCTTGGTGCTCTGAGGTGAGCAATGTTACATCAGTAAAAGGTGCAGGAGGGGGATACTTTATGATACAATTACTCTTGAACTACAACTCTGACAGTATTGAAATAAAACTCTGCATGACCCAAATACTAGGAAGATCAGAGCTGCTGTTTTTTGTGAAACATTACTATTCCTTTAACCCCTTAAGAACTAGGGTTGCACCGATACCGATACTGGTATCGGTATCGGTGCCGATACCAGCATTTGCGCGAGTACTTGTACTCGCGCAAATGCGGCCGATGCCAGCACCGATACCCTGTGTCAGGGTCGGTGCTGCAGAGAGGGAGCCCGGGGAGCTGCTCACAATGCTCCCCGGTCACCTCTCTCACTCCTACAGTGTCGGAGCATTGCCGCGGGTTACCATGGCAACGCTCCGACGCTGACCTCTGCCGGGGCTCGCGAGAGAACAGCGAGCACCCGGCAGAGGAGAGTAAAGGAGGCAGGATGGGGCAGGGGGTGGTGAAAGAGGCAGAGAGGGGGGTGAAGAGGGAGAAAAAGTCAAAAGGAGGAAGGATCAGGAGACCAAAGGAGGGGGCCAAGAAGAGGCAAAAGGAGGGGTGATCAGGAGGGAGAGAGAGGCAAAAGGGTGAGTCAAGGAGGAGTGGGAGAAAGGGGGATCAAAAGCAAAGACAAAAGAAGAGGGCTTAAGGGGGTAGAATGAAGCAAAAGGTGGGAGAGTCAGAAAGGGAGAATCAAGAGTCAAGAGGTGGTGTGTGTGTATATGTGTGTATATATATTATATATATATATATATATATATATATATATATATATAATATATACACATAATATTTTTCAAGTACTCACCAATACAAATTACCAATACTTTTTTTTGCGGTCATTTGCCAGTTTTCCAAGTACCTAAAACATGTAGGTACTTAGAAAACTGGCAAATGACCGCAAAAAAAGGTATCGGTAATTGGTATCGGTGAGTACTTGAAAAAAGTATCGGTACTTGTACTCGGTCTTAAAAATTTGGTATCGGTGCATCTCTATTAAGAACCATTGACGTGGCAGGACCGTCACGCTGGTCCGGCACTTAAGGACCAGTGACAGTCCTGGTACATCATATACTTTTACTCACCACGCTCCTGTAGTAACGAGGTGAGTAATACCGGGGACTAAAGTTTATCGCTCCAAGACCAGAGCGATCTCTTTCAGTCCCCCGTTCGGCGTGCCGCCCCACGTGGGAGTCACGTGGGACGGCACGTTAAAGTTTCCTATCTGGTCCTTAAAGGACCACACAACCTGGGACCGCTGGTTCTTAAGGGGTTAAAGAGTAAAGACAGACGCACACTAGATACTAAAATCTCATATAGCTCCAAACTGTAATTAGAGGGCATATAGAGGTGTTACAGGGGAATAACAATAGCAGTAAAGAGAGAAAAGATAATCCTGCAATACGAGCATTCAATTTAAGATAACTTTACAAAGAGCTAAAATGACAGACATGAAACAGGTAAAATTAACTTTTAATGACAACTAAAAAGAAACGCAGAAGATTTACAATGTTACAGGTGCATAATCCAGCTTACCACAGAATACAAATGCATAACAACTATCCGCCTTCATACAGACTGGAAAAAAAAAAAAAAATCATACAAAAAAGAAAAAGCACTAAAAATTTCCATTAATGAATGATCAGGTGCAGAATAACTATATATTTACTGGAGCATGTGATCCAGCTTGCAACTGTCAGAAAGAGAAAGATGTGCCCAAAATACCACTCATTGGCAAAATGGAGCTGATTAATATTAGTAAAGCAGAGTACCGGCTTTAAGTAAGTAAATTACAAGTCATGCAGCAAACCCGGGGTACAGTTATGGGAAGTGCATGTGCTCCCACATATGCTAATCTGTACCTCAGGTGGTGGGAGCAGATGATGGTCTTCTCAGTAACAAACTAAGTGTATAGCAAATGTACTTTTGCGGCTGCACTAGATAGGTGATTTGCCCATCTTACGAGAGGGTATAATAGATTTTCTTAACCCCTTAAGGACCATATGAAGTGCTATGACCGTCACGGTCTTTATACCCTTAAAGACCGGTGTCGGTCATAGCACGTCACATACTTTTTACTTACATCGCTCTACCGGGAGCGCTGTAAGTAAAAACGGGTTCTAAAATTGACCGTTCCAAGACTGGAGCAATCTCTCTTAGGCCCTAAGGTGGAGCGCCGATACACGCAACAGGTCACGTGTACCGAAGCATCGGCAAGGATCAAGGAGGTCCTTGACAGGGGTCACTTACGCACCACGGAGCATTTATTTATTTATTTTGTTTTCTTTCCAGTTCCGGACTCCCCGAATGGCGTGCAGCCGCGGGGGGAGCCCGGAATTCCATGACGGTCATAGTACATCATGGGTCGTTAACTCAGATCTACCCATGATGTCCTATGGCCGTCAAGGAGTCGTTACGGGGTTAAGGGAAGGTAACTTCCCTGGACCGCTGGTCTTTAAGGGGTTAAAGAATATTTTGATGTCCTGAATATTAATTACATGAATCTTAAACAGACTGGAGCCATGAATGTGAACTTTTTGGATACTCCTATCAAGTGAGGGACCAACAATGTTCTCAAGACAAATGTTTAGAAAAACCACCAAAACTAACTTGTTGCACTATTCTAGTCATCATCCCACATGTATGAAGGAAAACATCCCTGCAGGGGAATTTCCTAGGCTCAGTAGAAACCTCTGTGAGAGACATTTAAGTTTCAGTCAAAATAGCCAACTCAGATTTATACAGAGAGGCTACAGTAGAAATTATATCAAAAAAGCCTACAAAATGGCATTATATACTTATAGACCATGTTTATTATTTCAATTTAAGGACTAATGACAATACGATCAGATTAATTTCCACCTACAACTGCCAGTGAGACAATATTGTCCAAATTCTTAATGAACATTGGTATATACTTTAATGTGACCCTTACCTTCAAAGCAAATTAGAAGAGAGGGTCTCTGTGCTATAAGAGAGAACACAACACATGAGATAAATTGATGCACAGCTATTTGTACGGTAAATCTAAAACCGTTAAAAGTGTCTCTTCTACTTGTGGTCACTGCATAGGGTGCCAATACATGGTAACCACAAAGTCTGTTGTGAATCAGTTTGGAACACACACATAATTAGGGATTTTAATACCTGACAAAGTACTGCTGCAATCTATGGTTTGCAATGCCCTTGCAATTTAAAATACGTGGCCAAAACAATTAGCAAGTTAAAAATGTGCATCAGGCGTGTTCTGAAATTCTCTGGCATTTTAACATAAGCGCTGCTTCTTAACTATTTAAAGTGAACCTATCACCTTGAATTTTCTTTACACATTTGAAAGCTTCATTCAAAACTACCTGTGTGTCATGTTAACCCCTTAAGGACCACTGACGTGGCAGGACCGTCACGCTGGTCCGGCACTTAAGGACCAGTGACGGTCCTGGAACGTCACGTGCTTTTAGTCACCGCGCTCCTGTAGGAGCGTGGTGAGTAATACCGGGGACTGAAGTTGATCGCTCCAAGACAGGAGCGTTCTCTCTCAGTCCCCCGTTCGGCGTGCCGCCCCACGTGATCAGTCACGTGGGACGGCACATCAAAGTTTCCTTTGTGGTCCTTAAAGGACCGCACACCCCGGGACAGCTGGTCCTTAAGGGGTTAAACAAAATTCCAGCAGATGTACATTTCAAGAGATATTCATTTATTTCTGGGAATGTGAAAATTTCCTGGTTCAGCACAGAGCTTCAGTTGCTTATGACATGTCATGGATAACCTTCATTAGCATATTACATGTCACTGAAAAGGTTTTATTAGCATATGAAAACCCACTGGTACCGCAATTAGCATATGATAATCTCTCTATACATTTGTTGGTCTTTTGGCTAAAAAGACACATAGACAGGTTTTAACCTTCGAGTGCCAGAGGGGTACACAACAATTGCAGAGCAATGCTTTGTGTACCCCTAAGGCACTCAAAGGGTTAATATAATTTTCAAATGTGCAAACAAATTAAGGTGAAAGTAATACTTTAATTATATTTTCTAATATACTTGAGTTTTTCTTTCCCCCCAACAGCTTTTTTCTTTGAGAAATAGAGGTGATTCCAAACTGATGTTGAATACAATACTGAGATCATAGTAATAAATCTTCTATGGATATTTTGCTCCATAACTTGTAACATATTTTCAGCCTGGACTCTGCTTTACTAATATTAATCTGCTCCAGTTTGCCAATAAATGGTGTTTTGGGCACATCTCTCTTTTGTGACAGTAGCAAGCTGGTTAAATATATAGTTATTCTCTGTCTGATCTTTAAAAGGATTTTTAATTTTTTTTATTTTTTTTTTTGCAAGATTTTCTATACAGGCTATATGATGGTCGATAGTTACTATGTATTAAATGGCAAGCCAGGTTCTGCCCCGGTAACACTGCAAATCTGTGTTCATGTTTTAACCGAAACATTGAAAGTTAAAGCGGAACTACCACCCGACAAAATCTTTAGCTTCGCCAAGTCCCCATCTGGCGACTAGCTGCTTAGTAGCGCTAGTTACCAGAATAATTACCTTATTTAATAGATTTCTGCTCTCTTCCCCGGATGACAGGCAGGACGGAGCGCGGACATCTTGCCATTGTGAAGTCCGCGCGCCTGCGCTCTCAGTCCCAGCCGGGTCTAGGAGGCGTTGCTAGGAGCCATTTGGCTCCGGCTGGGACAGACAGCGCAGGCGCGTGGACGTCACGATGGCAAGATGTCCGTGCCCCGTCCTGCCTGTCACCCATGGAATAGATCAGAAATCTATTAAATAAGGTAATTATTCTGGCGACTAGCACTACTAAGCAGCTAGTCTCCAGATGGGGACTTAGTGAAGCTAAAGATTGTGTCAGGTGGTAGTTCCGCTTTAAGTTTTAACTCTTTATGTCTTATCTCATGTTAGCTCTTTGTAAAGCAATCTGAAAGTGAGGGCAAGTACTACAGGGTTATCTTTTCTCTCTTTATTATGAACTAGTTGAAGAGCCCGTTACACAGGTCACAGTGCCACTGCCACCCGGTTGCGAGGCAGTCATGGCAGTAGAGACTGCCCACACTGCGGCTGATACAGAGCTGGACGCTCCAAAGGAGCAGTGTCTACTGCGCATGATGCGGCGTTACACATGTTTAACAAATTATTATATAGGATGTTCAAGAGGTCAACAATGCATTGCATTTTAGCCATTTTAATTTCTTGCATATAGTGCTACTGGTATGCTCCAGAATTTCTACTGTTTTCCTTTCTTCCCATGGCAGTAAATTAAAAACAAATGACAATTTAAAGGGATCACAACATCAAAAATTAAGCTTGCTGATACAACTTTGAATACCACATCCTTAAAGGGATAGTAATACTTCGTTTTTTCTGTATTTTATTTTGTAGGCATTAAAAAAACATGAACAACGATATAAGTCTTATCTCTCAAACCTTTATGGTTTGAGAGATATTTACAAGCAAAGTTTCCCCCTCCCGCCCCTTTTACCTAGTGTCAGCCATCTCTTCTCAGATGTGGAATCCAGTCCATAGACCAGACAGATAACAGCAGGGGAAAATCTTCTTCCTATGAGAACATTGAAAGCCCTGCTACCCTTGACAAGTTTTTCAGCTTTTTCCCCTTATCTTAATTGAAGGCTGTCCCTCTCTGCAGTCTACCTGGGCACCTCCCTTCTGATCTGGCTGAGCAGTGTTACATCAGTAAAAGGGGCGGGAGGGGGATACTTTATTATTGAATTACTCTGGAATTACAACTCTGACAGAATTGAAATAACACTCTCCAAAGTCCAAATACTATGATGGTTAATTAGAGCTGCTTTTATTACGAAACATTACTATCCCTTTAAAACTAGCATATGCAAAGTTAATTATTCATATCTTACATCCCTAATATATCTTAAACTTGCTTTTAATGTAAATAAATTGTCATGTTTGTATTGGGAAACGAGAGCTAAAGTAAGTTCATTATGATTAGTTCCCACTGCATTATATTCAGAAACCTTATCTTTAAAGATAATCCTGGATAATGAACCTATACAAAAGACTAGATATTGGGCCTCAGAAAAGAGAATGTTTGCAGATGCTAGAATGCACTACAGTGTATTCAAGTTTATATAACGCCAGTCCAGTTTTAGGTGTTGGTTCCTTTAAAGGGATAGTAATGTTTCATAATAAAGGCAGCTCTAATTAATCATCATAGTATTTGGACTTTGGAGAGTGTTATTTCAATTCTGTCAGAGCTGTAGTTCAAGAGTAATTCAATGATAAAGTATCCCCCTCCCGCCCCTTTTACTGATGTCACACTGTTCAGCTAGAGCAGAAGGGAGGTGCCAGGTAGACTGCAGAGAGGGACAATCTTCAATTAAGATAAGGGAAAAACCTGAAAAGCTTGTCAAGGGGGGCAGGGCTTTCATTGTTTTCATAGGAATAAGAGTGTCCACTTCTGTTATCTGTCTGGTCTATAGACTGCATTCCACATCTGAGAAGAGATCGCTTACACTAGGTAAAAGGGGCGGGAGGGGGAAACTTTGCTTGTGAATATCTTTCCAACTATAAAGGTTTGAGAGATAAGACCTATATCATTCTTCATGTTTTTTTAATGCCTATAAAATGAAATAAAGTTAAAACGAAGTATTACTATCCCTTTAATAGTACTAAAGGCTGTATGTGCAAAGTAAAAGAGGAGGAATTCTGGGGAAAACCAACTGCACCAAAGGATACAATAACATTTTCATTGATTTAAATGGGTCCGTAACCGTTTAAATGACGGAGAGGACTCCAATGCATTGTGCTGGAGACCTTTCGATCAAAAGCCAGAAATTGGAAGTTAATATTGTCTGTTGTCCCCATGGTGAAGTCTTTCTGCTCCAGGATTTCTTCTTGCATGTGGCCCTAAGATATCTTTAGGTTTCCTCTTAACCCCTTAGTGACCGGCCGCGCACGTTTTTTTTTTTTTTTTTTTCCATTTTTTAAAAACGATTTCCGGGACGTACATGTACATCCTCTATCCACCTACGACATCTGCTCAGGACGTACATGTACGTCCTCGGGCGGTAAGGGGTTAAATCACACTAAAATGAGTTATTTTACTGGTCCTGAGGAGGACCAATGCTTTAACCCCTTAACGACCGGGATATCAGCGCCGCAACTCAACATCCGCTGAGCTTCACACGGGGAGCCCGGAACTCCATGACGGTCATAGTACGTCATGGGTCGTTCAGTCAGATCGACCCTTTACGTACTATGACCGTCAAGGGTGGTTAAGGACCTGAGGGGTGTGGAACATATTGCATCACAATGCATTGTACACCCCTCTCTGGTCTTCAAGAAATTCACCCTTACATAGAACAGAACTGGCTGACAGAAATGTGTGCTGTTGCCTTGCATCTTCCCTCCTTTCCCCACCAGCAGCATATATCCTATTTGTCAGTAAACCAATCAATCACCAATTCCTGTAAACACGGTCAAAAGATGTTCTGGTAAATAAATCGGATATCCCAGTCACTGGAGACCAAAGGCTTTATGTTGGAAAAGTAAATTAATAATGGGACTTTCAACCACTTGGATGCTAAGAAATCTCCATTGCACTGCTTCACATACATCACCACACACTCCCTTATTTTAACCTAAAAAGGCACATCTGCAGCCCTTATCACAGCCCTGCTCTTTTCAGAAAATCCATTGTATTTTGCTGCAATGCACAACTTCAGCGGCTTAAAAAATGTAATGCTTGACTTTGGAATAATAAACCTAAATTTGATATTTGTATTATTTTTTACCCAAGTTAACCTTCAGTCTTTTGATGTAAATTCTTTTTTTCCCAGTCTCACTGTGCAAGCAACAACCTTAACCCTTTGAGTGCCAGAGGGGTACGCAATGTATTGCGTACCCATCTGGCGCTCAAAGGGTTAAATATTGGGCTTTGGGTTTTTGTTTTTTACCTCAAAGCACCCCTAACAGTTTATAGGCCAAGGCAGTGCTGTCCAGGTTCAGTACTCAAGAACCAGCAACAGGCCAGGATTTCCCTGATTAAGCCCAGGTGAGTTAATCAGTGGCTCATTCATTTTGACTGACTCGCCTGTGCTTAAGCAGAGAAATCCTTAACCCCTTAACGAATGGCCGATCGGCGCGTCACGGTCACTTAAGGACCACAGAGCATTTTTTTTTTTTTTTTTTTTATTCTGGTTCCAGACTCCCCAAAAGGCGTGGAGCCGCGGGGGGAGCCCGGAATCCCATGACGTTCATAGTACGTCATGGGTCGTTAACTCAGATCAACCCATGACGTACTATGACCATCAACGGTCGTTAAGGGGTTAAACCTTGTCTGTTGGTGGACTGAACTTGGACGGCCATGGGCAAGCTGAAGCCTTTTAGTTGTTCAATGTAATAATCCCATCACCTGCAACCAGCCAGCAGCTTCCTAAAGATAATTAGAATTGTATTCCTGAACAGCTGGAGGACCTCAGGTTGCACATCACTGTTACAGGTCAAGTTGGGGAGGAAAAATAAATAAATAATCACAGTAGCTTTGGAGATCAGAATCCTACAGCTCTGACTCTTCTACCTACAGTTTGGAAATATTTTATACAGCTATGTACATTCAGTCCTTTAGCTGACTCCTAAAAAATTCTGACTCCTAAATGTATTATATTTTTTGTTGCCCCAGTTATAGGGTATTTATCAACAGTATAAAAGACAGCAAAAACCAGCAAAAACATAAAATTCTACCTAGAATTGCTGTAGCCTTTAAAGTTTCCAAGTCTTTCCGTCAGTGGGTGCTTTCATCTTGAAGATACCTCTCTGGCACTCAAATGGTTAACTGCAGATCGAGGGTTAGTCTATGGCTGAGGGATGTGGAAGCAAGAAACATGCAAGACTTACGCTGTAGTTTTGTGTATCTATGCAGCAGTGATACACTTTTTTATGAGATATACTAGTTGAAGAGCCCGTTACACTGGCCACAGTGCCACTGCCAGCTGGTCGCGGGGCAGTCATGTGCAGTAGAGACTGCCCACACCGCGGCTGATACAGAGCTGGACTCTCCAAAGTCTGTACTGCGCATGACTGCGTCATTACACACATTTTAGCAAATTATTATATAGGAGGATATGGTTTTCAGGCATTTCTACTTTTTGTAATCCAAATGCTATAAACAGGTTTATATGCAGCAATGGATTCAGAGGCTTACATTAGAAAGCGAAAGAAAGTGAACCAATACCGTAAAAAACGTCCTTGACTATGGAAACCTAGATGAACACCTCATACTTTAACCATACGAGAGCCAAAGCAGTTCAATACTGATTTTCAATGTGTGTTACAAAACCCTTCTGGTACTCATTGGGTTAAAAATGAGACCACTGGCAAGGCTACTGCATTTTTCTTGATGCCACACAAACATATAAATTGACACTAAACAAAGATATACAACTCTGCCCAATTAGATACAGTCACAATGTGATAACCTATCAAAATTGTGTTCAGTAAATACCAATTTGTGGGCTAAACTGTAGAGACCTGCAAGTTTGGTATTGTTTTCATGTAAACCCCATCAGTTCTTGTCAACTCAAGAAATCCAATTAGAAGTAAATGATACAGTGGTTGAACTAGTAACTTTTCCTGTTCTGGAGAATGTAAAGTATATTGTTCAAACCCTAAAGCCTGCTATGCACTAAACATAAAATAATAATATTTCTTGACAATAATAGTATAATCATTAAATTACAGCAGGTTGGCCTAAAGGGGATGGGGCCCTGACAGGGTCCCCTCCTCAAATGTGTCTCTACCCCCCTCCGGATTCCCTCTCTGCTCTTTTCCCTCGTTATTCAGATCTCCTTATTTCTCCCCCACCCCCTTTTTTTTTTATATTTTTTTTTCCTCTTCTCAATCCTCCCCGCCTGGGTATGTACAGCTCTAGTAGTAGTGACCAGTATTGTCTTCCACCTTCCTCTCCTACTGTATTAGGCTGTTTTGCTTTTGTGCTCCCCCTTGGTGTGGCTGTTTGCTGCAGATCCTGTTACACATCTTAATACATGTTTTCAGGTCAGAATATTGTGCCTTGGCATAGCTCTGCACTTGGTTCATTCCTTGATATGCTATGAGTAAAGTTGATGCCGCTCTCACGGCTGGAATTGTTGTACTATGACTGCACTTTATGATATGTACAATGTTGTACCCCTGCTTCCCTCCACTATTTCTTTTTGTACTCCCTCTCTTTGAATTAAACTGAAAAGTTTCAATAAACTCCAGTTACAAAAAAAAATAATAAATCACAGCAGGTGCTTTTAATTAGATGTCCAATGACTGCAGCTATTTCAACAGTAATGCAATCACATACTAGTAACATTTCCAGGAAATACATAGGCTGAAGTATTAAAACAGTGTTTTTCAACTCCTGTCCTCAGGACCCACTAACAGGCCAGGATTTGATGATTTCCTTGTTAGAGCACAGGTGAGTTAACCCTTTTGAGTGCCAGAGGGGTACGCAACGCATTGGAATGCTCTGCGTACCCCTCTGGCGCTCAGAGAGTTAATCAATGTGATGAGCCTCTGATCACCACACCTGTGCTCTAGCAGAGAAATCCCTAAGTCCTGGCCTGTTAGTGGGTCCTGAAGACAGGAGTTGAGAGAGACTGTAATAACCCCTTAGTGACCAGCCACGCACGCGCGCGGCCGGCACTTAAAGCCTGCCAAACTTTTTTCCCCATTACTTGCAATGACTTCCGGGACGTACATGTACGTCCTCTGTCACTAAGTGACAGTTTCTGCGGGATGTACATGTACGTCCATTGTCAGGAAGGGATTAAAGAAAACTGGAGCAAATTAACTGCACCTTAAGGACACATGAAAATCCCATTTATTTAACCTTTACAGTGCTAGGGGGTATCCAATGCGTTGCAAAGCAATGTGTTGAACACCCCTCTGTTACTCTAAGCATTAAAAGAGGTTTAAACCTCTTACATGATAGAGATCTCCAATCAATGAATTCATTCCATTTAACCCTTTGAGTGTCAGAATCACGCCCAATGCATTTGGAGTGGTGTGTTAGACCCCCCTTGGAGCTCAAAGGGTTAAATTATGGATCATTTTAATTTCTCTCTTACAGTGCAATTGGTTTGTCCCAGAATAACATCATTTCTTCTTGGTACATCAGTCCTAAATTTTACCAAGAAGCAGTTAATAAACAATGTTGGTACAAACCATGTGTTTTCAGGGCACTGTTTGTGAAAGTCAATAACTATAAGCTATTTTGGATGCAGGTTATGACATAACAGATAACCAAATCTGCAGGGACTACATTCTTCATAAGACTCCAGCCAGTCCAAGAATAAATTGGATTTCACCTACCATTAACAAACAAGGATTATCAGATGAGTCACTAGCTCTGTCTAATGCATTAAATACAGTTTTTACAAAAGCTTTGCAGAGGAATGACTGAACCCAGCAAAATCAACATCTATTCGATTTTTTAGGGAAGCTTTATTCCCAGCAAGAATAATCAAATAATAATATCCCTTCCACATTGAGACTGATGCACAAAACACAGTAGTGCAATTTGGGAGAAAACCAAGAGCACCAAATACAAAGTCCCCAGATCCACACTGATTTAATTAAATGGGGCTTTTAACCCTTAAATCAGTGATCTACTCAAAGGGCAGCAGCAGATGTGGCCTTCAGCCATCACAAAGGAATGCACATTATTGTTTAAAATTTCAACTAAGGGGTTGAAACATGATTAATTCTTTATCAAATGCTAGAGGCCTATAACAGCTTTGCAACACATTGGGGATCTCCAACACTCAAGGGTGTTCAGGTGAAACACTGCGTGTTTGAAGAGGAGTATGC